>OV884012.1:136365418-137611668 GCA_930367205.1 Acanthosoma haemorrhoidale | reverse complement strand
GCTAGGGTGACCAGACACCCCCCTAGTGACGACCCGACAGGGTCCAAAAATACGCTCAAGCGTAAGGAGTGTTAAGCTAGAAGTTTATCTATTCGACTGGTTTAATCAATATGGCGGAGGAATGTAAACAATGGACAAAGGCTTGTAGTATATTAAACGGCTATATCTGTTCAGTTGGTAACACTGAACAATAGGGCAGGTTAGGGATAGCGTTGGTAGCAGTTAAACCTAGGCATAAAACACGTGAGTAATGATTAAATTTATATTTAGGTTTCAATGACACGTCTTGTTCACACCTCTTCTCGGTTTTATTTACAATTTGCACTAGTGACAGCCTAAGTCTGTCAACGTAAGGCATTACACAGCAGGCTGTCATTTAAACTTAAATATATCACTTTTTCATACTAACAAATTAATTATATCAACTGTGCAGTGAGAACTAACCCCGTTTTTATAATTCTTAGTCCTTCTTAGTTCTTTCTATGAAATATGAAGATATGAGAGAGAGAGAGAGAGAGAGAGAGAGAGAGAGAGAGAGAGAGAGAGAGAGAGAGAGAGAGAGAGAGAGAGAGAGAGAGAGAGAGAGAGAGAGAGAGAGAGAGAGAGAGAGAGAGAGAGAGAGCAGAATTTCTGCCTTGTATAGGCAGATCATTCCTCCCTGCAGCGAATGATAGCTTTCTATTTCGGCCAATTATATGAACGTTATTATGACCAATCAGGGGCTACTACGCCCACGCCCGACTCTCTATCTATACTGACGTCGAAGATTTATTGATAAAATATGGAAAGAAAGGCAGGTGTTTTCTAGACGGAGAAGAGGGTGACTTCTATTTGTTCGTGGTTTGTTGACGCAACAGCCAGTTTATAGAAGGACGGTCACCACTGCGTTATAGGCAATTTAATTGCAACTCGGCTGTGGGTGTTAAAAAAGCGTAGCTACCTGTAAATAGCAAAACCCCTGGAGACCTGTACGGCGTAGTGCCGAACCCATAACCCACTTGAACGGCACAGTCAATAAGGGCAGACTAACAGGAAAAAAAAACATGCAACACAAGTGTTGGTTAAAATTTACATTAGACTCTTATCAGTCCAGTTCAGCGAGGTCAATGGTCTAGTACAAAAGTCTGCTTCAATTCTCAGCTTGTGATTAATGCTAATTCATGGCTGCTTCGATTCTCGAAGAATTGTTATAGCGACGAGTATTCAACGCTGTTACGAGGAACGAAAACTTTATCGTCAATTTTAATCCATCATTCTATATAAAATTAATCAACCCAACCAAACACAAACAAGGGGGAACAAGTACAATGGGTTTTTTATTAATGGGGAAAAATAAATAGTTACATAGAATAGTTAACATAAATAGTTAAGGACTTACATAGAAAACACTCCCTACCCAGTCATGTATATTTATATTTCGTTGGTATTTCAAGACTAGGAACCCCAATACTTTCACCCGTTGTGTGTTTTGTCTGTCTAGTAGTCTATTGGGACTAAAGAGGACTATAATTACAAAATGAAATGATGAAAGTATAACTTAAGGAATGACGTTTTGCAAGGGAGTTTCATTTGATTGATATTTGTTAGGAGTTTAATGGGTGAAGTTCTATAGTGGTGGGGACGGCAAGCAAAATAAAATGAAGCATTTTGACTAAAAAAAAAAAATTCCAAGTAGTTTTTTTTCTTTCCAATTACAAGTTTCCAGTTACTATTTCCTAGGACATTTCGAATTGCACATTAATCGAATAATTATTTTTATTTGTTGATTTTTTATTCGTCATTCAAATTATTGGAATTATTTGAATACAAAATAATTTATTCCGGAGTAACTACGAATAATTTTTAGTTGCTGACATTTATGTTTCTAAACGTGCTGATGTTCTGCAATAAGATGATAAACAATGTGTCATTCGCCAGTATAACAAGAAACGCTTGGTAACGTAATACGTTTAACACATCGCCATTTATCTTTCATGTTTGTTTTTGACGATGAATCAGTTATCTGTCTACCTTTGAAAGTGAATACAAATTTATAATAGTGCTATAAAATTTTGAATTAGAAAAAGTATTAAATTTGAAAGTTTTTATGGTTTGTTCAAAGGATTTTTCATTTTATTTTTTCCTGATTTACCTTTGCTTTGATATAGAAAACAATACTAGTAATAACAGCCGGCAATATCAGGGGAGTTTGGGAGTTAAACAAAGTATTGCAATCACAGCATGGATAGTTCGGGACTCAAGTAATTCCATCTTGGAATTATATGTTGAATTAATTCAAAGTTACTAGATTATTTACAGTGACAAAATTTATTTTGTATAACATATATTTATTAATTTATCCTTTGATATCTTTAATGCGTTTATTTTCCCCTCCAGGAAAATAACAAATAAAGGAGGAAATAAATAAATTTGGCGAACAATGAATAAGTAACATAAACGAATAAAGAATTTGTTAAAGTCATTCATTAGTTATATTCGAATAGATTTTTGATCAGAATAACGCCCATGATTACAGTAGGGATAGAGGTAAAGGAACTTGGAGACATACACCGGCAGACAAACAGGTACGCAGACAGACAGACTGAATGGAGATACAGACACATCGATTGGGGGGGTCATTGCCCCCAAGATGGCGGGCGGTCCCCAGTCCAGTGCCCTCCCGGCCGCCGCCCGCCAAGGTAGGTCCTCTCTTATCACCTTAGCTCTTATCACTGGCATACATGTATCAGCACTTGCACGTATGTTCTATGCGTGCACATGCACGTACCTACGTCACTTGCCAGCCGGTCTGCCTAATGCCTAGGCACACTTCCGACCGGTTCCTGGCCCGGCTTATCATCGATAATCATCACTGTCATTTATCATTTCATGTGCTATACATAAAAAGAATATGTATTCGCTAGATCAGACCACACACATGACTTATATTAAACTGCCATGTCATCTTAAACTTGTTGCCAAGGCATTATCTCACAAAGACAAATATATTAAATATAGTTGACTTTTATTAATAGTGCATTGATGCCTCGTGTAATGTTTGTATTTATGATGAATAAATGTTATTAATATTTCGCTGTCACGCATAATTTATGCAAAAAGTGAACCAATTTTTTTTTTTAGGGTTCAATTGAATTTTTAGATTTCAGCAAAGCGCGTGAAAACTATTTTTGCTGCACACGGGCAGCTGGTTCAGTGGGCTGGGGTCATTGTCACAGGAGCTTTTTTTTGGTTTCATCTTCAATGATGCTGATTTTTATTCATTCATTTTAATCGTATTTCATAAATAATTATTTTATGACAATTATTATTATTAGTATTTCCTGTTTTGAGGCACTGAAACTAATTTTACTATATTCCGCTTCTACAGAAGGCGAATCCGGTCACGGCTAAATTTAGTTGTCAGCCGAATTTAACTGCTAGTATGATTTATGTTGCTTTTTAACGAACTAGAATCAATTTCAATTTTGAACAGCATGGCTGATAGATGGAACTTAAAGCGACGTTACGTAAAGTGTTATCGATAGTAACAGTTGTGTTAGTATCGAACTTAAAATCGATGGCGAGGACTTCTAGGCCAACCGAACCTATCCGCGAAATTCTTTATGGAGGGCTAAGGGCCAAGGTGTGATGTGTAAGTCAGTATCTTTTTAAAGAGCCAACAATTTTGTCTGCCCACGCAAGATTAATTTTATTAGAGCACGAAAGTTTTCGACTTATATATTTTAATATATATCTATATGGTTGATAGATATTTCATAATCAGTAATATTTAAAAATATAATAAAATAAGTAGACATATATAAAGGCTAATCGATTACATATACTTTCCCAAAAGAAATATTTACATACGCCAATTATATTAGTTAAATAAAACATTAAAAACTTGTCAATTCAAACTTAAACTATATACTAATTTTTTTTTATTTAGTGCTAAACTTACAATCTGCCTCATTAGGCAATAAGTAATTGAGATAAATGTTCTCATTCATACCATATTTACAATTCATCAATATACTAATTGATTACAATCTATAACCCCAACCTTTAGCGAAATCATGGACAATTTCAACTTTTAAGCATTGTTTGAAACACCTGAACCAAATATACAACTGACCGACAACATAGTACCATTAGAATAATTATCAGCCATTACTATGACTGATGGTCAGCCTGTCGAGTGAACTGAGGTGCATAAGGTGCAAGTGGCAGCTGAGATCTAAGTGACTGACAGCTTTAATTACCTTAAGGTCCTCCGGTGGAAAATGGAACGTTTCTCACTTGAGCCAAAACGTTGGCCTTTATGGAAAATGCTTTACCACCAAACTGTCTTTAATTCGGGCTGATGTGCTATCATAGCTACAGCAATAATATATGTTCCAACCCTGAAGAAGGCGAGAGAGAAAGAACTCGGATCACCGCGGCCATCAGACCCCACTCTTACATTTTAAGTAGTTTTGATAGCACGACAACAAATATGAAGCGAAGGAGAAATCATTATATTACTACAGTATAAGTTGGTATATTTTAATATCCGAAACCACTTAAAAGAAAACTTTTACAACAAAAACTGGGTAAAAGGGTAAATTTACTATAAAATTATTTCCTAGAAAAAAACAAAATTATCAGAGCAAAAAGTACATTAATTAAAACGTAAAACAATGACTGTTGTAGCATCAGGCTTGATGTGATTACAGGTACAACTCCAGAGATCTGCTATTTTACAAGAAATATAATTAAAAAATTTAAAATTAGTTGTTTTACTCGATACCTTTCCAAACTCCAGTCAGGGGCTCTACCAACTCAGCTAACCTGGACAAGTGGACGACCTAGTCAATATGATTGGGTAAAGACTATAAGCAATATACCCGGTAAGTACTGAGGCAGACACAATGTGACCCGTATTTAACTTACCAAGTTACTAGTTTGTATTTGATGTGGCATTATATGTAAATATAAGGTATTTTAATACATCGTTTTTATATTGGTAATTATGAGGGTTTCAGTCCCAAGACTAATAATTATGAATAAAAAAATAAATACATTTTTTATTGATATTTAGTTTATTTACTTTAAAGTACTTTTGGATAGATTGGGCCAGGACTTATTAGATTTGGAAACGTATATTTGTTTTTCTTTTGTAAAAACATATTTCTTTTCATTGTATCTGTTATAGGGCTTTCTGTTATTGTTCTCATATTTCACAAGGCGTGATATTAATTTCGAAATCACATTAACAAAATAACTAATAGGAAATAATAATTTAATAAGTATTTTGATATAACGTGCAACATTTTTTTTTTACTTCACGAAATTAAAATATTTTCAATTAATAGATTCATCGCATATTAGCATATTATGTAACATTATTATGTAAATATTGGAAATAAGTTGATTTTAATTTGAATTAATACGCGTCCCTTGCCGTGACATTCGAATAAATATTATGAAACACCGATTATTCATTGTTGTACGAGAGTTTTTTTATTGGATAACAATACTCCATCGATTAACAACTATTCCCCAGTGATAGATAACTTATCTGCTATCACTAAATCTGGGAATGTCATCACAGTGTTACAATGACCCAGTAATTAATTGTGGGGGATTTCCACCTTTGCCGTTAAAACGATATATTCATATACCTGAACACTTATAGAGCTCTGAACAACCATGGGCTAGTCAAGACTTGTTTTTCGAACAGGTCCGGAGAAATGGAAGTGAAAACAAAAACAGCTAAGATAATGAGCAAAAATGAACCCTACTCCAATTGGCCAGACGGAATAATTTCTATCATAGGATGAATCATTCGCCGAAATAATTTTAAAGTTATTTTTTGAGTTATCAATTTTAATTGGTTCTTAACTATGCGAAGATATTAACTAGATCCAAAGCATTAATTTATATTTAATATAGTGGCCTCGTGACCTGGTATAAATACATGACAGTGGGAGTCCTGGCAAGCATACATGACAGTGGGAGCGTGGGGGACTTCCCAAGACTCCGCTTCCTCTTTCACACGCGAGTGAGGTATCATGTGGACTTGGGAGGTCTCTGGGATGTTTGTAAATACTGTATGACTGATTGAATGACTGAAAATTGTAAATATGGTATAAATGAGATCGTTTGTCCCAATTACTTATTGCCCAATGATCCAGATTGAATTTTATCATAATAAAGCTGTTGTTTAGCGGTATTCGATTTAATATAACTCCATAGTCGAAAGAAAAAGTTAATTTTTCCAGGTCCCATACCCAACAATTTTTTCGGAACTTCTTAGATAAATAAATGGACAAATGTACCGTGACATTTGACGTACAGCGTTAGCATAAGCTGTTATTGTTCACATGTGATTTGAGCAGCCCACGCTACCATTCTCAAGTGCTTGTGACGAGATTTTTTTGATGATTTTAATATACGTATGTAAATTGCTAGATTTTACTCTAAACTAGCATCAATTGTACTGTTTCCTGGCTCCCGCAATGGTTGACTGCACTTCCTGCAATACTGCATTCTCATACTTACGCCTATTGTTGTTATAGAGTTCAGTGTCAGCAGTCGTAGTGTACACATCTCTGCTGCCAGTGTTTCCCGCCATCATCTGCCACCACGTGGCCCAAGGTACTTTTTATTATTTTGTGACAGTGTAGTTGTGACAGTGTAGTTGTGTCAGTGTAGTTGTGTCAGTGTTTTTCGTAGGGGGACGGCACCCCAGTAAAATATTTTGCTGTTTTTTGAACTTGTAATATGTTCGGAAGTATGGAAATGGAGACCGATAGTTCGCGGAAGCGGTCGGCTTCACCGACACAGGAATCGGATAGTGAAGAAGATTTTACCTTTCCAAAAATCACTGTAAAGGTACGAAGGCCTACAAAGGCGAAAAACCCGACGAAGGTCGGAAATAAATTTCAGGCTTTGGCCACTGAGTCACCGGAAAGCCCTAATCCTTTGACTCAGGCACCAAAGAAGCCGCCGCCTGTTGTCGTTTCCGGTGAAACAACAACAATTTTAACTCAGATGCTCAAAGGAGCAAACATAAACAAATTCGCCCTCAGGAAGACGAAGGAGGGCGTAACTATTTATCCCGAGCTCGAGGAGGAAAGAGCAAAAATTTTAAAACTGCTCCAGACAGGTGGAAAAGAATTCCACACTTTCGCCCCGAGAGGCGGCACCAAGAATAAGAAGTATCTTATTCTTGGCTTGGATGTCCAGGAGGACATTGAAGAAATCAAATCCACGATAGTGGATGCCGTACCAGGAGTAGTTGATGTGAGAAGACTCCGAAAAAGTGACCCAACAGGACGAAAAGAAGATATTTCGCCAGTCCTAGTAACAGCAAATGCGAGCGTCACCCTGAACGCCATGAAAAAGGTACGTGCCATCAACCACGTCATAGTTCGTGTAGTGACGTTCAAGGAACAGAGAGGCGCCCCTCAATGCTTTAGATGTCAAGAGTTCGGCCACACAAAGAACCACTGTGGCAAGAAACTTAAATGTGTTAGATGTGCAGGACCTCACGAGGTGGCGCTGTGCCCCAGGAATGAGACGGCCCCGCTAAAGTGTTCGAACTGCGGCGAGGCACATCCCGCCTCGTACAGAGGCTGTGAGGAAAGGAAGAAGCTCCTAGCCAGAGTGAGACCGGCCCCCGACAGAGTGCAGCCCCAGCAGAAGAGGAGCCGCCAAGACGTGCCACTAACGAGACCTGCTCCACCGCCATCTGTACCTGCCTGGCAGAACCCGCTCTTCAAGCTCTTTCAAGCCAGAGATGAAGAAACGGCTCATCCTTCGAAGACGAGAGCAGCCGCCTCCACGTCGAGAGCTGCCCCCTCCACGTCGAGAACTGCCCCCAGAACTTCGCAGGACACTCCGGAAAATAACAATTGTGAGTACTTAGATCCTAGGCTTAAGTTTCTTACAAACGACCAGCGTAAAGACCTTGAATGCGCACCGAAATGGGTAACTGCCCTAGTAGACTTCTGTAGCCAAATGCTCATGGCTATGATATCTGGTAAACATCAACAATGGTAGATTACCAAGTATTAAATTTTAACGTTGATGGTCTCCTGACCAAAATAGATGAGGTAGAAGTGCTGCTAGCTCTCTACCGACCAGATATTGTAGTTTTGACAGACACTAGGGTATCTACACAATCGTTTCACATTAAAGGTTATTCAACTGCCATTGAAAGAGTTAACGGTTACGGAGGCGTTTTAATTGCTATACGCCTTGGCATCAATTGGAAGACAGTGGCTTCACCACTGACTACAACTGATCCCAAGCTTCACCACTTGACAGTTAAGGTAAATTTGGGGAGACCCATTTACCTTACCGCCCTGTACAGAAGACCGTACGCGTCTCTACAGCAGTACTCAGCCTTGCTACACGCATGTGCGCAAAGATCTAACCACTGGGTGGTGGGAGATCTCAATGCGAGACACACAATGTGGTACAACACCGTAACGAACAAGGCTGGGAGACTCCTGTTGAGAACGCCATTCACGGTCGTTCACCCCCAGACTTTTACTTTTCGACAAAGAGGTAACCCGCAGGCTACATCGACGATTGACTTACTACTGACAAAACAACCCCACCGTATCACAAGTTGCACCGCCCTTGACTTCATTACCTCTGACCACAGGCCAGTACTGTATGCAGTGGATGGTAAAGTGGCGACCCCTCGCCCCACGAGATACGACTACCGTCGTGCCGACTGGGATCTGTACCGGTCGCAGATTTACCATAACCTGCATACAGTGCCAGTTCTCCGCACGAAAGAGGAAGTAGATCTTCAACTAGCTTTCATAACTGATGTGATCATAGACGCAGCAAACACCGCGATCCCGAAGTACACTCCCATGCCACCGTCTCTGCGACCACCTCCAGACCACATTCTTAAAATTATTGCCTTGCGCCATACTTGGAAGAATAGATGGTACAGGACGAGAGATCAGCAAGCCAAGGTCGTTGTGAATTCTCTCACAACGCAAATCCGGGGCTTGATGAAACTCTGGAAAACAGCCCAGTGGCATGAGAAACTTCGTAGCACTCACGGAGATCACAGAAAGTTTTGGAAGTTGTTGAAGACTACAAAAGGCAAGACAGCCACTGTCCGTCTTCACGAAGGCGACAATGTTCTGACTGCTGAGCAACAGGCAACAAAACTGGCCGACCATTACGCTAGGGATATTACGGCTAGGACGGGATACTACCACATCCCTCCTCCGGTAGATGCTGAACAGAACAACATGTTTGTATCACCGAAGCAGCTCAAGGCGATTCTTCGCCGGTGTCAGGGAAACCGAGCACCAGGGCACGACGGGATACAAACAGTGCTGCTCAAACAAATGCCGAGGAGAGGGATAGTACAACTAGCAAACTTATACAACTCTTGTATAAGATTGCGGTACTTTCCTGACACATGGAAACAAGCCATCTTGTTTCCATTACTGAAGCCAGCCAAAAGTGGAGATCACCCAGCCGACTACCGCCCGATCAGTCTGCTACCACAGATGGGGAAAATCTTTGAGAAAATTCTTTTAAATTATCTCAAAGATTACTGCTCGGAAAATGATATCATTCCGCCAGAGCAGACTGGATTCCAATCCAGTATGAGCGCAGAGCACCCCCTTCTGAAGGTGCAGTCAGAAGTTAGCCATAACATGAATAGAAACATAGCCACGGCTATGATTTCCATTGATTGCACCCAAGCATTCGACTCGGTGTCTCACGGGACACTGTGTCAAATGCTCTGCGACCGGGAATGCCCGGAACAACTATATTCAATTCTGGCTAGCTTCCTGAAAAACAGATCGCTGCGGGTGCGGGTGGGTGATAGCTTCTCCGAAGCTGTGCCACTGACCTGTGGAGTACCCCAAGGCGCCGTCTTATCCCCTGTACTATTCAACGTATACACGTCCGAGATTGTCGGAGCCCGCTACAAAAATACCACAGTTACTGCTTTCGCAGATGACATAGCGGTGTACAGCAGCAGCATGAGTGCCAAGGTAGCTCTAAGACAGGCTGAAGCAGCCTGTAACCAGATCAGTGAGAGATTGGGGAGACTCAATATCTCTGTAAACGCGGGTAAGACCGACTGTGCAATTTTCTCTTTTCAAAAGGGAAAAAGCCCACTCCCTACTAGTTACATAGTAGGAACGAAGCAAAATTCACCAGCCAACGACCTAGTATATCTGGGAATTAAAATGGACAGACACCTCCATTTTAGTAACCATTTTGCAAAGAAGTTGAAGCATACTCGCATGAAGTCTTACCGGCTTACGCACTTATTGACTTCCCCCAATCTATCACTGCGACTCAAGCTACTGATCTACAAGAGCATACTCAGGCCTACTCTGCTGTATGGTGCACCGCTATTTCGTTATCTGACGTATACGACAGCTAAGAAACTCCAACAATTCCAAAACGGTATACTGATGAAAGTGGTCAGAGGTACTTCATTCGAGCAGCGACGGAACAGTGAGCTGCATGAGATATTTGAGCTGCCTACGGTGGATGAATTCATCCAGCGTAGACATATCAAATTTTTCGACTCATTACAATATTTGACAAACCCGGTGTTTAACACTATAACCCCCGCTCCGTTCCCCCATCGATGGCAGGACGCTGTCGTGGCTGGAACACTCTAGTCCTAGGTTCTAGGTAGAGATTTAGTTTGTTTTGTTTAGTTTTGTTTTGTTTAGTTTGTTTTGCTTTTGTTCCTAGTGTTTAGTGTTGGTGTCGGTGACAAATAGAAGGTGAGCCTCATCACCTAGTGTTGTATAAGAACAATGAACTATTAACGACAATAAAAATTTATTATATTTAGGCACTCCGCCAAATGCATGTAAATGCAGTAAGAGGAGAAATATGTAATCCAAATATTTTGTTATTTTTCTTTTGTACATTGTATTGTTTTGTTGAGGTTTTGAAATAAAAAAAAAAAAAAAAAAAAAAAAAGCCTATTGTTTATTAACGATTAAGTCAGTAAGTCTTCTAAAAGTCATAAGTATCATACTGATATGTACTTGTTTGTCTGCAAAAATATGCCTTATTTTAATTTATATCCTAACTTGTCATCGTGTCTGCTTGTATATCATATTGACCAATCCATGTCTGGGATAATTCTGGATAGAAAATAGTTCTGGTTCTTCAATAACTTGCTTTATTTTTAAGATGGATGGACAATCTCTATGCTTATGGATTGTTATGAGCAATAGTAGACATTTAATTGAATATATATGCCATGTACAGTAGCTATGTAATCTGGATTAAAGTCTTCAAAAAATGGGTCAAGTTTACCCTCTCTAAATGAGTGGAGATGTTCTGATTCAATTATCAAAGTGAAAGTAGCACTTCATAGTTTATATGTAACAAGTGCAATTTAGATGATGTAGAATTCCTTCCAATACTTGTTCATAGTGTCCGTGACATGATTCTAACATGTAGGCAAGGCTTCAGTACAATGCACTGATTCAATTGTAAAAACTGATGTTAGCGTAGATGACACAAAAGAAAAAAGGTTTGAAATGAATAAATCATTGGATGTTTCGTAACTAATTTTTTACTCGAAAAACTATTTGACTCGATAACCGTTACAGCTTTGCCATTATTTTTTTTTTATTGTTTGAAAGATTATAAACTGAATATTAATTCAAAGAAAATTTATAAGACAAAAAGAGCTTGGAATTTGAAGAAAACTGTTCAGTGTTTAGAAAGTTTTGACTAAAAGTAATTAATTTTTTGATATAATCTTTTTGGGCACTGAACATCACTTTTTCAAAAAACGTAAATAGCTGCAATATTTTTGAAAAAAAAATACTTTTTTTTCATGAAATTCGTTCGATATTACAAATAAACTATTCCTTTAATTAAAAAATTCTTGTACTCTTTCCAAAAGAAAAATTGTTTGACAATTGCCCTAAAAATCTATAAATTAATGAAATAGAAAATAACACTAAATTTACATCCATAACAAAACCAAACATATGTTATTACTATAGAGTTGCTCTACGACATGTTGATGTCGAGCTGAAATCCGATAATTTTACTTATTTTAATATAATATTCTATATTGTATAAGTCACTATCTATTTAATTTAACCATTATTTTGTTATTTGTTTAGTTTTTGGTCTTTATTGTCTTAAACCACTTATCAATTTTATAATATACAGTCTATTTGTTGTAAGCTGTCATAGCATTGTATTTATATTCGTATATAATACATATTGCTTTGAAAATAAAGTAATAATAACATTCTCTTGAAATCAAAGTCACTACTTTGGCTTCTGTTCCTTCATTCTTAACCTTAACACTACTCAGTTTTAACTTGAGATGTATTTATTATCAGTCTGTCTCTACAAATCTTTAGGACTGTGAGTGTAAGAAAAAGGACTAAACCCTTGAAATCGATTTTCACGACATTAAATAGACAATTGTTTACTCAGGGGTCCCAAGACTTTAACTTTTTAAATTCTTTTTGTATTAAAGTTTTTTAATAAGTCTTTACCCCTAAGTTAAAAATCCGAACTCTAAATCTTAAATAGTATCCGTGCGCTGGGACTTAAGAAGTTATGAAAGTTTGATGAACGGACCAGGCTTTTTTCTCGTTTATTTTACCCGAATGAAAGTCGCATCTATTTTCTTAGGATTTTTTATCCAACTTCATTTATACAATTAGACCTGTTACATAAATGTACATTTAGCTAATGTACACATCAATGTACTTTTGATGTAATAGAGAATAATTGGCATGATGGACGTGTGGGAGTAGCCAATGATGTACCATCATGTCATTGGAGCGTACGGAAGGAGATCTTTCATCCTTTTCACCCTTCTATTTGTCATGTCTTGTATACGTTGAGTGTTCATGTCATGTATATAGGGATTATCGTGATCATCGTGGAGTGTCATGTTATTAAAAATTTTGGATTAATATCTTTGTATCGTTGCGCGAAATTCGACTTTTTGGCTGAGCTGTAAATCGGTTAAGCCTAAGTCATATTGGTTTCGGCAATAAAGCTTACCTTGTGAGTTTATGTATAAGCGGTAATTTGGACTCTCTGCGTGTGTGGAATCCAGGTCATTCTCCTATCGAATGCTAGTCGTAAATAAAACTAAGCCTGACAATTTGTGGAATTGAAGGATTCCATGATTGTGTAAAAGCCAAAAGCTCTAGATTGAGAATTTAGAGTGTGAGAGATAATTCTATAAACTTAGAAAACACAAAAGGGGAAGTAGATAATAATTTATTAGTTTTATGGTTGGCTCAAATGAGATAAGAAAGTGGCTATAAGCAATAATGCTTACGTTGATGAATCCTGGTAAAGAAGGTGACTTTTGGAAGGAATTAAGGAATAGGGATGTAAGGAATAAAGGGTAGGCATAAGAATCACCATTATCAACTGATAGGGGGGGGGACTAGGTGAGAATGTTAACATAACTCAAAAACAGGTCTGTTTCCACTCTGGATGACAGCTAGAAAGGCCGGTCCAGCCTGGAGAGCGGGAGAAATAGTGAGGGAATCAGGGAGCTACAGATTCCTTGCCTGCCGGCGTGAATGTCCAAATTTCTAAAAAATGTAAATAAATCTTAATGTAATTTATAATTGAGAAAAAAATGAGCTACGAATCGCCGCTCAATTCTTCAACGCTACCTTAAACTACCTCCTGCCTGTCCCCTAGTCAGTTATTAGTGTAGTCTCACGGATTTTCGGGAATCTCTTTATATTTGTGCCCGAGAGTTGTTGCAGAAAGCTAGAGTAAGTCCTAGTGCTCAGAGGCAGGTCAGCGACCGTCTATTGACTGCTAGTAAATACGTCATACTTACACTGTCACCACGCTGCTTTGCCGCGTCACAGATGGCAGTGCTCTCTGGGGGCTTTGCTGCAAAACAGACAAAATGTTACAGTTAGCCTCGTAATAGTTTACATAAACACACTAGCAGATAACATTGATAATAATTATTTATTAAAAAATCATATAGGAGTTTATTCAATTTCCATGGTAGGATATATGTAAATATTTTGTTTCAGGGTTTTAATTTGTTCAATCTGAACCTAATTAACAACAATTGCACAAGAACGTACCAAAATAAATTTCTGTGATGTGATCACTCAATCTCACTCTTTGATTGATATTTCGAACGTAACATACGAGTATAAATTCTAGGATGTGTGTGCTGGCTGTGGGTTAAGTTATTATTTATCAACAACAGTCTCTGCCCACAAATCAGGAGATGAGACACAGATTGACAGCGTCATTGGGATAATGTCAGCGGGAGATACTGAAAGCGCTAGTGCGCATAAGAAATTACTGATTTGTGGGCAGACATTGCTGTAGATGAATATAATACAAAATAAATAAATTTTATCATTGGGTCGTTATATATTTCTCCGTCATTGAGGCGTCAAGTGGAATCAATTTCAAACCTCCACGACAAAAAAACGGATACAAAAAAGTTGGCAACTGTTTTAACAAAGATATTTACAGCGTTTTTTTTGCAATTGCAATCGACTCAAATCAAAGTGAATATAACGTATTATTAATTCTTATTTGAGCAACAGCATATTTCAAACCCTTGTTTTGAAAATGTGGGCCCCAGCAATATGCCTGAGTGTATAAAGACCCCCAGAGCTGAAATATCCCCAACATCTGAACTGGACTAAATCAGTTGAGAGGTGAAAGGTCTTCCAAGAGCGGCGAAATTAATTAAATCGAAAAACAATTTTTCAATCTGCTCCGGCCATTCAGTTGGTGCGGAAATCGATTAGGTTCGTCGATCGTTTTCTTTTCCCCCATTTTTCAGCAGTTCCATCTTTTACCTCTCTGATTTCTCCAGTTTCAAATAATTCTTCTAGGCCAAGTTTTCTTGGCACATCTGACTCGGAACAGCATTAATAAGCAACATTAATCTGAAATTAAAAAAATAAATGAGGTCTTTAGAATCAGAACCACCTTTTTCAATTTTTTTCGTTTAGACCTATTCTATAACCTTCCTCCTTGAGCGAATCTGATAAAAACGAACTACATCCCGTTGAGTAACGACTTCAAAAGTGCATTATCGTTTTTATGAAAATGGTGCCTTAGAAATCAAGGGAATTGCCCTTAGGCTACTTTTTGTCTACGAAATATGGCAAACATGTAAAAGAAGTCGGCCAGGAGACGTTGGTTACTGGAGGACATGTTATCAATTCTAGTGCCTTCAATTATATGGATTACAGCTCTGCCAACCAAGCAGAGAAACTTGAGGCTCCAATGAACGAATGGTGCGAGGAGCTTCAGATGACCTTAAATGTCTTTAATGACAAGGGGTTGCATATCGGAAGGTCTGGATGCGAGATAAAATATTTTATATATTAAAGGCAGCGACCGTCCCAAACTGGTGGTGGTCAAAAAAGCGGATGGTGGGAACTGAGGTAGCATACTTGAGAGTGAGATTGGGAAAGGGTACCTTGCGGATAGGTTGCCGTGGTAGGGAATTGAGTTTTCAGTCTCGAGGGCCCTCTACCAGGAGGTGGTGATGGAAGGTATGCTTCCTAGTCATGGTCAGTGCACCTCAATAAGGGCCAGAAGCACGGTCTGGTCCAGGTACAGGGATGGCACTTATTGGGGTCACTAGGACCTACAGGACCATCTCCTTCGAGGAAGCCCTTGGCAGAAACTGGTGGTGGAACAGGCAGGCATTGGTCATGGAGGCTCTTGCGGACTTAGCCTTCTGGGGACGATGGTGACTGTAGGACTGCTCTTCTCTCTGAAGAATAAACGAGTAACCAAGGAAGTGGGAGCTCTCCTAGTTAATGGACTAATGAGGCGTGGAACGGAAGGTGGCCCAGCATAACAAAGGGGAGCACCCTGAGGAAGTATTTCCCTTGAGGCATGAACAGGTTGAGGGAGAGATTGCACTCTCCCGAATAGTGGAGCGCACAAACACTAACATGACGGATTTCGATCCAAGCTGAATAAATGCAAAAGAGCTGAAGACCCACACTGTGGAGAGGAGGGCACAGCAGAACTTCAGGGGCCTGGCATCTTCTCCATCTCGAGGAATGTAGTGCAGGGTGAGTTGAAGAGAAGGCATCTTGTACGGTATGGCGTAGGGGTACTGTATACATAGCATAAGTAAGGGTTAAGATGTAAATACGTAGATTTAGGTAAAGTAGAGGATGCAAAACTAGTAAATAGTTTATAGTTAGTTTGTACGCAATCTTCTAAATAGTCTGTTGCATTGGGATACGCGCACCGCAGGCTCCGAACACCCGTGAGGCGTGGGGGCATAGATCCCATAAAAAAGTTAGGGGGAGAAAAAAAAAGAACTAGAAAAATAAACTATTATAGAAGATGATAAGGGCCATGTGGGGCAGTGGTTTGTACATGGTTGCCATTTTGCAACATTGCTTTTTTTTTTTTTCGAATCAGCTATACTATATACTCATTAACATAAATTATATATTTATGTTACTGACATCTTCAGGCGTCTAAAACAACTTGCAAACCTTGAAATTCCCTGGAATGATCAATGCACTTATATAGCTATAGTTGTAAACAGACAATTATAATTACATATCCAACATATCATTTATCATATTACTTCAACATCCTATTTTTTCTAAAGATTTTATTGAGTTTATTGGTTTGGGTTGAACAATTTTTTTAGTTATTTATCAATAACAAATTACTCTATAAATTATTGGCGATGTATATGTATCTTCTCCTATTTTCAAGATACCTATATGTATTTTTTGGCATTTATTTCTTTAGTCATAAAAACTAACATTTGATGGAGATACCAATTTTTCTACTTTAACATAATCTTAAAATATTTTTACTGATATGATTTATTACACCTTTCATTTTAGTTCATTTTCTGTACTCTGGACAACTGTTGATAGCAGTTTTTTTGTTTTTTTTTCTTATCACCTCGGCGGGCTCTTTGCTCTGAGTAACCGTTTGGGTCTGTTATATGTTTATATGCAGTTTTCTTTATCCAGTTCTTCCAATTGTTAACGCAGTAGTAATAAGTTGCCATTTTATCAACAGAATGGACTAAGAAGAACAAAGAAATTTTAGGGATAGAGATAAGAGCAAAGAAACCGAAAATGTTCTTAATAAATCGGGAAATTCGTATACAAACCTTGCCAACATTAGTAGCTAAAACTCGGAGGAACTAGATATTTTGGAGAACATTGGAATAGGAGAAGTGCTGAAAGAATGTCAATTGAATTGATACGTCCACGTTGCCTTTAAGATATGAGTCGATTAAAGACGAGGTGGCTGCTGACACTCCCCCCCCCTCCATGAGTCTGACTTGGAAATACTATTCAAGCTAAATTCAAAAGCTTGGAAGGGAGGTTGGATGGTCATGAGAGACGAATGGTTGATACTTAAGTAGTACACTGAAGGTAGAGAAAGGGCCTTTTGGGGGAAGTATTATGAAAATTAATTAAGGTTTTTCTTAAAAGTTTCAAGTTTTCCCTAGGAGGGATTGTCCCTTAGGATTGTCTCAGACTTTGAAATCCATAATGGTTAGTAATGTCAGGGAGTTGCGTTCATAAAGACGATATTCTCATCTACAACATGATAGTTGTTGAAAATATATTTAAAGTAGTCAATAAGCAAATAATAAGCTGTTGCAAAAGTTCATGACCATGAAAAAGATTGTTGACTTTTTTTTTTTTTTTTTAATTTCAAAACAAAATAATACAATGTACAAAAATAATAAAATAATTGGATTACAGATTTCTCCTCTTCCTGCATTTACATGCATTTGGTGGAGGAGTGCATAAATATAATAAAATTTTTATTGTGGTTAAAAGTTCATCGTTCTTATACAACACTAGGTGATGAGGCTCACCTTCGCCTTGTCACCGACACCAAACACTAAACACTGAGACACTAAAACAAAACAAAACAAAACAAACAAATTTATTTGTTTGTTCACCTGCTACTACTAGTTCAGCATAATCAGTGAAAGTGTTGGCGCGTAATTATTTTAGCGTTGGCATGTTGGTGACACAGCAAGCTGGGGAGCCTATTCCTGGCTTGATAATTAATTTAAGTGTTTGTCTCTCTCTTTTTAAGGTTCGAAAATGGATTGAATGTTAATGATCTGTCAAAGGACAGTCTTAGTATGTCAAGGTAGGTCAATTTTCTTTAACTGGATGGTTGTCTATGTCCAAGGTCTTTCGAGACAATATTGGAAAAAAAGGACCGAGTGTGGTGAATAAATTTGTCCGGTGGGTGGTTCAATGGCTGCTAGACTTAAAGATGCGCTTCGTACAGGTCTTCAGTTATCTGAAGACGCTGCTAAATTTAACTACTGGCGAAAAGACGTGTAAAAGTAGTTGAAAATAATGGGATTTATTTTGATGGGTAGCAATTGAGTATTTTATATTAATTTTTCAAATAAACCAGCATTATGCACAATAACTATTGTAACAGCCTATAAGAAACAAAAGATTAATTAAAAATAAGCGGTATTGGCAAAAATCAACTATCACACGGAAGATTGCTGATAGCTTTGATGGAAGTAGACAACGATTTGTGATTTTAATAAAATCAATGAATGTGCTATTACATCATATATACCGGCATAACCAACCAAGAAGGTTTCCCCATCAAACGTTTTAAATTGTGTGTAATTTTTTAGAAGTTAATATTTTTTTCTTTACATTTGAGTCAAAATATTTTCTTGTTATTAAATTAAATCTAATTATTGTAGATGACGATAGAATGGGATTCCTAGAACGGGTGCTACGGGTTTCCTAGGAAGATATGATGTAAGCATACACATGAGTACACTCAGCTGATAAGAACATTTACAGCTGGCAATACCAGATAATGGCAGATCCAGGTTAACAGTTATTGATTGAAACCGATAGTTCTAGCAATCAAAAATGTGTCTATTAGTATTAGAATAGACTGTTTTAAATTGACTGGGATACATTCAGTCTAGTACATGAAAAATAATTCATAAGCTTACAGCCGGGGCCGAACGAAGAGAATTTTGATTTGAATATCCAGATTTTTATGAGAAACCCATTGTTATCACATGAACTGAAAATTATTATTTCTCTCTCTTTGGTTCAGACTAGATAGTTTTTTTTGTTTTTCCAAAACATTCAAGGATTTTGCATAACTTTCGTGACGTAAAAAAATATGACCTCCAGACATCAAAATAACCATCATCAAATAACATTGCAAAATACCTCCCTCCATTCACTGTTTCAGCACAAATGAAATGAGTACGATAAACAAAATTAAACATGGGAAAATTCTTGTGTCTTTTTTCTATATTTTTTTATATGTGAGAAGAATCCATAAATTGTTTGAAGAAGTTAGTGCAGCATAACTAAAACAAATTTCTGCACAACTAAGAATTTGAAAACTAAATTTAATGAAAAATATATCTTTCAGGGACCAAAAGTAGAAATCCCATCATTTAGGTGACCCTGTTGTAAGCCTAGAATAGTTCCCAAGTCATGAATTTAGTATCATACAAAGTAATAAAGATGGATAGGAACAAATTAATAAATGAATTTGTATATTAAAAAAATATTTTAATAACGGAATAGTAAAAAACAGGACATTTTAAGGAGAATTTAAACGAAAAATTCATTGTTCAGAGCCTATAAGTAACAAAAAATGATGTTTTAGGGTCATATGTCTTGACCCCTGACCGGATCTGATTTAATGAGTTTAATTATTGTTGGACCTTTTAAGGTCGACTTAAACCAAGAATGGCAAAAGGCCTAAAAGTGAAACATAATGAGTTGTAAGGGGAATTTTAGGTAATTAATAATAGTAATAATAATAATAGGTAATAGGGTCTCTGATCTAACCTAATCTAACTAAAGTACTTGAAATTGATCTGTAATTGACTTGGTTTGCTCTGTAACATTCTGTGTTTAGTTTGGATAAAAGTATGAAAGAGGGTCATTTGAAAAAAAAATTTAATTTTTTCAATAGTTAATTAAGTTTTTCAAGCAAAACTCTTTTTGATTTTCTTGAAATCTTCTTTTTGAATTTTGGTGGTTATTTCAGCAACTTTAAACTGTATCATTACCCACTGATACCACTGTTCTTAAATCAAAGAGAGAGTCACTTATCGCTACTTTATTTAGCTTGACACAGTTCCAAATGACCAAAAATTTTACATCAATGAAAGAATGAGAGTACGCTAAATATGATAATTTGCACAGAACTCACTTGTCCCCCATTGAATAAGGTGTTATTATCAGGTGCGTCATTCTTTTTTCCAAAGCTAAAGAAAACATTATCGTATCTTGTGATATGTTTTATTGTTGTGGGTTAGGATTCAACCCCAATCAAGTTAAGCACACAAATTAATACTTAATAATAGTAATTAATACACAAAAGCTTAGAATACTGCTTATTTTTTTTTTTTAGTAGTATAATTCCTTTATTGTGCAATAATTACAATCTGCCTTTCTGCTTATTTAAACGGCGACGAACGAGCTGGTCTGTCAACAAGTAGACTTATTTATGGTAAGACGAATTCGCTTGACCTAACATCAGTGCAATAACCGTTTCTAATAAAGTACTTTTTGGGACTTACGAAACTTGAATCATTTTAACTTTTTTCGTTGACTAGTTTTTTTTAGTTAGTTAGTAACCATTCAGTTCTACGTCAGAATGCAGAATCGCCCTCTCACCATTAAACACATGATAAAACTGTATTATGTCAAAATTGTTGATTATGCCGTTTCCTTCGGACCAGGCAAACTAACTTTCATTTACTTCCTGAAAAAATAATACTATTTTTTTTATTTTATTTTAGTTAAAATTTAACTTTTATTTAATTTATTTATAAACAGTAAAATTAAATAAATTCTTTTCACTAATCACTAATTTATTAATTTCAGTTTTAGTAGCTAGTTTAGGAATTTAGTTTATTCTAACTGAACATAAAATAAGTTTTTTGTTAGTTTGAGGAGATATTTTATGAATGACAAAAATAAAATAAGATTGTTTGTATTATGTTCAACAAATATTCTCATGGATTTAAATTATAAATGTATATGATTTAACATATGATAATTTGTTTATTTGTCTGTGATCTAAACTGTCCTGTTAATTTCATTGATAATAATAACGCCAAGCTAGTTGTGTTTTTTTTTTCGAGCAAGTGAACATCGACAATACTACTGTTTTCTAAATTTTAGTTCATTTCGAATCCACTTTCTTTAGTTCAATCTTAATTTTGTTTTCCCTACATCAATTTTTAGTATTAATTGAAGTGTATCCCTTTAGTAACTTTTTTTTTTAGTAATTTTTAATTTTGTCTCTCAATGAATTCAGTTGCTATTTGAATCGCCAGAAACTGTCTCTAGTGTGAAGAGAGGGGTCTTCAGATTGCTTCTGGGTCAGAGAAAATCACCATAAGATTCAATTATGCATGGAAGGAATTCGAATATCTGAATGATTGGTAACAGTTATAGGCTGAGCTAGACATAGTGCTGAGGAGATATTAGAGAATAATCTAGATAATATCTCCGACCTAGGCCCAATGTACATGATAACTCAAACAATCAAACAAATAAACAGCCCAAAACAAATAGTAAGGATATTCTACTACGATGCTAACATCTTATCTCCAATTTAGTTCAAACTGATGTCTTGAAAAGGTTAAATAAAATAATTTAGCAGTTGTCTACGAAATTTTAATTCCAGGTAATGACCGACTTGATGATCTTTTAAACTCGCCGACAGGCAATTTACATTATATGAAATTGTACTTTTTCAGATTGAAAATGGTAAAAACATGGTGGAAATGATAAAAAATCTTTTCGTATTTTGTTCACCTTATATACGGCTGTATTCGTACAACTTGCATCCATTATATACGAGTATATGTTAACAAATAATACTTAATGTTCTCATTAATGCTATTGTAAACAACTTCGGACGCTACGTTGTATAACTGAATTAAGACTTACACGAGGAAAATGAAATACACGAATTGTATTTATAATAGGCGCCTTCAAGGATTCACAAAGGACTGAAGTAATGATTGACTCAAGTCGATGATGCGCCAAGAACTCCTGTTTCTAAGCAAGGAACTTTTGACAAAGCTAGTCTCTCTCTCTCTCTCTCTCTCTCTCTCTCTCTCTTAATATGGGAAGGAACGATTGTAGCCCTGGTTGACAATCTTCTATTCAAACGCATTTTCTGTACTGTGGACTGCCTTCAGACGATGCAAGATAGACACGATGTTAAAATGCGGAAAATTACACTAATGATTCCGTTCACAGGTGAAGAAAATGTCGGAGCTTGGAAGAGGATCACCTTGAGAAGATCCACTACAAAGGAGGATTTATAAAAGCGACAAACAAAGGAAAGCAAGGACACACGAAATGTTCTGGGAAAATAAGAACAGATAGTTTTTGGAAAGAAAGAAATTTGTCTGCCCCGAAATATTCATTATTTTCTGTGACTTATGTTCATATAATGCATAAATAGAGGAATAAGGAATAATATATCTTGTAGCATATCAACCATAAAAAAACACAAACATGGACAATTTCTTGCCATTCTCCAATATTGTGTTTTTGAATGAAGTTCCTCAAATGTTTTGGAGTAGGTTAGTTGGTTAGGAACGAATGATATTGCATAAACATGATCAGACCACACATGCTTTCGACATTCATGTTGATGGCGGAACGTGCCTCGACTAGACGATTCCAACTTTGCCTATCTCGTTTGACTCTTATCTCTACGGATGTATGATTCACATTACGGCCGGTTTCTACTTTGGTATTATTTTTTAAATTCTCTTATTCGGCCTTACAAAATCTCTAATCAACAAATAACAGAAATATGTTTATTGTTTTATTTACTCTTTCACTTCATTTTTAATCGAATTTACTTTCTTTAATGTCCATTTGAATGTCATTCATTGCCTGACTTGCTTCTTGTTTTAATCTGTTCCCTTCTACTGAATACTGGTCGATCCTTTAAAGTAAGGGATTAAGGGGCAGGCTGTACATTCAAAGAGGTATATGACAAACGTGTTCCGTCTGTTAGGAAATCTGTTTTAAGGTCTGATATTTTAAAAGTGAATGCTACAACACCCTAAAATAAGCTGATTTTATGATGAATAATAAAATATATGAGAAACATGAAATTAAAAAAAAAAATTGTGTCAAGTTTAAGTTCAGAAGCTATTTAAACTCAGGTTTTCCCTACGGCTTAGATAAATATGAGAGACTAATGCTAAAATATTTAAGAAATGAGCCAATATCATTGACCGATCTCAACAGGTATATTTTAGTTATTTATTTAATGAAAATAATTATTAAAGGTTTACATGTTTCATAAAATGGCTACTATATTGAAATAATAGTGGAAAAACATTGCTTGGTTTCGCAAGCATTAAATATTCTCAGGTCACAGCTCTCAGGCTAAGTATAAGCTATGAAATTTAGGATAAGGATTCATTATTAAAGAAATATTAAAGACCTACGCAAAAAAAAAAATGTTGAAAGTCATTAAGAGACGATAATATGAATCAATCTATTCCCAATAGTAGTATTTTATTCATTAGGCCGCAACAGGGCCGTCTCTAGATCCTTTCTCTTTTACAAAATGAAAAAAAAATTGCGAGCAAACTGATCCTTGAATGGACTAGTCGAGGTGATAAGTGGCACGCTCCGACGGGCATGGACTGCATACAGACTGCACACTTACCTTGAGCTCTTGGTAGTCCCCGTTGGCGTCTCCACTCTCCTTCATCATGATGGACGTCGGATTGTCCTGGTCCATGGTTCCACTGGTCCAATGTCACTATGTCACACTCACTGTTCACTATATACACTGACGACGAGCCGACGGTCTGACACTAAGACCGGTATCCTTCGACTGTATATAGCCGTCGACTGAGCTTTCCTGGAGGCTTCGAGGAAGAGGAGGGGAACCGATCGCTTCTTAGAAAATGGAGAGGTCCTTGGGGCCATATTTTTTTTTTCCTCATTGCGACCGATTTTTTTTCCCATTCTATCCGCCTGTTGAATACCCCGCGGGGGGGGGGATTATTGTCTTCGACGACGTCATCTCTAGGAAGCGGTTCGGAGTTTGAATGTATCATTAGATTAATGAGGAGTTAGGCTCTCAGAACGACCTAGAATGTGATGACGCAATTACCAGGTAATTGGCAACAGATGCCCCGTAGGTTCGGTTCCCATGCCTCACATTCACCTGTCATTTGTAATTGTCTTCGTCCATTGTCATGGAGATATTTTAAATAAAAAAACAAAAACTAAACTCAACTCATTACAGCCCATTGAGAGTAGAAGGGCCCGCCATTATACAGATACTTTTAGAGGCGTCTTATACAACTATTTATTTACTTTTAGGGTGGTGAAGTGGTCAGTTCGCTAAGAGGCAGGCTATCTGCATGAACACTCACCTGACCGATTCTCTTCTCCTTGAACTAAGAACTGAAGGAATTTGAACTCAGACATTTTATATCGAATAGAAAGTTGCTTCAAACACCAAAACAAATTGTAGATGCATGTATCAATAGCATTTCCTTTTTTTTTTTTTTTTTTTCTTAAATAATATACTTTTATTCATGTATCGTTGTGAAACTACTTCAGCCTTTTTTGTCCATAAGTTTTATATTATAGATCAACTTCAATTTTATTTTATATTTCTTTATGATTTATTAATTCATAAACATAGACATTCGAAGAATTGAAAAGACATATATGGCTCTTCTCAGTAATACATGACATAAAAAATAGATACATTTCAAACAGAAAAAATATTGACAAAATTTAAGCAAAATTAACTAAAAAAATAACAAATTCTGACTCTCAATACTTTTTGCTGATCATTGGAAAGAAGCCGTGATTAATAATCTTTAATATCGTCTGCATTGAGATTTGACAGAACTTAAAAGTTAGATAACAAAGAATGAAATGAAAAAACAACAACACTTTATTATAGTACATTGTCCCCAAAGAATAACGAAAAGGAACAAAACAGATATGTCCAGGTGACAAAAAAAACAACATAATAGAGTTATGATTCGTTAATAAATAATAAAGTTATAATACGTACCTATGTGAAGACTATATTGAACAAAAAGCCAATGATTGAAACAAATCACAAAATATAGGAACTTTTGCAAGGGATTACTTTGTAAGACCTTTTTCTGCCTCATACTTCCCTTTATCCAATCCTAACCATCTTCAAACCTTCTCGTCGATAAATAAATTCGATTAAAACATAGCATGATTTTTGTCATCAACCGTACATCCACTCAGTGACTAAATTCATTGTAAGATATGTATTCAGAGTATCTCAACTAAAGCTGACAAATATGAGGTATTATACCTAAGGAATATACCTAAATATAATTTAAGTCGGGATTATTTTCTACAACCTCTTTCGACTCTACTTAACCGAGAGTTCACTAAGTTGGCATTTAAGTCCTATATTGAACTGCTCTGAAAATAATGTCCTTTTACTTGTCAATATATTATTCTTGGTTTTCCTTTCTGTCAATTACATGCCTGCCTATCTATCCACCTGTCATACACACGACTGGCTTAAAGACCACATGCTGCCATATCAGTTTCAGCCTTCCTTTCATTCTCCTCACTTCAAGGTCTAATTAATGATTTTTTTGGCATTCTTTCTTGGATCCGTTCTCCGGACATGGCCTTGCCACTCAATCCTTCTGTCCTCCCTGAGTATTACTTCCCTAATTCAACTACTAATTACTTTTTTAAAGACTAATGTCTCCTCGTGATTTCTACCAAAGGACACAGTCCTACTCACCACAAGTCAAAGGCTTGGTAATTGAGGTGGATATTGAGGCCCCTTTCGGAAATATTTTGTAGAGTAACATTGCTAAAAAACTATTATTTCCTAATATTTATTATTCACGAAATGTAAGTGATCATGTCTTGAGTATGTTCATGGATCGAAAATAATCCCCAATTCACGAATATAGTAATATAACCATAACACACTAATTAGTAATAAATAAACATAAAGTATATGTTTATATTACAATAAGTTGTAATATGGCCATAAATTAATTCAATTTAAAAAAAATGATTTTACGAATTAGTATAGTGCCGAGCGAAAAATCTCTTAAGGTCCATTCAAAAATACACTGTACAGAGTCTAAAAGTAACAAAAGATGATATTTTTCAGGGTCACAAATCATGACATAAAAAATAGGCTATAGGACCAGATGACCTAATCTGCTAAGGATTGGCTCTGTAAAAATTTAAGAATTTCGTTTGATTTTGAAGGGGCTTAAAAGTATCAAAACAAGACGGAGATGAGATCTCACTATATTGTAGATTAGTTCTTTTTAATCCTTGATTGATTCCAAACGAGCTTTTAATATATGCACTATATTTTATTTACATATTATTAATATGTATACTAATCTTATATAATCATCATTAAGAAAAATATCAAGATAGAAGGCCATAACAGAACTGATATGACACTAACGCTTTAATAGCACTACATGTTTTCGTAAACTCGGGTGGTTGATCCCGAAGATAGATAAATTTATAAGAAAATAAATTCTGGATATTGCCTCTTATTTACTAATGAGTTTTTTTCCCTCTAAATTGACCATGTTGTCCTTAGTTGACTTGTGCATTGAAACAGACATTGCGAAATCTCCTCATGGACGAGGAAAGTCTCTTGTACCGTTCCAGTCAATGGACCTGAAATTATCTATAATGATGGTGGCGAAATACTAGATGTAATTACGCTTATTAAAAGTTAAGAAACCAATGAAAAAAAAATTGAGGATATTAAACAAAAAAATTCATGATTTCTGCCTCCGTACGTGACATTGAATTTTCAATGTTTCACAGGTGAACATATATAAATATATTATATAAACGTTTTTAAATCATCGAATGTTCTGGATTGTTAAATAATATGTGGACTGACGGGGTTCTACATTATATAATTAATGACGGATTGTTCAAGGGTACAATAAAATAGATGCCTTTGTCTTTATACAAATGTTATTAATTTACCAAATAGCGCTTTCGACAGCTCTAAGCTGCCATCTTAGTACTAATTACCTTATTAATCAGTTTTTTAATATTTGTTTTATTTTTAATTATTTATTACATAATAGTTGAATATCGAAAAATTTTAATTTTAGTAAAATCGAAAGACATTCTCTAACTAAATAGAGATCAGCACTGTTAATTTTAATATATTTTACTTCATGAATGTAGCCATTGTTGTTTATTATGATAGAAGCTGGTTTGTTTCTATATGCGCAGTGAAGATTTTTATCATTTGACTTTTAATTTTAGATAGCTGACGATGACAGCTTTGAGCAGTCGAAAGCGATATTTGGAGAATAAATCATATTTGCGAAAAGACAAAAGATGTACTATTTTGATATGTGGACCTTTGAAAAACAACAAATGCGATTTTCATCTATTTAAAAATTTCTTTCTTTTGATTAATATTACAATTATTTTTTATAATTAATTAAATGATGGCTTAAATAATTGTTTGCCTACTTTCAAGCTCAAAAGGAGAGGATTTGCTATCAAAGGGGTCCATTCTCTGTCTTTTTGTACGATCCACGTTGATGGGTCAAATGATGTTTGGTGAAAGAGTCATTAATACCATGTGTGATTTAACATTGTGTTTAGGCGATTGTATAATTTTTATTTTTTGTCTAAATATAATATACGAAACCTATTTATTTATATTATAAATCAACTGTACCAAAATGCAGAACTACATCATTATTTTTTACTAATCGTCATATTTTGTTGCCTGGACTAGTCTAATAAAAATAGTAGTTCATGTGCATATAGTAGTGATGTTATTATATGTTATATGTATTCAACGTATTTCACTTTTCCTAGTATTTGTTTAAAATCTATTCCTGTGCTGTTCATTAATTTTTTCCTTTTTTTTTTCTCATAAATAAACCGCTTTTGAAACATTTTTTTTTGTTAACTCTCGTTATCTCTTAGACCATTGACTCAACGGAAACTAAATTTTGCGTTATTTAATTTTGTATATAAAGTAATATTTGCTCAAATCCTTATTTGGCGAGATAATTGAGAAAACCCATAAAAAATACGCTTATCCACCCTCGCACTCACCCCCGCTTTTACTATGAACTAAAAATCAGAACTACATGATTTGTCTTTCTATTTTTCCTTCGTTGCTCGATGATAATGATTGAAAATATGTGGGTTTCAAACAGATCCATTACATCTAATTAGCAAGATAAGACAAAATACCAGTCAAATCATGAGATTCAACTGAGATAAAAGTTCCTAAGTACATCGCCACCTAAATAATCCACTAAATCTCCAGTACTCAAGCAGACAAGAATCAGTTATCTAGCCAGCAGATTTCGTTTATCTTTTTCAACCGCCACGAATTTGTCACCTGCTTTTGACCTTTTTCAAGCTGTTTTTATGCAATTTATGATTATGCTGTCTTGAAATTTTCTTTTTAAAATCTGTTTTGAAGTGCATACCGACAAAATATTTATACCACCAGAAGAAAGGGAAAGCGAAAATCCATACGATTGTGTCTTTGTTGAGATTTTTTTTTCATGACTCTCAGGTAAACAATAAGATTATTAACAAATAATTCCTAAGTTAGCAAGCATCCGTCTTGGTGGTAAGAAGGAGCGGGAATAGGAGGGTTTTCATGTAAAGATGAAGTATGGTGGTGGATATTAGGAGGAAGAGAATTATAGAGAATGGTGTGGCGAGCAATCAAGGAATTAGAGGGATATTTGAATGAGCCTGAATTTTTTTCTCTCCAAACATCGACAGCCTTTTGAATGCGGATTAAACAAAATAGCGACAAAAAACATTAAAACATTCTGGATGAATAAAATTCAACTTTTTAAAGTTTCATTTCATATACATTTCAAATTTACGGGTGAGTTGCAAAATGGTTCCCTATATGTGTGAGATGTAGTGGGCTTGTCTTCTCAATTTCTCTCATTCTCACAACAACGTATTGGTAGGGACAATGAGAGTTGTGAACTTTACTTAGTTTCTAGGCTAGCTTTCAGAACGTTAAGGTTTTTTTTCCAAAACCAGAAACCCTTAAACTCTCCAGTATTGTGAGTCTATTGTCTTTGTGACAAACAACTGACTCGAGAAATTTTAACACGGAGGCATCATTTAATATGAGGGAGACATGAAATTAATTGATATCAAAATAATATTTTCTACAATTTTAGGTAGGGTATGACATTTTTTTTTTATTTAACTTTAATTAATTAACCCTAGCATTAATATCGTGTTCACAACTTTATTTTAAGTTTTTTTTTTTTAGATATTTAATATTTTATATTAGTTCCATTTGGTGCCCAGATGATGCTAAAATAAAAGCAACCACTATGAAAAATAATGAAAGGCTATTAATAACTTTAATAATTAAAGAACAAATATTTTCATAGTCTATAGAGTATCAAATTAAATGTATTGACATCGTGATTAATAATATGTAAGGTTTCGACTATAATCGATTGCAATAATTAGATTACATTAATCCGTTTTTGCATTCGTGCATTACGGTGCATTACGGTACCATTAATTTTGAGTGATGCATCACTGCTAAATTTTATTTTATTTTAAGCAATATTTGATCGCAGTTCTTCCTCACAATATCACGGGGGTAATTTTTTTAGTTATTATTGAAGCCTTAGAGGCTTTAATTTCAAACAGGTACGGAATAATCGTCTTTCGTTGGTCTACCTGGTCGTAAAAATGATCCAATCTATCTTAAATCTATGTATAATCCATAAGATCCCAGATTACTCCGTTTATACGCTGCTCGAGATATAATAATGGGAAGTATGAGAAAAAATAACTGAAAAAAAAACAAGTGTCATTCTTATTATTGCCGTAATTACCACTTAAGCTTTCTCAAATCCTTACATTATCATTATTTTCAAAGGGCAAGGCATAATAAATTCCAAAAAAATGAATTTATTTTTGTAATTAAATATTCAGATGTTTTTGGAATGTAGAATGTTTTTTTTATTTACTGCATATAATTTATTTGTATCTACAAGATGTTGCATGTACTTATAATAAAGGTTTAAAAAACATTGTGTTCGGTAAAAAAATCGCTCCATAAAACACTAAAGTAATTTTAAATATATTCATTGCAGTCTCTTTTAAACGATTTTACCCGTGATATCTGATTTTGTTTGATACAAGTTAATGAGATTAGAAATTGACCTGGCTTAGGGTTTGCAGGGATGGCTCCATCGAAAGATTTCTCTGTGCAGCTATCCTGGGTCATATCCCCGACAGGCTAGAGAGAAGGGGTGTAGGATAGGACGACCTAAGGGTGGTTGGGGTGGCGATGTATCGAGCGGTCTCGGGTCGTCGGCCTCAGGGGGTCAGGGACCTGCACTCTACCTCACTAGTGTCTGCCTGACACAGTCACCTCTATCTTGTCTCTTAGTCACTGAATAATTAGTGAGGGCATTGAAGCTCAAATCTCGGACCCGAGAATCATTAGCCAACACATTTTTAGACCCAGAAACGTGGGCTAGTTACATAAAATACGAGTTAGCACCGACTAAAACTCTCTCAGAATGTAATGTTTATCATGAAAATGCTATTATACTTAATGGCAAGGAACTAGACTTAACTCAAACTTTTACAGAACTTACATCGCAGAAAGTGGGTATTGATTTGATTTGAAAAAAATACAATCTGTAGGGTAATGGGTAATTGTAATAAATGATCTCATTGATATTAATATGTATACAATATTGGATTCACTATTTCATTCATACACTCCTTCAATATATGTATATATCCAAAGCCGAGGAATCCCCAAAATTCACCAGTGGCAATGTGTCCTCCACCAGACTAGGGAAAGGAAGCAAAAAGATTGCCCAAGTGGCTCCTGGAGCCACATTACTGCTAGATTGTGGCAGGTCAAACTGAGAGAGAACGCGAGAGCCGCTGACGCTCCGGATATGAGAGGATTCTCCTCTCGCAAGTGCCTATCTCCGGGGTGGATTGTAGTGATGTGTGGAGCTATATAGCTATTCCGCTACGAAATTAGGATTTTTGGATAAACTATTCAGTATTTCCGGTCAACGATACTTCATTTCTGCCACTAAGGCATCCTAGTTACTGAATGTTACTTTAAAATAATGTGAATTGCTAAGAGATTATCAGATACATACTTATTAAAATTGAATCGGACTATATTAATTACTCGATTTCCAATGCTTCCTTTTATTAAATTGAGTTGGTATTTATTGACTACTCAATTTCCAATTCTTTGTTGCATGAAATTGAGTTGGATTATATTAATTATTCGATTTCCAATTCTTTGTTGTATGAAATTGAGATGGACTTTATTAATTACTCAATTTCCAATGCTTTGTTCTATGAAATTGAGTTGAACGATATCAATTACTCTATGCTTTGTCGATATTTTCTTTTATCATTAGAATATGAGCAAAAAATCAAATCTTTCAATTTCAAATAGTTTCTTAGTTTATATATTTTTAACATCATGTTCGCAAATACGGTTTCTGTAAGTTCTGTTTTAGAAACTTAGGAATTTATCTATTTCTTTTCTTTCTTCTTAAAACAGCGATTTTGTAAAAAATAATGTACTGGAAAAAAGGGCGATAACTTCTCAAACACAAATTATCGTTTTGAAAGAACTTACTGGTCCTGAAGTTACTTTGAGGTGTACTTAATACGTGGACGTTAGAGTTCTATGGTGACCACTCACACCTATGCACAGTAACATAAACCTATATCCCACCTTTCCAGTTTTCACCTCACTTCCCTGGTACATGGAAATATTAAAGCCATTAGTATTTGGTTTGCTGTTTGCTCATTAGTGTCTAATGCTTCTCTCTCTCTCTCTCTCTCACTCTCTCTCTCTCTCTCTCTCTCTCTCTCTCTCTCTCTCTCTCTCTCTCTCTCTCTCTCTCTCTCTCTCTCTCTCTCTCCCTCCCCTGCTCTCTCTGTAGAACTCGAATCAGTCCTTCGAAATGTCGAATCAATTCCGTACAAACTACCCTTCCACTGCCCCCGCTACTCGTGGCCAGGCACCACGCCCTTTCGGAAGATTTCTCTATTTATCACAAATTACCCGTAGCTTGTGGAATGAATTTTCAAGTAAAGATACAGTTTTCAAAGTAGAAAAAAATAAATCCTACTATGTGTGGGATGATCGTGTTCACCATTCGAACTATTCTAATCTTAACCCCATAATAGCTCTTCAAACAATAGCTCTCATCCCTGCTAACCCTTATAAACCTCTTAATCCCTTGATACAAATTTAAGAAAACAATTTTTTTTCTCGATAATTTTATTAATCTTCGGTGTTTAATCTGTTTTCTTTCAAGTTCATCACTGTGAACTGTTCATTTGTTGATCAATACCATAGCATTACACAATTAAAGCACGATTGCCATAAAAAACATTGGATAGTAAAAGCCTATCAAACTATTTTAGTAGTTTGAGTCATCGCTCAGGTTGATTAAAACTACTGATTAGCATTAATTGAAGTCAATAATTAATAATAAATAAAACAATTTGAAATTGAAATTTTCAGGTGGCCGGTGAAGTGCTTCCATTATCGGCTTCTGCAAATCACAAACCAATTTCCCGGTTGACTGGTGGGTAATTCTCTTAGACGTGGGGTTTGGGCGGGGAGGATATAGGCAACTGAAGGTTCATTTCACTTTTCAAAAGTATTCTCGCTTTCCCGAAGTAGTTGAGCTCACTTGAAAATTATCGACATTAGTGTTTTATGTGCTGTGTTTTATGATAGGACAACTTTGATTAAAACTGGCGTATTGGATGGCCCAAAACTCATTAGGGAGAAATTAGAACTAGTTAAGTCAAGAATCTAATTTTTTAATTATTATTTCAACGATTAGTTTCCTTCACATTTATTTTTACTATAGTTCTTTTGCGATTAGGACATATAAACTAGTTTATTATAATATAAAAGGCTGGTTGTCGGCTATTCATCTTAATAAATGAACATTCCTCCTAGTCTACTCGCAGTTTATTTACAATGACTCAAGGGCTTTCGGTGACGATACTACCATTCTCAAGTATCTCGTAACTTAAATGATCAACAAGATAAGGGTTAAAAATAAAAACTAAAAAAAGACGAGATAGGAACAATTGATCCGTTAAAATGGGAGACATAATTTTAACCCATTAAAATGAGGTGGGCTTTTTTTTAATTTAATTTTATGCTATTAAATTATTAAAGTAAAACTTATTTAAATTATTAATCCATGGCATTGTAAAATTGACCTTAAAAAATTGAGATTGATCGTACCATTTAACATTTAACCATTTAGGCAATTTACATCAAAGTTCATTCAATTTCGGTTTAAGCTAGTTCGCAGGGTCATTTGAAATTATTTGAGGTTATGGTTAATTTTCGGGTACCACAAGCCATATTTTGTGAAAACACAGCAGTTTTTACCTGAATTCTACACTCCACAAACCTATAAATATATTTTGGGATTAATTCCTGATAATAATCTACGGTAAAAACGTCCTTTTTTCAAATTTGGTTAATTTCGGAATATCAAGTTGATAACCACAATACCTGGAATGTGCGAGGAAAACATCGAAGTGTGGTTTTTAGGAATTTCCTACGTTTAGAGGTAGGTAGTTTAAAATGGAGTTTGTATTAAGATTGATGAGGTTAGTAGCAAAACCAGCCATGCTCTGCAAATCCACCGAATGCTATTGTAGCTGCTATTGGGCAGAGGACATTACTGGGCTTTGATGCTTTTACTAAGATTTACCTTTGGTGCTGTGGTGTCCATGATGGGCCTGTTCTTTGGGACGAAGCTGCTGTACAGGTCCTGGTCCTGGCTGAAGGCTGACCTGCAAAGTGGAAGGTCTGTCATTAGAGAGTGGTAACCATACACACACACAAACACACAGTAAGCTATCTCTGGGAGATTAGGCATCTCTAGCACAGATTATATCGTAAATAGAGACCACTTATTGGATAATAGAGGACATTCCACACATCTCTGGGACCATTTTGAGTGCTTCTAGGGCTGTCTAGCAGTGTAAGTGTGTCGAGAGCCACGTGACTTTCACACGTGTACGTGCTGGTTTGATCTATTTTCACTATATTTATATAGGCTATCAGAGGAAAGGCTGGAGAGGTTGCCTTTGCAGTAAATAGATAGCGCTTAATAACTACTATGAGGTGGTTATATTGCATAGAAACCAGCTGTATTGTGTAAAAAAAGTGATGTGCGAAAATGCATCTAAAATGGAATCAAACCTCGTCAATTTCAAACTTAATTCGCCACCAAAATATGATTTTTTTAAGGTATCAATATGCGAGACATTTTTTGTGGTATAGGCCCCGCTATTATTTATAATTATTATTAATTAACAGCCGACAAATGTGTTGGGAGGATCATTATCGAACCCAGGATCTCCCAATATCCAGTCCGGGTGCTCTACCAACTGAGCTACCCTGCACAAGTGGAAGATGCTTTCTAATATAAATCCTCTTTGCCCAAGCCTTTACTTCAATTCCCTACCTAATAGTTTTTATTGAAGCATCTTGATTTTTTTTTTTGTCAAGTTGTCGTTATTCTACAAAATTTCTATAAAAATAAAACATAAACTGAATCTGACCTTCGAGTATATAATTTTAATCAATATGGCTTAGTGTACTAGATAATTAATTCTTATTTGTGAAGATGGTCGTTTTTTTATGTTTTTCATTTCATAGCATAGTTGGGTGGATTCGCAAGTCTAAGAGGACAAAAACCGTATCTCGTTTGAAAATTGGGCGATTTAGGTTTCAAGCGGTTTAGTTAATGAATTCGAACTTCAATAAATAGTTGTGCGTAGAATCGAGAGCGTCGGTTCATATAATGGGTCCAACTTTTAGGTTTTCGTTTCTGTAGGTTTAACAGAGGACTTTCAAAGATCTTAAATCAAACAAAAAAGGGTTTGTATAAGGAAACAACTTTGTGTACACACATCCATATATCGTATGGAAAATTCTATGTATAAGAAATGTATTACTATGGGGAAGAAGAAGCACCAATCTGTACGTGAGAGATCTATTTTTTTAGGAAATAAAATGTAAAAAAAAAATAATACGAAAATAGTGCCTTAATACCATACATAGTGCACTTGCATGCGTTTCTCTGATAAAAAATATATAAAATAAATTATAGAATATTTTCTTTATAGAAAGAGGATATTCGATGGGAAGGACAGCTCCCCCTTTAAAATTCCGACTTGTATTATATACATGATAGATAGCCCACCTATTATCGCCTTTCATTTATAAAATAATAATAAAAACATTATACATATTGTACTGGTTTTTGTTGCTCATGGACAAAAAAATCTTTGACCCTTGCACATTCGGCTACAATCGGATTTTTCTTTGCAGACAGAGCATCCATTCATTATTTACTGGATGATTGGCTTTCGCTTATAAGGCATTTTATTTCTTTTTTTTTGCAATGATTGTAGCTGTCCAACCATTCATAGATTGTGCCTACTCTGCATAAAGCATACTATGTCACAAGAATATATTAAACGATAATTATCCAGTGATATTATTTTACTAATGAGTAATTTTTTACAGTTTGTGTCTTTTGAGGGTTACGCTTTTTTTTTTTTTTTCAAAATCAGAAACCAGGATCAAAATAAAAATGAAAATTTTAATCAGATTGCATTTCATTACTAGAAGACATGAAACATAATCAAGGATTATTAGTTAATTAGTTTTAAAAAATAGATATTTTTCTTTTATTTTGAATAGGGTATCAAACATCCTGATCAATTATGTACTATTTTAAAGTATTTTAATTAGTTGAATATTATTACTTATAGGTGATAAAATTATAATTATAATTACGTTCACAACTTGAAACTCAACATTTGTTTTTAAACTCAAAGTGATTTGATGATGGTGAAAATAATACCAGCCCAGCAACATTGAGGAATTCCAATGTGAAGTTTCAACGAAGCGTTTTAGAGAAACCTTTGGATTGTGTAAGTTAGTAAAAAGTAATTTAATAAAACTTAGGATATTTATCAAGACAGATAAATTGGATTAGCGAGGTCCTGTATACTATAGCGCATAGTAGCCATGTTCCACTGATGAAATGACAACATATCATATACCTGTTAATTATGTTTCTTCCCAATAAAAACATACTTCACCCACTTAAACATTGGTATTTTAAAATTTATCACTTTTGTATCTGTGTAAGTTAGTTTTAAGGTTGATCGAACTGGTGAGCCCCATCACCTTTATTAGTCAGTTTAGTCCAGTCACGTATAATGTATATCATTATACTTGTTTATTCATTATATAATTTCTATAAAATAACAAAACCTGTATATAATGTAGTGATGCTACAGGAAATACAAAATAATTTGTAAATAGATTCACCTGAGGATCTATAAATATATATAATTATATGTAAATTTAAAGGGGCTATGAAAGGGGGGGGGAAAGAAAAAAAAATTATCTCTTTTAGGAAAGAAGAAAGTTTACAAACGGATGAAATTATTAATCTATAATTTGGTAGGGGTGTTCCAGTCCAGCTGTATGGAAGTTATAATTGAGAAGTTCCGATAAATCCATAAAGTTTATAATAATGTAAGTAGTTAGTTAAAGTATAATCATTCATATAAGTTTTTATTTAAGCTTTTCCGGATTTTGTTGAAAATTTTCTCTGAAAATGAAAAAAACTCATTTAAACTGGAGTTCATAAGGGCTCACTCAGCCACACGCGGGATTTTGAGTAGACATTTTAATGTGTGAGTCCCCTGTATGACCGACCTATAAATATGACATTTTAAATCGAGGTTCTCTTCGGTTAGCTAACGACATGAACAAATGTTTTCAACTCTACGAAAGATAATAAAGCTAATTATGTGTCATTAATTAATTGATCACTTGTTGACAAAAAAAATTCCATCATATCGGGTAGGTTACCAATTAATAATCTCATCAACCTAATTAATTGTATGTAACTTTTGTTTTTGAACTGTGAAAGACATTAGAAACGCCTTTGAAATTGTGTTTTCAACTTTTAACTCAACAGTTGATTTATTTATTATATTCTGCTTGCTAGGTCCATTTGAGGCCATAATAATCGGAAGTGTTAGAGGAACCTTCTTTCAAAGTGTATTTTAATAAAAATAAATTTAATAAACTTAGGAAACCCACCAAGAGGGAGTAATTGGCAAGACGTTCGAAACCCTTAATTGTGCGTGCACTCAATTTTTATACGGATTTGGAATGATATAACGCGTTTAAGCATTAATTCTTTATACAAATCAAGATTTTTTTTTTTTTTTTGATAATTTAACTGAAGTTAATGATTGAGTTCACAAGTAGCCAGAATAGGCGAGACAACGAATATTCAAATACGATTTATAAGAATAAAAATAATTTAGAAGATACTATTAGCCTGATAACAAAAAGTCTGTATTATGGAAAGAATATCATTTTAGGGTTTACGTAGATTGATCAAAACCCGAAACCCTTATATTTTCACCTTGGTATGTCTACCTATTAAAGATGAAAGTCTAATTAAAGATGAATTTCTAATTAAAGGTCTCGTCGCTATCATTAATAAGACGTTCTTTTTTAAACTGTCACTAAACAAAGTTATTAAAACTTCTATTGGAATCGTTTTCTCAATTTTAACTCATTTTGAGTTTTAAAAAGCGAGACGATATCTTAAATCTTAAATTCATTTAATGCTCCAATGGTGCTTGTAAAAAAAAGTAATCCTATGAATAATAGTAAATTTTAGTAATCAGTTAATTCCTGCGTAATGAAAAAAATCATTTTTTCCTAATATATTGTGTAGGGAATCAAATATGCTTTCTCTACGTCCTAATTAAGAATGTGTATAAAATGTTGTGGGTTTGGAGGTGTTTAAATTAAAAAAAACAACATAAAAAAAAATTATGACAATTAAAAAAATCAGTGAATCAGTGAATAGAAGAATTCTATATCGATGGTGGTCTAGGTTTCGATCCGGCAATACAAGTTTCTTACTTACAAGAAGTGGAAGGCCAGAAACAAAACTCGATGATGATGAATTAAAGGTTTTAGTAGAGGCTAATACACATCAGACAAGTAGGAACTTTCAAAACACTTAAACGTCAGCCATAGTTTTGTTATACGACACCTTCATGCTATTGAAAAAACAAAAACAAAATGGACCATTGGGTGCCACATGAACTTAAACGTTTAGATTTAAAAAAAATTCATGATCTGAGTAACTAACTATAACTTTTTCGGAGAGTTTGACGTCATTTTTAAAAAACCACAAACGACGTAAAATTTTCGTTTCTTGGATTTATTGATTCAAAGTCAAAAAGTTTATTTGAAAAAGAGATAAAAAAAAACCTTATTTGGCGTTGGGCGAAATGTACTGACGCTACCGGAAGTTATTTCAATAAAAACAATATCGTTAAAGGCATAGGTACAGCTGAATGTGGAAATGTACACTAGTTGGAAATTATAGAACTTAATTACTGATCAGTAAATGGAGAAGATACAACCTTGGACCCTCCTGCAGCCAGACTCCTGCAGCCACTTCTGAGTCGTCCTCTCTCCCCTCTACAGGATATGTACTGAGTGGGATTGACCCCATATCCCTTCTTCAATGCAGCTAAGGTTTCCTTTATTACAGTTTTTTTTCTCTTAAAGAGATTTCCTCGCATGACGGAGAAAATCCCCTATCGGGATTGAATGCTTAGAGAAATTTTCCATCAGCTTTTCTCATCAATGGGATAATCGTTGCATTTGGAGCACTAAAACTTTTACGATCCACCTCTTGAGGGTTATCCTCTGAATCCTTAGAGATTAGCGCTTATACTTTTGCTGAGTCGAGTTAGAGAGGTGGAATAGAAGAACCTTATTTTTTCATACGAATGCCTTAAATTCAAATATGTGCATTATGGAATCCCGCGCTCACAAGTTGGCACTAAAACCTATAGAGCTCCATAATTTTGCATATCAAAGATAGAAGTAAGGAGAAATGTAAATGTATTTTATTGATATATTTAGAGCATATCTTTCCTTCCTGGTGACACCTCATTGTACGTAAAGAGGGTTCCTGACAGGAGAGGCAAAAGCTGGAGGTTGGATTACCATCACTTGATGGTCGCACCACCTTATTTGTTCGCCAAAAAAAATGAATACTTTCCCTATACAACTAGATGGTGGTAATCCTAATAGGCTGTAATGGTATAGATTTTTATAATAAAAAAATCATCCTTTTTTGTCTTCTCAACCGAGATGTTGCCTACACGTGCTAGTAGACTGTTGACGGAACATATTTTGTAAATAAATTGTAAACTTTTAGATCTTTGAAAAAAAAAGTCAATAGAGCATATTTAGTTAATATTTTTTAAAAATATAAACAAATTGTATAATTTATAATTTTGTTTTAAAAAAGCTATTGTTATAATCGTCGTGAATATATTGATTGAAAATTCTGACTTAATGATCCAGGAAAATGTTTTTGGAGAAACATCTCTTTTATTAATCAATAATCCAAATCTGAGCAAATCTACCTTATATAAATAAGAGTAGAGTAACGACACAGAATAATTCAAAATGAATCGTCGAAATATTTATACTTATAGTACGGTGCTGTGTGTGACCTGGACTCCAATAGCGATGGTAATTTCTCCTCTCTGTACGGATGTATAGAATGTGATAGTGGTCGTAACAGCTTAAGCGAAGTATGCTGTGTCAAACAATCAATCATAAAAATTAGTTGCAGTTGCGAAACAGATTGATAGTTTTAACGACTCTACGTAATTCTGTTCCATTTAAGTCCCAGTACATATTATCAATCAGGATATGAAGATATCTAATTTGATCCTCAGCTCAGTAAATAGTTGAGATAGAAAAATAGCTTATTTTATTGTCAGTAACTTAATGATAGTTACTCAATATTATTATATTATGCAGGTAGACTTCATCTCTCTCATATATATTGGGCCTCCATGTGTAATGTCATGTCTCTATCTTAAACATGTCAGTCACAAAGACCAGACAGACAGATAGGTGAAAACCGAGGGTTTCGATTTCGCAAAGACGATCGATCTTTCAGCTTATATACAGCAATAGTAATTCTTAGAGAAAAAAAATGAACCGTGACGAAAGAGGGGCTATTGGGTTTCTTAAGTTCCAACACAAAGCTAATTAATAATTAATAAGATTCTAAGTTCTAACGCTTTCACAATGGCTATATAGAATCGAAGACAATATACGGATTTTAATAATAAAATGTCGTTCAACTGTAAATGTTATCACGAGAACAGTTTTTGTGCAGCCCATAATTAACTCATGGGAATAAATTTTTTCATTGAAGTATCGATTGTTCCTGTACACCCACAAATAAATAGTTCCTTGGACTCATCGATCGCCCGATTCTATCAAATTCAACCATTGCACATTTTGGATATATCAAAACACCATTTCCAAAATACCTTAATTGCATATCGCATTGTCCCATAAATTGCAGTACCTGTGATACCTAGGTATACCGATTGTGACAATTGCTAATCTGTTAACCCGACGCTTCCAAGAAAACCTGACATCACTCACGACTAAATGTTTTCCTCCTCTTGTATATGATATATTGTTAGTAAACATCGTGTGAAATGTACTTATGAGCTAAATAGATTTCAAACGTCATACGCTAGCACGATGATGAAAACTTTGGGGGGATCAATCCAGCCGGTGCTAATCGCCCGCTGACTGCTTGTATATTAACATTTAGAACAATACAATAAATAAATTGGATTAATAGTCATTTCTGACTCAATTTCTATCCTCGTTTCCTCAGATAATATTTCAACTACTGCTCGAGGTTAGAATCCTTACTCGTTTAGTGCTCTATGATGATTGCAGTTAAATCATTGATGATTATGCGTAAATAAGTGATATTTGCTGGGGATCGGCCTTCTCACCAGTGGACGTTAGATAGAAAAATAAAATTTAGAACATCTATATATCGTTTTAAGAACAGTACTGTTAAACCAAGTCGATTATTCGTTGGTGCAGTGAGCGGTGTCAAATGGAAGCCAATAGATCCAGCATATTAAGTGATAAAACCTTCTTATAAACAGATGCATTAAGGCTTATTATTATTGTAGGTATAATTGATGGCAACAACAAAAAGAACAATAAAGATATGAACATTCTAAGGTTTTAAACAATTTTTTCAATCATAATCCTTTAGAATCATCATATCAATCAGCGCCTAGTCCTGTAACGCGATACCCTACTTAAAATGATTGCAAGAGTTTTATTTTTCTAATTTCCAAGCAATTTACTTTTGACCTTGATATATCTGTTATATATATATATCTGTAGACTGAGACTCAAGCACAATAACGTTTTATTACTTCATAACTTTTTGTCAATAAATCCTTTTTCTTTGATACGATTCCTTCAGTTAGTTTATTATATTGTAGTAATAAAAAACCGTCTACTAGCCCTACCCAATAAATTAGTTTTATTTATCAATATTTTAACTGTAGTATTTCTTTTTAAGTTGTTATGGGGGAATCCCCTTAGTGAAAGGCACTCATTAGCCCAAAAAAAAAATTTTTCTTTATTTTTCCCACATCCTATTTTTATAAGTTTGAGAGCTAAGGGGGAAAAAAAAAAAAAAAAAAAAAAAAAAAATTAAGTTGTTATAAATACGATTTTCCCTCTTATGTCTGAAGAAAATTGACCTAATGCCCAGATTTATAAACATTTTTGTGTCACGTCTTACGCGTTCTTAAGTCAGCTTCCATTTAACATAGAAAAACATTTAGTTGATGATTAATTCCAGAAATTTTATTTAGTAAATAAATTAATTTCGTTCTGTAATAAAACAAAAATAAATGGTGATGTGAGTGTTTTTTGAATTTATTGGTTCTTCGAGAACCCAGAGAGAAAATCAACTACCTTCTAATATCAAATTTTCTCAAAAAACTTGTTCCTAGTTATTAGCCGGGAACAAAATTTCCGACTCCTGCCACGAAGAGCAGAGAGTCAAAAAAATTAAGAACGATTTATATTTCCTTGACGGTTTTGAGCCTGCACATCCGCAACCTTCCTCCCAATCAGCATGATTGAGAACTACAACCGTTCTAATTAACATTAATACGCAATCCGCACAGTAATTAAACTATTATACGTACACTGCAGGGTCGCCGCCATTTGTGCAATTGGGTGTAATGAACGTTCGTCAACTAGCGCTCATAGGATAATTGTAACAAATCAAGAGAGGAGGACATGTCGTTCGTTGGCTAAATAGGGTGAGGGGAGCTATCGACATATATGAGGCTAATATATATTTGGCTTGTACCGATTAGTGATTACATATGTCGAGTTCGGTGCTGTGACACTTCGAGATTTACTTCTCATTCACCTGAAGCACTTTAGTTAATAAGAAATCATTCAAACCTGCTTTCATTATTGTAATATTGATCCAAAGGTCAGATCAAGTAAGAGACGAACTTTTTTTTATCTCTTTGCACACACTGAGTTGCAATGAGCACTCTTCTTCGTAAGCCTGAAATCAAGGGGACCGTAAAACTTTCTATTCCTATTTGATAACAACAATTGAAGAACTAAGGTCACCGTTTTAGTTATAGCAGTCGTGGAAGAACCAGAAAATATAAAAAGCACAATTTATTCAGTAATTATAATTTTTTGATATTATGCTATATTAAAAGTAAAGGTAAGCGAGATGACGAATGGCAACTGTACAGACTACTTCGAAGGACTTCCCATCTCTCAATAGAAAATAAACTACTAATCTACAAAGTTATACTTAAGCCAATCTAGGCATTCGGAATAGAGCTATGGGGGACAGCAAAAAAGTCGAACATCAAGCGTATCCAATATTTTCAATCGAAAGTCCCGAGAACAATTGTAAATGCCCCTTATTACGTCAGCGAAAAAACCCTTCATAACGAACTTATTATACCCGACATTCTCAAACCCAACCCTTCCAAGTTCATGAAATTCCATTGAACACTATCCAATCCCCACTAGTCCCCTGACACTGTCATTACACTGCGCCACACATCCCTACTTTCTAGGCGACTAAAGCGGCAGTGGTCTCGAGACCTTCTATGAATACTTGAAAGTGGGATTCCTGGAAACGATTTATTTCTCCAATCATGTCCTGAGCGTCTGTGGCTCCCTTGCACTTGGTCAGCCTCCGCTGGTTCTTATCCGGTAACGCGGCTGATGGAGGAGCGTGGCGGATCTCTTCCCAAGACTACGCCCCCTCTTTTACATGCCAGAAAGGTGACATTTATGTGAATTTGTAAATACTGTATTAATGAGGAACTGTAAATATGGCATGAAAGAGAACATTGATCACAATTAACTTATTGCCCAACGAGGAAAATTGTAATTTTTTCCACAATAAATGCTGTTGTTAGTGTAATAGTGTTGGAATTAAAAATTAGTATTGCATTTTGAAATTATAAACTAAAAATAGCACCAACGTGTAATTATTAATTTCATGTATATAACTAAAGGGCTCTGCTTTCTTTATGGCCGGTAAAAATAGCTAAAATAACATTGATTTAAACATAAACAATTTTAGTTTTTGCTATAACACTTGAACTAATTTATATGTAATAAGTAGATTGTATTTATTTATTTATTTATTTTTTAATTCTTTACTGTGCTAAAATTAAAATCTGCCTTTTTAGGCAATAACTGATTGAGATAAGTCATAAGTCATTCATACCATATAATTGTATTTATTAAAATTTGTCCCTAGGATGTCTCCTGATCTTCATTTACGTAGAATTTTTTCCTCATCTAGTGGTGACATGTTTTCTTTCTTCGACCACCATCACAGGGGATGTCTTAAGAGGTCACTGTCAATTATTTTGTATTTTATTTACATAATCATTGATAATTTTACTATGACAGTTTGAGTGGGAGGAATTATAAAATTGTTCCGAAGTTTGAAATTTATTATTAACAGTTATCAATTACATAAGATTTTATAGAGTGGATTGTAATGGTTCTATTAATATGTAGGTGAATTAGTGAAGGTTGGTAATATGATTATGTGCTGTGACGTTAAAATAATGTTTTTATTTTATACGAAAAAAAATATTATTCTGACAATGCCTTAATTTCGGCGAAAAGTTGATAATTATGATATTTTTGTTTGTTTGTCAGTACGCTTAATATTATTTCTTAAACCACACCCACCTTATTGCAGTCACTCTTTCGCGTCAAATAGCAGAATAACATCACTAATGATTAGATTGCATCAGCTGTAGTTGACTATGCTATTTAGAATAAGAATGTTAACGTCAGATTGTATTAAATTGCAGAAACCATTTTTTTTATTGGCCAATGACTAAGTTCAGAATCGGGCCAAGTAAGGAGTAATAATAATAATAATAATATCATTACTGTAGAATATTTAGGGTTTCGTAATATTTATGAAGTAGACTCTACTTAATTTTAATAGTCATTGCTCGGAACGAGAGGGGCTGATAGTTATAAACCAAAGCGCTAGCGGATCAGCAATTGTAAATTTAAAAACTCGATGGAGCAATGCCTCATGATAATGTAAGGCCGAATCACTGCAATAAAATCATGATATTACATTTATAAAGAAAGCAACTATGAAATATACAAATTTAATCTAAAATAAATTTCTAGGTTTGTAGAGAATTGTGCTTTGCTACAGAACTTGAAGTTTTCGTACAAGTACAGCCAATTATTTTCTCTGAGTAGTATTCAGAGGAATTTTCTCACTCGGGTGGTTATTATTATTACTCATAAGGAGTAATAATAACATTGTGATCTAATAAACAATGTCCAGAATGGCGAGATAATAGCAATTGTATGAATAATTGTAGAAATTTTTTATTGGAGATCAATTGGGAAACTCCTGAATTAAAGTTTACGGGAAGTAGTTTTTGATAAAAGTTTGAGAAAAGTGGATAAAAAAAGGATTTCCTCGATCCCGATACTGCTCTATAAAACTTTTCAAATTAATCGAGTGTTCCTAAAAGAAGTTTTTTACTATTTTTATGAATTCAGAAAGTAGAACTCTTTGGTACATCCAAAAATCTGAGTGCTATATTGGACTGGGCGCCACATTCGAAAGCTAATTAATTACATTGGCTTTTGTTTAAAAAAAACCTACACGTGTAATGTGTGTTTTATAATTAGTGCGATGCGTATCTACAGAAAATTTAATTAATTTTTTTTAGACGTCATTGAGTGATTTTTCTGAAGTGTGAGGTTTTATGAAGAGAAGAAAAATATTCTGGTCTCTCATTTGGCGTGGCGGTTAATGAACTGCTTCAGAGTATAAAGGTCGAGGGTTCTTATCCGGAGACTGATGTCGCTTAAAGTCCAGAAAATTAGAAATAGGCAGCTAAGGAGGTACAATAGATTTATAGATAAAAAGTATGCCGAATTACATTGTTTAAGCTTTATAAGAGGTTCAAGGAATCGAAAGCCACGAAAGAAACTGTGAAACCAGGTTTAAACAGACCAGAAAAAAAAAAGGAAGAAGGAAAAATAGATTAAAGGAAATAGATGGACAACTAATTATAGTAACAAATTAGGGAATAGATATAAAAATAAACAAAGAATAACGTAGATATAAAAAGAAATACGACTAGGTTAAGAATACCGGCCTGACAAGAGTGTTTGATAATATACCTTATCAATAAATATGAATTAAGGAAGCTAAATGCATAAATTTAGTCACCTTCATGGTATCTCCTTGGCCGGATCACGAGAAGAATCCTATATAACCGACCTGGAAGAAGGCCAAGATTGAGAACGCCGGAGGAGATAGGCTTTGTGTCAGGAAACAGACAGATGGACTGGGACTTACAAAAATCGTTTAAAGCATGCAAGAAGGAAGATTACTCAGTACAAATTGGGAGTTGGAACTAGTTAGAAGGGGGAAAATAGCTTACACAGTTTAGAACTTGAGTTTACACTGCGCCACACATACCTATAACCCTCCTCTTAGACTAAAGCACCAGTGGCCTATTGACCTGATATAAATATGTGACAGTGGGAGTCCTTGCATGGCCAGTTACTACAATAATTTCCTGAGCGTCTGTGGATCTCGCTCTCTTGGTCAGCCTCTACTGGCTCGTATCCGGTGACGCGGTTGATGGAGGAGCGTGGATGACTTCCCAATACTCTGCTTCCCGTTTTGCATGTGAGGAAAGTACCAACCATATGGATTTGGGAGGTCTCTGGGCTGTTTGTAAGTATTTTATAAATGTGCGAGTGAATGAAGAATTGTAAGTATCGGAGAACATTGATCACAATTACTTATTGCCTAATAAGGTTGATTTTAATTTTATCACAATAAAGATTTTGAATAACTTACGTTATATAGAAGGAGGAAGATTACTTAGCTAAGATTGGAATGTATGATTTTAGCTAACTTTTTTTTTTTATAATGAATATAACCATATTATTATAGGATTTAGTTTTATTTTTTACTTTAGTATTCCTTGACTTTACAGTTAGCGAAGGGGCTTTGGGTTACAGTCTACACGTTGAAATAGACGCAGCAATATTTCCCGCAGTATTAAGTATCTGGCAAAAAGGATGCCTTGCATCGTTCTTAGAAACAATATCTCGAGAGTTACTGTCCATGGTATCATTCTCCTCAGGTAGGACGTACACACCATAACAGCTTGTAGGATACTATTTGTTACAACCACCTCCTTCTCAGTTGAGAATTGAAACTTGCATCATGTCAGCGCAGTTTTCCTTATTTACGCTTTAGTTCTGTCTTTTCTAATAATCACGTAACGGTATGACCTGGATAATTTAAATGATTTGCTGATCAATATACAATATCGACGGTTGGAAATCATAGCAGAAACGTCGTTTACCTACAAAAAAAAAAATTAATATTCAACTTAATTTTGCGTCTTATTATTTTAAAGGAACGTTATTATTTCAGAACAAAAACTGAAAAGCGAAAACAATGCCTGAATTTCCACTGTTGGTGCACATGTACACAGTTTAATGTAAATCTAAAGTAGGGTATCTTTTTGTGCGGAGGAGCTCACCTCTTGCATAGCTCTATCAATTGAATAGAATTGATAGGTGAAATTGAACACCTCACTGTGAAATTTATATTGCCACCATTGCACCCAGGTTGTTCAAAAGTACAAATATTCTAATGAATAACCACTATAAGAGACAGCGAATCGGTAATTATGATAAAAATGACTAAACATGTTTAGTTGACGTGCACTTCTGACGGAAAAGTTTACCATGGGGCTAAACCTAAGTGAAGTTATTGAATATCGAGTTTTCCTTTTGAGCCTGGTAATGACAGTTCCAGCAATCAATATTATTACTAAATTGAAGATTTTGTTAGATGATCGGCTTGGATTGATGAAAACGAGTTGTTAATGCACAACGTTTCGAGAAGCTCTGACAGTATTTCAGGACCTGATGCAGACATACTTAGTACTTTAAAACGTTGTCCATAAATAGTCCGAGATGAAAACCAAACAACTCTTTTTCATCAACTTAAGCCCATCTCCCGAAATTGAACTTTTGCTTATAGCTAATGAATTAGTTTATTTATTCTGCGTCTAATTCGTGTGATAAGGAGTCGTTTAAGCGGCGATGATTAAGTAAGAATAATTACTCTTCACGACAAATGAAAATTTTTACATGACATGGATAATCGCTCTATAACAAGGTCTAGAGAGACCGGGAGTAACTAAATTCAGGGCGTCCAAAAGTCACCGGATCCCATTGACGACCGTTGTATTAAAATGCAAGTGCTTAAGCAGCTTCTGGCATTAGAAAGTTGGTTGATGGTGTTCTGGGGATAACAATCTCAGAGTCAACCGTTAAAAGAAGACTGTGAGAGTCCAGTCTTAGCTCAAGAATGCTTGTGAAAGGGGCCTTCTTACTGCAAAAGACCGTAGATAGAGACTAAGATTTGCGAGACCTATCTTGGACTGAAGGGTAAAATACCCTATTAGCAGATGAAACGAGAGTGGCTCTTAACAACCCAGATGACCATGAAAGACTCTGGAGAGCGGTACAGTGAGTACAGTGCTCTGTGTCAGAAACTTTTGGAGGGGCTTCTAAGATGTTCTGGGGTGGCATTTGTTGGGGCATACCGAGTTGGTAACAATCCAAGGAAGGGCCTTGAATGCTTGATGGTATATGGAGATGATATCGTAGTGGCTTACATGCCTTTCATTGGAGCTGAATCATTGCTTATGCATGATAATGCCAGGTCACATTAGGCAAGATGTGTTTCTGAGTACCTGAACACCGAGAGGCCAATTGGGCCCAATATAAGCATTTCATTGGTGCCGAATTGCCCCCAATTGCGCCTCTGAGAAATACTTGGGATATTGACAGCGTCATCTATCAGTTGCAGGCCACCATACTCCGAGCAGCTGATGCCTCCATACCGAAGTTTGCCCCGGTACCGACTTCCCTGAGGAAGCCACCGGAACACATCATGCAACTGATACGGCAACGCAATAATATCAAAAACAGGTGGTTCCGGACGAAAAACAAAACCTGAGGCCTGTGCTAAACGCTCTAACTACCCAGATTACATCTCCGATGATCCAGTGGAAGAGGTCTATATGGGGTGACCGTCTCCGCGGTTTGTATAGTGACTACAAAGCATTCTGGCGGTTGGTAAAAACCAATGTAACCAAGAAAAATGCAGTAAGACTGGTAGACAACGGGAAGTTCATCTCGGTTGCAGAGCAGGCAGACATACTAGCCGACCACTTGAGAGGGGATAGCGACAGCAAGCCAATCACAGCGCCCGACCGGCAGACCCCAACCCTCACCACTATACATACCTCCTACCACCAGATTACAGAGGTAGCGGCGTGTGCGGACGACATAGGAGTCTACAGCACCAGCCTCAACCTAGCGAAAGCGCTGAAGTCTGCAGAGGGCGCCAGTCAGTTAATCACCGACAGGCTACGAGCTGTCCACATTCAGGTAAACCCAGCCAAGACGCAAGGGATCGTCTTCTCGTTCCAGGACGGGAAAAGAAAGCTTCCACCCAGCTTCAACATAGACGGGACTGAATGCAAACTTGCCAACAGCATCTGCTACCTCGGCATCAACCTAGGTAGACACATGACGTTTGGCACACACCTGCAGAAGAAGCTGAAAAGAGTACGTAGGACTTACTACTCTCTCCAGCATCTCATCACAAGCCCGGCTATATCCCTGAGGCTGAAACTGCTTATATATCAGAGCGTCCTGAGGCCAGCACTTTTAGGAACTTGGCTTTTCCGTTTTCTCCACACGAGTACCATAACTAGACTCCAGAGCTTCCAGAACTACATCCTGCGCACGGCACTATGGCATACCCCTTTTCGTGAAATGAAGGCTCCTGATATCCACGAAAAGTTTGAGGTCCCCACCATTACCGAAGCCATCAGAAGAAGACACATCAAATTTTTCGACTCAATGAAACATTGCCGAAACCCCCTATTCCAAGACCTGACACTCCCACCACTACCGGCAAGATGGCAACTCTCTAGATCTGGGAAAGCAGACCAAATGGTGGATATTACGGCCCTAGGCCAACCAACAACAAGCCTCTGACGGGCACCCATCACTGCTATCCAACTGAATAAGCTTCCACTACATGCCTAGAGAGACTCTAGGCTCAGCCTTCAGTGGACTCTCACCATTGCACCGCAACATTTCCACCTCTACCGAGGCTTCCCACACTCCTTAATTCCCTCACTCCACCTTCAAACAGGTACTCCTAGTAAAAGGATCCACTCACCACAAATAAATTCCTTTTTTTTTACCTTATCCATAATCTTAAAAATTTGAGAGCTAAGGGGGGAGGGGAAAAAAACCAAAAAAAAAACTTTTTTTTCTCACCATCGTCCCGATATCACCCACACCTCTCCCGAGGCCCTCCACACTCCTCATCCTCTACACACATTCTTCAAATGCGACTCCCCCTAGTGAAAGGCTATTACCAATCCATGATAAGTATCCTTTTTATTTTTCCCTGAGCCTATTTTTATTATTTTAAGAGATATGAAAAAAAAACCTATTTTTTTTTTGGTCTGGGGAGTAGTAAAACTTAAAAGGAACCTTAATAAAGCCTAAAGTCCCTCTTCATGTTGTTCATACATACAAGATAATTTAATAAAATATAAAATCGTTTTCCAGGGATTCAAAGTTGACGTAACTACTATCATCAATTAGTTTAATAACAATTATAAATGTTTATTGATTTTACCTTACGTGCCTGCAGGGAATACCTGGTCGTGAAATGATTACAATATGCCATATATTTGTTCTAAAATGGAATGATTTATTGGTTTTTAAAAGAGATAAACGGAATCCTGTTCACCCCCTTCTATTCACTTATATACTCTCGACTTACCTTTCAAATGTGTGAAATTTTCTTGATCTACTCGGTTCAAATTTGAATTAAAATTTTATCTAAGAAGAGTGGGATTCAAGTAAGGAACAATATTTGAAGTTTTTACTCCTAATACTGACGTCCGGCAAAATTCGAAAGATTTGAGTATTTAGACTAAGGACAATGACTCCATGAGCCCTGAACTGGCTGCTGTAGAGCGGTTACATGGTCAGTATTGAGTCATAATATAGTGTTTTTCACAGAATACTTAACACCTATTCACCTATATTATATCATACTAATAAATGATACAGTAACATACTGGTATTGGAGAAGGGTGTCGTGTGCGAATCTGTAGGTGGCGCTTACGGGAGGCAATCGACAACTGAGCCTCTTTAACGAGATTATTCTTATCGCCGAAGGAATCGTCAGTAGCAGTGACGGAACAGTAGCAGGAGTTACCCGGAGAAGTCGCCGTGGTGACTACTGTGTTCCAGATGTTCCGGGAATGGCTGGCTGGCTGACTGCGCAGACTGGAGAAATGCTTGCTGAGCAGCAACGGCCAAAGTTGCATCAGTCGCCAACGGTACTGCGTCCAGTCAAGGAGTCGTTGTGACCATCGTAGGTGCAGTGGTGAAAGTCGATTACCAGGATCCACGGTTCGAATCCCAAGACGAGCATTGGATTCAACTCATCGTAGTCGATGTTGAACATCGGGTTGATTTTAATTTTTCACTTCATGTATTAAGGCGACGAATGCTATGGAACATTTTCTTTCTATTAAATTTTATCTAGCTTTATTTTAGCAGGAAGGGAAATGTTTTGCTAAGTAATGGTCAGACATTTTAAAGGTACATTGCACATCCCATTGAATCATACTGATTAAATGCTGTACTTAGTCACAGCTCTGAAGCTGTTGAAGATCTAAAGTTATGATTCTTTCCCTCCATCATGACACATTAAAATAAATTTTAAATATTTCAAAAATAATAAGTTTTCAGACATGGTTTTCAGCTCTGAGATCTGGAACGCGTTATTACGATGTGTTCCAATAAATAAAATAAAGTATTTGTTTTTAGGCCGCGTTTTGTCGCAATCATTTGATAAATATAACCCTATTCACTGCGCAACATTTACTCTAGGTGCATTTAATGTATTGACCATTTTCTTTTTTTTTTCTTTCATAGCCCCTTTAAATTTACAGATAATTATATGTCATTATAGATCCTCAGGTATATCACACAGATCCCTAATAACCAATTTTATTGACAGCAGCAATAAGAACTTACAAAATAATTTAAGAAAAAGTATGAGTAAACGAAGAGTCATCCACTTGTTTAGTATAGTTCCCTGGTAACATAAAGTATTTATGATTAGAAATAAAGTAATAATCGAAATTTTTTGGTAAAAATTGTTTTATTTACGAAATATTATAAAAAAAAAAAAAAAAAAATTGGGGCACAGGTCGTGACCGCGTTAACTGGCTACAACTACGAACTGGACCAGTATTAGACTCTCAGGATCCACTCAGCACAATTTGAAGATTTTCTTCAAAGCTTGTTAATATACTAACTAAAATATAATTTGTAATATGCATAATGTACTGAATCGTTTAGAATTATATGTCATCGGGATGGGGAGTGTTAACAGAGGACGTCGATAAATGAGCGAATGACAGAAAGGATTACGAATGATGAGCTCTGGCGCTACGAATGAAAGGCATCATCGGTTACAGCATGACCGGTATCCTCTCATTCAATGTGCACGTATTCGGCAGATTATTTCCTTACTATATAACGATGAAATATTTATTACCGCTTTTAGGGATTTAATTGGATTCAAGCTAAGACATGCCATAAAAAAAAACAACAACTGTCAAATGTACGTCCCGACGACGAGACATCTATGAGGCTATCAAACCGTTTTCTGTGACTGCCCCCTCCCTCCCTCCGACAATATTATCCTTCGGGAAGATTATACACAATTCAATGTTATTTGGTTCGTACCAGTTGTGGCTGGGTCAATTTAAATACATACTCTCCGATATCTCTTCAATATTTAAACGCTTTTGTCTCATTATAGTTCTAGTGATGTCAATGTTGCCGATAACCCTTTTATAACCGTCATTTTTGGACATTTAGAGCATAACTAGTAACATAGGACAGTAGTTTTGAACTGTCAAAACAATTTTTAGCAATAAACAATATTAAGGAGTATTTATTTAAGAAATTCAATGTCACTTGTTGATTCTGGGTTCAACTATTTTATTTTAAATCGTAGAATTGAATATTTTGTATAGCTAACACTTTGAAGATGCATCAGTTCTGTTGTGTTTTTACAAGTATAGATAAGAAAATAATGGACGTAGAAAATTTAGGCATAACATTAATAGGTGACTACCCGTGTGTTAAAATGTTAGTTAATCATAGTAAAACGAAATTTTTTCCACAAAAAAGTATAAATAACTGAAATATTGACGAAATGAAATCTATCGAAATCGGATCGTATAATATTCAATAGACAATTATTGAAGACTTTCAAAACGTAATCAGAGGGAATATTCCGAAGTTGTAATTTCAACAAGAGTTACTTAGCTTTCACTTATCTCTTAGGCCTTAGTTTATTCCTTAAATATTTCAGATAGATTGTCATTTCTTAACTCAAGACATAAGAGAATATAAATTTAAAAAAAAAATGATAAAAGCATAATGGAGCTAATTACGAGAAACAAATCAACTATTTCTTAATCTTCAACGAATTTTGATTATTACAATAAACAATAAATTTAAAATCAACTTAGTGCAATTTTATATTTGTAGTAACTTATACCTGAAAACTAAATATTTAATATCCCATTTACGAGAATGGATTAAATTTCTGTTGTGTTTACTTTTACCCACGTCCTCTTCGTTTGTTATGACTTAAAAAAAAAGCTAGGTTTCTTTTGGGCGTTGTGTATAAAACGTTAAAATATTCAAATACCAATCAAAAATTATCATGGGGCCAATCACATTTTCTGTTTTGGCCAAGTATTAAGATTTCATATTCCACTGAATGTAATAATGATGCCATTCACATAGCTAAGGGAATTATCACTTGTTAATTAAAGCACAGCGAGAAGAAAATTCCAGAATGGACTACTTAAAAATAAAAAGTTTGTGAGGATAGATCAAATCAAGGTAAAGATGAGTGGTGAGACGAGGTGCTCGAGATGGTGGATGACTTACATGTGAAGTTATTGGACTGAATTTCTTGCTCTCCTCGCCACCCTTCACTCCTCGATGGCAACAGGTAGTTGTCTTTGGTACTTAGGCTCAGCCTTTATAGCTTAGTTTCCCCATTATCGTAAATACGAGGTCGGGTCACATCATTCAGTTTTCTTCTGGAGTTTCTTTGAACATCACCCATGGCTCAGCCGTGGTTCCAGGAGTAACGTAGTCATTAGTAAAATAAAAATCTTCAAATTTCCGCTTTGGAATGTCACTGTTGTATTATCAAGTGGTTACCATAAAACATGTTATGATCTCTATAAATTATATAATATCATGATGTATATTGTTTTTTTTAATAGCCTATCACGGCAATTGATGATGCAAATCATACGACACATCTATAGATGTAGTGTGACGATTTAGATAAACGGAGATATGCTCCAATCAGTTAATACTGGCAATAAAGTGGTATTGTCGATGACATAACAGGCAGAGAGTGAATAGCGTGACCGAGGGCTCGGAAGTGAAAAACGGTTACTACTGGTCAATGTGTCACTGGAACGGAAGAAACAACTTGTCACCGGTCAATTCGTCACTGGAGAGGAACAGTAGTTACAAGTGGTGATTATTTTGGATCTGGTCTCTGACACGAACAAGATATTGCCCTATCCCAATATGAAATTATCCATGTTATTGAAGTTTTTTTGTAACTAAAATCAGTGAAACTTTATTTATTTTATGTTTCACAACTGAAGTTGGTAAAATAGAGAGATTACATTTTGTTGGGGGTTGCTTACTAAAGAAGATAACTTCATTTTTTAATAAAAAAAAGTAGGTAATGGGAAAATATATATTAAGTTCTTTTTCGATTAGAGTTGTAACTACATAAAATATGCTAGATATAATTTTGACCCAAAGATCAATCATTTTTTCTATCATTATATGTAATGATGTCATCATTGCTACTACTTCACCATATAAAAGCGTGGTCCCTAAATTTACAGTAATATTGATATAAATATTGAATTTAGTGCTCATTGTAATATTGTAATTGTTTCCTTTAGGATACAATTATAATTCTCTAGACATCAAAAGGATATATTTTAAATAATTTGATATAAAAATTACTTTTATTTTTTAATAATTATACTTATTTTTAGACAGCTGACATTTAAATCACTGAAGTGTTAAGCTAAACCGACCATGACATTCCTTTCCGTAAAATAAGAATCCATAATGTGGATATCATGATAGTTTTTTTTTTTAGTATAGAAGGTTAGAATGTAGATTTAGATAGGAACAAAAAAAACGATGACGCATTGTTTGTTACATATTCAGCGTGTTTATAAGTTTGGAATCAACAGGAATGTCATAATACGAACGAAAATATTTACGATAAGTATTAACAATAAAGCTTTAAACTGTTTGAGGAAACAATACTATTTGTAGCATGTGACTTATTGAACAACAGGTTGCTGTAGCAGACATAGAACTTTCTTTAAGGAAGTTATTTAAAGTAAAAAACAACTACAATAACATTATAAGTTCTTATTTGAATAATTGTAGACATTCATCGAGTTTTCTTTCCGTACAGTTATAGCCAATTATCGATTTGAGTGAATAAAGGGAATCGCTTTCCACAAACTGTTACGTTGGGTTTGTAAGATAATAGAGATGAATTGAGAATGTATTTTGTGATGAATGTTCGCTCAGGGACTATTGCAGGTTGAAAAACTCTAAACTTGTTGAAATAGAAAATTATTTCCTCATACTACGCCAGAATGTAACAGAAGAGTGTGGTTTAAAAGTAAGTTGTATCCATACAATAAACGAATAAAATATAATAATTGGTCGAGGCCTTTTAGAGCCCATTGGAAGAAATCGAAAATATTTTCCGACCTAGAATCAACCAAAAGAAGAAATCCAAAACAGACACAAGGAACCTCCCCTAGTTAGATATTTTTTTTTAAATATGATAAATAGTTGTTATTTATTATAAACAACAACTGAAAATAAAAATGTTGATCATAGAGGAATAAATGAAATATGTGTACTTACTGCAATGACCTAAGGAAGAGAGCTGAGAGGAAGAAATGAGCTCTCTAATGACCGGCTCCCCGCAGACTGCCTGGCCAAGAGCTGGAAGACGACTCAGCACTTGCAGCTATCTGCTCTCTGATTGGTCCGAGCCGTTCATTAGCTATCGGCCAATGAAATCTCTCCTCTGTTAGGCCAATAGTAGGCCACAGTGGGAGCGTGTGAGGCTTTTTTCCCCCCGACGATGTAAGAACGGAGATAAGAAGAACAAAGACGCCTCCGATAGGCCGTCCTTCGTCTTCTTAGAGGAAACTATTATCCACTGTTGCCCGACAACAACGAGCCATAGCTTAACCTATTAGCGAAGAATGCACAGGTGGGGCTTTGTCGCCTAGGACCTGCCCAGGGCTCCTAACACTGTTGTGTACCTGTTTGTGTGGTACAGTGTCGTCGCAAAAACCCTCCTTTAAAGCTCATCATATATTTATCTATTTGTTATATCGATTTACTCACATCTGTACACAGGAAATACACGTTTGTCCGAATCTTATCTATAAATTAAAGTCTTAGGTCTTTACTCTCTCAGTGTTCCTTTCGCGGGGAACTGTTATTTGATCAAGTTGAGTTTACCCAGAATGGAACTGAAGTTCAAACTCTTGTTTATAATCAAGTTGTGAGTTAAATTAATATTATAATATTGTAAGAGATTTTACTGGATAATATCACTCTGAACTTAATCTAATTGTCTGATAAAAGATTGCCCTGGAAACGGCGGGTTTGTTTGTTTATTTTGAAAACTGATATGTTTCTTAGATTGTCAGTTAACCAATAGGCATTGAATCTTCACGTTTATTGTTTTAGTGGTCGGATATTTCTTTTAGTTCTATTATATTCGTGATGAAATTGAAATTTGAAAGGGCTATGAAAAGCGACAATGCAACAAAGTATATCGACAAGGGCCAAACAAACTTCTGACTGTCACCATCAATATGTTTGTCAAACATTAATAAGAATTTAATATAGCTCGGAAAATAGTTTTCACAAGAAGTTCTTTCTATGATGTGATACATTTAAACAAATGAAATAAACATTCATTTTTTCTAATTTTAGCGATTTGATTCTTTTTTTTTTTATTATAGTGGAAGTTTATGGTTAGCCGCGAATACACATAAATACATATGTGGATGAATATGTGTTAATGTATTGCAACGCTCTTCATAAATCATTTCAAGATCTTTAATAAAATGAAGTTAATTGTTTGGTTTTCAGCCAAGTACTAGTTATTTCTAGGAGTAAGTGAAATGGTCTCTAAGCCCAGGAATGTTGACTATTTAAGTTGTTTGAATTGATATTTATTCATAACTTTTATAAACTACTTATTTACAAGGTTATACTTAAGCCAAGCTGGACATACGGAATAGAGCTATGGGGGACAGCAAAAAAGTCGAACATCAAGCGCATCCAATCCTTTCAATCAAAAGTCCTAAGAACAATAGTAAATGCCCCTTATTACGTCAGCAACAAAACCCTTCACAATGATCTGAATATACCCTATATTCTTGAACTCATCCCTTCCAAGTTCATAAAATTCCATAGTAGCCTATCCAACCACCCTAATTCCCTAGCACAGTCATTGCACTGCACCACTCACTCCTATAATCCTCCTCGGAGGTTAAAACGGCAGTGGCCTCGTGACCTGCTATAACTAAGTGATAGTGGGAGTTCTGGCAATGGCCAGTTTCTCTAATCATGTCCTGAGCGTCTGTGGCTCTCGCGCTCTTGGTCAGCCTCCGCTGGCTCTTATCCAGTGACGCGGCTGACGTAGGAGCGTGGGGGACTCCCCAAGACTCCGCTTCCTCTTTCGCATGCGAGGGAGGTGACAACCTTGTGGACTTGGAGGGCCTCTGGGCTGTTTGTAAATATTGTATGAATGAGCGAGTGAATGATGAATTGTAAATATGGTATGAATGATAACTTTTATCTCAATTACGCATTGCCTAATAAAACGCAGATTGTAATTTTATCTTAATAAAATTGAATATTCGAAAAAACAGTTATAAATGATGCTTATGCTAAAGCATAAAAATTCAAGCGGTGTGATGGTCAATTGTGATCAAGCCTGACAATATGTACATCAAAATACATAAAATGATTAGAATTACTCTTATGTCATATATGCTATATAATCGACACTCTTTACTTCCGTATTTCGTTGCGGTTAATTTTTTCAAAAGATTTTATTTTACCCAACAAATCATAACCAATTTCTGCCTGATCTAATGCTTCAAAATCTACCTGATGGCGTAGGTGGTACCCTAAAGAGAACTGCCGACAAGGCAGTAGCTGAAGGCCAAGACATCGTAGATTTGAGTTCACTCAAAGACATTTTGTTAGCTAGATGTTCTTCAATAATCCTCTTTGAAGTTACCAGTGCGAATATCGCAAAGATAGAAGACTTAGTTAAACAGTCACAGACCATCACTGCATACCGTGGAACTCACAAAATTCGCCAATTTGTCTTTACTGGTAATATCCTGGAGTTCTGAAGCCTTTCATGCTCTGAATGTGTAGGGAAATGTAGACATTTTCACCTGGGATATTACTCATCTTCAAATCCTTGCATTAAAAAAACAAGTAGCAAAGTACAAACACGAACCAAGTCACATGGTGCACATTCATCGAATGATGTTATTTGTACAACATATAACAATTCCACTTATAATATAGTATAATATATGTGATCATGTCCTTATCAAATGGGACGAAAAAGTTTATCAAGGGAAAATAATATCAGTTTTCGAGGATGGTGCTTTAATAAAGTGTATGGAAAGAGGAACCAAATCTTGGAGATGGCCAGTAATCAAGGATGAACAGTTGTATGCCTGGAATCAACTTCAGCAGAAGATCAGGCCACCAACATTAATCAATAAGGGATATTATTCCGTAAAGGAAATAGACTAAAATAGCTAACTGAGATGAGACTGTTTTAGTAACTATGAGACTGAATAGATAAAAAAAGAACTTTTTTTTAGTAGATTTTCAGTTAAATAATTTTCATTGTTTCGTTTATTTTTCTCAATAAGCTATTGTTTTATTATCTTTAAGACTAAATAGTATAAAAGGAGAACTTTACTCCATTGGTAAAATGCCAGTTAAGTTAATGTTTTACTACAGCAACTTTGTGATTTTATGTTTCAGCTAATGTAAGAAAATAATATTTGATTAGTAAATAAAAAAATAATTTAAAAATAATCAATTTTATTTTCAAAGGTTTATAAATTGATTTTAATGGTCATTCCCTTCACATAAGTCGTCATTCTCTCACTTTCATTTTTTATATATCCTCATAATCCTCGTAAAACACGTTTATTCTAGGGACCACTATATAATTACAATATTGTATCATCAGTATCAAAAAATTCATGGAAAATAAATACAAATTCATTTCAATATGATTTGTCAGTTTATGATAAAACCGAATTTCGGGATTTCATGAGAATAACCCAATAACATATTGTGATGTTGTTATTAATATCATTATTTACCATTGCTTAGTCAAATTTAGAATGTAGTTATTGACCAGATTCTACTAAAAAATGGTGCTTAGTATCATAAGAGTAAAACATTACAAGAAACTATCCATAATGAAGCAGTTGACAAACGGCCAATTGAAACTCAAGAATTTTTTTTTTTTCATTAAAAAATCTCAAAAGCCAATATTTCACTCATTCAGGAGTAATCTTTTGAGCTTTGACTTGTTTCTTATAAAATGATTTAATGGATCTGATAGTTTGCAGAAATATTACACAACAAAAAAAATATGGTGATTTAAAATATATCAAAGGGAAATATGAAAAAAATAATCTTTCGTAGAACGATAATGTGGATCAGATATCGCTCAGCTTTGACTTGTATTTTACGCCCTGTGGAAGAGGGCGTATGCAACCGGCAACACATTGCCGAGATGCGGGTTGATGCATCTTCAACTCAACTCAGCTTTATAGATGGTTATCTGCATGGTGTCCTATATATATTTTATTGACCGTAAACGTTTTAATTTTGTCTACTTCTTGGAACATTTTGACCTGCTTTGCAACTACACTCGAGGAAGGTGGTAGTTGGATGGTTGGATGGTAAATCAAAGCATGAAACGTAACTTCGAGTGAGCACAGTTTCCCTTTTATTCTACACTCACTCCCAAGAGAAACTGATATCTTTTACTCGAATTTAAATTATTATAACTTAGAATGAAAGAAGAGAAGAGGTTATCTGGCTCATTTCAAGCCATGAAAATATTGTTTGTGAACTTGGTGAAGAAATATTTAAGAAGTGTTTCATCCAATTAAAAAAAAAATCGAAGTACTGTAAATTTTAAAATTATTTCTTTGGTCATCTTGTGGATAAAAATAACTTTCAGATCTGACTGTGCAGAATATTCTGTCGAGTATTTCTAGTCTTCAGCTTGAAAACCAAACCAAAAATGTATCGAAATGATGGGGGAAAAAAAATATATTGAAAACGGCAAAAGTTTAAATCGTTTTCAGTACTTCCAGATCTCATCAAAATCAAGAACGAGTCAAAGGTTTTTTGATTGGAAATTGGAATCCAAGTCGGACAGCGCATTTCGGTTTTTTTAGTTTGGAGTTTTGGCCAAAACCAGGAGAAAACTTTTTTCTTAATTTCGTTACATTATATTCACCATATAGTTGCCAGACACCAGAGCGGCTCTAAACCAAAACCCCAAATAAGCACTTAGCTAATAATAATAAAATAATACCTCTTTATTTACATGTAGGGAAAGAAAAAAACTTACAACTGACAGAGTAATCTTTATAGGGCTCTCTTAAATGGGTCTTCACCAAAATGTAAGGTGTTTATAGGAAACCAATTTCCATAAACTTTTCGAACTTGACTCTAAAGTTGGATGTCAAAAACACTCATAACTTTCACACGTCATGGTCGGGCCAATGAATGATGCGAGGCTTACTCACACACGCACGTGTGCGCGGATCGACATAACGATAAATTGGTCGACAATTCGTCTTTGTGACAGACTGTTAATCGTTTTCATCTGAACGGCTGATGCAACCAGGACCGACGGTTGAGTGTCTCCTCTGGCGGCCGCTGTGTACCATCGCTTACGTAAACATCACAACTGCCAATAATGTTAGTTTAATTGTTTGTTTTTTGCTACTGAGAAAAATAAATCTCTTAAATCGGGCCAAGGTTATTGTAGTCGTTTTTCCGGACAGGGGGATACGAATACTTTGATTTTCTGACCTGCCACGGACTTGACCTGAAGCATAATCAATTGCCTCTGCATTTTGATTGCAATTGCATTGAACGATGAATATCGATGGGAAGGGTTCTAACACGGATAAGAAAGAAACGGTCAAAGGAAGCTGATTTGTGAGAAGGGAAGTACAGCTCGGAATGGTAGGATTTAATTGCTGATTGAATTGTTGGAAGTTGTGAAGGTAAGGGTGGTTTTTAGTCATGTTAGCTTTGAAGAGGAGGGATCCAAGGAAGTATTTGCCGTGAAATGCGACGGTCCATTGAATAAATCTTAGAAAAAAATTCATCAGCCTCTTTAACAATGCTTCGGGATCACTTGAGAGACCACCATATATCACACAACCAATGTAAAAATGGGAAATACAAAAGAGGGACTTAGGAATTGCCGCGTATGTAATGGGAGAATATGTCGGGATCGATTGAGCTGTTTAAGGGAGGAAAAGTATTGGTAGTGTACTTATAAATATGCTTATAAGCGCGGCATACCCCATACTTACAATTTTTGAATCTTGAACAACGATTAAAGTACACGATGAATCGTATCATAAGATTCACCCATACAATCCTAAGATATGCCTCAATATTTTTTATTATCTCACCATATCAACCATACTCCACTCATACCTATTCTATTCCTTTCGGTTTAAATACTCCACCTACTCTCGAAATCTAATATCTGCCTTCTATCCCACAGCTCTTACATGTTTGACCCTTCGTTGCTAGTTCATGAGTATTTTCGACAATATTGTCGAAATTTAAATTCTGCCTCTTTGAATACACTTGGGCATTCTAAATCGAAGATTGTTACTAGTTTATGAAGAACTACTGAATATGAATAATGTCAATGAAGTTGTAGAAATATAGATAGCCCAATCGCCTTAAGTTCAATGACAGACGATTTTAATTTTAAAGATTCTTTCCACTAATGGAAACTGACAGAAACCGGATTCCACGGAGCTCCAGTGACAGATGCATGAAATATTTATGTCATGATCACAGCTCAATTACAAATTACAATTGGTCTGTACACGACTAATGTCATTGCTGCCAATCTTAAACAGATGAAAACTACTGTAACGAGACTGATCTTTCCTCATATACAAATGTTTACGTCAAACACTATTGACGTACGCTTTCACGTTAAGGATGATTATCAATGCTCCATGGTTCCATAGAACCCGGCAAATCCACCGGAAGTAGACATCACTGAACGAGCACATCTCCAAACTGACGCAATTACCAGAAACAGTTTAATATCATCTAACAGAATCCAAAATAGCAAAAGACTGAAAAGCAGCATCATGATATAGATTTATATATGAAACTAGAGTTTTTTTTCTTCTATTTTATTTGTTTTTATTTTTATTGTATTCTGTTATGTTTCCTGATTTTATAAACCTTTTATCAATTATGTAAGGTGTCGGAAAAGGTGGACAATTGTCGGAGGTCAAAATTGTTGGGGGGGGCGTCACTAGGGGAGTGCCTGATCACTCTAGCCCTGGTGACAAGTCCGGATTGTTGTAGTCAATAACATGGACCATGTTCCATGTAGGACTCCATTTATTGATAGGGATGTGTCCCGACAAGACACTGTGTTCAGGATGAGGTTCAGAGGTTCATGAAGAATAAGACCAGTTTTCAGAGTTCGAGCGAGAGATCGGCAGCGTAATAGGTACAAGTCGTCAGAGGTCTGCTAGAGGCTGTGAGGCAAAGTGCCGTCGTAGAGGTGTGGCATCGCGAGAGTAGACTAGCGGAAGGTTGAGTGGGCTTACTCCCAGGGCCGCGGGGCCCTGGTCGTATCGCGACTAGTAATGCGGCTGTGGAGGCTAAGAAACAGAGTGACTCTTCAGGGCGAAACTTACTGATATAAATATTGTACCCCCCTCCCTCGTGGAAGGCCGAGCCTGTGTGCAGGGGGTCTGTTTTATTATCCCCGTTGGTCCAAAAGGGTCTGTTTTATAATGTGACACCTACCGAGCGATCGTGACCACTTGGTCCCCAATAGGACTGTTTATTGCATGGCTTTTAGATTTTATGACTGCCGGAAGTGACTGAAGGTCTGCCCGGTCTATTTATGGCAGTCAGGTGGCTAATTCTCTTAGGTTTATTGCCGTACCCTCGATCCTCTGTTACTTGTTTTTATCTCTGCCGATTCCTCTATGATTTATTACCAGATTTGCATTTCTATTATAATACATTATGAACCAGAGTGTAGGGTAATTTACATATATTTAGCTCTTCGCTACATAAGGTATAATAGTTTCGATCCAAAAACGTGATTACCTCCTCTAATGCTGTCCTAACATTTGCACTCATTTATGTTATTCTAAGAGATTTATATATTTTTTTATCACGTATAAAATGGCTATACGTTCACATATGACTTACTTATAAATGTAAGTGTTTGAGAAAAAAAAAACTACTGACTAATAACCGACTGACTTAAATGGGAATGATAGCTTTAGTCTCTATGGTGATACAAGCCATGTGTATACAGGAAGTCACTTATAAATATATGAGTGGAAGCGAATCATGAATTGCTACTTTAGATTTATTTGTCTTTGGGACTCCACGGTGCTCCCATGTCTATCTCTTCTACCCTCTTGGGGTAGGGGTTGCTCTTCCCCTCCTTCCGTGCACAATATTTCCTCGGTTGATTCCTTTCCCAAACCATCGATTCGCATCACGCCTCTTATACATACAATATTCAACAGTCTAAATCCTCAATCCGCTCCCAGAACACCAAGATCCTATCCATCTGGCCTTTATACTTCTGCCCACAAACCTCCAGCATACGATTGGTCCTTCCTAGCTCGCTGTACTACCCTCTGGAATTCTCTATCTCCTAACATCCACCATGCTTCATCCTTACGAACCTTCAGAGCTCTCCTATTCCAACACTTCCTCGCCGTCCTAAGAGACGGTCGTTAGTCTGGGAACGATACGATTGTAATTATATTATAGTAATGTATAGTAATATTAGATATAGCACTCATGTATTTAATTGTGAATTTACATTTTATATTAATTTTTATTGTCAAAATGAAAAAAAAAATTATTTTAGTGACATAAAATATATAAAAATAAGAATTTTAAAATAAATAAACAATCAACAAATATTATTCAAATAGGATATTTGTACATTATATAATTCCTATCCTAGTATGAAATTAATAGATTATTCTAATAGTCAGAATGTATACGTATGCATAGACATTGCCAATAGCCTGTACTTATAAGTATTTTAAAAACTGACCTATGCGAGGACAAGAAGGATGGCTCGTTCTGGTCCCATGCCTCGGAATCACTGGTCTCTGATTGGTAGAACATAATCCTGTGACCGCCATGTCCCTCACTGAAACATGCAAGAAGACATAAATAATTTCAGTTATTTCGTCATGTGTATAATATGTTTATATATTAATATTTTTTATATGAGTATAAGAAGATATTGATTGGTTATTTGGATTTGACTTCAATTCGTGTAGGTATATAACCCTCTGTTCACTAGCGGATGAATTTTAGTTTATTCTAAAGTGTTAAAACAAAATAATAAGAGCCGAAAAAAAATCCTAAATATCCACAATAAAATATTCTACTCATTTATACATTTCCAGCTAACAATGAGCTCAAAGCAGAGTTGTCTGGGTGACACATTGACTGCATGTTTTACCTGTCCTTGATTAGCCGACCCTTTGACAATAAAACTTCACTAAATACTAACTACAAACTTACTACTTTAATAATGGTTTGCTTTCAATCGGACTTAAGAATCCGGAGTTACATAAGTTGATATGGTTTAATCAACATGTCACCGGAATGTAAACAATTTTGAAAAGCTTGAGGTATATTAAATATCTTCAGTTGGTGGAACTTCAGTTGGAATTCAGAGCATAAAAAGCACATGACTGCCTAGATGAAACACTGGGAGGTTATGAAAAAAACTGAAAAACGTGTTCTGAAATGAAATTTTTGAATGTAATAGAGTCCTACAAACTAATTTTAGCATAATATTGTAGGCGCCCCAATGCCCAGCAACCCAATAATTCCTAGACAAAACACAAACAAATAACCATTCATATAACCTCATATTTTTTTTAGTTAGTTAGACAGTGATCAGGGGTCAGAGCATAGGTGACATGTCTGTGAGTTCTTTATTTATTCTGCATACCTTAATAGTGTATCTTCATTGGTAGCAATTACATATAAAAGACATTTAAGTGTCTTATATATTCACCTTTAAATTAGCATTGCGTGTAATTGATGTATTACGCTATAAACAAATTTTAGAATTATTTCATACTGCTCGAGGGTAATATATTAAAATTACACCCAGAAAGTTTTGAATTTAAACAGATGTAGAATGTTTTAAGTTTAGACCTAACAAACATATTTCAAGTACACTTCATAATAAAAGCATAGGCAGCTTTTTTTTTTAGGTTATAGGTCATCACTATGCCATGCTCTAAATGAAAAACCGTGCTTTTTCATAAGGAATAGTTGCTAGCTCGACTTTTGAATTTAATTTATCTGTTTCATAAAGGATAGACTCATTTTCTTTCCGTCTTGGAGCATATAAAGGAGAAAAACTCGAATAAAAAGATGAAATAGTGAGTTCATATCACGTGATGTGTGACGTAGAAGATATTTGACGTACGTTTCATCTTTCTTCATATTTCTAGGTGAAGTAACAAAGGGAAGTTTCCAAGATGCCCGTTATGGATTTCGACGCAACCTACTTATTTATAGTGCTCGTAGGTTTTTCATAACAAGAAACCCTAAACTGGGGATTCATTGTTTGCCATTATTTTAGAATTGAGTTGATTATTTTAGACGGGTATATCTTCTCTTCGAAATTTATTAATTGGAACGTTTCGACACATTGGGATGGAAATTGCAGAATTTCAGTAAGATGTTGGCTGCTTCAAATATATGCATGTGTACATTCATTTCACCTATCAACAAATAATCCATTTGTAGCGACCGCTGACTCCATGAGATAAATCGCCCTATTCTCTATTGTATATATATTGTAAATGGGTTATAATATGTCGCAAATTAATTTAAACGAATGTAAATAACATTACCAAACCATAAGTCATACCAGTGTAAATATTGTAAACAATAAAAGACGCAGCTGCAAAGAACTAGACCGGGGCCTGGGCCACTGTCTAGAAAAAAGCGTCACCGTAATCTGCGGTATGGTTGGTCAGAATAACACCACAAATCATTGGATACTGACAGCCACCAGTGACTTGTAATCACATAATGTTTTGACCTGTAAATCATTCTAACAATGGCTCTCTGACTGGTGGACCTACAGCTGCACTGATGTTTCAAGATTTGGCCTTCTCATTTATGAAAACCTCTGGATCTCTCTTCCTAACCTCGCTATGTTTTAGTCCGGCCTTGTCAGACCCCACACTCTCCTAGTGGGATTATCTGCCTTCGTCTCGCTAAAACTAGCACCTCCTTGGGAGAGACCTCTCCTTCGTGGACAACGGTTGCCGTGGCCCTAGAAACTTTACTTAGTGGTGTTTCCCACGCCAATTCAGTCTGCCTCTCTCCAGTTAACACTCGCCTTTGGGATCCGGAAGGTTTTCGCCTACCCTCAGATACCGAGTTTGAATTCCTAGACCACATAAACTACCGACAATACCTACCCTATACCTCTTCTCCTGAACATAGTGCACTGTGGGGGCACATATCTATCAAATATGGAGTCAGATAGTACAGTAGTAAGACCCGTCATGAAACAATTGTCCAGGACATAGCCTAATCAACCTTCACTTCGTCACTAGGGCTAGGGTAACTAGGCACCCCCCCTCGTGACGACCCGACACCATTAATACGGTAATCCTTATGTTTTCATCCGTGTGTGGGTCTGTCTGATGAAGTCTTGACATCAAGACATGAAATTCCAACATGAAGGCTCCATTTGATATAAAGAATGCTCCAAAAATATAACCACCACCATAAAATTGTCATTAAATAATTGATTACTATTATATTATTATTTTTATTACTATTATTCATATCATCAAGTAGCAGGATATCAAGTTAAAGGCATTCCTGATTAATAGTACGTTACGCACTGGGACTTAAAGGTATTGTATGTATGTCGTTAAAACTGTCTTGCAAAGAGTATTTGTGATTTTTTTGCGGCCTCAACTCGAAACAGAGAGATGATATTTTGCATGAAAGCAAAGCTGCAAACTTGTAATTAAAAAAAAAAACTATATGTCGAAGGCGCCCACCCAGAGAGGTCTCGTCGGCCCTGCCATTGCCCGGCGGGCGTCAGAAAGAGATATAAATAAACCTGTGATATTTGATATTTGTTGGAAGCCTAGTCGCCGAACATCTTAGATCGTATTTGTTAATTGATCTGCCTCCATAAGATCATAGGAGGTGTGCCCAGACAGTGCACTATGTTCAGGAGAAGAGGTACAGGCTAGGTATTATAGGTAGTTTACGTGGTTTTAGAATGACCACGAGTTCCCACTTAGTATCTGAGGGTAGGCGAAAACCACCCGGATCGCAAAGGCGAGCGTGAACCGGAAAGAACCAGGTACATTTTGTAGGGCCCCAGACTCGCCTACATGGAAGATGGAAGGGATCCTTCCAAGGATGCGCTAGTTATAACGAGACGAAGCAAGAAAATCCCACTAGGAAGGTGTGAGGTCTGAAATTGCTGGACTAAGGCTAGGATAGAAAAGGGAGGTGTTGAGGTAATTAAATAAGAAAGCTATGCCTCGAGTAGAGCAGAGAGAGAGAAGTGTTCACATCAAGGGTCTGATTCCGACTGTCTGAAAAAGCACAGAATTTCTGCCTTATATAAGCAGGCCATAGCTGCGAGAAGCGCTTTTTATTTTGGCCACTCCTATGACAGTTTATTTTGGCCAACCAGGGGCTACTACGCTTGTACCCCCAGTGAGCTCTTGCCGAGTCGGCATCGTGAACCCCTTTCTCTATACTGACGCCGAGTATTTATTGATAAAACAACATAAAGTCACATCCACAACTCTATATTCATAATGATGTCTAAAAGGGGTTAGTTCTACTAGTATAAATAGGTACTTGTGATTATTGCTAAAAAAAAAAAGACCATAACAAAACTAAAATGACTCTCCTTAATAACTTAACAAACATTTGGTCCCCTCGACGTAATTAGATTTAAATACAAATAATATGCTAAATGTTGCGTGTTGATTTTGAATTTTAATAATAATAAAGTTCCATATGGATGAGATGAATGAAGGCCTTTTTAATAGTCGTTACCGGACATTACTCTCGCAGGAGTTCCATCAGGCCGGATCAGCTCGTTCCATCCTCTATCGCATCCCGACTCAATCCTTTGTTGAGAGGTTTAGTGGTATGGAATGCATGGCTTCTCTGGAAAGCTCCTGCAGTACCACCTACCTGTTCTTCTGTGTTAAGCGCTGGTTCTCACGTAAGCGCGAGCTCGGTGGCTCTTAACTCGCTTAATAAGCGAAGCTAATGATATTTAGTAATTAACTAAAAGTTTTAAAAAAAAATTATTAACTAACCCAAACCTCCTCCAAAATTAGCAAATATTATAACCAATCACCTTATAAATAACTTAAGACATAATCCCATATACCCTCCCTCCAATATTAATAGCCCTCGAGGCTATACCTCGAGACTGGTGCAAACATTTGAATATTTTTTGTTGAGTTTGAAGGAACTTATAATTAAACTATTAAAGATTCTATCTCATTGATCGGGAGATATGTGTTCTGTTCACATCGAGGTCCTTTCTTTTGGCGGCAACTGGGAAAATATAATTAAAGCCACTGCCTCGAAATGCCGTTGTTCAACTGTTGGAGCGTATTCGCAACCGAATTTGGACATTTCTCGACCGTTTGCACTCGGGACTGACGACTGGCTAATTCAAGATTTTATCAGAACTCACGAGTACGTCGCTACAATGGATACCATGGCGATTAAACGGTTCGAGAAAAACGAAGACAACTATGAGTGGCGAGGGATACTCGACGGACATAATAGGGTAACTGTTGTTTTGTTTTTTTTTGTTTATCTAGATTTTTGCATTTTGCGTTTATGGTTCAAAAAAAAAATTATACTGCTAAGGTTAAAGAAAAACATTAGTATAATTTCTGTAGACTCTATGACTATTGTAACCTTTCCAATGTGCTCAGTATTCTGTGAGAGCAATGAGTATTGCATTGCCTTTAAAAGGTTAATAAACTATTGCAGTGATACGAGGGTGGTCTGAAAAGTTTCCGACCTAACAAAGCTTTTATTTTAGCTTTTTTTTCACTAGCTTTTATTTATTTTATTATCATCTTCATGTTGAGGTCGGAAACTTTTCAGACCACCTGTGCATATGTTTCCTGAAACTGGAGAATTGTTTAATTTCTGTATAGTTTTTGTTTAGCAATTCCGTTAATGGATGATACTGATGCAGATGCAATAATTGCAGTAGATTGAATAAGCGCAGATTGTGGAAAGTATATTTTATTCTAGACATTCCATGATAGAACTTATAAATACACACAGATTTCGGGGTGATAAAGCCAGTAGTTGTATCGTATCCCCCGCAGTTGGTGCGAGCCCTTACGTATTTGTAGTCCAAGTATTGAATCGGGCCGGAATGGGCGGCGATCGGTCTCCATGGTGATCTCCTGACAAATTACATAAGACCAGCTATGTCACCAATATGCAGAGAAGTAGGAATTGCTAGATTCCGTTGAGCCACATTATTTATAATAGTACTTTTTAGGCATAGATATATATTGTTGTGATATCAGATATTGTAAAATTTTTATATAAAGAAATTTAAATATAAAGATTTAATCCAACCTTGTATCGGGAATGCGGTGGAAACAAAAGATGAAGGATGAAAAACAAAATGGCTATTGGTTGTGTTGTTGTTCTGAGAGAACACAGTAAGTTAGTCTCTCTAGTTTCGGGATCAGCCCGTAACTAATAATACATATTATTAGCTTGAGATTGTGAGTAAGAAAAAAGCAGGAAGAGACATTGCACGAAGAGAAGAAGTATTAATTTTGTTTAAAGAATGAAGAGAATTAAAGAAGAAAAGGAAGAGAATTTATAGACAAGTATTTATATATAAGTAATTTAAGTTTTTGTTTTATTTGTAATTAAATTCACCTTTTGCCAGAATTATTTATTTATTAGCAGAACCTAAAAACCTCAGATAATAAATAATAAGATAAGAAAACTTTTAAGATAAAATAAAAAAATTCTATAAAAAACGTAATAATATACTTTTCATCCAACACTAGTTAGTACTTTTATGTTTATAGGATATTTTGGGTTGATTGTGGGTGCTTGGTTCAAAAGGAAATAAGTAAATTTTTCCAGCTGTCCATATACACAATATAAACAGCAATATGACATTAAAACTATATTTAAATTAAAAGCACTATACAGGTTTATTTGCATACATATATTGATAATAGTGATTTTTATTCAATACTAGTACCTTCGGGCAGGTAGACGAAGTCTAATTTTTGTTAAACAATCTCTTCGTTAAAGCGAATATCCGGAAGATTTATTTCACCGAAATTAAATTTGACATTTGCAATAATTATATTATAAAGAAACGTGTAAAAAAATTCACTTAGGGAAAGTACTATGGAAGGAAAATGTGACTACTTAAAATATGATCTTCGAATATGTAAGCAAAAATTTCAAGTAATGCCGTGTTACAGGAAATTATTATCTCCATGGCCACCACTAGGTTAACCTCACAACTGTTTCTGTTTTATAGACCCAACTCGTCTTAAATTACTTTTATTTTAAAATTGTCCATCATCTAAAAGAAAGTATTTTAGATTAAAAATACCGAGTATTTTTCTCACAATGTACTCTCTCCCCCCTCTCTTCTCCCTCTCCCTATCTCTCTCTTCTCTCTCTCTCTCTCATCTCTCTCTCTCTCTCTCTCTCTCTCTCTCTCTCTCTCTCTCTCTCTCTCTCTCTCTCTCTCTCTCACTCACTCACTCACTCACTCACTCACTCACTCACTCACTCACTCACTCACTCACTCACTCACTCACTCACTCACTCACTCACTCACTCTATCTTTATTTATAGTTTTAGAATGCATACAACTTGATAGTGATACTTGTGGAATTTCAAATTTTTATCATATTTTAAAATTATAAACTGAAAATTATTACATAGTTCTATTTCTTTTTATATATTACATAGCTATGAACTCTTTGATAAAGTTTAGTCGTTAGATATGAAACATGCGTGCCCATTGACTATCATTAGTCAGCTATCCATTTTGCCATTCAAACAATATATTTCCAAATTGAGAGACATTATAGAATCTGTTTATAAAATGGTCAAAAATGCGGTGTACTCTAACAGATATTTTCATGTAATTAGCCATATTAGCGTCAATAGAAGTCGGGTAGTCCCAATACAAAATACATAAATTGTTGTTTGTTGTTGATAAGAGAGCAGTGACTATTGTTGATAAGGCTGATGGGTTAAGGTTGCCCTATCAGTGACACGAAGATCGAATGCTTTCCCATTCGTACAGACAATATTCACATCATCTAAATATATCCTTAAGGCAAAATGTGTCCCTAATTAACTAATAATGGTAATGGCACGGGTCCAGAATAGTCCCGAAGTCACGAATTTAGTATTACAAAAAGTAACATATGAACTGATTCAGTAACCCCATAAAGTACGTACGGAGCAGGTTCTCTTGAGGTCAAAGAGGTTTTTCATACCACATAAGATTGATGTAAATGAAACCTGCACAGAACAGAGCCTAAAAATTTTCATTAGCAGAATTTGACCCGATTAAGAAAATTTCCGTTGAATTTAGAGACTTCGACGATTAAGTTGTCTCCCAAACTTTTTTCCATCTGTGTGGATTAAAAGACTGGATTTGTACACCAATCTGTTTAGAATCCTCAGGTAGCCCGTTTTTTTTTTTCAGGTTGTCATGTCCCGTAAAATTCAGTCAAGCAGAGCTTCTCTTTTTTCAAAGAAAGACTTCCAGGCCATATTGAACGGTACAGCCTCACCCATGTACACTTACATATACTGTATTTCCCACGATGTATTATATTCTGTTCTATGTAATCGACCCTCCGATACGGGTATGAGGTTTGACAGTCAGGTAACCGCTGTAACCCTAAGCTCTGGTATGCGTGCGGTATTAGATGACAGTGAAGTGCAGCAAGTCCCAACCCTGCCCTGTCTGCCTTAAGTTGAAGTTAACAAATCGTGAACTTTTTTTTTAAACTGTTTTGCTCATCAGAAAGCAAGTCCATGTACCAGCTAGCTGTAGCTGTTTTATGACTAATATTTTTTTTGCACCAGTGTGTTGGTCTGTTGATGAACTTGAAATTTTACACCGGATTCAAATTAAAATTGGAATGATACAAAAAAATACTGGGGTGTCCAGGAAACTTTTTTTTTTTTTTCTTAGCTCTCTAATTATAAGATTAAGGATGAGGGAAAATGAAGGAAGAATTGGGTTGAGCCGATCCTTGTACTAGGAGTACCTGCTTGAAGGTGGTGTGAGGGAATTAAGGAGTGTGGGAAGCCTCGGTAGAGGTTGATAGTTGCGGTACAGTGGTGAGAGTCCACTGGTGGCTGGTCCAGGAAATAAGAGTAAATTACATTAATTGTTATTGATGCACAATCATGTTTTGTGAAAAACAGTGGCCTCAATATTTCCAAAATAATATAGATTAATAATTTTATAGACAAATTGTTTTTTCTGATTTATTTTTTTTTATTACGGCTGTTTTGTACTCTTGTACTTAATCATCATATTTTCTTAAATAAATTATTTCATAATTAAGAAGAGGTTTTATATAGGATAATAATCTACATCATGCTATTATTTCTGATCTGCAATTATCACAATATTTTCAAGAATAAATTAACATCTATTTATTGTTGTCTTTCGTTAATTTGTCATTTGATTTAATTGGTTTGTTCCAGCTTCTGTTTATTCTTCTTCAAAGTCAACCTGAACCGACCCCTATAAAATGATTTTATAAATAATAATTGAAGATTTTTATAAAATAACAAAACCTGTATATAATGTAGGATGCTACAGGAAATACAAAAATAATTTGTTTATAGATTCACCGGAGGATAATTGTATATAATCTGCAAATTTAAAGGAGATATGAAAGAGAGAAAAAAAAAAATTGAAGAAATTTGTTTGAATATTAATAAACACTAACATTTTAGAAGAAATAATGAACACAAAAAATTAGTTACGGATTATGATCGAGACTTGAATGAAATCCAATGGATGTAGAGGACTATTGAACATTTATTTGTTTTAAATTTATAGATGTAAATTTATAGAAATGTATAGATTATCCAAAATAATTTTAAATCATACAAGATTAAATTCATTGAAGTATCTTGTATCTTATTTCATATACATATTCTTTGTATATTTTAAAATTTGTTTGTACATACTTGATCAAACATAAATATTAGTTATATACACCTCATATATCGTTCCTTTATCTGATATTTAGCTAACACGAGATAAAACTATCTCGTAACGATAGTTTCGGATATCCGCAGTACTCTTGGTCAAGGATGCACCGAAAAAGAATCTAGATATATCAAGACTGACACTGGCGAGAAAAATCCTTTCACAATATGAGATTAATTTAGCTAATCTTTTGGCCTTTGGTATCGTGCAAAATCCGCTTTGATGCCGACTCAATATCTAAAACTGTTTACGGTGTACAAATATAAACAAATTATTTTGCCAAAACATCTCAATGGAATCTCTTTGTCAAATTGGATGGTGACAGAGACTTGAATATGTGATAAAAAGTGAAAGGCTTCAGGGGATAATGAAATTTACCAATTTTGTTGCCAAACTAAAATCTTCAAATCTAAACATTTTAGTGTATGATTTGTTATTTATTAATTCATGTAACAGATGTATTTTAGATAAAGGGGAGGTTGACCTTACCGGCGAGTCAATAACGGTTATCGTAGCGAAAAATTGAACAGGGCCAAGTAAAAAGGGTGAAGTGACTTTTCCCATATTTTTTTTTTTTATGAAAGGAAAGTTCAATCAATTCTCAATGAAAGTATAAGTATGAATGGATGAAATTATAAGTATGGTAGGTTTTGGATGAAATGTTCATCTACTATTAGTGATGAAATGTTCATCTACTATTAGTGATGAAATGTTTATCATCAATTTGAATAGGTTAACGATAACCCCAATGATGACGGATTGTGCCTACTCTAACATCAGCGACATACTCGAGTACCAATTTTCGAAGCCTAATTTCTAGTTGTCTAGTGGATATACTTATTGATGTATTCGGTAACGTGATGGCTCGTCCGATGACTTGTTACCAAACGAGTGTGGGCGTTTCCCGGTAGTTAAACCCGCATGAACAAGGGTCTGTAACCCCAGAGAAAAAGAAATTTTTCATTCATATGAACTAGCTGATAAAAGGTTGTTATTATGTTAGGTAATATGGATATAAAATTTATCTGATAACAGATTTTTTTTTTCTAGTTTATGCCTGTGGATAAGTAAATTTATCTTAAATTATAAACGTCAAGTGGTGCACAAACCATGAAATTGAACGGATGGAGTTAAATTGAAGCCAACATTGTAGATTTAGTTTGTTAATGTTAGTGGAACAAAAATATATAGATTTCCCTCTCAGTGCATAAATGTATTTAAAGCTTGTAAGTCGAACAATAGCTGGGTGTTGTTGCCTGCCTGAAAAAAAAACCTAGTTAAATTTGATGCAAGCACAATCAAATGGTTTGTTTGCGAATAAGATTTTAATGATTGTTTTAAATATTTCCGTATACTAAAGCACTCCAACATAATCTATATTATTAATGAGAAACAAAGAGATCCACAATTTAATAATTTTCTTAACTTGATAGGAAAATGTTAATTTTTATTGCTAATTAATTTATTCTCCCCTTCCTCTTTCGCACGCGAGGAAGCAGACAACCATGTGGATCTGGGAGGTCTCTGGACTGTTTGTAAATACTGTATGAATGAAGAATTGTAAACATGGAATGATTGAGAACATTGGACACAATTACTTTTTGCGTAATAAGGCAGATTTTAGATTTATCAATATAAAGATTTTTGAGACTTAAAATTAATTTATTAATGGCAATTCACTATTTTTATTAGTACAATCGGAGCAATAAATGGATCTTTTATTGCAAAATATAGTACCTCTAAAAGGTAATGGTTGAATTATCGCTGCGAACACAATAAGATTTTATTGATAACAGTTTTATTAATGACCTCGTTATTATAGATTGAAGTTATTATAGAATAAAAATCTTCGTAGTATTCTACTTGTCGAGGTTAATTGTCCGGACTTACTCGTTTCATGCTATTTCTCGGTGAAGCTGAGTGGAGGAAAATGTTATCTACCAAAGTAAATAAGTTTACACTTTTACAAAGACAGCTCTTTATAAGTTTACAAAGTCAGCTCTTTTTACCATTCTCTGCAACCCTTGCAACTGTCTACTACTTTCATAGGCTTGTAGGGAAATAACGGAACTCGAGGCCTTAAGTACACACTACATTGTCATTAGATTGGACAGGCACTTCCGTTTTATGGCCACAAAATGACAAAACTGAAGCAAGCGAGCACTAAGTATTACAGGCTTTCGCGCCTAAGCGTCAACCTGCCAGCTACTATTATTTTTCGGTTGTATATTAACTTTTTTTTACATGCTTTAGTTTGCTGTGTACTACATAGCACCTGTTGAAAAATGAACATTTGTTGTAGTTGAAAATTCCAGTTTTTAAGCTAATACAACAATTAGTTTTTCTGAAATGTTATTCGAAAAGCGAAAGGCATGTTTGTTTATTATACAAGTGAGTGGTTTATGAACTTTTTTCTCCAGTGAGATCGTGGTATATAACTACACGGTATCGTCTAAAAGGACCTTAGAATTTTTACGTTTTCTGTCTTTATGCAATCTTTCTCTTGCTCATAAGTATATTTTTATAGGATGCATACTCTCAGCTATTAACACACAAAGGTCAAAACAATGTTGTCTTTTCTTCCTAGCGCTACACTGAAGTTAGGACTTTGTCCAGCGTCAAATTTCTTTTAATATGTCATAATTTTAGTAGTACATTTGGGATCACCCAGTAAAATATACTGTTGTTACTTAGCTACTACTCACCACCCTAGTTTTAATTGAGAAAAATATTTTACATTCATAATAAATATAATGTATTTCTGAGCGCCAAATCAAAAGATACCAAAACAAATCGACAGGAGCAGCTGTTAGGAATATATTTTTTACCACTTTTCAGGCATTTGGCACCACTGTGCTGCGCCACGTCACACACACTATCCACAGGCTAAAAGGACAGCTAGAAGCCTCAAAAGATTGCAGAAATGGTTTCTGGCATACATCTTCCCAGAAATAGTTTCTGGGATTAATAATTCCAGAAATGGTTTCTGGAATACATCATTCCAGAAAAATAAGACTGGTCAGTTATATGAGGGGTTTTAGAATGCATACGATTAATAAATTCATACAAATACATATCAAACTTTTTTGTTCACCGACTACGTGACAAATCTGGTGTTCCATGTCTCCTCCGTTGTTCCCCCATCGATAGCAACAAGCGGTAGCTGTTAGGATCCTCCACAGTGGCACATCCGAGCGAGGGTGTTACCTATATCTGTCATCTTTTAGGGTTCTTCTGAACTTGCTTAATCAAGATGCAGCCACCATATTCTAAAAGTGCGGCTTCTCCTATGGCCACCGGCTAAAAGTAAAGGGTGTCCCAGAATTAACGCAAGATCTAAATTTACACCATTTGTGCAGTAAAGTGCTGGCAACCCGAAAAAATTTTTTTTTACAACTGACAGTTTAGGGTTAGTAAAAAAGGAGCGTTACACGATAGAACTATAGAAGTTTGGCGGTCGCAGTTCGAATATTCCATACAAAATATGGTTGGAATAGTGTTTTGAATTCATCAACTGTGAATAGATTAATTGAAAAATTTAGGGAGACTGGATCAGTTGAAGACACTTAACACACTGGTTGTCCAAAAACAAGCCGTTCAAATGTCAATATCGAAGCAGTGCGTGAGAGTGTTGTTGAAAATCCAGGAAATCAATTCGGCGTTGTAAACACAGCCGAAATTGGATGATATTGATGTGGCCAATATGTGGTTTCAACAAGATGGTGCCACATGCCATACAGCCCATGAAACAATTCAAATACTGCACGAGACATTTCCAGGTCGTGTACTCTCTCGTTTCGGTGATCAGAATTGGCCCCCTAGATCGTGTGATTTAACACCTTTACATTTCTTTTTATGGGGTTATTTGAAGTCAAATGTGTATGTCAACCAGCCCACATCCACCCGTACATTAAAAGAGGAAATTAAACGCTGCATCAACGAAATTCTCTTTCATTTTTTCCAAATGGTCATGGAAAATTTCGACATAAGAGTGCGTATGTGGCAGCAAAGTCGTGGAGGCCATTTGCCCGATGTGTTATTCCATAAATAACCCTAGCTTATATACTTTATAATTCAATAAAAAAATAACTACAAAAATACTAAAAACTGTGTTTTCTATTTAAGTCTAATCTTGCGTTAATTCTGGGACACCCTATATATGCAAAATTCTTAGTTCTACTGTTATAAATAAACGTTTGGAGTTTTGAAACAATTCATAAAATGAATTCTGTTGCTAAGAAATAATCGATTATTTATAAAAAACGAATAGGCAAGGTTACATATTCTTAGAGCAACTAATTTATCCCACTATTCCCAGAACTATTTTTTTTTTTTTGTATATGTTTATTGTTATTTTTGTATAAAAACCGCGATAAGGGATAGAAACTATTGGATAGGCCCCGAGAAATTCTGACTCATAAATATTTAATTGATCAAGAAAGGAAACCATCAAAGATTCCAAAACTGCCTCTTGACATCTGACCTGGAATAAAAAAAAATCTAGATTTGATAACTGACTGACGGAAGGTTTGTGCAGTTTCATCAGACGGTCATTGGCAATGAACAAATAACAGACTGGATAGTAAATAAGATTTCACGTTTTCAATGTCTAGCCGATAGATGCGGAGCCGCACTATTGTCCTTTGAGCTTTAATCACCTCGTTTAAAAATAACATTATTTCCTTAAATGAAAAACATGTTTTGGAAATTGTGTGATTTCAGTTCTAATCTATTGTTTTTTTTTGTATTTCTTTAAATCTACTGACATGCATTTGCGTAAAGTAGTATTCTGAATAACAGGGTTATAGAGCATGCTAAAACTAATAAACTAATAGGGGGGTCTAATCAATTCACCATTTCTCCGCTCGATTCATCAAAAATAAATTAAATTCAAAACTGTACTTTCTTAGATGAATATAGGAGATTGGGTATGGAGCTACTCGTGGTCGCCCATCAACTGAAGTGCCTTATCAAAAATACCGCACAATATTGGGAGTCGTGATTTCATCTCCTAACCCCTCCAGTTTTGAGATACAGATTATGACGTAATATATTTTTTTTTTCAAAACCTTTCTATCCATAACTTTATTGACAAAAAATACAACATAAATAAATAAATATGGAGTCGGTGATCATCAATTTTAGAAATATTTTAAAGAGCTGCAGTTTATTTATAATAATGATTTATAATGGTCTGAATGAGAACATTTATCTCAATTACTTATAGCCTAATAAGGCAGATTGTAATTTTAGCACAATAAGAAGTTATATATATTTTTTAAATCTTGGGATCGATTATAAAATGAAAATAATGAAAGAAAACATTGATCTTAAATTTATAAATGTATATATACTTTTCCTCTATCTACATATTTGTACACATAAAAGATTATATTTGCTATTTTTTATTTATTATATAATTAAGAGCTTCTTAAGACGAGAGCAGCTGGTTGTGGGCTAAGCTCGTATTCCGTAACAATGGCCGGGAATAATTATTACTTACTGATTACTAATTTGTGGGATGGATCGATCAATACAAGCGGAGATTCCTCCTTCGGAATTGAAAAAGGAGTGAACTGCAATGCAGGCAGTTAGCTTCGCATTAGCACGTTCAGGCACAGGCGGTTCCTATCAAGTATGGGGGAAAAAAAGTTTTTTTTACTTACTTGTCGTTTTATGTATTATTACTCAATAAACAACTTTTATAATAAATCCAGGGGTAAGTTTGATAATTTATTTTCTTATCGATTGCTTTATGAAATGAACGGGAAAAAACTACACGGTGCTTTTTGGCTATAAATAATTCACACGACAAATTTTTAAAATCAATTCAAATTTCCCATTTCTAAATTTCGCTACCAAAACATTAACATTTCAAATATATCTGAATTTCTTCTTACGTTACGGTATAATGTGAGCTCAGCATTGAAGCATAATCGTGTGAATTAAAAATTAAATAGGTTTTGAGATAAGGGGCTGCCTGATTGACGTTAGAATGCACAATAAACGATATTTCAGTGGTGTAACAACTTCAATTGTACAATTGTATTGCGTGATACAAGTAGTATTTACATTAGAATGCGCAATAAACGATGTTTCAATGGTGTAACAACTTCAATTGTACAATCGTATTACGCGCTACAATTAGTATTGACGTTAGAATGAGCAATCAACGATGTTTCAATGGTGTAACAACTTCAATTGTACAATTGTATTACGTGATACAATTAGTATTGACGTTAGAATACGCAATTAACGATATTTCAGTGGTGTAACAACTTCAATTGTACAATTGTATTGCGTGATACAATTAGTATTTACATTAGAATGCGCAATAAACGCTGTTTCAATGGTGTAACAACTTTATTTGTATAATTGTATTACGTGATACAATTAGTATTTACGTTAGAATGGGCAATAAACGATGTTTCAATGATGTAACAACTTCATTTATATAATTGTATTACGTGATACAATTAGTATTTACGTTAGAATGCGCAATTAACGATATTTCAGTGGTGTAACAACTTCAATTGTACAATTGTATTGCGTGATACAATTAGTATTTACATTAGAATGCGCAATAAACGCTGTTTCAATGGTGTAACAACTTTATTTGTATAATTGTATTACGTGATACAATTAGTATTTACGATAAGGGGCTGCCTGATTGACGTTAGAATGCACAATAAACGATATTTCAGTGGTGTAACAACTTCAATTGTACAATTGTATTGCGTGATACAATTAGTATTTACATTAGAATGCGCAATAAACGCTGTTTCAATGGTGTAACAACTTTATTTGTATAATTGTATTACGTGATACAATTAGTATTTACGATAAGGGGCTGCCTGATTGACGTTAGAATGCACAATAAACGATATTTCAGTGGTGTAACAACTTCAATTGTACAATTGTATTGCGTGATACAATTAGTATTTACATTAGAATGCGCAATAAACGCTGTTTCAATGGTGTAACAACTTTATTTGTATAATTGTATTACGTGATACAATTAGTATTTACGATAAGGGGCTGCCTGATTGACGTTAGAATGCACAATAAACGATATTTCAGTGGTGTAACAACTTCAATTGTACAATTGTATTGCGTGATACAATTAGTATTTACATTAGAATGCGCAATAAACGCTGTTTCAATGGTGTAACAACTTTATTTGTATAATTGTATTACGTGATACAATTAGTATTTACGATAAGGGGCTGCCTGATTGACGTTAGAATGCACAATAAACGATATTTCAGTGGTGTAACAACTTCAATTGTACAATTGTATTGCGTGATACAATTAGTATTTACATTAGAATGCGCAATAAACGCTGTTTCAATGGTGTAACAACTTTATTTGTATAATTGTATTACGTGATACAATTAGTATTTACGATAAGGGGCTGCCTGATTGACGTTAGAATGCACAATAAACGATATTTCAGTGGTGTAACAACTTCAATTGTACAATTGTATTGCGTGATACAATTAGTATTTACATTAGAATGCGCAATAAACGCTGTTTCAATGGTGTAACAACTTTATTTGTATAATTGTATTACGTGATACAATTAGTATTTACGATAAGGGGCTGCCTGATTGACGTTAGAATGCACAATAAACGATATTTCAGTGGTGTAACAACTTCAATTGTACAATTGTATTGCGTGATACAATTAGTATTTACATTAGAATGCGCAATAAACGCTGTTTCAATGGTGTAACAACTTTATTTGTATAATTGTATTACGTGATACAATTAGTATTTACGATAAGGGGCTGCCTGATTGACGTTAGAATGCACAATAAACGATATTTCAGTGGTGTAACAACTTCAATTGTACAATTGTATTGCGTGATACAATTAGTATTTACATTAGAATGCGCAATAAACGCTGTTTCAATGGTGTAACAACTTTATTTGTATAATTGTATTACGTGATACAATTAGTATTTACGATAAGGGGCTGCCTGATTGACGTTAGAATGCACAATAAACGATATTTCAGTGGTGTAACAACTTCAATTGTACAATTGTATTGCGTGATACAATTAGTATTTACATTAGAATGCGCAATAAACGCTGTTTCAATGGTGTAACAACTTTATTTGTATAATTGTATTACGTGATACAATTAGTATTTACGATAAGGGGCTGCCTGATTGACGTTAGAATGCACAATAAACGATATTTCAGTGGTGTAACAACTTCAATTGTACAATTGTATTGCGTGATACAATTAGTATTTACATTAGAATGCGCAATAAACGCTGTTTCAATGGTGTAACAACTTTATTTGTATAATTGTATTACGTGATACAATTAGTATTTACGTTAGAATGGGCAATAAACGATGTTTCAATGGTGTAACAACTTTATTTGTATAATTGTATTACGTGATACAATTAGTATTTACGATAAGGGGCTGCCTGATTGACGTTAGAATGCACAATAAACGATATTTCAGTGGTGTAACAACTTTATTTGTATAATTGTATTACGTGATACAATTAGTATTTACGATAAGGGGCTGCCTGATTGACGTTAGAATGCACAATAAACGATATTTCAGTGGTGTAACAACTTCAATTGTACAATTGTATTGCGTGATACAATTAGTATTTACATTAGAATGCGCAATAAACGCTGTTTCAATGGTGTAACAACTTTATTTGTATAATTGTATTACGTGATACAATTAGTATTTACGTTAGAATGGGCAATAAACGATGTTTCAATGGTGTAACAACTTTATTTGTATAATTGTATTACGTGATACAATTAGTATTTACGATAAGGGGCTGCCTGATTGACGTTAGAATGCACAATAAACGATATTTCAGTGGTGTAACAACTTTATTTGTATAATTGTATTACGTGATACAATTAGTATTTACGATAAGGGGCTGCCTGATTGACGTTAGAATGCACAATAAACGATATTTCAGTGGTGTAACAACTTTATTTGTATAATTGTATTACGTGATACAATTAGTATTGACGTTAGAATACGCAATTAACGATATTTCAGTGGTGTAACAACTTCAATTGTACAATTTTATTGCGTGATACAATTAGTATTTACATTAGAATGCGCAATAAACGCTGTTTCAATGGTGTAACAACTTTATTTGTACAATTGTATTACGTGATACAATTAGTATTTACGTTAGAATGGGCAATAAACGATGTTTCAATGATGTAACAACTTCATTTATATAATTGTATTACGTGATACAATTAGTATTTACGTTAGAATGCGCAATTAACGATATTTCAGTGGTGTAACAACTTCAATTGTACAATTGTATTGCGTGATACAATTAGTATTTACATTAGAATGCGCAATAAACGCTGTTTCAATGGTGTAACAACTTTATTTGTATAATTGTATTACGTGATACAATTAGTATTTACGATAAGGGGCTGCCTGATTGACGTTAGAATGCACAATAAACGATATTTCAGTGGTGTAACAACTTTATTTGTATAATTGTATTACGTGATACAATTAGTATTTACGATAAGGGGCTGCCTGATTGACGTTAGAATGCACAATAAACGATATTTCAGTGGTGTAACAACTTTATTTGTATAATTGTATTACGTGATACAATTAGTATTGACGTTAGAATACGCAATTAACGATATTTCAGTGGTGTAACAACTTCAATTGTACAATTTTATTGCGTGATACAATTAGTATTTACATTAGAATGCGCAATAAACGCTGTTTCAATGGTGTAACAACTTTATTTGTACAATTGTATTACGTGATACAATTAGTATTTACGTTAGAATGGGCAATAAACGATGTTTCAATGATGTAACAACTTCATTTATATAATTGTATTACGTGATACAATTAGTATTTACGTTAGAATGCGCAATTAACGATATTTCAGTGGTGTAACAACTTCAATTGTACAATTGTATTGCGTGATACAATTAGTATTTACATTAGAATGCGCAATAAACGCTGTTTCAATGGTGTAACAACTTTATTTGTATAATTGTATTACGTGATACAATTAGTATTTACGATAAGGGGCTGCCTGATTGACGTTAGAATGCACAATAAACGATATTTCAGTGGTGTAACAACTTCAATTGTACAATTGTATTGCGTGATACAAGTAGTATTGACGTTAGAATACGCAATTAACGATATTTCAGTGGTGTAACAACTTCAATTGTACAATTGTATTGCGTGATACAATTAGTATTTACATTAGAATGCGCAATAAACGCTGTTTCAATGGTGTAACAACTTTATTTGTATAATTGTATTACGTGATACAATTAGTATTTACGTTAGAATGGGCAATAAACGATGTTTCAATGATGTAACAACTTCATTTATATAATTGTATTACGTGATACAATTAGTATTTACGTTAGAATGCGCAATTAACGATGTTTCAATGGTGTAACAACTTTAATTGTACAATTGTATTACGCGATAAGATTAGTATTGACGTTAGGATGGGCAATAAACGATGTTTCAATGTTGTAACAACTTCAATTGTACAACTGAAATGGAGGAAAATCACAGAACAATAGGCCAGCTGATAAATATATATATATAAATATACATTTAGTGATCTGTATCAATTTCAATTTTGTTTGCCTCCTTGGTGTAATTATGTATGAATAATTACAGTACAGGCCGTGATATTGAATATAACTTTAGACTGTTAGACCTATTTTATTTTTTTACATCGCCAACACACGGGCGGACAGATAGATCACCCCTTAGATGTTTGATAGTAAAACCTCTCCTTTCTAGTTCTTCAATTATATCCTAAAGACTGAACTCGATAAATAATACGCTTGCGTTTTACAATAAGGAAAATACCAGTGAGTATTTTCCGGGCCGACTGTTGATTGGCGTTTTCAATCTCGAGTTGTCTAATTTTGGACTAGGAGCTTGTTTGAGCTCGGCCAATTGAGGGTGGTGGAGCAAATGTTAAAGGAATAATTTTTAAGAATTATATTTGGGTAGACAGTACAATTTTATTGCACTGAGCGCTTTCAAAAATAAATGTTCATTCTCATAAGCAATAATACAAACATTAAAACATACAATAAATACTTAATAATAATATATGCTAAACTGCCCTTGGGACAACAGTACAATACTAGACGGACCAAGATAAAACTAATATTTAAACGTGGCACGTAGCCTATTCAAATACAGAGTTTTATCAATGATTTCCTTAAAGAGCTTAAAGGATTTGTGGATCTCATTCAGTACAAAGAACTAAATTGTAGCATATGAGACAGTGTATGTTTTGTTTTTTGGTTGTTATTCCTTATTTAACTTTTACATTATTGTTTCCTTTTTTTACCTTACAATTATTACTGTATCATTTACAGTGTTGTTTAAAAAAATTAAATATCTTTGAATTACCATGAATGCAGTAGCTAGTAGATGGATTATGTAGTTATAGTAACGCTATTTAAAAAAAAAATGGTTATATAACAGAGTTACTGTCTTTCCACAACTGATAATTTCTTCATTATTGAAAAAGCTTTTTCCACGTAGAGTGAGGAGCGTGGATGTAACAGACCCGGTTAAATAGATACAAATATATTATTGCTTTAGATGAATTATGGGATGGGATGGGATTTGAATATAACAAAAGATGAATGTCGAAAGAGCTTTATCAATAAAGAAATAATTGAAAACGACTAAACATTAATAAGTACTAAACTAAACCATCTAAATAAGGAAATAACACCAACGTTTGTTCCTCTTCAAAAGATTTTCTTTAGACAACTGTTCTCCTTAGTTAGTAGTGGTGGACTGATCATTGTGTGAAGCGCCTGAGCTTTGCAGACATGAACTGCTCAAAGCACTTGCCAATTAAACAAAAACATTCGAAAAGAAATGAACATTGGTATTATTTAAGACCTAATAAAATTATCGCAAAAATATAATATCTATAAATCACATCCTGCAATGAGTATATATGTCATACATGCATAGATTCTTATATATGAGGCAACTTTCCAACAGCATATGCTACCTAGGTATCGACCTAGGCAGACACATGACGTTCGGCACACACCCAGAAGAAGTTGAAAAGAGTACGTAGGACTTATTACTCTCTCCAGCATCTCATCAACCCTTTGGCTGAAACTGTTAATATATAAGAGCGTCCTGAGGCCACCAGCTCTACTGTTTGGGACACCACTCTTTCGATTCTTACACGTCAGCACCATAACTCGACTCCAGAGTTTCCAGAACAACATCCTGCGCACGGCACTATGGCATACCCCTTTTCGTGATATGAAGGCTCCACATCCACGAAAAGTTCGAGGTCCCCACCATCACCAACGTCATTCAAAGAAGACACATCAAGTTCTTTGACTCGATGAAACATAGCCAAAACCCCCTATTCCGAGACATGACCCCCCCACCGCTACCGGCAAGATGGCAACTCTCAAGATCTAGTAAAGCAGACCAAATGGTTGACATGACGGTGCTTGGCCCACCAACACTAAGCCTCTAACGGGCACCCATCACTGCTATCCAACTAAATAAGACTGCACTACATGTCTAGAGAGATTCTAGGCCCAGCCACCAGTGGACTCTCACCACTGTACCGCAATAATCAACCTCTACCGAGGCTTCCCACACTCCTTAATTCCCTCACACCACCTTCAAACAGGTACTCCTAGTACAAGGATCCGCTCAACCCAAATATTCCTTTATTTTTCCCTCAACCTTAATCTTATAATTAGAGAGCTAAGAAAAAAAAAAGCGAATCTTCTAGCAATTAGAAAATTTGTTTATTGTTTTAATTCAAAGTTCTACAAGGCATTTACCAGTAGCCAAACTTTTCCAATTCGGAAATCCTTCGGAATTGCCGGGTTTTAACAGAAAGGCATAAGTACCGTTTTCTCATTCGTGCACCCCTATCGCACCCTGACAATTAGCCATGATGTATCTTGTTGACAGGTAACTTCTAAACTACTTTAATAAAAAAAACGAACGGTTTTCTGATTATACAAACACTAAAACAGTCTAAAGTCCTCAAGTGTCCGTTTCTTCTAAAAAAATAAAGTTCACAAACTTTTAGCGAAACATTTTGGACTTTCCTGTTATTACAAATTGTATTTTACAAACATATTGTTAGTCAACAGGAAACTGGACAAGAATTAGTTGATGAAATTGCTAGCGAATCTTCCTGAGATCTACAGGAAAACATTTTTATCAAATAACAATGTAATTATTACAATAATATAATTTTCCCGAGTTTTTTATTTTTCAATGTTTTTAAAATTGTGAGAACATTATTTAATATTTGTCTTAACATTTATCTTTCAATAATAATTATCTTTGCTTTTTGGTGATGCTGAAGACTGATGTATTGCGGTCAAAACTTTGTCTTTAAATGTTTTATTTTTGTAATTGAATATTTAAAAAATAATTTTGCGTGTTAAAATGAGTTCCTAGTATTTTATTTTGGTGTTGTATTTTATAATAGATTATTGAAAAGATTTGATTTAAAAATAAATAAATAAAATTAGTCAGCTTTATATCATTTTATTATTTGTTATACTCGTAAACCACTTTCCACGAAAAGGGGAAATGCCCATTTTTGAAAATTTTTTCTCATGGCAAAAAAATAAATATTTACTATAATTTAATTTACTCAATACAAAGAAGGCAGACCGACTTAAGTTTATTCTATCAATGGCAAACGTTTTACTGCTTTTTTGAACAATTTTAGAATTAGGAGTTATCTCTTTTTGTTAGTAGAGGCCTCATGGGGGATTTGTAGAGCTTGTTTCCCCCAAAAAAGGTAAATTTGGAAAAAAATGTGGAGGTTCGGTCAATTTACACCGGTGCTTTAAGTTAAGGATCCTAAAGATGTCTGCCTTGAAGAATGAGAAGTTATCTCGGTGCATTAACCCTCGACGGATTAGGATGATAACTAACCCTCGTTTTGAACGTATCTGTTCCGGTCTAAGTATTTTATTTTTAGATTATTTATAATAGTTTGTATTGATACAGTTATATTGTTTTATTATCAATGCCCGTCTGGAAGGGTTCAGATTATTTCTGGCAAATTACTATTAATTTTTTCTCCAAATTTTAGTGTTTCATTGACCCGACGGCATGACAAATATTTTCTATAAAATATTGTTATTTATTAATTAATTAATTCCTATTTTAACCATTAAAACAATTCCCTATCACATTGAATTTAATATATCGCTGCTCTTGTTAATAATGTGTTATATTTTTGAACTGTAACTACAGAAGGGCGTCAAAACTGTAATTAACATTCAGTTTTTTACTAAGAGAGGTGAGTTTCATGTAATACACATAACGTATAACACATCACTTGTAAAAGTGATTATATGAACAATAATATGTCACATTAATCAATTAGTTACCACATAATCAATTTAAAGATCTTGGTGTACGAATAATTGTAATAAATATATTGGGGCATAGTGGAGTATAATAACACAAAAACATAAAAGAAGATAAACTGTTAGCAAAAGTAATTCAATAAAATTTAGGAAATAAGTCAAGAGGGGGTAATTGAAAAGATCATCGAAACCTATAATTGTGTGACACTGCGCACTTATATTTAATTCATATTATGAAAAAAATATTCATATTTAATTGGTATGATCGGTTGTTTATCTACACTAAAGATTACATTTTATTTCAGAAACATTCCACGTTTTCGGGTCATTAGAGAATACTATGATAAAATAAATAAAATACTGTGTTCGGTTAGAAAAACTCTTGTGCTTTACCCGACCTTATTTTGAGGAAAAACAGGCATTGTCTTGGCAGAGATAAGGTCTGCCGAAACCACCTCAGCACGTTTTTGGGTCTCAGGTTTCTAGTGCTATTTTTCATATAAGTATTTCTTCGTCAATTAACTCCTATTTGCACTTATTCATCTACTTGTCGGTGGAGTAAATTGTTAATTAAAGTAATTAATTAATAATTGACCCTTCACAAATGAATGATTTTGTTGTAAGCATTTTTAGGACATCAAGCTAAACCATAAAAATATCATCTTTTTATGAAGGCTGCAAGAAATGTACACCTGTGATGACTGCCTAAATGACGTTTTGTTTTTACAGATTGAAAAAACAAAATACAACTTACATATTGTTAATTAATATGCCAAGATGTTTAATTTTATAGCCTACATCAAATAATAGATTTGTTTTAGAATACCAATTAGTTAAATGATTAATGACGCTGTAAATTTCATGTGTTCCTTGCTCACATCTTCAAAAGAAACTTTTTGGTAAATGTTCATGTCTCCAGCTAGAACAAAGTATTTACCAAGACCAAGACAGACAAACTTGTGAAAGAAATGAGTGTTTCTGATTTTGAAAAAAAAATCAACCAACTCTAAAAAACAGGATTCACAAAATATTTTATAGATATTACTGACTGTGTTTACATTACGTCCAACCGTCAAGCAATTTACCTTTCATATACTTCAGTTAAATTGATGTTGGCACGACACCCAATAACACCATATTAATTTTACATAAGCTATGTACCCCATAGCTGTAATTAATATAATAAAAGTTATTTCTTTTGAGTATTTACTAGTTGTGGGACGACCCTTAGTTATTAAAAGGGTAGACGTGCGCCTGCTCACATTTTATTGTTTATAAAAGTTTTCAATTGCTTAAACCGTCATCTCAGCTCATTCGAACATGAGAAGAATGTATATATACAAATTTAATACATTAAAATTATATGGTATTCATCTTAGTACAGCAGTTAATTGATCTGGAACTTTGAAGATTTGGTAGGAGTGTTCGCTTTTTTACTTTAAGGGCGTCGTATTTTGAAAATCTTCTTCCTTATGGTCATTATGGCATAGATTTTGTCCATTTACTTAATAAATAATAAACATTTGTTATTATCGTCAGGTTTACATAAAAGTTAACTACAACTATGCACTATATTGCATTTTGCATATTGATCATGGAATGTCTGTAAATCTGTTACTGTTTTTGACCGAAGTGGCCTAATAAGGAATTATAACATCGTTGTAGTGATAGTCTTATCGATATTATGTAGTTTGATGGTCCGTCATCGATTGTTGTGTTGTTATATAAATATGTCATTTATTTGTTTATTTTTTAAACAAATTTTATTCTGAATTAAACAATATCTACAAATGCATTACATCTGATTTTGACTTAAAAAATAGTTTACAAGGGAGGAATTGGATCAGTTTATAATAAAAGATATTACGTATAATTTGTTGTTAAATAAAAAAGTTTACTGATATAACGCTTCATAAAATTAACGAAATGGAAAAAAGTTCTAAAGCAAACACAGAAAATAAATGTTCACCTAATATAATTAATAAGCTGGTTTCAGACATGTTGGATCAATATTTTTTTTCCTACAACTGTTATTTTTTTTCTTTTAATTGGCGGAATTCCCCTCGGTTTAGGGTCATTGTTTTCGTAATATCAACTATATAAATATTATTATTTATTTACATAATTATTATAATATTATTAAAATATTATCATTATTTTACATAATTTTTCTGAAACTGTTGTAACTGATCTACTAGGCATTGGCTAATATAATATATATCAAGGTGTACCACAGAATGAAGAGGTAGGACGGACCGAAACTTGTTGCTGTGATCCTGGTTTCGTAAGCAACGAAGAGGTTAATTTTCAACCTTTCATTACAACATTTTCGACTTATTTATTCAAGTACCTGATCATTTATTCGAGCCAGAGTCATCCTAGTCTAGATACATCCTTAAAAGAAAAAACCCTGGACTACACAATTAGAAGTCAGGATTATCTTTCAGGCCTCGGGGATGGTCAAGTTAATATCGATAGGTATTACTGTTAAATTGTAAATTAAGCCTTAAACCAGACCTTCTCGAAGAGCAAACATTTTCTGCTTGAAACTGCAGATGAATCTGGGGACTGTTTGTACATGTTTATATTGTATGGGTGTATCTTATAATATAAATATTGTATGAACGAGGCAGTGAAATTATATTACAGGCCAGCTGGAAAGTCCGATTTGGGTGTCCTAAATCGCACGGCAGTTATTTCAGTGTGAAGAAAAACAATTGCCAATCGAGAGAAAAGTGTTTGTTAAGAAGTAATTATCAAATATGAGATCTAACTTATAAACCACTTGATACAATCAACAACACCAAAAGGGCTCCCTTGAGTGACGAACTGAAGGTCTAATCCGTGAATTTGTTCCCTAAGTGTATTATCTCCCCATATGGGCGTTTCCCTTGCTACTTCTGTTTCTTAAGCGTAAATTAATAGCAAGTTAACGTCAATACTGGACAGTAGCTTCATCGGTAGATTTTATTTTTGTCCTTTGGTTGGTACAGACAGACAGACCTACCTCTCGCTGGTGGGCCTGCTGGCGTCAGACGACAGAAGGGGCTGACTCTCACTGTTCCTCCTGAAGGCGCGGGGTCGGTAGCCGTCCATAGCGCGCACTGCAGCCACCGTACCCCCGTAGATCGGCTTATGTAACCTCCCCTCCTACTCCAGGACCAAGGTTGGCCATCCGCCCATCTCGTCGAGGGGGCGCCTGTGTCATCTGCACTAGAGGAGGGTTCCGGAAGTGCCTCTGTCCCCCAAGGACCTTGTTTTATTTTATCGTTCACTGACATAGTGTGATAGTGACAATAAAACATGTTTGTAAGAAGCCTTAAACATTTCTCTAGAATGGAACTATGATACTGTACGACTACATATTCGATGTATTTCCACCATTCCCTAGTTTATGGCTTGATTTTCACAAAATAGTCAAAAATAGATTGTCATATTGAACAAATGTTTTTCTGAAAATGTCCATTCTTATTGAGGTTTAACATTCGCGTTGTTAAGTGGTGTGAATTTTCAAGTTTGGCACCTTATATTAAACACTCGACGAGGGGTTTGCAGGAAAGTATTCATTATTATTACTGGGTTGGTATGTCCGTATAATGTGCAATGTAATGCGCAGTATTTCCATTTATTGTATAAGTTTATTGTCTGGTTTGAAACTTATTCATTCTTCCCATAACAAAAATTCACATCCATATTATCTGTATTCTATGTATGTTGAATATGAAGGTGGATTACCACAGTTCAGTTCCGATCGTTCAGAATGGTCTTATGATACATTTTGAGTGCATCAAAATTAATTTAATACACATCGTATTCTTTGTCCTTGTTTGCAATGAGTGGCAAGTGAACCGTTCATACACTAACAAGCAAAATTTAATGTCTTTTTGATGAACATGGAATGAATTATTACTAATAATTTTAATGAGTTTTTGTTATTTTAAACCTTTAAAATCCTAGAATACATAACATCAAATTGGACTAATTTTATATCCTAATGGAATTTGAAATTACTTTGATTACAGAGAAACATTAGTGGCAAAATAAAGAGCACAGTATTTTAGTACATGGACCACCGAAATAAATATGCAATGCCTGGAAATGGTACCGTACCAGTTGTAGACTAGTCATGAGAAATGTTCCAGTTGGATGAAGATTCTCTTTGATGTGTTATCAATGAGAAAGAGTTTATAAATATATAAATACACCATTGCTATTATAATTTAATAATATATATCTTCTAACCGTTTATGGAAATTAAATTAACCGTTCCAGTAACTGAGCACCCCTTTAACTCGTAAATAAACATTCAAATTTATTAGTTGTGTTCTTTTAATGTACATTATTTATAATATTTAGTTGCCAAACTTAATATAATTAAAAAGTATGCAAATATAATTACGACAAGCCAATAAACTGCTTCCATATCTTTAATTTAACAACTGCCACAACCACACTGCTCTGTACATATGTCATTATGATCATAAGATCACACATGTGAGAAGGTATCAACACCCTAATTTTTAACAAATAATAACAGTTGATACCATTACTATCAAAATGTTTATAAAATGGCCATGAAACTATTGGTACCTTTACGTTAGTTAATACAGTTTAATAAATATGTATACATATATATGATAAATACAATGGAAAAATATTTAAATACAAAAATGTGTCACCATATCAAACAAAGTTCATGCAGCTATACACGTTGTTAATGACACGCCCTAAGAAAGTATAATATAACAAAAATACTTATATTTTTTATTTATATAAAAAACACCCAAAATCAGCAATAAACATTAAAAAAAAAATATAATCAGTCGAAGCTAAAAACAGATCGCGTATAAATTGCGTATATTACATTGAAGATAGCTTTAATGGGTGGGCCTATACTATCACTTAAACGAATCGAACTTGACCGATTCTGTACAGGGTTCTTGTAGGTTTAAAACAATTGGGCAATGATTGTTTTTTCATTCATTAAATTTCCGTTCCGGCCGAGATAATAAAGAGTTCCTCCGGTTCACGACCAGATTATCTTCAATTGCGCTCATAACATCTACCGATAATATTCGATAGTTTATCACTCACGGTATGCTCCCGTACAAGGTAAATGTCCTTTAATCAGTAGCCTCGCCATATGAAGTGTGTCCCACAATTAACGCAAGATTTGAATTTGCCACCATTTGTGCAGTAAAGTGCTGGCAACCCTAAAAAAAAACAATTTGACTGCTGACAGTTTAGGGTTAGTAAAAATGGAGCGTTACACGATACAACAACGTGTCTTTATTGTTGAACATTATCTCAATGAATGTTTGGTGGCCGCAGTTCAAAATTTCATACAAAATATGGTCGAAATAGTGTTTTGACTTCATCAACTGTAAAGAGATTAATTGAAAAAATTAGGGAGTCTGGATCAGTTGGAGACACTAAACACACTGGTCGTCCAAAAACAAGCCGTTCAAATGTCAATATCGAAGCAGTGCGTGAGAGTGTTGTTGAAAATCCAGGAACATCAATTCGGCGTCGTAGACAAGAATTGCAAAGTTCAAGAAGCCCTCTACAGCGTATATTCACTGGACCCAGATCTGGGTCTCCATGCTTACGAAATTCAGTTAACACAACAATTGAAGCATAATGACCATACACAGTGAAGAGAGTTCGTTGAATAGATTATTGAACATCAACAAGTGGATACTGATTATTCGAGAAAAATTATCCTAAGTGATGAAGCACATTTTCATCTTGATGGCTTTGTTAATCGACAAAATTGTCGCATTCGGGGTTCGGAAAACCCACATGTGATTGTCGAAAAACCAGGTCGTGTACTCTTTCGTTTTGGTGATCAGAATTGGCCCCCTAGATCGTGTGATTTAACACCTTTAGATTTCTTTTTATGGGGTTATGGATGTCAAAGGTGTATGTCAACAAGCGGAATTAAAAGAGGAAATTCAACGCTGCATTAACGGAATTCAACCACATTTACGCCAAATTGTCATGGAAAATTTCGACAAAAGAGTGCGTATGTGCCAGCAAAGTCGTGGAGGCCATTAGCCAAATAAGCCTATCCTATTTACTTTATAATTAAATAAAAAAATAATAACAAAAATACTAAAAACTTGTTTTCTATTTAAATCAAATCTTGCGTTAATACTGGGACACCCTTTATATATATATTATTATTTGTATGTATATTATTGTTGACGTATATATTATTTAATGTAGGTAATGTTTTTTTCCTCTTAACAAAGACTCAAATGCGGTTCTCTCTAAACAAAAGAAACAAAATTTAAAGCCTTTATTTCAAATATTTTTCTTTCACTACATAGCTCTTTAATTCCTCACTTTAACTTTACGCAACTCATTATCGCACTTACATCTCTACACTTCCTCGCTCTCTATATAACCCCTAGTCACGACATTCAGTTGCAGTCCTACTATACTGCCCCCACGCAGGCCAACCGTGCGCGGCTGATTTTAAAATTAAGAAATTCGATGACTTGACACGTGTTCTTTACAAACATATATAAATATGTATATATTTTTTTAGATGATTATGAATTAAATTGTATTTTTTTAAATGTGTACATCCATATCGCCTCAAAGAGGATTGTTTTTATTTTGTCTGGAGAGGATACCTGGACATCCCAGCAGTAAAGTAATTTCATTATTGATCAAAATAAGTTTTATATGCAGTAATACCGAAATTAAGGTTGTTATAACTATTCTTAGCCTATTTGATTAGACAAAATGCAAACTGCAGTGACGATTTAATATATGCATTAGCTCATTTCCTACCTTAAACTCTGTTGCTGTGAACTGGCGACATCTATATGATTAGCTGGGTTCATGTTGATCGTTTCTTTGTAAGGCTTGTACTCAATTGGACTCCTTAGAGGTAGGCTTGTTGTTAGTAGAAAGGTCTAATAATAAATCTAATTTAGTAACCGTTGTAACTTCTCTATGACTTTTAAAAGTGATCCTAAAGCTGATCTCATAAAAATTCTCCTCTGTTTTGTACGCGAAAACTGCACATCCCTACTTAAAACATATACAGATGAACGTAGATGACAATAAAAAGTCTAACATATAGAGCACATGGCTTTGGGAAACGGCTACTCTATGAGTCTGGTAAGTAATTTGTTAGCGAAGAATGCAGAAAGGCCTTGGTATCAGAGACAAAAGATAGCATTTCAGAGACGGTATCCATCAGTTGGTATACCTTACCATACATTATCCCGATTCTGAAAAGATCGGTGAAAAAAACCTACAATAATCGTGGAACGTTACACAGCCATGAAACAAAAGGACCCCGCACAAGTAAAGGACCGATCCGGGGTATACAATATCATGTAGCAAGGACATACAGAAAATTAAAGAGCGGGTGCTAAGAACATTTTTCAAAAGGATTCCCCATTTTATATACACGTGGATGAGAGAGACCACAGGGAACCACCACATAAGAACAGTACCCAACATCTTATTATCCAATCATAACTGGAAGGTATTTAAATAAAAATAGAGCCGACTGATAACCCATGCAGAAAATTAAACCGAAATATGAGGTAGGCAGACTCAGATCCACCCCCGAATTCTTTTACAACATGCCAGAAGTCGTTTAAAGGCCACCAAGCAAGCGCCATATAACTATGGTAATGCCATATAACCGGTAACCCGTATCATGTCACTCTCTTTACCCACCTGTAATTATTGGGTTGGCAAGAAAGTGATTTCGGTTTGGACCAGTAGACAACATTATGTTTGCTTCGTTAATCTTTTGTCAATCTTAGAATTTATTTTCTTTTTAGATTTAGTAGTCGATACCTTTAGCTTGCTATAGAAAGAAATTCCGTGTAGTTTAATTTACAATCAGTTTTACATGGAGTGCAAAAATAAGCATTTTTGACACATTTTAATTTTTTATTTCAATAAAGGCAAGAAAGCGGCGGAAGCTCACAAAGAGATATGTGAAGTTTATGGTGTTGCTTGTTTAACAGAACGCACGCGTCAGTACTGGTTTAGATTCCGTTCTGGAGATTTTTCACTGAAAGATGACCAACGTTCTGGTCGACCTCCTGAAGTTGATGATGGCAAAATGAAAGCCATAATTAAATCGAATCGTCATATAACTGTGCGAGGGTTTGAAAAACAGTTAAATGTATCACACACGACAATTGAAAATCATATAACACGTCTTGAACTTGTGAAGAAGCTCTATATTTGGGTTCCGCCACGACAATGCGAGGCCTCGCACATCTTTAGCAACACGTACAAAACTATTGGAGCTTGATTGGGAAGTGATATCGCATCCCCCAAACAGCGCCGACCTTGTACCATCGGATTATAATTTATTTCGAAGTTTACAAAACTTCTTAAATGGTAAAAATTTCAGTAATAACGATGACCTCAAATCTCGCTTGGTTGAGTTTTTTGCTGATAAGGACCAGAAGTTCTATGAGCGCGGGATCATGAAGTTACCAGAAAGATCGCAAAATGCCATCGAACAGAATGGAAAATATTTGGCTGATTAAAGTTGATTTTTTGTTTAGTAAAAATTAAGTTTCATTTCACATTAAAAAACCGAAATTACTTTCTTGCCAACCTCAATATTTTAGTACAATTTTATCATTTATCAATATCATGGCCATTCGCACTGGCTCGTCTAGATTTTAGCTATTTGTCTATTTTTAAGGTGTCTACCCCTGCATGTGAATTTAATATGGAAATAATAATATTTGTGGATAGAGGTTGTCTATGTAAAAGTTGGAAAGGGCACCTTCGTCAGGTACTGATTTTCATAAACGAATGATGTCAACAGGCAATAAACCTCTGGGTGACCTCGAGACAACATAGGCACGTCTGAAGTTTGGATAGAAGGAGGTGTTAAAAATGGCTTTTTAAGCCAACGAGATGAAAAGAATTCAGAAGGAAGCCGTACACCCTTAGTAGGGGAGTGACAGGGTCAAGGAGGTCTAGTTATATGCGCTAGGATGGGGCAGCCCTTCTCCCTTATTTCTGGGGCGAGAGTTAGGATGAGAAACTTGCATACAGAGACGTGGAGATGATCAGTCTTGGCCAGGACTTCCCATCTAGGAAGACGTAGACGAGTGAGCATATATACTGATAGTTATTATATAGGGTATGTTTAATATCTTTCATCATACGTGTTCATACTATTTTTTGATCCTAATTCATAAAATACTTTAAAACATAAAGCATATTGTACTTTAAAATTCTATTTTATGAATGACATTACTTCCATTGGTAACCTCGGTGATTAATTAAGATAAATTACTCTGAGCTAGAAGCAATTGGGGCAATATTAAATCCATTAAATATGATTGAACTAAACATATTTTAGTATTACTTTACCATAGTGTAATAAGGTCAGGATTTGATAGAGAAATGAAATATGTTTGTAGTTGAATAGTTAGATGGCATCTTTTTTAAATCAAATATCTTAATTAGTTAGCTTGTAGAGGCATGTTGACTGTGGGTAAGTGAGGTAAGTATAGACAGAAAACATGTATCCGCAGAAAATATTTCTTTACATTTTCTGTATTTGGACACAGTTAAATATATTAGCATACGCTCATATCAAGTAAAGATCCAGAATAAAAACAAAACCTTCATTCGCCGAATGTACCATTTTATTCTTTCTTACATTTGAATGGAGAACATATGTATGTTCAGAATATTTTAGTTAATATTTTAAACTTTTATCCAGATATTAGATTTTAAATTTTAACTGTTTAAGCATTCTGACTTTAGCCTTTGAACGTAGAAATGTTTTATTCCGTTTTTATTTGTGACGGACCAGTTCAGTTTATATATGTATTCGTAGGTTTATTGTTGTTTATTATCCCTATTGCTTCTAACTCAAAGTAATTTATCTTAATTAATTACCGAGGTTACCAATGGAAGTAATGTCATTCATAAAATAGAATTTTACAATACAATATGCTTTATGTTTTAAAGTATTTTATGAATTAGGATAAAAAAATCGTATGAACACGTATGATGAAAGATATTACTATTAAGATATTAATATAGATAAGATTTAATAACTATCATGGATACTGATCAAAAAATATTTGCCGATGTCTTCCTTCCTAGATGAGAAGTCATGAACGTTCCTTCAATTGTTTTATCTAATGCGCGTTACATCTCGAACCTTTGAGGATAACGGCCTAGTCCGACGAAAACATTCGGCGATAAGTGAATAAAGGTAAAGCTATGGAGAAACAGATGTTATTTTATTTCGTATTTTTCCATCATAGAGTCTGCATTGACTAGGATGGGGTTAGCCTTCCTTGTAATTATATTGTATTTTTTTAATGTACCATTTCACCACTCGTTCTTCGTTTATTTCTTATGGATAATTCAGCGGTTAGGCTGGGTGAATTGGGATGCCAAAATCTCTCACATGGGGGCTGTAATTACTCGTATGACGTGTGAAAAATGTTGACCATAGTGGTGACTAGTCTTTTTACTTCAGGTAAGAATCGAGAGTTCCACCGTTCTACATGTGATTCAGGTTCTTATGTCGTCCTGGGTTCGTCGCCGTTGATAATACCTTCTTATCTGAGATAGCATGCTTTAATATATTTACAACACATATAAATTACGTAAAAGAATGCAACATCCAACAAGGTGCTGTGGGTCTCGTCGTGAGTTTGGCAAAAATAAAAATCCTTATCCTTATCCATGTGTGAAAAAATGAGTTTAAATGTTTAACAGTTTCTGAGCTGGGAGTAGAGAAATCTTACTTTTGCCACTTTCAATATTTTCTCTATACTTTTTAATGCATTTTAACCAAACACTAATCGGATTTTTTCGAGGTGCTGTTCAATGTTCCCTACAAAACTTTTTGGTGTCGAATCATCTGAAACATATTTGCTACAGGGACGTGCTGGCTGGGAGGCAGATTGAAAGGCAAAAACTAAATTGGATTCGGATTCGAGTTTATTTTATTTACTTCAACATAACGCTCATATGGGGGTGCACTTTAAGGCGTGTTGTGATGTACCTTAGTCCCCATTCCCACAACCCGAGGATTGTCGAATCTTGAAGCTTTGAGCTTCTGGACAGACGACAGGCCCCATAGCGAGTTGGTTTGGCAAACCTCAAGTCCCCTTCACAGCACGCTTTGCCAGATGTCCCTTCAGTTGCGTTTGTTCCCTTGTTCCAAATGCATCAAGTTTACGAATCGGACAATCACGAGGAATTGACGTGTGCCACAGAGGCTTGTATACCGTGTAACAACTGGCTGTTACAACTGAAAAATGGCATACTTTTATAAATAAATCATATATGTGAAATTCATATTTAACTGCCCACCTATTTTAATTTAGTTTGAATTGTAGCCTCTATAGAGGTTAATTTCTGGTAATATTGTCACGGCACCAATGAATAATCACTAAAATAAATGAAAAGTTGCATAATATATATATATAAACCTATGTTTCGACATTCTACACCATACAATAATTAATAATTAAACTTCTCATTGACAATAACTATTAATAATAACTGTAGTCAAGTCACAAGTAGCTCTAAATGGTTTTGTTGTTATTCAAAATTGTTAATCCTATAATAGAAGATAAAGTAGACTGCTTTGCTACGGTATAATTCCCTTAATTCATTACATATTTGTAATCAGCCATTCAAGGTCACTCATTAAATACCTTTCGTATTTTGATTGGACTTTTATTTTTTAGTTAATTACTAAGTAATTTATCTCTTTGTTAATTAATAATTCAACAAGTCAAATTCAACATTTTCTGGTTTTGAAAAAAAAAAACAACAAACAAGTATTTGAGAAATTCAAGCAGTTTAATAAAAGAAAATACCATAAGTGCCTATCTAAGTAGTTTTAGTTCGTCTTGGTGTCCAAGTCAATTCTGGCTTGTCTATTTCGTTCGTGCCACCCCCAGTTCTTCTATTGTTTTCCACTTACATCGACAACTTCCTGAAAGGAAGTCATCATATGTTCGCTCTTTTTTTAAGTTCTTTCAAAGAACGCTCCATGCTAATATTATTTTGAATACGTTTCTAAGTACTATATACCTGGTGGCTTGTCAAATATTCAGCTTGGAATACATTATGTTCATAAGTTACTAAAATAGTTTGGGCCGGTAAGCAAAACCAAAAGGACTGATTCAAAATTGTCATGTCTGTTAACAACATTTTAATAATGTAAACGCTCACTTTGTACCGAGATTTTTATATCCATCGGCTTCGCTTATTCCATAATATATTTATTATATTTAAAAATATTTTGTATTTAAAGCCACAGCAACTGGAAGTTATTTCCTGGATCTCTCCCCCACCCTAGTATCCATACAGGGAATTACTTTTTGCTTCTGTATGTCCCATACAAAAATAGTTCATATTTATTTAATAATATACTAATTAATTAATGATAAGCTAAAACTTCAAAGAATCTTTACATTTTACTTATGCGATCCGTTCCAAATAAAAATAAATGTGTTTTTACTTTATGAAGCATCTAAAATAAAATGTGTCAACCCAAATTGAACTAAAACCTCTGATATCTGCCGATTCAGAAATTAGGATGCAACTAGTACAAATTAAATTGAAATTGAATAATTATATCAAGAATAATTTAATTAATTAATAGCTAATTGTGCTGTGTCACTTAATTAAGTAATTAGTTAAGGCTGCTAACAAAATTTTAATAAAAATTTTAAATACGGTTCACTATGCCTTAAGTAAAAAAAAACAAGCAAATCAATACTTGGTGTGTTTCCGTAATGTGCGGAAAGGCTTCCTGCTCTCAGTTTTGACACCAGCGCGAGAACACTAGAAAATGTTTGCTTGTCTAGATTTTAATTTTCTGAGGTGTTTTGAGGATTCGTAAGACAAAAAGAAGAATCTCTGATTGGTGGTTTAAACTTTTCTCCAGGCGACTATCTCCAAAGCGGTCATAAATAAACAATGAACAATAAAAACTTTTCATAAAAGAATTTACAATTTCTCACAAAATTCGTGCTTTGAGACATCTTGCATCGTATAAGAAATTATATGTGTTTTTTGTTAAATTGATGTTTTAGTTACGAGTGTATTTATGACAGAGGAACGTTGCAAATTATACTACTTACTTCCAAGATGCCTAAGTTTTAATAAAAATAAATTGACCTAGTTCTGAAATGACCTAGGTTTTTTTTTAAAAACGAAAATTCATAAATTCGTTCCACAAATAAATTTGATAACAATTTTTTCATCAGTCTACGAGTGAAAAGTTTCCGACCTCAACAGGATAGCAGCAGTCGTAAATAAAAGCTAGTGAATTTCGTAGTTCATCTGTTGACAGTTACTCACCAAAGTTTCAGCCATTTTAGAAGCGCAGTTGTGTAACAGTCGTTTGAGTGAGTCGATGTGAGTGTTTTTATGAAAATGGACAAAATCAAGTATGGAACTGTCATTAAATATTTGTTTTTGAAAGGCAATACGCCAACGCAAATCAAAGATGAGTTGGATTCTGTGTATGGGGACTCTTCACCATCATTTACCACAGTGAAATTTTGGGCAGCTGAATTTAAACGTGGTCGTAAGAGCTTGGGAGACGATGAACGTTCAGGACGTCCAAAAACTACAACTACCAACGAAAACATCGCCAAAGTTCACTAAATGGTGCTAGACGACCGCCGAATTAAAGTGAGAGAGATAGCAGAGGTTATGAACACGTCAAAAGAACGTGTTTGTCACATATTAAATCAACATTTAGAGATGAAAAAGCTGTCCGCGCGTTGGGTGCCGCGTTTGCTCATGTTAGACCAAAAACGTGTTCGAATGAACATTTCCAACGCTCTGTTGGCGCAGTTTAGGCGCAATAAATCCGAGTTTTGGCGCCGATTAATTACTGTGGATGAAACTTGGATACACCATTATACGCCCGAAACAAAAATACAGTCCAAACAGTGGACTGCAAAGGGGGAACCGGCTCCAAAAAAAGCAAAAACTGTTTTTTTGGCTCGGAAAGTGATGGCGACTGTTTTTTAGAATAGTCATGTAGTTATTTTAACCGATTATCTTCAAAAAGGAAAAGCCATTACAGGAGCATACTACGCATCATTACTTGACAAGCTGAAGGCAGAACTTGCGGAAAAACGGCCATATTTGCAGAAAAAAAAAATCCTGTTTCACCAAGACAACGCACCGTCTCACACCTCAGCGGTTGCCATGGTGAAAATCCATGAATTACGGTTTGAACTGCTTGACCATCTGCCTTACTCACCAGATCTTGCCCCAAGCGACTTCTTTTTGTTCCCTCATCTAAAAATTGCGCTCGGAGGACAGTTTTTCGTCAAATGAAGAGGCGATCACCTTCGTGAACGATTATTTTGCAGAGAAAAACGCCGAGTACTATTTGGACGGGTTACAGAGATGGGAGCATCGCTGGGAGAAGTGTGTAGAGGTACAAGGAGACTGAAAAATAAAAAAAAAAATTCTGAAAAAACGTCTTGTATCTTTGTTAGGTCGGACACTTTTGAGACCACCCTCGATATGCTTACGACTGCTAATGAACTCAAACTGTGATAGTAATTAATGGCGAAATGTAAAAAAAATAAACCTGTCGTCTAAAAGGAAATGGTTCTTTTTGAGAACAACGACCGGGGACGGCTTAGACGGAAAAGTGGCTGAACAGGAATCAGACAAAGTGACTATTTTTTCGTCTTATAGTCATTATAAAGAAATCATGGGAAAGCTGATGAATAGTTTGTGCTTGAGTGTATATTCAGTACAGCCTCGATTAGCACTCGAACATTCTTTCTGGCAAGAAAAATCCTTTCTTTAAATAGAATATGTCTAAACATATTGATATTTTTATTTTATTTTTTTATTCCTCATTCTTTCGGACAATTTACATATTATGGAAGAGCAATACATTTTTTTTTCTGTTTTTTGAAAACGGCCTTACTAGTAAGGGTTTTATTTTACTGGACAATGCTCCACCTCGCCCATATGAGCCCATTTTAAAAACAGATGACGGGTGAATTTTCGTCTATTATCCACCACCTAATGTAACTTTGTTAGTGCAGCCCTTGGATGAAGGTGTGATGACCAGTTTAAAAAGAAGGAACACAAAGACTTTACTGCGTTTAATTCTTAAAGCCTTAAAGAAAACTGTGCGAAACTTATGACGGATGTCTGAAAAATGGGAAAGATTGATTTCAAACACACTGCAAGTTGCTTGGAAAAATATTTTAGAAGTCGATGAGCAAAATCCACAACATGATGACATTGAAACATGTCTTGGGACAGTAGAATTTGTGATTTCAATAAAGTAAACAAAGAGGATATGATTTAGTGGATGGAAAGTGACAAGAATGAATACGCTCACAGATGACCAAATAGTTAGACATTCATTTTCGAAGCGAGCTTCCCAAATTAAAATTTTGGACTCATTTGATTTGACTACAGATCAAGAACTGGAGGCAGTTGACCTATTTTGAAGATAGGAATTCTGAATATGGAAAAAGGATAAGTAGCAGAAAGAAGTAAGAAGCAGAAATTACAAAAATCAAAAAACAAAACTGATAGCAGACTACAAAATATTTTAATTATGTTGCGTATGTATTTATTTTTTTCTGTTTATTTGCAGATATGTACTTTTGAAAGTAAAAATATATTTGTGAGTTGAAAATTGGTCTTTTTTTGTTTATTTACATCATAAATTTAGACTATAAAAATGTGTTTTTTTGATAATCCAAGAATACCCCCCCCCCCCGTTACCCTGAGTAATCGAGGACGTACTATACATGTATATATTTTTATGGCTTTGTAAATATCCAATTAAAGTTGGTATCTCTGATGTGTTTCAGAAGCGGGCGTCGGGGAGGGGGAAGGATGCGCGCGCATCGAAGGCGATCGGGCGGACAGTGAGAGCCGTAGGGTCTACGAAGATGGGTGTCACCGGACCGATTGATGTTGTCGTCGTGAAGACTTTGCCGTTCGGGGACCAGCTCCCGGGCACTTCGGGGCTCCGCAAACCCCTGGGCGTCTACCAGAAGGCCCACTATACGGAGAACTTCCTCGAGGCGATCCTGAGAACTGTGGGCCCGGAGCTACTCGGAGCCTCCCTCGTTCTCGGCGGTGATGGCAGAGAGTACTGCGTCCAAGCTGCACTTCTGGCCATCAGGATGTCTGCAGCCCATGGGGTAAGTCCGATGTATTTCTCTTATTGTAAAGTTAACAGTGGCATAACATCCCTGCAAGGGACACTAGCCAGTATTATCCTAGATTTACCAGTTCTATTTATACTTCTCTCTGTGTTCCTTGTTGTCCTGGGGCAAGAGGCAAGACTAAGCTAACACATTGACTTGACCTTTATTGCAGCCTTTGTAAACACGAGAACCTCCTTTGCTAGTAAGCCGTGTCATGTTATTCAGTCTAGAACAGCTGGTACTCCAAGGTCAGAAGCGGAACAGGTATCATACGGGGCTGATAACAAAATCGGCTCCTACATCATTTGTAGTATCTCAATGAAGAAATCTTGGATGAGCTTTTTAATCAGTTGAGATCAATTGAAGATTTGAGTATGAATGGTAATGCGGTTTAATCTTTGTCGGTTACTCATTTTCAGTGCATTATAGATTTGGTAAGGTGCTTTTCCCCCCTACTTGCCTCATGCAAACTCCACATTAGTTGACCATTATGAATCAAAATTTATCTTTGTAAAATCACCGTATTCATTCAGTTTCGTTTGGCTGTTTTCGTACCTTAATTACATACGCATGATTATGTATGCTCATATTCTCATCATACATCTTAAGTCATCCTGTTCCAAATAAACGTGGTATATATATATATATATATATATATATAAAGTCAAAGAAGAAACTAAGTGGGATTAATCGGTTTTGAATTTCCCGCCATTTATATCAACTAGAAGCTTGTAAAGAGCAGGGCTTGGTTCCACTTTTATGTGATTTAAGTGGCATAGGTCGTAATTGTTTGCTGGGATGTTCCGATTGGACAATGAAAATAACAAAACCTGCACTAATCCTATTAACAAAATGTAATTCCTGATTTTCCTCATTCTCTAACTTCTTCTGTCAAATATCAGACATACTTGCAGGAGGAGAATAACTTACGAGTCCGAGAGCCGGAACCAGATTGATATTTCTAATAAAGTCACATTGCATATGATGAAGGGAGCTGTGCATATAGAAAGGTATGACTTTGTATATTTGTTGTGTATCTAATAAGCGGTATATAAGTAATAATAGCAGTATTAGAAAGCACTTGAAAGATGCGGATTTTGTTTTGACGGTATTTATACCTTAAGGCAAGAAAATTATGAAAAAATAAAACAAATTATGCTGATTTCCCTTGTTCTTTTAAGATCTCTTTGAACACGGCTTCCTTAAATATAAAAATATGATAAATAAACTCAAAACAATTCCAACAAATAAGGTTTTGAGAGTTATCAATAAAAGCCACTCGCTTGGGAAACCTATTTAATTTGTTATATTAGGTCAAAACACCTAAAGTTCTGATTTTCTGAATGAAATCAACGGAACCCTAAAACAAAAAAATCTTAAATTTTTTCTGATCAATGAATGGGTCACATAATAATAAGAATAAGTAACACATGTGTTAGGCCAAAGCCTATTTTTCACTTAGACTACGTTACACCTGATATTTCTGTTATTAATATTTATATATAGTTGCAATACTGAAGAGTTTTACTTTGAAGTAGCCATATTGAATTTATATAGTATGATAGAATATCTTATATCAAAATACCCCTGAAATTGTTATCAGATTACAGCAAGGTCATACATTTACTGTTGAATGTAATTGCGAAATTTCAGTTATCATTGATAACCTCCGACGATCTCTTGTAGAAGGATGCTATCCATAATAGAAATACAAGTAACTGGTTTTTAGTAGTATACAGATTTATTTACTAAGACCGTGCTGATTACAATTATTTAATAAATTTAGTCTCCACTGGCTAGTATCCGGTGACGCGGCTGACGGAGGAGCGTGGGGGACTTCCCAAGACTCCGCTTTCTACTTCGCATGTGGACTTGGGAGGCCTCTGGGCTGTCTGTAAATATTGCATGAATGAGCGAGTGAATGATGAAATGTAAATATGGTATGAATGATAGTATATCTTAATTACTTATTGCCTAGCAAGGCACCCCTAAACACCCCAGTCCTACATGTTAGGCGGTGGTTAGATATATTGCTTTGTAGAAAAGGAGTTATGATCGGAGAATGTGGGTAAAAACTATATATTCATCTAGCTTAAATGCATTAGTACAATTCACCAATGCTTACATTTTCATATGGGTGGAAACATGTAGGTCAGATATGCGAAAGACATAAAATATTATATATATAATATTATGCTTATAAAGCTCATTATAATTATGAAGTACTATAAGCTTATAATGACTTAGATACAAAAAAAAAATACATCAATTTACAAGTACAGGTTTATTAAGTAGCTTTTTTGTTAACACTCCACGACATAAATATTATCGTAAGGAATTAATTGTTTATTGATAAAAGGTAAGAAGAATAAAGTTACGTTTCATCATGAATGAACTGTAATTCAAGATTTTTTTGTTTTAGGATTCCGTTGATTTTATTCAGAAAATCAGAACTTTAGGTGTTTTGACCTAATATAACAAATTAAATAGGTTTCCCAAGCGAGTGGCTTTTATTGATAACTCTCAAAACCTTATTTGTTGGAATTGTTTTGAGTTTATTTATCATATTTTTATATTTAAGGAAGCCGTGTTCAAAGAGATCTTAAAAGAACAAGGGAAATCAGCATAATTTGTTTTATTTTTTCATAATTTTCTTGCCTTAAGGTATAAATACCGTCAAAACAAAATCCGCATCTTTCAAGTGCTTTCTAATACTGCTATTATTACTTATATACCGCTTATTAGATACACAACAAATATACAAAGTCATACCTTTCTATATGCACAGCTCCCTTCATCATATGCAATGTGACTTTATTAGAAATATCAATCTGGTTCCGGCTCTCGGACTCGTAAGTTATTCTCCTCCTGCAAGTATGTCTGATATTTGACAGAAGAAGTTAGAGAATGAGGAAAATCAGGAATTACATTTTGTTAATCGGATTAGTGCAGGTTTTGTTATTTTCATTGTCCAATTGGAACACCCCAGCAAACAATTACGATCGATTCCACTTTAATCACATAAAAGTGGAACCAAGCCCTGCTCTTTACAAGCTTCTAGTTGATATAAAAGGGAAGCGACTTCAAAACCGATCAATTCCCCTTAGTTTCTTTTCTGATACTCCTAATTCATGACTTTATATATATGTAAGTTTCGAATTCAGAAACTTAAAAGGAGGGGAGGTTCTCAGGGTATAAATCGAACACTTGCAGATGCAGTTTAGAACTGTAATATTAAACATATGTACACATTAGCTAGCGCTACAAATATAACAATAAACCAATAAAACTTATAACTAACCTGAATCAATACAATTGTCGATACTTAGAGTTGACCATTGTTCTTAACAAGCGTACCCATATGTTACAACTAAAGGTTACAACTAAGCGTCCTTTGATAGTAGCGCTCTCTGTCGGGACATCTCGCATATGTGCCGAAGTTTGGCGGTTACGTTTAAACTTACATCCCCCCTTTTTGAGACAGAGGGTAATAAAGCCCTTTGGAATAAGGCACGAGCTTACTAGCATGAAATAAGTTTGACTCCTTTTTACGAAATCTACTATCTATTAAAAATATTACCTCTGAGATTTTCTGTTTCCTATGAAGGTCCTACTCTGATCGCATCTAATTTATCTCTATTCAATTTGTTACTGTTTTGTACATATACAAGGTCTCCAACTTCGTATTCAAACTTTTTAACATTTTTATCATAATACTTTTTATTTTGGTTATGTGTCTTTTCTGAGTTTTTATAAGCTATTTCCCTATTATTTTCTAAATTTGTAATTTTATTTTCATTTAGTTCATCAGGTACAAATGATGCATCTATTCCAGTTAATAAGTAATTGGGGGTAAACCCAGTAGAACTATGTATCGTGTTATTGTATTCCTCGATACACTTTTCTGCTACTATTGGCCACGATTTATCTCTATTTTCATGAATTTTGCACCTTATTCTGTTAACTAGTGTTTGATTTGTCCTTTCATTTAATCCATTAGAAAATGCACAATCTACTGCTGTAAAAATTAATGTTATCTTTTGTTTATTTACATATTGTTTAAATTGTGCTGAATTTATACCAGGATATTGATCTGTTAATAATGTTTTTATATTTCCAGTTTTTTCTACTTTCTTGATTAGATTAATAAAATCTTTTGCTATTTGTGTTTTCGAGGTGCTGATATATGCGTACCTTGTGAAATGATCTACTACCAAGTGTAGATATTTTATTGTACTTTTATTCCCTTTAAATCCTCCTATTGTATCTAAAGATATTATATCTAGTGGTTCTTTTGCTGGACCAAGTTGAGACAAGGGAGCCCTAAAGCAACCTATTCTTGACTTATTTTTGATACATGTTTCACAAGATCTGCAAATCAATCTTATATTTTTATACATATTTTTAAAATAAAATTTTTTTCCTATTGTTAAAATTAATTGTTTCATTCCTATATGACCTTGATCTTTATGTACACTTTCAATAAGTGAAATACCAAATTCTTCTGTTATCCATATTTTCTCACTCTTATTCAGTATTTTGTAAATTATATTATCTTTAATTATGCATTTGTCATCCAATTTTATTAGCTTTTGATTTTCTTTTAAATCTTCCAGTTTTAATAAATTTGATGTTTTAATCGCAGAGTTATCATCTGTTTCTTCATTTGATTCTAAAACTGGATTTCTGGATAGACAATCTGCCTCCAAATTTTCTTTACCTGGATTATATACAATCTCAAAGTCAAATTGTGAGATATAGTTTAAAATTTGTAGTAGTTCTGGATCATTACTTTTCTTCACATTAAAATTTTCTAATGGTCTGTGGTCTGTAAATACCACAAATTTTTTTCCTATCAGATAATATTGCCAGTAAAGTATAGCTTCTTTAATAGCTAAACATTCTATAAATATTGCTTTTTTTGTTTTCTGAGCGTTTGTCAATTTTTTTGAAAAGAAAAATACTGACTTTAGAGATTTGTCTTCTTGTGGTTGTTTTAGAATTGCTCCAACTCCTTCAATACTTGCATCAGTGAATATGTATGTTGGAGATTCTGGATCAAATATTGCTAGCGCAGGCGCTGAGCATAAGTATTTTTTTGTTGTCTCGAAACAATCTTTACATTGTTTTGACCAGTGAAAATCTACATTTTTTCTTAATAAATTTCTTAAGGGATCTAGCAAAATAGTATGTTTTGGTATATACTCCAAATAGAAGTTTATTTTTCCTAAAAATTGTCTAACCTGTTTCTTTGTTTGAGGTACAGGAAACTTTTTAATTGCTGTGAGATTGTCATTCATTGGTTTTATATAATTATTTCCTATTTCATGGCCCAGATAAGTTATCTTGTTTTGTGCAAACTGACACTTTGATTCATTTAATTTAAATCCTTGTTTCTGTAGTGCTTTTAACACTAATTCTACATGTTTTACATGGTCCTCATAATTTTTCGAATGAATCAATACATCATCTATGTAGTTTACAGCAAACTTATCTAGGTTATTTCTTCTTATCACACTTGACAAGACTCTTTGAAATATAGCCGGAGCAGACTTCAAACCATATGGCAAGCAATTCCATTGCCAATGACCATGATGGGTTACGAAAGCCAATTTATATTTATCCTTTTCACGCACTGGTATCGACCAAAACGCCGAATTTACATCCAATTTTGAAAAAAATTTACAGTTTCTGGCGCGTACTGTCAGATCATCAATTCTAGGAAACGGTTGACTTTCTGGCACAATTATTTTATTTAGTTCCTTAAAGTCAATACAAAAGCGTGAACTTTTTCCTTCTTCATTCTTAAATACCATCGTGACAGGAGCTGCATAGGGACTGCTTGATTTGTAAGTTTCGAATTCAGAAACTTAAAAGGAGGGGAGGTTCTCAGGGTATAAATCGAACACTTGCAGATGCAGTTTAGAACTGTAATATTAAACATATGTACACATTAGCTAGCGCTACAAATATAACAATAAACCAATAAAACTTATAACTAACCTGAATCAATACAATTGTCGATACTTAGAGTTGACCATTGTTCTTAACAAGCGTACCCATATGTTACAACTAAAGGTTACAACTAAGCGTCCTTTGATAGTAGCGCTCTCTGTCGGGACATCTCGCATATGTGCCGAAGTTTGGCGGTTACGTTTAAACTTACATATATATATATATATATATATATATATATATATATATATATATATATATATATATATATATATACCACGTTTATTTGGAGCAGGATAACTTAAGATGTATGATGAGAATATGAGCATACATTATCATGCGTATGTAATTAAGGTACAAAAACAGCCAAACGAAATTGAATGAATACAGTGATTCGGGTCTTTCGGAATATGTCTTGTAAGTTTTAATTGAAAGATTTTATAAAAACGGCTATTTTTATTGTAAGTTCAGTTTAAATCAGTTAATTTATCTTCATAGCAAATAAGTAATACAAAATGCATCATATCAATTTTTCAATTAAAAGTAATTGTTAGGGAAATTCGACCAGAATTAGCCTCTGGTATTGAACACTTAATTTAACTAAACACTTAGTATAGATAACAAGTGGTATCATAAATTAATTTATTTTGGAAGACAATAATAATTTTCTTTATCTTCTTCCCCTTCACAGAGGAAACAGTCTTCTTTCTCTCTTCGATCTTCATTGTCTATAGTAATAAATTAGTAAGTTTTCATGGAAATGTTTCATGTTTTATCTTCAATTTAATTCTTAGAGCAGTTTTGAACTGTTTTATCACCAAATTTGCTTTCCCCAAAAGCGCTTCTTCATTGTTTATTTTTTATTTCACAGAAATAAAAGGAACAAACATAGTACTTCCTTTTCTTGACTGTTAACTTAAGACATATAGTGGAAAGGGATACAGTTATGCTACTCATGTCTAGTTTCTCCAGAATTTTATGTCACGAGGTCGTTTGTGTCATTTATTCAGCAGCAAGACAACATCGAATAAATGTAGATATATTATAGCGCCTTTGAAAGAGAGAGAGGGGGGGGGGGTGGCATTGTAAAATGTGCTCTTATAATAATCGATTGTATGAGAAAATAATCAATTTATAATCGAATCAAACATAGTCACCAATCATTGCTTGATCTATTTCAATGGACTATCGTTTGCCCCTACCAGCCTAGGTTATATCTCTTGACATATTCTTGTGTTTCTAATCGTGTAAATTAATTGAAATACTTCCCTAGGATATTTATTTAGGGTAAGTGAGTGCAATATATACTATATACTATATTTGTGGTTTTACGCTATAATTTATAAGGGTATGACCACAACCAGTAATTATTGATAAGTAATTAAACTTTACATAAATACATACATGTATACAGATACATATCTACATATACAATCACTATGCATTAGTATATATAGCCCCTATGAGAGAGAAGAATGCCTCTATCTGACGAGGCTTGAGCTGGGACTGAGGTGAACGTCCTCTGTCTGGGTGACTCTGACCCCACACACTTGATTATGCAACTGGTAATTCACTAGTTCACACATGCACATTGCATGTCTTAATGCTGCTTATACGAAATAAACCACATGTAGTAAGTAGGGTGTCAGATAGATCTGGACGTTGTCATTAATGATATTTAATAGGAATTGGGGCTTAAGCAGACTATAATTACGCAATGTCATTAAACCTGCTGTGCAATTAATTTTTATTGTTTTAGGGTGGACTTAAAAAAAAAAAAACTTTAAACCCAGAGAGCAAGGAAAATGTAAGAGTGTAAGAAAGAGCTGGCTAGATACAATTATCTGCTTTCAAAAATAAATGAAGCGTTATTTGATGGTCTTAAGACACTTGTAATCAAAATTATAAAGATTGTATTCATAATGTGGATAAGGTATATAATCCATCTTTGATACAATGGAAACAAAAGTGTTATGTTCATACCTGGATCTACAAATGTTACATTGTTCAGAGAAAAACAACAAAGGACTTACTATATTGTCTCCAATACAGCCTTGTGACCCGCATCTTCTCGATAATAAATGTGAAATTACATTTGCAATGCAAAATGCCTCCCTACTTCGAAGATCAATTTAACGATCAATTCAATCGACATTATGCAAGGCTACGTCTGCCTCTTCACCATTCCAGGAATACCTTTCTGGGATACTATCGTATTTATCTTCAGGTTAGTGTATGTATGTCTGAGAGCAGTATGGAAAGGAAATGTATCTGTATTCAATTAACGGATACAAACGTCGTAAAAATACTCCCCGTATCGTTTCTTTTTTAGTTTACTCTTAATGAATGTTTTATTTTTTTATCATGTGTTTTTCTTACAGGGAAAAATCCCCAATTCCCAGGGCAAATAGAGCACGTGAAGCTAATGATAAACAAATAACCTCTTATTTGTACAATACTTTTCCTTTCCTAATAACATCACAAGTGAAAAAGAAACAGTTATTGCACTGTTAAACCCATGTAACACTGAAACGTTACATATAGATAGCTACATAGCAGCGGGAAAAAAATTATAACAATGAATTTCACTCCAAGGCCCTTCACGTCCACTCCCTGAAATGCAGAACTCTGCGCATGATAGCCAATGTTCCATTCCATGTCAATAATCGTACCCTTTACGCTGATCTCAATATCCCATTCATTCAAAACCTAGCCACACCTCCCGCATCAGAACCTCCATTCCCGCCTCCCTGGCCATTCTAACCCGTTTGGTAATGCTCCATCTACCTATTTTATACTCGGCTACCCAGAGTCTCGCCTAAGGTGGAAGTGATCTCGTGACTTATAATGTTTTGTGTATGGTTTGCATGTAATCATTTTAAAAAATATTTCAAAAACAAAGGATTGATAAATGACGCAATAAAAATAAATGCTGAATTTTCTTTATAATTTTCTCTAATAAATCACTAGTAGACCAATGTACAACGATACACGCGTATTTCACAGAATGTTTTGTAGAAATAATAGAATAAAGCATATGCATTAAAGATGTCTTTATCTTGGTTATAGTCCCTGCTGGATAAGTTGGCTAAGTTATAAGAATACAGTACCTCTTCTACGCAATGGGATATTGGAGCCATTGTCAATTCTAAATGACTTAGGGGATTCCTCAGCCCTAGCTGGAAAATTTTGTTCTGTAGGATCTGTAATCTTGTCCTGGTTGACAAGCTAGTGCAATACCATACAAGGCAGGCACAAGTTTGTTGTAATATCTATTGTTGACCAGGTACCGTTCCTGTAGGTTTTTATTGACTTGTTTGTTCATTGTGTCCAGTGTGAAACTGCCGGGAAGACCGACTGCGTAATCTTCTGCCTCCAAAAGGGGAAAAAATCCTTGACAAAATCGTATAGCATAGGAGGGCAAGAGAACTCACCAGCTTTCTCAATGCACTATTTGGGTATAAAAATGGATAGGCATCTCCATTTCTCTACTCATTTTTGTAGTAAAATAGAAAAAGTACGACAAAGGTCTTACCGGTTTCACCATTTGCTAACTCCACCCTACTTGTCGCTTCGTCTCAAATTGATGATACATAAATGTGTCCTCCGGCCAGCTCTGCTGTTCGGTGCCCCGCTATTTACCCACTTGACTGACAATACAGCCAAATGTCTCCAACATTTCCAGAATGGGATCATGTGAAAAGTGGCCCGACATACCTCTTTCGAGAGGTTGAAGAACGCTGACCTGCAGGAAAGAATCCCAAAATTATATATTAACTAGGTTCTAATATGACAATTTAGAGAGCATACAATGATATTTTACATTTTCTTCTGGTTCCTTACTCTTTTCATCGATCTCAGTAATATTTTCATGTTTTTCACGCCACATTTCACTTATAGCTAATTTTTTAAACCAATTCTGACACGCGCGTTCTGTTAAACAATCAACAGCGTAAAATTCACATATCTCAAGCCTCAGCATCTTTCTTGCCTTTATGAAAATAAAAAAGTGCTTATTTTTGCACTCCATGTTAAAACTGACCGCAAAGTGACAGTTGTTAACAAAATTACACGGAATTTCTTTCTATAGAAATCAACCTAAAGGTATCGACTTCCAAATCTCAAAAGAAAAAAATTCTAGCACTGACAAAAGAATAACGAACCAAACATAACGCTATCTACTGGTCCAAACCGAAACTTATATATTAATACAATCGAACAATCGGGACACAAATTCGTCCTCTTTAAAGAAGCGGCATCGGCCCTTGACTGGCCTCTCTTCTACAAAAAGGAAAGTGTTCTTAAACATAACAAATTAATATTTGACTGAATGACATCTGGCTGTATTATAATGAGGAAGAAAAGAAATAGCATTGTGTTCAAGTAGAGTACATGGTACTTTGACTGGCCTTGTTGCTCTCAAAATTCAGACAGTGTAATTTTTACGATAAAGAGCTGATTGCTGTGGAATCATCACATTAAACTTTTTAAAACTTTTCGGGGCATCTAAAACTCTTAGTATACACCACTAAGTCGGATAAAAAAATAGTTCTGCATCACAGCGTAAAATATTTTGCAATAATGTCTCGGTCACTATGGTAGCTCTAAAGTTAAGCACTTGAATAGATGTTCTGTTATATAATTTTAGATGTAGTAGGGCTCACTGACGCCTGTACATTTATCATTTAAAGTTAATCGCTATCAATTATATTATTTCATCATTAGGTCAAGGGCTTTGCAGGTTATTAAAAACCAGAAATCATCATGTTGTTATTCAAGTATTCAATGTTCCACTTAATAATTCGACGACAGAAAACATATTATCAGCCGTATTAAAAATAATCAATGTCTCCCCTAGTGTTAAAAAATAAAGGCAGGTTTCACTTGTTTTTTTGTCGTTACACTTCAATAAAATGGGCCGCATAGAATAATATTTTTTAATTTAAGGTAGTCCTTTTATTTTTATTATCTTATCATTATTTTATTTGATCCCCTCATGTGATGTAGTGTTTGTTTTTTGTTGGCGAGAGCTGTATTTATTTATTTGTTCTTATTATTCTTAGGGGACCAAGTCCTACAATAAAGATTTTTTCTTTTATTTTCTAAATTACAAAAAAATTCTATTTCGAATTAGGCTCCATTACGACCAATGCACTTTTGCCAACGTATTGAAAGATTTTTCCATTACCTCTAAATAAAAAATTTATGAATTTTAAAGAGTCTTTTTCCAAGGTGTTTGGTCATAAATTTTTTCTTTTGTATCAAGTGGTAAGAAAAGTGGTAGTTGAAAAACGAGAAGTCTGAAGTATCGGCTGGATGAGGTGAAATATTACAAACTCGTGTAATTTTCGCAATGTTAGGTGATCGTTGTTGCCAGCTTGTTGGTCATTGCCAACTTAAATATTCCCCGCAAGTTCTTGAGCAGGAGTTCTTAGATCATGACCAACTAACGTCGGTTGACCAGGGTCGGTTGTCAAAGACCTGTTCCACTGAGAAAATCTCTAGCATTGAATAATCTAGCTCAGGCAGGATTACAACCAAGGTCACGCCTAAAGGCAGTTAGTGTTCTATAGCCACTGGTCGACATGACGGCTAAAACATGAAATGCATTATCATACAACTACAAATGTAACTTATTGTAATTTACAAGTTTTTCTATTCCTTTTCTTGTTGTACTTTGTGTAGCTTTGTCATAGAGTTATATTTAAAAAAAAAAAACCTCTAATATTAGGAAAAATAAATAAAAATCTACTCGATTACCAATGGGATATAATGTTTTGTTATACAATGGAACAAAACAAAACAAAAAAAGCATTGTGTTCATTAGAAATGTGTGCTGACCACGGTATGTTAATGAATAGACAAATTGCTAGGGTGAAGGCCAAACATCATAAAAACATTTGAACATGACTGACTAGTAAGTGACTGGGAAAGAAGACCTGCAATCTAGTCTGATTATAAACGTTTAAACCCTTGGAATTAACTTGGGAGCTGTTCAACAATCCTCAAGACAATGGCACCATGGAAAAAATAGACAGCTTTTTAGAGAATGCTATTATTCTGAGGGATAGGGTTATTCTGGAAGCTTCAAAGGATAAAATAGCATAGTTATATGTGCGAGAGATAGTCCTTAAAAGGACGCAGAGTGGATGAAAATCGACTTTACTCCAGAGGAAAAATCCTGTCTAAAAATTTCCAAGCGGTAAATCCATAGAAAAAGTAGCTTTAATTAATCATAAATTAGCTTTAATCATGTTATTCTGAATTGTGTTTTCTTTAAGAAATATTTTTCTACTCTAATTATTTGTCAAAAATTACCGATGTTGACTTTATTACGTAATCTTTTATTTTACTAGGTGATTTTATTTAAACCTTTTAATTTTTGACTTTTTTTATTAGGTATATGTATTAAATATAATGCTTATTTTTTTAATACATTAAGCAAATCCTCTGGATTTATCCACTGAAACGTAGCTGACAATTTTATTAGGATTATGATAATAATAAAAAAAAGTAGATCATAACATTCCTGTAAAAAAAGGAAGATATAGTGTTGATTTATAAGCGTACTTGCACCACTGATACCTAATATGAAAGGTAAGTGCTTACTAATAATAATATCGATAGCTTTTTTCCCATCCGAATAAACTTTCTCTAATGGATTGATTTGAAAGGATCGTTATAATTGTAAAAATTACAATATTTGAGATTACATTGGTAAAATACTCTAGGTAACTAATGTATTTAGTAGAACTAAAGAATTTTCCATACATACTTTGAAATATAGTGATTTTTCCTCCTTTCAACCAATGGGGAGGGGACCTTGCATGTAAAGTGTGCTCGCGAAGGAGAGAGGTTGTCCAGGATGAAAGAGGGAATTCAAGAAGGTAATTAGCTGTTTAAAGCTATATTAAAATTGTGAAAGAGAATTGTATCACTTACGCCCGAGGCGTCAAGCGAAGAATCTCTGATAATAAACGAACAATACTGAAATGATAAACTTCATTATTAGGTCAAAATTTCACATCTTTCCATGCATTAACACTTTGGCTACGAAACAATGTCTTAATAAACCATATTCTTTGCATTAATTTTGATTTTTTGTTCTATACCTACATCACCTCCGACCACCCATATCCACCTTCCTTAGCAGAATAGTGCAGATAATATTGTTTATTTGATTTATAGGCGAATATGTACTCCTGTTTCTGTTTGATTCTCAAAAAAACTACCCAATTGTGAATACAGAAATGAAATAAAATACCCTGTCTGGCAAGAATTTCATGCACATAACATTCATATCATATCACTGAATCAGATAAAAAAGTTATATTTCTCACACAACTAAATTGCTGTTCGTACAAGTAATCACAACACAAAATGTATTTCCGCAAGATTGTATTCAAAGAAATGTATCCGAATACTAAAGACAGTATTTTCACCGAATGATCATGGCAATGCGCCATCACTCAATGCAATCAACGCAACGCTCTTTGCCTACGCTCAAATGTCGTGTGAGCGTGTAGCCTCTACATAGCGTTGATAATGTGAACTACTGACGTAAACAACCCAAACAGCAATATCTTCCACAACCTTAAATTGTTTATGTTTATGTCATTATCGTATGTATATGTCAGTATTATACATCCTGCTTCAAGACATAATGATCATTGTACCTGTTTCTGTGTGCAGGTGAGTAAGGTGGTGGTCGGAAGGAACGCTCTGCTGTCGACACCCGCAGCCTCTAACCTCATCAGGAAGACATCGTCCGTCGGAGGGATCATCCTCACGGCCAGCCACAACCCCGCCACTGACTTCGGTATAAAGTACAACCTCTCCAACGGCGGTGAGTACCTCGATGTAACACGAAAGCGTTACTTATTATACAGGGCAGTCTGTAGTATGATCTCGTTGTTGAAGGCAGGTTCTTCTGCGCTTTGTCTCCATAAATGACTGCCATTATCATCTTTTCAGGCACGTTAAACCTGTGGTAATTGATTATTTCCAAATGATATTAAAGGATACAGATCAACCTCGTAATGAATCTGCCGAATAGCTGGTACAGAAAGGTTATGTGAAAATGAAGGATGGCTTGAAAGGGCTACTTAACATTGGTGAACCGCTTGTAATTTATCTTCCAAAAAAAACTTCTGATGTGACTTCTTTCTTGACACGCTCAAATACAAACCAAATACAACTAAAAATTCACGGATTTGTGAGAAAATTACTATACATTTATAATCCAAGTGTTATCACGGCCAATTATAAGAATTAAACCAATTTATTTTATTATCTCTCTTTATGGTCTTTAAGGAAAGCTTACAATTGAAAGGAATTATATTTTAGGTCATTATCAAAGACCTGGCTTCTATTATAGCAATAGTCTTTATAAAATTTGTTGTTGAATATTACTGGGCAGAAAAGTTTAAAATAACCTTTCGAAAAAAGATAAGTGAATGAGGGATATGATAACCTTTTAGACAATCATCTTCGCGGTCACGTATGCCATAAAAATATTATTTTTATATTATTAATTTATACATATATTATTATATTTACATTAATTATTCTTATATTTAATGTTTTGACGATATGCCGAATAGTGTTTTGAAGGCCAACAATGGAAATAGAAACGGGTCCTTCTAAGGCGCGAGATCCGATTTTGAGTATATTGATCCTTAAAGTCATTTTTTCAATCGAAAAGTACTGAACAAATAAAACCACATGATTTTCACAATATTTTGATTAATATTTATGGAATACAAGCCAGATGGCGTTAGCATCATTATATACTATTTATCCACGCTCTTTGTTTAATTTACATGGTTTATATATTGTTATACGTTCTTCCTCTGCCATGTAAACTAAAATAAACATCGAAATAACAACAGGTTAAGAGATACAAATTATATATGTGTGACAGGCCAGCGCCTGGAAAAAGTCAACATGAAATAAACTCTTTTGGGTATGGGCCGATTTCCCCGACGGCAATTATCGGATTATCGTTTAATTGCTGGAGGATTTGACTGTTTACAACCCTTATTTTTCTCCTTAAATAAGGAAGTGCCATAAAAGATATGGGGTTAAGCAGTGAAGGTGGTCCTTGGACAGTGTTTTGAAGCATGTCCTAACTTGTTCCCAGCTTGGTGTGAAAATTATACTCATAGCACAGTAGGATGAGGAAAAAAGACCTTAGTAATGGAAAGTAACTGGGTTCGGTAGGACGACATATAAGCTTTGGGACGAGGCTGGTCCAAAGACCAAAGACAGGTCTAAGGCAGAGCTCTTGGGACGCTGAGGTCTTGATCTGGACTCAATGTCTTTTGAAGCCATCATTTTACTAAGTAAGAAATAGTTTTTATTGTTAGCTAGTAAAATATTTGATATCTGTTTAACATTTTTATTCGAACTAAAGTTAATGTTTTCATTAAAACATTCTTAATAAAATACACTGCATATATAATTATATTTTTTATAATTTTAATCCATCCATTTAAACCACGTTAATTTGTTAAAGTAAATCACTTTAGACTTAAGACAAGACAATTGGGTCAAACAGTAAATTAATTGAATATTTTTGAGATAGGTATAATTTTGTGTAACTTTACGCCTATGCAGTACGCTCGGGATTTTAGAGGAACCAAATCTGTTAGTAGTGGAATATTTAGATGGCATTCCATTTAAATAAAATATTCTAAGTATCCAACTCGAGTGTAACAGTGAGGTTTTGAATGGTAAGTGAGGTAAATATATATGTAGCCTTAGAAAATATACATCCTTCATACATTGCCTTAAATTTATATATTTCGGATGCAGTGATATCTCTGATATATTAGTGTATCGGACGCGAGTAAGTATCCAGAATAAATTATAATAATTAAACACTCAAACATCACTGAACGTAGCACAATATAAATTATTACATTTTATATCTTCATCTATAACGAAATTTCGTCAGAAAATTTATAAAATTTAATTAAATTAATATTCCGTCCAATTAATCAATGATAAAAATAATTGCATTGTTCCATGTATAGTTTGCAGTTTTTCGCCTACTCATACATTTTTTTTTATTTGCCAAGTCGTGTGCTAACTTACTGGACATTTGTGTGCAAGAGAAAGGCCCACACTACAGTCACGGCAGTGGCCGTTTGATAGATTCTCTGGATTTCAAAGATGTGTTGATTAGATGCACGACCAGCAATGCGCGACTATTGCTGTCTGCCTGCACAGAATATCATAAACATGCCTCTCATGTGTCAACAATTTGATGACCAGCAAACACGCACGCATATTTTAACCATCGATTGAGTTCCTTCATTTTCGACTTATTACAGCATTAACGCAAGATTTTATTTAAATATAAAACACAGTTTTTAGTATTTTTGTTGTTATTTTTTTATTGAATTATAAAGTAAATAGGATAGGGTTATTTATGGAATAACACATCGGGCAAATGGCCTCCACGACTTGTATAGTGTTTTGACTGCATAAAGTTATCCGTCTACTTAATGTTTTGACATGATTAGATGTTACTGTAATAATTATTCAGTACTCTCTCACGGAGTGTCAAGCCTTTGAAAATCGTACAATGAAATCTATTTTGGAGTGACTGAAGGATACGGATTAAATGACACTAGATGCGGTTTTCTAAATTTCATTCATAAACAAAAAATTGTATTTTAAATTTTATGCTAGGTTTTTACAAAGAAGACGTTAGTTACACTAAAATCCTTATTTATCTCTTATGCTTATACAATTTATATTATTTTTAAAATTGGTTAATCCTTCATGTGCTCTAAATGCCTTTCGGTTTAATTAACTATAATTTATAGCAACAGAAGTGTCTCAGTTCGTCTTTTAAGCGACAATAAAGAATAACAACAATCCTCTTTGAGGCGATATGGATGTACACATTCAAAAAAATACAATTTAGTTCATAATTGGCTTTTAAAAAATCATCTAAAAAAATATATACATATTTATATATATATATGTAAAGAACACGTGTCGAGTCATCGAATTTCCTAATTTTAAATCAGCCGCGCACGGATGGCCTGCGTGGGGGCAGTATAGTAGGGCTGCAACTGAATGTCGTGACTAGGAGTTATATAGAGAGCGAGGAAGTGTAGAGATGTAAGTGGGATAATGAGTTGCGTAAAGTTAAAGTGAGGAATTAAAGAGCTATGTAGTGAAAGAAAAATATTTGAAATAAAGGCTTTAAATTTTGTTTCTTTTGTTTAGAGAGAAACGCGATTGAGTCTTTGTTAAGAGGAAAAAAACATTGCCTACATCAAATAATATATACGTCAACAATAATATGCATACAAATAATAATATATATAAAGGGTGTCCCAGCATTAACGCAAGATTTGATTTAAATAGAAAACACAGTTTTTAGTATTTTTGTTGTTATATTTTTTTTGAATTATAAAGTAAATAGGATAGGGTTATTTATGGAATAACACATCGGACAAATGACCTCCACGACTTTGCTGGCACATACGTACTCTTTTGTTGAAATTTTCCATGACCATTTGGCATAAATGCGGTTGAATTTCGTTGATGCAGCGTTGAATTTCCTCTTTTAATGCACGGGTGGATGTGGGCTTGTTGACATACACCTTTGACTTCAAATAACCCCATAAAAAGAAATCTAAAGGTGTTAAATCACACGATCTAGGGGGCCAATTCTGATCACCGAAACGAGAGAGTACACGACCTGGAAATGTCTCATGCAGTATTTGAATTGTTTCATGGGCTGTATGGCATGTGGCACCATCTTGTTTAAACCACATGTTTGCCACATCAATATCATCCAATTTCGGCACAAAGAACTGTGTTTACGACGCCGAATCGATGTTCCTGTATTTTCAACAACACTCTCAGGAACTGCTTCGATATTGACATTTGAACGGCTTGTTTTTGGACAACCAGTGTGTTAAGTGTCTCCAACTGATCCAGTCTCTCTAAATTTTTCAATTAATCTGTTCACAGTTGATGAAGTCAAAACACTATTCCGACCATATTTTGTATGTAATTTTCGAACTGCGGCCACTAAACTTTCATTATTTTTGAGATAATGTTCAACAATAAAGACACGTTGTTGTATCGTGTAACGCTCCATTTTTACTAACCCTAAACTGTCAGCTGTCAAATTGTTTATTTTTAGGGTTGCCAGCACTTTACTGCACAAATGGTGGCAAAATCTTGCGTTAATTCTGGGACACCCTTTATAACACAATTTATGATGGTTCAAAGTCGTTGCCAATAATGAGATATATTGTAAGAAGTAACATTTAAGTTAGTATTTTACATTATTGTTAGTAATAATCTAGTTATTTGCACAATATCTTATGTAACTACCCAGTTATTTTGGTTAAGGGCTTCCTTAACCGCTACGTCTCATGTGATAGCTGTTATTTCATACAAAATATTGAAAATAGTTTTGTAAGCTAAGCCTCAAAGTTTGACTATGCCAAGAAGTTTGGAAGCACATGTAAGGGAATCTGATAAATCAGGAATGTCTAAGATGTTACACAGGTTGGGGGGGGGAAGAGGGGGCCTTTATCCTAACACTAAAGACAATATGTGAATTAACGGATTCCTCTTATCCAAGAACAGCTATACAGTTCAGGTATCTAGTTTGCTCACGGAGTATGTTTTAATGCTAGAAAACAATGTTCAAGTATATGACTTAACTTTTTTAACGGCATAGAATGAATAAATGAATTAAATAGTAACTTTTTAAGCGAAGACGGTCGCCCTTTTAAAGGATGGCAGCATATAGATAAAGATGATAGGATGCCCACCAGCCTGATTAAAACAATCACAGAACAGGATCGCGTGAAATCCAAAACGAAACATAAAACAAAAAGCGTAGTGATAATGTAAAAACAAACAAAAACCATATTCATCTGAAACTGCACCGGTTTGCAGCAAATTAAAAAATGCGGGACGGGTCTAAAATATTGGAAGGTATTAATGTATAGTTTGAGAGGTAATATAGATAACATTAGGTAATATGGATTACAAGTTGTAGTATGGTATCTAATACTTGCTATCTCCATGATATCTTAATATATATGTATATCATATGGCCCAGCCAGTTTTTCCCATGTCTCCCTAGAGTTCATATGGTACTTTGGTCCTTCGGTTTGCTGGGACTTGTTTTTCCTCCATTTGATAGACTTCCAGACATGTCCCAACTACACAGGTTGTCATTTTTCCCAGACTTCCTGTGGGATAGCAATCAGTGTGTCTTCTCTTACCGTTTCATTCCTGAGCCGATCCCATTTAGTTATTCCAGCCTCTCGCCGAAGGTACTTCATTTCAACGGTTGCCTATCTAAAATGACTCCTCTCTCAGCTTTATAGATGAGAGGTGGGAAATAAATCGCCTTGTAGAGTCTGGCTGTCTCTCTTTTACCTGCACAGGATTGCTCATTGCCGTGTCAAGTATACCAGTCTTGCTTTTTTACTGTACCAAGTTTGGTGTAATCATGTTTGGCATCCATTTCTATTTCTTTGCATTAAATATGTACCTCTGCAGGCCACCTGCCGAAGTAAATTGCTTTGTTCTTATTAACGTTGATAGTCATACTGTTAAAGCTTCTTATAGTTTTTGTCGAGAGTCCGATTCGAGGACGATGTTACCTGCACGAATGAAACTTCATACCTGGACATACATCATGATCAATCTCTAATCACTGTTCTGACTGCCCTCCTTAAACGTCGTGACTATCTAGCTAATAAATGAAATGAATAAATCTAATAATCACTTGATCAGATAGCTTCCCACTTTTATTATCAAAATAACTATTAAATAAATGTTAGTTCATTGATGGTCCCTTGGCTAGAACTCAGATACTGTGTATTTTTTTCCCCCTTAACCATTTAAATTTGTATACAATATGTAAAAATATGAACAAAGAATTGACAAATTTTTCTCCTCATTCTGCTATGCGCAGATGCATTTGAAGGAGGTTGGGTTACATAAAATCAGATTGAAGTTAATAGGAAAATAACATGAATACAATTCTAGGTGATGGGGCTCAGATTAATATGTGGGAGAAAAACTTACAAACTAAAACCTAAAACTAGAAGCTAAGACTAAAGCGTTCCAGCCACGACAGCGTCCTGCCATCGATGGGGGAACGGAGCGGGGGTTATAGTGTTAAACACCGGCTTTGTCAGGTATTGCAAGGAGTCGAAACCAAAGCCCTGCATGAGATCCTATTAAATAGTTGTACATCCTTGTTATCTCCGGGAAGAAGGATCTAGGAATACAAAATATTGCGTTGCCAAACTTAGTTTCGCTCGAAGAAGTTCAAGAGCTCAATTAACGCTGACTATACCTTGGTTTATTAAATCAGCGGGCCAGCTAATTCATTATTTCCTTTCGTTTTTTTCCAGCGTAATACGATAGTTTCACTGTTAAATAAAAACTGAACCGTGTCAGTTTAAAGGCTTTTAAATACGATTTATTTATAAAGATGCTTTTAAGTAATAACAGAGGTATCGTTTCCTATACTTGTAGGTATGGTATGACCTGATTAGAACATCTTCTCATCCTAATATACAATATTTTTTTTTTTTTAAATAAAAGTTACAGTTAACTGAGAAGGTATGAAAACTGTTCGGAAGGTACGACTTAGTACTGCTATTCCTAGTTAAACTGCGCTAATATCACAAAAGTTAATCAGGCTCGGCTATTGCCCACTAGGCTACTATATTATATAGGCTATATATATTTATACATACTGCTATATATTATACCATATATGCCGCAAGTCCTGTCCACCAGTCTTTTTAAATTCAATTCCTCTCCCTGTGTCTGAGACAGTACGGTATTTAGGCTTCCATCTCGACAAAAGACTGACATGGAATCCACACACGAGGCTAAAAAGACAAGAACTAAACAGACGCTTTGGACAACTGTACAGACTACTTCGAAGGACATCCCACCTCTCAATAGAAAACAAACTACTTATTTACAAGGTTATACTTAAGCCAATCTGGACATACGGAATAGAGCTATGGGGACAACAAAAAAGTCGAACATCAAGCGCATCCAATCCTTACAATCAAAAGTCCTAAGAACAATAGTAAATGCCCATTATTACGTCAGCAACAAAACCCTTCACAATGATCTGAATATACCCTATATTCTTGAACTCATCCCTTCCAAGTTCATAAAATTCCATAGTAACCTATCCAACCACCCTAATTCCCTAGCACAGTCATTGCACTGCACCACTAAACCCTCTTCGGAGATTAAAACGGCAGTGGCCTCGTGACCTGCTATAACTAAGTGACAGTGGGAGTTCTGGCAATGGCCAGTTCCTCTAATCATGTCCTGAGCGTCTGTGGCTCTCGCGCTCTTGGTCAGCCTCTGCTGGCTTATCCAGTGACGTGGTTGACGTATGAGCGTGGGGGACTCCCCAAGACTCCGCTTCCTCCTTCGCATGCGAGGGAGGTGACCCTTGTGGACTTGGGGGGCCTCTGGGCTGTTTGTAAATATTGTATGAATGAGCGAGTGAATGATGAATTGTAAATATAGTATGAATGATGACATTTATCTCAATTACTCATTGCCTAATAAAAGGTAGATTGTAATTTTACCTTAATAAATTGATTGATATTCCATACCATATATAGGCCCTTTGCCTGGTAGTAAGGCGAACCCTTAGGTTAGATGGGACCACCCGCCTATAGGAGGCAACCATAGCTATTCCATGGTTTACTCGCTAGAAATTACGACAGATTGAAATCAGTTTTAATTGGTTTTGTTTTTGATTTTTGGGACAAAATGTAGTGTATCTTTTGACTGAGGATATTGACTCAGACGGAATCATAAACTATCAGAAATATGTCTCATAATGTCGACCACAAGGTAATTAAGCACAAGCTTAGTTAGCACATCAAATTTTGGTGTGAAAAAATGCTAAATTTGTCTGGTCAAAATTGAATATGTTCATTAGTTTTGTTTATTCATAACTGCTTTTTTTCTAAAATGTTTTGTCGGTTGATCGATTTGTTTTAGCCACCTAATTAACTTCTCATTATTTGGAAAAAATAAAGTGTTTCTTAGCTAGCTATAACTTTTATTTGCTTAAAGCGATTTTCTATGATGACGTAAGAGATAACACGTAGTTTTATTGGTTGATAATTTTAAGACTCTGTATTTTTTTTACAATCATTCTACTAATAATACAAAATAATCGGACAATTCTGACATAATAAGTAATTTTATTGCGTACTTTTCCAAACAGAAAATTGTCATTTAATACGATCCAGCCCATTTCAATAGGCATGGTAATATTACATATTTTGGTAATTTACAGACGACACAGTCATCCGCTCTTCCTAAGCTTTGCAGGAATGGTTGGACCTTCTAGAACTATGGTTCTCATGCTCAAAGTGAATGCTGACAGGTTCTCTGGAATCACTTTCAACCTCCGCCGCTCGTCCTGTCTTCCAGTATTGCTGTTCAACCAGACCATTCCTGTTAAATCCCAGGCCACCTATCTAGGACTTGTTATAAGAGAAGCGACTCACTTGAAGCCCTCACATCACGTTCAAATGACAACAAATTAACAGACGATTCAAACTACATCTTAACCTCATGTTCAAAAATAACAGTATAAAATAAGAGAATGACTAAAACAGCGATATTCCAACCTATCTGGATAAAAGTCTGGAGGTGTGCTTCCAATCTCTGAAATTCCAATATCCTCCGCAAGATGCTCCCTTCTATGCCGTCGACCGTAACCTTCACGCTAATTTCAATATCACATTCATTCAAGGTCTAGCGACATCCCGCCACTAGAATTTCCATTCCAGCAACTCTTACTCCTAACTAGCCGTTTCTTATGAGCTTCATAGATTAGTGATATTAAAGTGTCGAGTTATGTGGTTTTGGCTAATGAACCTTTTTCCTCCAAACGTTAAACTAGTCCATTTCTCAAAATACTTTGTTTTGATTGCGTGTAAACATTTTGATTAGGATATATTTACAATTTTTTGTTTCACGAAAATTCTTTTTTTTAGTGATCGAGATGGTTTTATGAACAAAATAATCTTTACTTTTTAAGTCCTTTGTTTTGTTTGTGAGTAATAGAAAAATACAATTTAGTCGGTCAAAATAAAGAGCTGAGAACCTCGGATTTACTTGTAGACTATCCTTTGAAACATAGGGTCTTCTGATTACTCACGTTTATTGCTGAAGGCTTCGCCGTCTGTGGTCAGTGTCGCCAAAGCTCGCACGGGCGTGGGACTGTAGCCAAGCCGGTAATAGATGGCAGGCATTTCCATTCTATATCCATACTGTGGCATGTCTTTGTAGTCTTCTGTCAGTTATCACTTATGTAACTAATGGGACTTAAGTTAATAGTAGGCGGTTAAGCTTAAAGAAAGAATAGGAAAGAGGGAAACGAACTACACTCTCGAACTTCTGTAAAGAGACTGCTTTATTGTCTTTAGTAATCCGACCTACATAGGATCATGGGTTGTTTACCTCCCATGATCGTATTAGTATTCGACATAGTCAGCACTCTGGCTTTAACTCTTAGCATACATTACATAGGTCGTTCAGAACATTAATGAAACGTACAAGAAGGAATTAATATAGTATGGGTTTTTACATTATTACTTGTGTTCAATTTCCTTGTTTTGGAATCGCGGACTTTTACAGTCAAGTTCTCTATTTTAGCGGTCATGACCTGTGAGCATGCGTATACAATTTTTGTGTCATTATTAGATTCCGCGCGATGTATTTTCGACCTTAAGAGGTCACATTAACAGGACCATGGAAGTTTTGACATTATGTCGATGAATCGCAACTTCTGAAAACATTTGTACTAAATGATTCGTATGTGATCTTCAAGGGGGACTGTAACTAAATAAAGCAAGTACTATACTATATTATAGTTGTTGTTTTTTTAATACGCGCATCTTGAATATATAGTTTGCCACAAAATTTAAGTCGGTTTAGGCTGGGACTGAACACATACTATTTTGCTCATCAACGAAAATGCCTGCAGAAACGTTACTTTATTTATTTTACACGCACTAAAGCTTTCAACAACAGCAAACAAAAATCATCATAAACCCACAATATTTTTTTTTTCCGCCTTCCTGAGGACGACTCCTCACTTTTTACCCGGTAATCCCACATATTAACCCACAACTAGCACACACATACTAACATACTGTTTTAATGTATGGAGGAAAATTCCATGTGTCACGACACTAAGGGCAAGTGTGACACCACTTCCAGACAAGCCCTTGGAGGTCTTTGATCCTAGCTAGAGAGGGTAGGGAGGGTTAATAGCCAGGGGGAGCAGGAACTGGGTCACTGGGACCGGGCCACTGGGGTGGGCGGTCGATTTAGTCTGGGCGGTGTGTAGTTGAGTATGCAAAAATCGCGCATCGCTGCTTCTCTTCTGATTTTTCTCCATGGGTTCCTAATGAACAAGAATCTTCATGTTACCACCCGGGAATGTGGCAGGTTAAAGCTGGAGGGGATACCGCAATGTGGTGGTCTAATCCCTATAATTCGACCATCGAGCGTTGCAAAGACTCGAATTTGGTCTCAAATTGTTTGTATTTCAAAGCCGAGAAATTTTCGTTATCTCATATTTTTGATATGAACTATACGGAGCGTGCAAATCTAGCGTTCTACAGGTTGTCCCCCTAAGTATGTACCCCACACTATTTTATTGTTAAGTTAATTTTGTTGTCTCAATAAAACAGATTATTCTTTAAACACTAAAAATAGGAAAATGTAATTACATTAAGAAGCCAAAATTCATGCATGATTTTAATTTTGAAACAACTTTTACCATACAAAAAATGTATTTTTTGATGATGAATCATCTGGTGATTTTAGTTTTTCAAGAAAACATTCCTGTTCTAAAATAATTAACTTTTTTTTTACATAAATTTATTAATGTATTGCATAAAGCAACTAAATTTTCTGGCAATAAAATAAATGAAATTTATTTTTAGACAACAGTACGTGTCGGTTAAATTGGAAATATGTTTGCAAACCTAGTATTTAATGCAAAAAAAATTACTTAAATTTGAATAGATTTAAATTCAAATAAAACTTGTTAAAATATTTTAGGTAAAGGTAATAGTTTTCAAGCTGAGCACTCAGTGGAGAAGGGGTGGTCTTTCAAAAAAAACAATCTGATTAAAAAAATATTTCTGAACACCTCGCCATTTTTTTGTTCCTCCGGGTAAAAACGCCGAAAAGAACAAACGAGTTATCTATTTAAATAAAAAAAAAAAATCAATAAAAAAATGGAAAATAAATTTACGGGTGTTCATGGAGAAAAAAAATATTAAAAGGTCTTGCCAAGTCTCGAATCTCGGTCTCGTAGCATACACGCCCAATGCTCCAAGCCTTTAAGGATCATTAAGTTTAAGGATAATCTTAAACAGGCAGAGAAAGTAATTCTTCTTTTCTTTGAACTCTTTCTGTGTCTATTCGAAGGACACTCCCAATTCTACACAAGAATACAATTCCTGCGGAAATTGTAAGTATTAATAAGCCAAAATACAAGAGTTCAAACTTTTTGGAATAACTTAAAACGTTGATTTAAGGAAACAAGAACTTGTAACTTTTGCTTATTGGCTCAAACTTACCTTGGTTGAAAAAAAACTCAAAATCATTCTCAAATCTAAACTACATTCGAAATAATCATAATAATAGCGATCTCCGGGCCAAAAAAAAATTTAACAGAAAATACAATCTAATGAAAACTTTATTTTTACAAGAAATTTTCTTTGAAGTAATTACAATAGTTGCCATTTAACAACAAAAACAAATTTTCTTTCCCTTACTCTTAATTACAAATTTTATAATGTTTTCTAATTAATTTTACACAAATTACCACAATGGAATCGCTAAATCGAGTAAACTCGAAAAATAATACATTAATTAATAATATACAATTAAAAAAAACAACAGGGTTTCCTCTCCAAAAACACAGTCTTGGCCTCCGAAATAAAGAGGCAATGTGAATGTGGAAAAAGCCTGAAAAATGTGTTGTCTACTAACAAACCGAAAGTTTACATTGTTGACGTCATGGCAATGATACATCAGATTACACGGAAAAGATTCAAAACTTTCGCTTATTTCGGCGAAGTTTTTTTTTCACCAGAATCACAGCGTGGTTTTCTGAAGCATTTGTGAAGAGAGTTGACGTATTCGACAGATACGATGAGCTTTCCATCAAGTTCCTAGATTAACAATTACGGTCCGAAGGTATTTCTCCAAAACACGTTGTTCACACATAAGTCCCGTGACTAAAATATTATCTGACCACAGGGACATTTTCATTGACTCAGGAAATAAATTACAACTTGTAACATTTCTGTGCGAAAATGCTCTGAAATTTGGAGGGACTATACGGATATGTGCTGGATTCCAAGATCCAGTATAATGTTACAAAGCAGATCCTAATTTCACAGAAGTCCAACCACCTTTTCGGTATTCAGATCTAGGCCAAACGTCGTTTGAAAGCCAAGCTGTCAAGTGCTATAGCTACACTATCAGCTTGTAGTATTCTTAAGAGTGACGGTATAGTCCGTCGTAAACGTTAAGGAGGAAAATAAACAAAGCTGTGGGGAAACAGAAGGTGTTTTATTTCTTAATATATACACATTCCACGTCATAAATGTAGAAGGTTCACATTGAGAGGACCGTCCATTCGTACAGGATAGCTCAGTTGGTAGAACGTCCAAATAGATATTGGGGAGGAACCCAATCCTGCCAATATATATATATAAAAAATTTAATGTGCCAATAGCTATAAGTTAAGCAGGGTCGAGGATGGTCATAACTTGGACGTGTGACTTCGCTCCGGTGCTCACCAGGGTAAGATGGGACCCATTAGTCCAAGGAGGCTACTCATCAGGGGCTGTGTCCACAATCGATGTACCATATTAATATATATATATATTTTTTTTATTTTGAGTTTCAATGGTGAAAATAAATTTAAAAGCTTCATTGAAACGGGACCTGTTCTTAAGCGCAATTGTGGACCCATGGACTGCACAGCTAAATACCGGCACGTACAAGGCATCTCATCAGTAAAGGAATTACAGCTGGGTTGCAAGGTCTTTCTATCTATTAGTCCTTCGGTGCACACGATGACGTAACCCAATAGTGCTAACAGGAACTAATCAACGGGTGATTTTCACACGTGCCAAGAGATACATTAAAGACAAAAAAAAATCACTTTGATAGTAGAGTAAACAACCGAATAGGTGTGCCAATAGGTATAAGTTAAGCAGTGTCAAAGATGGTGATAACTTGGACGTGTGACTTCGCTCCGGTGCTCACCAGGGTAAGATGGGACCCATTAGTCCAAGGAGGCTACTCATCAGGGGCTGTGTCCACAATCGATGTACCATATTAATTTATTTTACCCGTAGCTATCACTTTATTCTACAATTTATTATGAACCAATTGAAAAAAAAAATATTTATTTTTTATTTTAATCTGGTTCTTACAACAAACTTGTGCATTTTACCGATTAGCAAACATATTTAGTAAACTCTCTCACTGATAAGTGAGTCAATCGTAAAATAATATACCACCGTTAATGAAAACTAAATATGCTTAATGCATCTTCACCTAACAGACTAGTGAGCCACTAAGCTAAACCTTTTTCTGGGCTCTTTTGGGATATATTTACTAGTAAAAAATTATCAACTAATGCTTTATTGTGAGGGTTATTTGTAATTAATATTTTGGACCGTTACCGTTGCGTGAAGAGATATTGTATGGAAAGGAATATATGGCAGAGGATTGTTAGGTAAGCCCAGGTTGTTAAATAACTTTAATACCCTGGACGAAGTCTATTATGTTTTTTAGCTAGTGTAGCTGGTATATTTAATAAATGTGTATAATTTTGATCCATCCATTTTTTAAGTAAGCTATTAGTATTTCTTGGAATGTTAGTGATCAATAATGTTTCTTTTTAAGCTTATTTATTACAATTTGATGGTGCTAATTATGAAAGTAAAGTTTGTTTTTAGGTGCTGCCCCTACATCGTTCACTGACAAGGTTTATGAAATTTCAAAATCACTAACTGAATACTCCATAGTTCCGGATTTGGAAATTCCTCTAGACACGATTGGCATATACCAATACAAGGTCAGTATTTTTGTTTGTTTTTTTGTAATTTAGTTCAACGATCCGAGTCTACACAACACTAGTTATAACTAAATAGATCACTTTTTTTTATGAATATGGAAATCGCTTGATCTACAGAGCACTGACAGATGCAATGTAAATTATCAGTCAACTTTCGTGAACAAATGCAAAAAAATGTTTTACTTTTCATCTTTATAAGAATTTATCAGATTGAAATAAATAAACCTACTCTCCCAAAAGTTACTAACTGTAGACCTGAAGGGACAAATTAGTAACCAGTGTTTTATTTGCCTGTTTGAACAGTATTCATTATTATAGCTTGTTACTTCGCCTAAAAATAATAAAAACCTTTCTAATGCATTTCTATTCTAATTTTAAAACGGTACGTAATAAATGATTAGAAAAGTAGTATTATTCATCATTGTTTGTGCATTTAATAAAAAAATTTTACTTTTTTAAAGGGAAGCCTTTATTAGAAATTATACATTAAATATTATAATATACAATACAATACATTGTATTAATTATATATGAAATAAATATCCAATGTGTGCACTATTATCTTTCAGGTAGGGAAAAAACAGTTTGAAGTAGAGGTTATAGACCCAGTCAGTGATTATGTCGCACTTATGAAAGAAATATTTGACTTTCCAAAACTTAAAAGCTTTCTGACGAATCCAAAGGAACCTATAAGGATACTGATAGATTGCTTGCATGCAGGTATGTACCTCTTACATTAATGTTATCATGGGCTCTTTAAATTTATTTACTGATAGAATTATCCCCTGGTGATATAGATGTAAGAAAAGAGTGGCAACCTATAGATAGCATTGTCGCAGGAAACTTGATCCATTTAAACAAATCTTCTTAAAAAAAAACAGTATGACTAATTTGTGCAATCACCTTTCAAAGATTTTTTGAATAATATATTATTATTATATTCATTAACTAAATGAATTGATAATTTTGAGGTGGTTTGTTGTGGATTATTGACAATATCTATTAGGGGGACCAGAAATTAATGTTGTTTTTTTTACATTAAATTCAAACAGATAAATTTTTAACAAGTTTTTGTTTTTATCAATGATGTAATCACCCTCCTTATCAGCAACCTTTTGCCATCTAGTGTGCAAATTTTCAATGCCTGATCGATCAAAATCAATTGGTTTTTTGCAAAATATTTGGAGATGGCGTTTTGGACATCATCCAAATTTTGAAATTTTTTGCCACTTAGAAACTGTAGCGATCAGAATAAATGGAAATCCGTATGGTGGTTGAGGCAATACCTCCAACCCTAATTCATTAATTTTTTCCAGGGTTCTTGTGGAAAAAATAGGCACAGTGGGGTCTTGCATTATCCTGTTGCAGAATAACGCCTTTTTTATTGACAATCGCTGGGTAATTTTCAATTAAAGATTGATTTACTCGATCCAATTGTTTACTGTAAAGATCTGTATTCACAGTTTTTCTAGGTATTAGCGATGAACGACCCCGCGAATACTCCACCAAACACACAAAAGTGCCTTTTTGGAGTGTAAACCTGGCTTAGCTGTACTTCGTGCCGATTCATGTGGAGAGAGATTTTTGATTAATCATAGAGGACCCATTTTTCATCTCCAGCCTCGCCCGATATTGCGCCATTGGATTTCCATTAATTCCGATCGCTAAAAATTTGAAAATTCGGATGTCCAAAATGCCATCTCCAGATATTTTGCACAAAAACCAATTGATTTTTATCGATTCCGCATTGAAAATTTGTACACTAGATGGCAAAAGGTTGCTGATAATGAGGATGATTACATCATTGATTAAAAACAAAACCTTGTTAAAAATTTATTTTTTGCCTTTAATGTAAAAAAAACGACATTACTTTCCAATCCCCCTATTATTTTAATTTATGTAAATTAATCGCATTGGTATCTTAATGACGAGCAAATAACCTTGTACGAAATATAAAATAAGCGCTAATAACTATTTTAATGTTCCCTTTGCTCAACATATTTTATCAAGTGTAATTTTATATTAAACAATCCTTTAATCTGCTTTACACTTCATCTATCGCATTTTGGGATCTTTCTACAAATGTTCTTTCAAATATCAACTATATTAAAAAAAAGAAGCTTATCATATAAATTATAACACATTTTTATCTGCTACTAAAAATAGACAGTTCATTGCAGTCTGATATCACATTTAATCTTAAATTTGTTAGGGATGTGTTTAGAGATCAATTTTTAAATTCTAAAATTTTAACATAGAAGAATAGGTTTTATGGCAGAGGTACAGACAATCTTTTCTTTCTACTTGCAGTTCCATTAATTGAAAGTGGGGGCATCTGTCAAAATAGTTTATATCACTGGCCCTACATAGTGCATACAAAACATGCCGAATATTCTCAGAAACGTATTTTTCTATAATTTTTCAAATTATTAATATACAAAAAATGGGGGCAGTACTCTTCAATGTTTTAAAATATAAACTTATTATTCTTTTGCTCAAGTAACAAAATTGATTTGTTATTGCCTCCAAAAATACATGAGAACTTTAGATGTTATAACATTTTTTTAAATGTTTTAGTGACGGGACCGTACGCCAAAGAAATATTTGAACATGAATTGGGAGCAGAAGAGAATAGTGTGGTCAATGCTGTTCCCTTAGAAGACTTTGGTGGGGGACATCCAGATCCCAATCTCGAATATGCCAAAGACTTAGTGAGTGCACTCAGCAATGGAAATCATGATTTTGGCGCTGCGTTTGATGGAGACGGGGTTTGTAAATAATTACCAAAAATAATAAAAATCATCAGAATCATGATAGCAATACTAAAAAAGATGTTCAATAGAAAGGTACTTGACAGTATTTTTTCCAAATAAAAGCTTGTATCATCTACACAATGATTTTTTTTTTTTTTCAAAACTTTTTATAGGCACATATTATATAATAATTACTTTGTTTCTTCTACAAAAAAACAATTTTCATGGAAGCATAGCCGTCTATTTGATACAGACTCACTGTTTACTAACAAGTACTTCTTGCACCATGGACAGATATATGGACCTTTATGCTGAAATTAAAGGAAAAACAAGAGGACAATGGTCTTAGCTTGGGGATTCAAATCATTATTTTACCTCTTTAAGGGTGAGGCAGTGCTATAGCTAAATATGTCCATGAGGCCACTTTTACAAGAGGCTTAAAATTAATTAATTTACTAAACCCGTGGCACAACTTATGAAAGATTACCCCAAATGAGTTTGTTAGTGGTAGTTGGTAGCTAAAACTTTTATTTCAGATGTATAAACCAGATTCGAATCTTTTTTATTCAAGTAGCTACTCATTTTTCCTCACAAGGCTGAGTAGATCCCGACCAGGACCATCCTACAAAGAAAAAAGTTCTTATGGAGAAATCCAGGGGTTTGGGAGAAGATTTACTTGTACCAATCTTATACATTAACCTAGTCACAGGTTTATTACTGTATTGAACTCAAAAATTCTTTGCACTTGTGTGTAATAGACACTTTTTATTTCATATTATATTTTTAATTGAGGGTAAAGACCTAAAAAATTGTCTTTCAATCATCATTGCTTAAATATGTGTATTAAATGTGTAAATGTCAATATTTTACAGGACAGGAACATGATATTAGGCAAAGATGCTTTCTTTGTCACTCCAAGTGACTCTCTTGCTGTGCTTGCAGATCACATTTGTATTATTCCATATTTCCAAAAATATCCTGTGACTGGGTTCGGAAGAAGTATGCCAACTGCAGCAGCCATCGATAAGTGAGTACAATGTACAGTATTACCAATTATTATTCTGAAAATGCTGGAAGTAAATCATTACTATATTATGGTAGTGGTACAAAATGGTCTGCCTAATAAATCTGATAAATTTGTTAATTTTTTTATGTATGTATATTTTTTCTTCTTTCTTTTTTCTATATTTTTGCAAAAATTTAATAACTTCTCGACTAAGCATTTGTGATTATATTACAGAGTTGCTGAAGCCCTGAATATTCCCTTTTATGAAACACCAACTGGTTGGAAGTTTTTCTGCAACTTGCTAGATGAAAATAAAATTTCTCTGTGTGGCGAGGAAAGCTTTGGGTAAGAAACTATGGCATCACAGTTAATTTTATATGAGTGCTGAGTTTATTCTCTGAGACCCACCAAACATTGAGAGATCATAAATGAGAAACAGATGTACACTATTTCTTAACTAATTAGCACAGGCACGGGCCTTTATATCAGCCTGGTCTCTCGAAATCAACTAATATTATTTTTTCTACCCTCTAGGTTTTATTTACAAATCCTTCAATTTTATTAATTGTTACTAATATTTATTATTAATATTAAAATTTATGGTCTGATCATTAAGATTATTTAAAGTTGATAGGGTTCAGACACGTATTCTATTATGGAAAAGTTGCTTAATTATTACTTTTCTTTAAAGTTAAAAAATATAGCAATATTTAATGCCTCCAAATTATAATATGGTCATTATGGGCTTTCGATGACTTTTGTGACAAGATGGGCAAAAGTAAGGCAGCTTCACTCCATCCTCGGCTTGGTGAGGGCTACTTCTATACAGCTTAAATAGTAGAGAGATGAGGCAAGATGAGTTTTATAGGACTACTAAGGTTCTAACCAGACATGGTGTAGTTTGATGTAGCCAACTCACCATTAAAAGATCAGATGATCAAAGCCTGGCCCTTAATATAGCGATGAGGATACTCCAGAGTGTGTTGTTTACCTGGAGTGCTTTTGAGCAAGCCAGGATACATAAATCCTCAGCATCAGGGTGCACAGCCTGTGGGATACTGACCAACCGATGCTAGTGGACAATGAGCAGAATTTCAAGGCTCTTCTGCTCTTTGTCCGCAGATGAAAGGAGCTACTTCCAGATCTCCAGAACTGTTTGAAGAGGAACTCAGAAACTTGTGGAAGACAAGAGAAGACCTTCAGAAGAGGAAGTGTATAAATTTACTCCTTAACAATGTTGTGACGACCGTCCCAGTGCTTAAGTATTAACACTAGAGCATCAAGATAGAGTTACTCCAGGTAACACAGAACAGTCTTGGGACCTGAATCCCATTTTGATCACTGAGTCAAGGCAGGGAGAGGGTAAAAAATAATAGCAGAAGTGCTCCATGATTTAATTATTTTTTTTTTATGCTTTTCAGTTAGCTTTGCAAAGTTTTATCTTATGTTAACTACCATTTCTGTTTTAAGATTACATAATTTGATAGATAGCCAAACTTATTTATATTTAAAATATATAATAATATACACCAATATATTAATATATCAAACATAACCACAACGGGTGCCAGTAAAATTAGTAAGAATGAAAAAAATTTATTGAATTGCAACTGGTATGTGACCTAAATTGAAATATGAAGAAAAAATATTCATATAACACTTTTTTTTCCTAAACTATTTATTTATAACAATATTGATCACATATCAACCCAAACTTTCCCCTTTATTTCCTTAAGTCTTCCTGCAAATACATTTTGTCCTTCTGCACTTAACTATTTATTCTGCTTATTCTGTTGATATCATGGAATGTAAAAATTACAGTTTCCAGAAAGTGAGTATTTTTGGGAACTTTGCGGTTGCCATCTAATTTTTAGTAGCTTAGCTTTAATATTATTATTATTTTTGTCATTGTGTTGATCTTATGTTAGTAGTATCGTTAACTTGTATATTATTTAGGACTGGTTCAAACCACATAAGAGAAAAAGATGGAATCTGGGCAGCACTGGCCTGGTTGTCCATCATGGCGGAGACAAGGAAATCAATCCCGGAAATTGTCACAAAGCATTGGAACAAATATGGTCGTCATTTTTACTTAAGGTATTTTAATAAATATAAAAATTGTAAAATTAAAGCACAAAACATATACTTTCCTAATCTAAATCATAAACAATATTTTTAAACTATACAATAATTATTTGTGCAACTACTGTAAAAAGTGAGATATTTCACACAAGTATTGTGACAGGATTTTAGAGAAAATGATCCGGTACGAGTTTTATGCGCACATATCTTCGAAACAAAAATGTAATAATGAATGTTCCAAGGAGCTTCCATGGTTGTTGAAAAAAAAAAAACTACTTAATTTTTCTAAATAGAAAATTAATAAACACTTAGTATTATTTCTTGCTTATTGGAAAAATCTAAACAGCCAATTAAAATTGGCTCAGACTTGTGATCTGTTTATTTCTATTGTTGACTCACTATAAATATCTTCAAAACACGTTTGTGGAAAAAAATAATAAATGCTATCTTAAACATCTAAGAGTTAATGTGATAATTAGTAATAGCATGGATAAGTTCACCTGTTTGTATGAACATAGGAAAAAGATTTTTGTATCATTGTTATTGTTATTTGATAGAATAGAAAGTATTTTTTCCCATGTTAAAATCTTTTGGTTTGAATACTTTATCTTAGGTGCGATTACGAACAAGTAAATGCTCAGGCTGCCAAAGCTATGATGACAGCATTGGAAAATGAGATAACATCACCTTCATTTGTCGGAACTAATTTGTTAGGAAAGCCAAATATTCAGTTTACCGTCAAACATGCTGACAACTTCGAATACACTGATTCAACCGATGGTTCTGTCACGAAAAATCAGGTAAAAACATGTTTTATAGTTTATCAATAATGAAATAATATTGTCGCTAAAAAGACTTTATTATATAAAAAAATTCAAGCATCTTAATATCTCGAAATTCAGGGATATATATACAATTTTATAAATTTAGTTAATTAAGCCCTATCAATAAATTATTGGGTGTTCATAATATTTTTGGGCAATAAAACATTTTAGATTCATGAATTCTGAATGGGTCACACTTTGCCTCATATTACCTGATAGCCCAAATATATAAAGCCTAAACATTATTGGGAATTTGTGGAGGGGTCCCTTTTAAAGTGTTGACATTTTTAAGAATTTTATTAATGAATGGCTCACAATAAATTTTGATTTATTAATGAGTCTCTTAATTATTTGTTAATAGATTGTTATTATTTTTTTGCTACCAATGGAATGTTGCTAGAAAAACAAAAGCTGCATTAAAACAGAAATATTATTGACAGAGTTTCATATCGCTTATTTCATTTATTTGTTTATTTTATTGTCTGTTGACTTAATATTTGCTAAATGTATTATAATATTGGTATATTGACTGGAAGTCTATCTGATTATGATTAAAATGTATTATTATTACTTACAGGGCTTGCGGATAATGATGAAGGATGGGTCGAGAATCATTTATCGCCTGAGTGGAACTGGGAGTAGTGGTGCTACCATCCGAGTATACATCGAGCAGTATGAGACCAACAGCGAACGGTTAACAGAGGACAGGATGGAAGTCCTCAACCCGCTACAAACCATAGCCATTTTACTCGCCAAGATAAAGGAGTTCACGGGAAGAAATGAACCCACGGTTATTACATAACCCTGACCCCCTCCCATTTCAATATATAAAACATATTCCTTTGTGCCAGGTTGTTAGTTATAGTTATTACTACATATTTCGACAAATTTAGCTAGATTAAATTTTTGAAAATTTGTTTTGGATTATTTTGCATAACTGCTTCAAGGTTGCCTAAAAAAATTTTTTTTGTACGTTTTATAATGATTTTAACCTGTAAATTTTTAAGTCTATACTGAAATAATTTTAAGTCATACACAAAGGTTTAACTTTGGATTAAAAAAAAAAAATGTCTATGTCTTAAGCTGTTTCAACAATGTCAAAGCCAAAGCAGACCTATAAAATTATTCAGAAAACACTTTCCATATCTGTAAAGCACATTTTCTCATCAGTTTTTAAGTCAGTTGAAGGTGATAATGCAACAATAATATTTTTTCCCCTATATGGATGTACATAACTTTGAATATTTATTTAATAAATATCCAAATATTGTTAAGAGAACTACAAAAAAAAGATTGTTGGCGTCATTGCCAAGCTTTATTTGACGTTTTTAAATAAATTTTCTGCTGTATAGTTTTCTGTTATCAAGTGGTGGTTGTTTGTTATACATCACATTAGTGCCATAAATAATGTTATAACAATAATAATATCGGTAACATTTTTTTTCTAGTCTTTAAAATTAGCCTTTAAGATCAGCTAGCTATACTTTGATTATTTAAAGGTTTAAAATTATTACTTATTCATAAAAATAGTGAACAATGACATTTAGTTATCTTTTTGTTTCTGATTGCTACTTATGTTGTTTGGACTCCAAAAAATTAAATTAAATGTGTGATGTATCACATTGCCCTCAAATAATACTTTTTTTCAAGCGAATCAATACCTTTGAATTGGGAACCATCTATTCTTAAATTAGCCTTGATTACATTGGGGGGTATTGGCTAACCCTGCGATTTCATGATTTCTGACCCGGCTGGTGTAACAACACTACTGAATTAACTAAGTAGAAAAGTAGTGAAGATAGGGCGGGTAGGTAAGTGAAAAAAAAGTTTGATCTGTGACATAATGGAAGTGATCTTGTGCAACACACACAACATTAGACCTGGTAAATGTACTAAATGTAAGGGGGACATAATGCTCAAACTGCTAACTGTTGAGGTATGGTTATCTCTAAATTATTTTGAAAAAAACAAGTATTCAAATTTACTAAAAAATACTATATACATTCTGAAGATGTGACATACACCACTCCTTGGAAAAAACATAAAGAAGCTAATGTTTAAATAAGAAATGGAAATAGCATTCATATAAGAGGCCTATCTAGTTTTTATTTTTATCATCCACTCTGCGAATAGAAATTATTAAACCTTTTGCTGTCAATTTATTTAAAAAAAAACAATTATATTTTCAGAAATTTCAATAGAAATTGAGCCTAAATTTGTATAATTCTTAATGGCCTAAACATACAAAATAAAATTATTTACTTATGGCATAAGTACATTTTATCACATCCTCTCACAAGAACCTCCTGATACAAACATTATTATTGTAAAAAAAAAGAGTACCACTTACAAAATGTTTAAATTTAAATTAAAAAAATACTAAATACATATCTTAAACACGTTTTAAACTTTTGAATATTTTGCTTATAGATGTGGAAGTGATTGTAATCTGTATATATTAGAAATTATTAGTGAAATTAATAAATATTCCATTAAAATTTTTACAAGAATTTTTAAAAAAGATATTAAATACTGAGAAAATGTGTAGAATGAAAGGTATTTTAATAAGTGTATTGCTTTATGTAAAATTAAGGGAAAAAATATATGTCCAAAATATATACTTAAGTTTTAGGAAATAAGGAAAGTTCACATAAATCTCAGCAATTGTCGGCCACATTTGTTAATGTTTTTCAGACTATTGAAACTATTGAATCATGTGTGAAAAGGAACATCCACAACTCTCACATTGGCAATTCATACATGGTTATGTTGTAAATTGAGTAAAAAAATAAAATTTCAACTTCAAGTTAGTATTATTGATGCACATTGTCGACTAAAATTTAAAAAATTCAGTAAATATTAAAATCTTATTTCGGTTACAAATTCATTTCAAAACTATCTTGATGTTTCTTCTGATATGATGATTTACATATTTTTGAATAGGATTAATAATGTGGTCACATTCCTCATAAAAAATAACTGGTCTAGTGGTAATTGAAAAAATTATATAGTAAAATGCATAATTGTTACCAATAAGTATGTTTCTTACATTAGCGACATATTATCGAATTGTTATTAAGTCTTACAATTCAAAAAAAATAGTAATAATTATATATACATACACTTGTACAAAGTATGTAATTCTAACATATAATTTCTTTTTACTTAGTGTACATAAAAAACGCACAATTTTTTAACTTTTGTAATTTTTTTAATGAAATTACACTTAGATATTAAGTGATTGTCGATCAAATGGTGAAAAATGAGAGAATTCATGCTATACCTATAATGTAAAACAGTTTTATAATTTATGAGTCGGTTTCTTTAGGGTTTGAATTTGGATAGGGTCTCTTTTTGTGCAATACGAACATTCGGAAAGTGTTTTAGTTTGCCACAGCAACTTTCCCCATTATTGTGTGGACAACTTGAGTGGTCAATTTGAGCTTCTAATGTGATTTAATTCAGCACAAACCGGTTTTAATTAATTGACAAGCAAACACTAAACAGATTATTGTTATTAATTATCTATTATTTTTTCCAGTGAGTATTTGTCGTTTTAATTTGTTTTTGATCATCTGATTAGTAAATTAAAAAAAAAAAATATGAAGAGATTAGGGAATTGCTGAATGGGATTTGAGTAATATATATTTTTGTTTAGTAAATGTAGATTTTGAGAAAGGGTCCGCTTGTCCTCGCTTGAGTGAAGAGATTCCAACAGTTTAGCTCTCGCCCCAGGTTGTTGTCACGAGGAAGGGCAAGTTCTCGTCTAGGATAAAGTACTTGTGTTCATAAAGAAAGCAATTGTCCGTAGCGTCCTAAGGCATAAGGTTAAGAAATAATTTAAAAAATATAAAATAAAATAAATAAATGGAGATAGAAAACTGGACGAGACGGCATTGCTTTCCTTGCCACACAGTGGTCTAGTGTTAAGTAGGGTATGTAGTTTTATGTATATATTGGGATTGCGCAAGGGCCTCGAGCCCGTAGACCAGCACCCGACTGCCAGACAGGAGTTGTGAAGCGTTCAAGCTATGAATCCGACTCTTTATAGATTATAATTTTTCTAATAAATAATAATTAATGACAAAAAAAAAATTCAAAAGACTTGATCTGTCCTCGATATATAATGGAGAAGTTTCCATTACGAGGTAGATCAAGTATATATTTTTATTGTGTGTGGGTGTATTATGTGTATGGTGTAGCATATGGTTTCCCTGATGTTCTGCAATTTGTAACTTTCCTCTTTTATGTCTGTGCATTAATGTGGTGATGTAGAATTTATGGATCTTATACTTAGTGGGAATAAATGTTTTTTCATTCAATTTTCATGCTCTTTATTTTATATTTTCCTATGTACATTTGATATCTCTATTTTCCCTAGTTTTCCTTTAAAGGAGTCTAAAGATAATATCCATAACATATTGAATAACCATATAAGTTATTCAAATAAAAAATGAGTAATCCTGAGCCAAATGGCTCATTTAGTACAGCTCACATCATCAAAAAATCAATTTATAAATAAATTTAGACTAAAATCATAAACCATACTAAACATAAGACAAAATGAAGAAAACATTTAAAATGCTTTCTTGTATAGTCTGGATTTTAGGGCTGCTTGGTTATTCACAATTTGTACCGATATCGAGACAAAGTCATTCATGCATTGAGTTTATTTGGACTATAGAGAATGGCTATCTTTAAAAATGTGAAGATATTTCAATAGTAGATGATGATTTCAAAAGCAAGATATGCAAACACATGTGTCAATTACAGCAAAACATTGTGACATCTGCCTGGAGAAAATGTATAACATGACATATAACCACCTGTAAAAATCCATGTACTTAGTTAGCAGTAAGTAAAATACTATAACGTAAAGAAGTTCAGTTTAAAAAAAAAAAAGTTCAACAGTTTTTTTATTTCTGCCACATTTAGTACATTAAAACCTGCAAACCCCTACCCAGTCCAAACAGACCCACAATTTCACACTCATTAATCCTCTGTGAATATGCTGTGTCTATCAGACAGTATGGTGTCCTATCAAGTTAATCCATTCAGTTAAGTATTTAAGGCTATTTATGAAAGCTCAGAGATAAGATATAAATTAATTCTGCACTTCCCATTTTCAGTTGATTATATATTCATGATATGTGAAGGAGTGCGACTATACTTAGAATAACAAAGGGATCCTTACTTGTCTTGACCATTATCCAACACTATTCATACCGTTGATAAGGTATGGTATAGATGGCTCAAAGACTATTTTTGGGGGTTGATGCAGCTATTTTCATTCCAAAAATAATGGAAACTCATTATAGAAATACTTCTGATGAAAATTTCGCCACTTACTAACTGAAAAATATTTAAATCATAGATCAAATACTGAGAGGTTGCAACATCAAAACTTTACCACCTTAAACCCATACACTAAAAACTATTTGATAGAAAAATGTCTAAATTTAAAACATAAAAATCAATGCAAGTAACAGTCAATAGTAATTTGGCCTCAAAATAATGAATATAACATAAATTAAAAAAAATAACGCCCTTCTTGCATTTGTATTCACGTTCCATTTAATTTTCAAAACTATGTTCAATTTACGTAAAACTTCAATGTGTCCGTTTTATTTAAACTTTCTGTTTTTTTAATTAAGGTTGCCAAAAACAGTAAAAATTTACATAAAGATCTATTTTATAACCGTAGTGACATTTTCCCAAAAACTATATAGAAAAAATTTCAAAATGGGTTCATACTCGACTTAAATCCAGTCCTATAACTCACTTAAGTTGTAGATAAGTAATTTCAGCGTTTAAAGATATAATTAGTTATTGCCAAAATGATCTCTTACCCTTCATTTAACGCTTAGAATTGATGTTAAGAATCTTGACGTAATAATTGTGAATAATACTAAATTTTTACAATATATTGCTTTCTTTGATTCTAAAATAAATAACATTAGCCATCAGATTGATGGGATTTACTTTTAAATTCTCCCTTTTTCACAAACAAGAGAATTTGATCCATCCAATCTTCACATTATAAAATTTATTATTTCACTTTATAAACGTTTGTTGGGTCGTCACTAGGGGGCTCAGTATACCTGAGTATCCCCCAAGTGGCGAGGAGACGCCCGCCGCGGGCTAGGATCACTACAACCTCTTAGCCCCGTCCGGCGAGCGTCCAGAAAGAGATAGAGCGGGTGGACCTATGGTCTTTCACCCTGGCTGCCGACCTAGTCGACGGGCAGCCTTAATTCGCTTTAGAAGGTGTGTGTGTGCCCCGACAAAGCACTGTGTTCAGGAGAAGAGGTACAGGGTAGGTTTATAGGTAGTTTATGTGGTCTTGGAATGACCACGAATTCACACTCGGCATCTAAGGGTAGGCGAAAACCATCCGGATCCCCAAGGGGAGTGTGAACCGGAGAGAGGCAGACTGGATTGCAATGGGAGACATTGCTGGTAAAATTTGCAGAGCCACGGCAACCGTCGTCCGCGAGGGAGAGGTCTCTCCCAAGGAGGTGCTAGTTTTAGCGAGACGAAGGCAGAGCATCTCACTAGGAAGGTGTGAGGTCTGACAAAGCCGGGTTAAAACATAGCAAGGTTAGGAGAGGAAGATGCAGAGGTAGTTGAATAAGAAGTCCATGGTTTTGAGTAGAGCCACAGGCGCCAGTGCAGAGAGAGAGGAGAGAGAAGTGTTCAAGGTCCCGGTTCTTTCTTGTCTGAGCTCTGATTTTATTTTTATTTTTTTATTTTTTTTTTTATTTCAAAAACTCAAATACAATGTACAAAAGAAAAATAAGAAAATAATAATCGACTTACAAATTTCTCCCCTTCCTGCATTTAAATGCATTTGGAGGAGTGCATAATACAATAAATTTTTGATGTTAATAGTACTCAGTCTTATATTCACACTAGTTGATGAGGCTCACCTTCTTTTTGTCACCGACACCAAACACTAAACACTAGGAACAAAACAAAACAAAACAAACCAAACTAAATCTCTACCTAGAACCTAGGACTAGTGTGTTCCAGCCGCGACAGCGTCCTGCCATCGATGGGGGAACGGAGCGGGGGTTATAGTGTTAAACACCGGGTTTGTTAGTTCTGTGTAGTTAGTTCTGAGCTCTGACTTAGGGGCTCGGGCTTATATAGGAGGCCAGCCAGTAGGGTGGGGATAACTCCCCACCTACGCCTGTATCCCACTACTTATCCCCCCCCCACTCTCCGACTGGCGTCATAAGCTTAATTTATTAAACATATGGAAAAAATGATATATATGATATGATCTGATCGAGAAGAGAGTGACTTATAAATATTTATAATCAAGGGGTGGCCACAACAACGTTTTTAATTTTGTTCAATGGACCCAGTAGGGCATTTAAGTGAATACCATTCGATAGGATATAGAATACAGCCAGCATGAAGTCGCCAGGAGACTGGCTCATCTATAGGCTTACTCATCTAAAGGCAGGAGCATCACCGTAAATGAGATAAAAAGTCTCATAAGGTAAGTCTGAAATGTTTCCATTTCCATCAGGACTGTAAGAAGAAGGCTTAATCAAAATAACATTAAGGCTCGACATCCTGCCCGTGGACCTCTTCATACTACAGCTCACAAAATGGCCAGGCTTCAGTTGGCAGGTAAACATCTGAATTGGACGTCAAAAAAAAGGAAGAAAGTTCTCTTTACAGATGAGGTGAGAGTTCGTCTAAAGTCTTCAGATGACCCTAATTTTACATGGAGATAGCCAAGAGAGGTACCTGCTATGCTGTATGGTTCCCCAGGTGGCATTTTGTGGTGGCTTACGCTGAATTTGTTGTTGTGTGGGGAATCTCCCTGTTGGGAATTATGAACCCTCTTCGGGCTAGGGTCACTACAACACTAGCCGCTGTCCAGAGAGCGCCAAAAAAGAGATAATATGGGTGGACCTGTGGTCTTTGACCTTTGCTGGCAGCCTAGTCGGCGGGCTGGTTTGTTCGTATTGATCTGACTCCATAAGATTTCAGAAGGTGTGCCCTGACAAAGCACTATGTTCAGGAGAGGAGTAACAGGGTGGGTATTATAGGTAGTTTATGTGGTCTTGGAATGACCACAAATTCACACTCGGTATCTAAGGGTAGGTGAAAACCGTCCAGATCCCAAAGGTGAATGTGAACTGGAGAGAGGAAGTCTGGATCACTGGGGGAGACACTACTAGGTTAAGTTCGTAGGGCCCAGATAACCATCGACCACAAGGAAGAAATCTCCTCCAAGGAGATGCTAGTTTTAGCGAGACGAAAGCAGAGAATTCCACTAGGAAGGTGTGGGGTCTGACAACGCCGGACTAAAGCATAGCGAGGTTAGGAAAGAGAGGTGCAGAGGTATTTGAATAAGACAGCCATGGTTCGAGTAGAGCAGGAAGCGCCAGTGCAGAGAGAGAGAGAGAGAGAGAGAGAGAGAGAGAGAGAGAGAGAGAGAGAGAGAGAGAGAGAGAGAGAGAGAGAGAGAGAGAGAGAGAGAGAGAGAGAGAGAGAGAGAGAGAGAGAGAGAGAGAGAGAGAGAGAGAGAGAGAGAGGAGAGAGAGAGCGAGAGAGAGAGAGAGAGAGAGAGAGAGAGAGAGAGAGAGAGAGAGAGAGAGAGAGAGAGAGAGAGAGAGAGAGAGAGAGAGCAGTGTACCTCAGGTGCCGGGGGTTGGGACAATATTCCTCAGGACTTCATTGTAAACCTCTTCCAATCATTGCCAAGGCATTTAAGAGATGTGATTCGTGCCAGAGGCGGAAATATCTACTGTCCTATCTAATATCTAATTTCAATACATTATTGAGTACGCTTTCTTTAAAAACTTTTTTTTCTAAATTTATCTTTTTTTTACAATATTTTTTCTTTTACTCATTATGTACCTTTGATGGTCTTTGTAAAATGAACAAATGTTATTTTCAAATGACTTATTTTTTCAACCAAAAATATTTTTGAAGTCTAAAATTTGCACAAATTGGAAATCTTTCAAAAAATAAGGGTGGTAAGTTAGTTTGACAAAAACAGTGCATATTTAGTAAAATTAAAGCTAAAATAATCAGTATTTCACTCAAATTTTGAACATAGAAAAAAATGTCCTTAACTTCCTATTGCTGTGCCGAATACCTTATAGAAAACCATCCAGATGGTCATATTATGATTCATCAAGAAATTTAACAATAAGCAATTATTTGGGTTACTAATCAGGCTTATGTTGGTTTCAAGCTAAGAAGTTCAACATAGAAATGTATAATAGAGCGGTACAGTGTAACAATTCAGAACATTACAACTGTCAATATTAATCCTTCTGCAAGTATAGGGGGATCATTTTTCATTCTGAATGAATTTATTTGCATGTTTAGAAGGATATATTTTTTCATTTTGAACATAATAAGGAATTTTAGTTGACATCCAATAAATTTTTTTTCAGTGAAGCCATTGCTGAAGACAACTCAGCACAGTACCAACAGGTTACATAAACTATCGTCACAAAAATGAAGCAGTTCAAAAATGTTATTCCAAATTTATTCATCAAGTTATTCATTTATGCATAATTTTCTAAGTTTATCATCTATCTCAACAACAAGGTAATATTGTAGATATTATCAATATATAAATATCAATATTTTATAATATAAAATGAATTATAAAAAGTTTAAATCCAAAAAAAGTGAATGTAACAACAGGAAGTAGGTGAGCAATTGGAACAACTGTGAGGAATTATAGTTGTTTATAGTTACTTGCGAGGTAGTTGTTGAGAGATGCTATAAAGGAGAGGTGGTCAGTTTTAGAATTGTTTTGAGGAGAGAGATGTTGATAATAATTTGTACCAGTTTGCAGATGGATTTCTTTCATGTAGATGTTTGGTTGTCAAGGACCCCCTGATATTTAATAAATTATAAGTTAAAGTTATATTTTTATTTATTAATAAATTATAGATATATTGCAATATATTGTTGTGATATTTAGATGTTGTAAATTTTATTTATTAAGACTTTAAATTTTAAATTAGTGGGCATATAAGTGCGGTAAACGACCCGTGAATCATGGTTATGAAGGGATGGACATTATTTGTTGCCATTCTATCTAATATTAATATTTACCGTATAAATAATATCAATGATTAAATTAAAATAATTTAATATTGGATTTGATAACTTAACATAACTTAAAATAAGAAAACTTAAAAAAATCAAGAAGGCGAGAAAACAAAGAAGGAGTTTTTGAAAAGCAATATGGAGTTAGTCGTTGTGCTGCTGGGAATCCGAAGAGAACAGAAGAATATGGTGAAACTTGAAGAATATTATTTAATGGTAATTTAGCATATGGAAGAACAGTTAACGAAAGAGGGTTTTCATCAAAGAAGGATTGAGGGGATAACTGTGGGTATGTACTAATAGCGTGGCACAACAGCAACAAAGGAAGAATTCGCGGAAGAACAAAAAAACTAGATGAAGCAAACATAAAAGGTAAAAAACATTAAGGTGAAATAAAAATTTAGTTAATAAACCATTGTAATTTGTCACAGGCGTACTTGTATTAATGAATAGTTTTGTAATCAAACAATTTTCCTTTTGCCAGAATTCTTTTTTTTATTAACAGAACCTAAAAAACCTCATATTAAATTAGAATAAACAATATATATAAAAAACATAACAATATATTGTTGTGATATTATAATATGATGATTTTTAATGGTGTTTGTTTAAATAAACTCGGAAAAAGCAAACGTTGAAACCGTAATAACGATCCGTGGTTCATGCCTATGAAAGTATGAACGTGTATTATTGTCGTCATATTAATTATTAATATTTATAATAAAAATAATATCATATTTAATATAAACATTTATTAGATAAACTTCTAAATTAAGCAAAGTATAAATATCCAAACAACCAAAGAGATCAAAAGTCAAGAAGGCAGCGGTATGTAAGACAGAGACCGACATAGAACGAAAAGGCTTCACTTCTTCATCAGGAACAGGCCGAGAAGGGACTAGCAGGTAGCTACCGCCTCGTGGTGCATCACTTTCACCTGGCGCGAGAACAAAGGACGCTCCAGTAAGACAATCCGGACGGAACATGCGGTGCAGATAAGAAGAAGAAGATTTGAATCACGCAAATGAAGACGACCATCGAAGATATCAACACAAAGAACACTGGCCAGTATAATTACGTAAATTTAAATTTAACATTATACTTTTATTACGTACGTATTTATTTTTTGTATATCAATTTTTATATATTCAATGTGTGTAAATAAAACCATTATTCCTTTTGCCAGAAGTTTCCTATAATTATTAACAGAACCCTGAGATAACGTAAAAGTTAAAAATATAAAGTTTTTTAAATTATATGAAAAAATATATAATTAAAATATATTCATAAATAATAAATATTAGAATAATATATATTTATAAAATCATAATAATCTTATAAAAAAAACATTGGGATACATTTTAGCCCTTATGGCTTACTTCTTTAGATATTTATAATTTTAAATCTTGAGTTTTACGTCCTAGTTCTATGAGTCAATTAGAGTTAGTTAGACATTATCCATAAGACTATGTATTGAAGATCTATAAGACTATGTATTGAAGAAAGAACCACACATTAAGAGCTGCAAGTAAAGACCAAGAAACCAGGATTTTTGCACACATTCAGTGAAAAAAGCCACAGATACGCTGCTTCTGATTATGCCCACCCTGGATAAGGGTTAAATAAATAGTTGGGTTGTAAACCATTATAGACTGGAATATCACCAGACTCCCGCTCACACTTATCAAAATTGTGAATAAATAAGAGACAAACGATTTCTAATCTTATTTCTACAGGGCATTCATGAGTTTTATTATTTTGTTTGTCGATTGCCATCACTTCTGCTCCTTATGTTGATTAGTTTGGGCTGTACTGTACCAAAACGACAAGGTACGTAGTTCCGGTCAGAATCATCTGCAACAAGAAGAACTGATTAGCATGGAAGTAGGAAGAGGACTTTCTATTAGAGGAAATTTACAATGGCCAAAAGTATGAAGACATCCTATCCTAATATTTAATGATTAAAAAAAACTTGTACTACTTCATCGCAAAATATCCATAGGAAGTCGGGTTCTGCCAACTGATTTAAAAGGAAGTTGTCACTTCTGGTTGCTGAGCCGCCATTTTATAACGAACGTTAAAAAAACAAAACAATCACGCCAATACGTGGAACGGAGGTTATGAAAATGTTTCCTAGCAAGTTTTTTTTATTGCTTTATTTTATTAAATAAACTAAAGTACTAAACATATTAATAGTTAGGGCGTGGTGATCTTTAATTTGAAACCCATCAATAACATTTTTCTTTGTTTTAGCAAGTAATTAATTATTAAATGACAATCGGTTTTTAAAGCATTTTCAGTGTTTTTTACAACATAAAATTGAATCACCAAGTGACATTTAACATATTTAGGGTGAGCATTCACCAGAATAAATAGGCAGTGGTAGAAAAATAAATGAAACCCCTAAGAAAATAATTCAAGATTTAAATTGCTAAATCTAGAAGTGGCTTGGTAGGATACAACTGGCGTTAGTTGGGTTACTAAGTTTTGAAAAATATTACCTATTCCTGTATTAAAAAATCACATCGATCGAAAAATTACGATTTCATCTTTCTAACGGTGAAACGTTAATACTTCATGTAGTGACCCTGACTACATAAGTGTTAAATCACCTTATACTCTGGTGCATATAAAATGTATTGTAATTAGATGTAAAACATGGTTTTCTAGTAATAAATCATGGAGGGGCCGGTAGTCGTAAAACAAGTAAAAGAGGGTGGAAGGGCGTCAGCAATAAACCTGAGAGGGTAAGCCACCTGCCACTCATAAAACAGACCCGGTAGACCTAGGGTCACCTTCTGGCGGTCATAAAATCTAAAAGCCATGCCATAAAACAGTCCTTTAGGGGACGAGGGATCACGTACCTCGGTGCAGGTGTGACATCATAAACATACCCCTTTCAAGCCAGGCTCCACCTTCCGGTAGGATATTTAAACCAGGGGGTTTCGCCCTGTAACAATATTTGTTTTTTTGATTTGTTTTTTTGTTTAGTGCCGGTAACAAGCTGAAGGTGAGCCTCATCACCTAGTGTTGTGGATATGGTTATGAATTTTTATACTACAGATTGAATGTATTTATATTGTGCCCTCCTTCGAATGCATCAGTGCATCGCAGTACGAGGAGCAACTTGTAACTCTATAAAAATTGTTTGTTCATTGTATTATTTTTTTGAGGTTTTGAAATAAAAAAAAACAAAAAAAAAAACCCTGTAAGACTACTCTTTCTCAGTCTCCTCATATCCACAGCCGCTGTCACTCGGTAGCTTTACGCCAGGGCCCCGGGGCCATGGAAGTAAGTCCACTCAGTCTTCTACTAGTCTACTCTCTCTGCAGCACCTATGAGCCTGTCACTCAGCCTCCTAGCAGACCCTCTGACGACTTGTATCTATTACGCTGCCGGTCTCCCGCCCGAACTCAATTAATTGAAAATAATCTTGTCACTTGGAAGGCACATATCAAGTAAAATGCAGATAATAAATACTATTTAAAATGAGTTCCTGTAAGAGATCCTGTAATCAGAACCTGGAATATACTATTGTTTTATGACTTAATTAATGTTCTATAGTTTATTTAGAGTGTGCCTTGTGCTAAGTTTATTTCCAAAATCATGTGTGGGAAGTGGGTATGCAGGCCATTCAGAGAAGGAAAATTATAACTAAATGAAGTAGGATATCAATGATCATGGCATTACGTATTATCTACGTACTTACGGAACAAATAAGCTGTTTGTTCACAGGGAAAAATCCATTTGCTGTGAATTCAAATTCTTTAGTCATTTCAAAGTGAAAGCACACAAATTCCTGAAAAAATGAATAAATTATTTAGGGTATATTTGTACCTATGTACTGCACACTCATATAGAACTGAATACATACATTGCTCATCATTTCTTGACTACCGTTTTGAACTAGGTCTTTATAGAGAGCATCGTTAAACATCCTCATCTAAAAACAATTCATTTATGTTTGAATGAAAAAAGTCATTTCAATAGTAAGTTATCATTATATTTATAATATGCAAATATTTAAAACAATAATGTGTCCAAATTTATGTATACATTGCATCAGTTTTTTTTTATCATGGGTAATCAAGAAGTTAAGGTTTTCGATAATAAAATTGTATAGGAACCTGTTGTCATTTAATCTCAGTTTATCAATACTGAAAAATAATTTTAATAAAATTTAACTAAACAAGCTCATATTACAACAATGGTGAGTTAAAGTTGTGAACACGATCATAGATGATGATAGATTTAATGACTTTTAATCACAGTATAAAAAGAAAATAAGCAAAGTTTCATATTAGTGATCAGGGCGTTTAGATGTTTAAGTTTATACCCTATTCGAAATCATAGATTTTAAAATTTATTGCAACTTATTAATTAAGGCCATATAGTCATTTTCATATTACTGAAAACATTTTTCTGATTGTTGTATATCCAATGTTGTTATAATATCGATTTAATTACCTAACAAGGCCTAACTTGGGAATAGAAAGAACAATTTGTCACGTCAAGAAATATACATTTTTACAGATGTTTTAGTACTTGTTCAGCTTTTCATTTAAGGTATTATTTTCAAATGTTAAGTTGTCTATAGTAGGTCCAAACAGTTTTAGACCGCTGTCAGTTGGTGCTATGTTTCTTGGTCTAGTCAAATACTGCTAATTTACCAGTCTTCGGTCAATTCAGCTGTATGGTTCCCCAACTCTGTGTATTTAATGGGGTCGTAATGTGTGTTTTCATATTTTAGTAGTTAGCATGGATTTGTTCTATTCCAATTCAGTTCAGTTTATTTCAGCGTATTGTGTTAGGCCATTGAACGTGGTGGATGTACAGCTAAAAGAAAAAATACCCACATAATTATTACAAACTCAAGAAAATCCTTTTCCGGCGACAACCAATTTTGCACGATGACATTGCATCCAGCACTGAGCAATAATATGAACAAGTAATTAATGGAATTTGCGGGATTTATCATAATACAAAATAAATAAATAACAAATCTAGTGTCAAAAATAGTATTACCATGATATTAAACTTCTATCTAAAATGAGTTCCACAATCATTCTACCTTATAACAACAAAATTACAAACTAACCTTGTCTACGTTTTGAATGAAAATAAGCTTCATACCTCAAATGCTATCCCTGAACCTGATGAAATGATCTGTATTATCAAACCCAGGTAACATATAGCAGTAAACAAATTATTCATTTGATTTAGGTAGGTTCTATCTACTCGATTAATCGATGCATAAAATTGATGGACTATAGTTATGAAGAAATAAATCACACATAGCAAATTCCCTATTCCGTATATGTCGTTCGTATTTTCTGAGCACTGTTCGACCGCGTTGTAAAGTCTAATTTTCAGCGTGTGCTGTCCACTGTCGCTTATCTTCCTCAAACATAACTTCAGAAGATCGTTGATGGCACACATTTGACCAATGAAGAGTCCTAGAAAAATCGTATTGACGTGCATTTCCATCCAGTAAAGAAAATCGGTCGGATACAAGATTTGACTTTTTACAGCACCAAACCCAAAGAAAACGGGCATAAGGTACTTGATCGGCTGCAAATCCAATTCCATCCCTTGGTTCGTTGAGTCATCTATAGTCTTTAGATTGTCAAGGATAGAACTGAATTTTTCTCGATTCACAAATATTTGGCATACACAGACAAAACATGTGATGGTCTGTAGGAACTTGCGAAAGACAAACAAACAATTGTGAAATAGTTCAGAATGAACATAATTTCTCGCATCTCCTCTATAGGGGATAAAATATGCCGCGTGGCCAATTAAAATGGTTAGCATTAGCGCAGTTGAAAACGCATGTCTTGGTACAATGCGGCAATCGGCGTCCAGTGGGAAGATGCCAAGAAGTCTGCTGATCTTGAAGATGTTTTTGCAAGCATCTTCAACTCCACGAAATCTGATGGAACATCTCATGACTGCTGTGGGTTCAAACTGAGGTGAAATGAGGTCTTTATCATCGATTAACAAATTCATTTCATTAGTGCTATTTCATAAATTGTTTTCATAATTTCCATGTGCATTCTTGTAAACAGCCAATCAATATCAATAGCAAACATATTCTCCTCTAATTTAATATTAATTTTGTTTATGTATCTACAAATATTTGATATGATAACATTACCTTCACTTAGGAATACAATTTAGTGAGTGGTCCGTAAAATAACTCCTAGAAGTATTGAATAATAATAACATCCAAAAATGCATAACATGAAAATTATTACAATTAGCTTTATTCGGACTGCAATACTTAGTTTAATCATGACAATCTGTAGAGGGGAGTACTCCACAGGCAGCAATTCCAGCACCTCCCAAAGGGCAAATGACTGGAAAATACTATTTTGTGCTGCTGAGAAATGATCTGATGAGGTGAAGAGCGGGCTAAATGAATCTTCTATCCAAAATGTACGTCATTATATTTGGGGTCTTCTTATTTTATTTATGGGCATATTTAGAGTGAGCCAGACATATTATGCTCAAACCTAATTCTTTCAGTCCTCCTCCGTACCTTACTACGGAACTCTTCTCTCTTCAATCATCTATTTAGTGGATGTTCTTTCAAAAGCCTACTCGCTTTATCTTATAAGGGTCATAAAATACACGTTTCGCTATATACTCCAAAAACCTCACTCTCATTAATCAATTGGTGTAATTCATTTTTTTAACACCTTTAGCTTTCGCTGAGGCATAAATTAATAAACAGTTACGTTAGATGGTTTTCCTAAAGCTTTTCAATTATGTATCAATTGCAAAAGTATCAGTATCGCTTTTATCATGATACAGGATATATATATATGGGTTAGTTGCATGGGGACGGTACCCCATTAAATAAATTTTACCGTATGGTGTTTGAACTATTGAACTTTCGGAAGATGGAGATGGAAGTGGATACTACCAATAAGCGGCCGGCCTCCCCGCCACCAACCATGGACAGTGAAGAGGATTTCACTTTCCCCAAAATTACGGTGAAGGTCCAGCAACCTACGAAGAAGAAAAATTCGACTAAGGTCAGAAATAAATTTCAGGTACTATCTAGCGAATCACCTGAAAGTCCACAACTCGTGGCTCCAGTGACAAAGAAGCCACCACCAGTTATTGTCTCTGGAGAGACAACGACACATCTATCCCAGATGCTTAGAGGAGCAAACATAATTAATTTCACCCTAAGGAAGACGAAGGAGGTTCACGATCTATCCGGAGCTTTTGCCCTGAGAGGTGGCACCAAAAATAAGAAATTTCTTATTCACGGTCTGGATGTCCATGAGGACATAAATGAAATAGTAGCTACCATAATTGATGCTGTACCAGGAGTCGTCCATGTGCGACGACTCAAAACAACTGACCCCACCGGAAGGAAACATGATATCTCACCGGTTCTTGTAACAGCCAATGCTAGCGTCGTAAAAAAGATACTTGCCATCAATCACGTCATAGTCGAGTGGTTACCTTCAAGGAGCAGAGGGGGGCACCTCAATGTCACCGGTGTCAGGAATTTGGCCACACCCGCAACCACTGCGGCCGGAAGACGAAGTGTGTGCGTTGTGTGGGACCTCACGAGGTGGCCCAGTGCCCAAGAAACGAGCCAGCCCCGCTGAAGTGTTCCAACTGCGACGAGGCGCATTCGGTCTCTTACAGAGGCTGTGCGAAGAGAAAGGAGCTCCTCGCCAGGATGATACCGGCCTTTTTTTTTTTTTTTTTTTTTTTTTTTTTATTTCAAAACCTCAAACAAAATACAATGTACAAAAGAAAAATAACAAAATAATAATAATCGACTTACAAATTTCTCCTCTTCCTGCATTTAAATGCATTTGGAGGAGTGCATAATACAATAAAATTTTTTGATGTTGTTAATAGTACTCAGTCTTATATTCACACTAGGTGATGAGGCTCACCTTCTTTTTGTCACCGACGCCAAACACTAAACACTAGGAACAAAACAAAACAAAACAAAAACAAACTAAACAAAAACAAACTAAACAAAAACAAACTAAACAAAAACAAACTAAACAAAACAAACTAAATCTCTACCTAGAACCTAGGACTAGAGTGTTCCAGCCGCGACAGCGTCCTGCCATCGATGGGGGAACGGAGCGGGGGTTATAGTGTTAAACACCGGGTTCGTTAGATATTGTAATGAGTCGAAAAATTTGATATGTCTACGCTGGATGAATTCATCCACCGTAGGCAGCTCAAATATCTCATGCAGCTCACTGTTCCTTCGCTGCTCGAATGAAGTACCTCTGACCACTTTCATCAGTATACCGTTTTGGAATTGTTGGAGTTTCTTAGCTGTCGTATACGTCAGATAACGAAATAGCGGTGCACCATACAGCAGAGTAGGCCTGAGTATGCTCTTGTAAATCAGTAGCTTGAGACGTAGTGATAGATTGGGGGAAGTCAATAAGTGCGTAAGCCGGTAAGACTTCATGCGTGTATGCTTCAACTTCTTCGCAAAATGGTTACTAAAATGGAGGTGTCTGTCCATTTTAATTCCTAGATATACTAGGTTGTTGGCTGGTGAATTTTCCTCCGTTCCTACTATGTAACTAGTAGGGAGCGGGCTTTTTCCCTTTTGAAAAGAGAAAATTACACAGTCAGTCTTACCCGCGTTTACAGAGATATTGAGTCTCCCCAATCTCTCACTGATCTGGTTACAGGCTGCTTCAGCCTGTCTTAGAGCTACCTTGGCACTCATGCTGCTACTGTACACCGCTATGTCATCTGCGAAAGCAGTAACTGTGGTATTTTTGTACCGGGCTCCAACAATCTCAGACGTGTATACGTTGAATAGTACAGGGGATAAGACGGCGCCTTGGGGTACTCCACAGGTCAGTGGCACAGCTTCGGAGAAGCTATCACCCACCCGCACCCGCAGCGATCTTTTTTTCAGGAAGCTAGCCAGAATTGAATATAGTTGTTCCGGGCATTCCCGGTCGCAGAGCATTTGACACAGTGTCCCGTGAGACACCGAGTCGAATGCTTGGGTGCAATCAATGGAAATCATAGCCGTGGCTATGTTTCTATTCATGTTATAGCTAACTTCTGACTGCACAATCGATCCACATAAAATCTTATTTTACTGCCATTGAAGGGGTCACCGGTTACGGTGGTGTTCTCGTTGCTGCACGCCATAGTATCATTTGGAAGGAAGTGGCTTCACCACTGATTACAAGCGATCTCAGGCTTCACCACCTGACAGTAAAGGTAAATTTGGGGAAAACCACTTACCTTACCACTCTATATAGAAGACTGTACGCGTTTCTCCAGGAGTAATCAGCCCTGCTACACGCATGTGCGCAGAGGTCTAACCACTGGGTGGTGGGAGATCTCAACGCGAGATACACGCTGTGGTATAACACCGCAACAAACAGGGCTTGGGGACTCCTGATGAGAACGCCGTTTACGGTCGTCCAACCCCAGACTTTTACTTTTAGACTGAGAGGTAACCCACAGGCCACCTCCACAATTGACTTACTTCTGACAAGACAACCCCACCGTATTTCTAGTTGCACCGCCCTTGACGGTTTAACGTTTTACCACAGGTCAGTACTGTACGCAGTGGATGGTAAAGTGGTGACCCCTCGCCCCATGAGATACAACTACGGTTGTGCCGACTGGGAGTTGTATCAGTCGCAAATTTACCATAACCTGCATACGGTACCAATTATCTGCACAAAAGAAGAAGTAGATCTTCAACTAACTTTCATAACTGATGTGATTGTTGACGCCACAGACACTGCGATCCCGAAGTTTAGCCCCATGCCACTGACTTTGCGACCACCTACATACCATATTCTTAAAATGATTGCCTTGCGCAACAATTGGAAGAATAGATGGTACGGGACGAGAGATCACCAAGCTAAGGTAGTTGTAAATTCTCTCACAACGCAAATCCGAGGCTTGATGAAACTCTGGAAAACAGCAGTGGCATGAGCGACTTCGTAGCACTAACGGTGATCACAGAAAGTTCTGGAAGCTGTTGAAGACTACAAAAATCAAGGCATCTACTGTCCATCTTCACGAAGGCGACAATCTTCTTAATACTGAGCAAGAGGCAACTAAACTGGCCGAACACTACGCTAGGGATATTAGGCTAATATGGGCTACTACCATACACCTCCTCCACTAGATACTGAATAGAACCACATGTACAACTCTTGTATAAGATTGCGGTACTTTCCTGACACATGGAAACAATTCATCTTGTTTCCATTACTCAAGCCCGCAAAGAGCGGAGATCACCCAGTCCACTACCGCCCGATCAGCTTGCTACTGAAGACGTGGGAAATTTTCGAGAAAATTCTATTGAATTATTCCGCCATGACATCATTCCGAAAATTACATCATTCCGCCAGAACAGATTGGATTTCAATACAGTATGAGCGCAGAGCACCCCCTTCTGAAGGTGCAGTCAGAAGTTAGCCATAAATTGAATAGAAACATAGCAACGGCTATGATTTCCATTGATTGCACCCAAGCATTCGATTCGGTGTCTCACGGGACACTGTGTCAAATGCTCTGCGACCGGGAATGCCCGAAGCAACTCTATTCAATTCTGGCTAGCTTCTTGAACTACAGATCGATGCGGGTGCGGCTGGGTGATAGATTCTCTGCAGCTGTGCCACTGACCTGTGGAGTACCCCAAGGAGCCGTTTTATCCCCTGTACTGTTCAACGTGTACACGTCTGAAATTGTAGGAGCCCGATATAAAAACACAACAGTTACTGCTTTCGCTGATGACATAGCGGTGTACAGTAGCAGCATGAGCACCAAGGTAGCTCTTAGACGGGCTGAAGTAGCCTGTAACTAGATCAGTGAGAGATTGGGGAGACTCGATATCTCTGTAAAAGACGGTAAGATTGACTGCGTAATTTTTTCTTTCCAAAAGGGAAGAAGTCCTCTGCCCACTACTTACACAGTAGGAATGCAGCCAAACACCTAGTATATCTGGGGATTAAAATGGACAGACACCTCCGTTTTAGTAACCATTTTTCGAGGAAGTTGAAGCAAACCCAAACGAAGTCTTACCGGCTGACGCATTTATTGACGTCCCCCAATCTATCACTGCGCCTAAAGCTCATAATATATAAGAGTGTAGTACTCAGACCTGCTCTGCTGTAAGGTGCACCGCTTTTTCGTCATCTGACGTATACGACAGCTCGGCAACTCCAACAATTCCAAAACGGTGTACTGATTAAAGTGGTCAGACATACTTCATTCGAGCAACGGAGCAACAGTGAGCTTCACGAGATCTTTGATCTGCCTACGGTGGATGAATTCATTCAACGTAGACATATCAAATTTTTCGAACCCCTACAATACTCGACAAACCTGGTGTTTAACACGATATTGCTTTAGTCTTAAGTTCTAGTTTTTAAATTTAGTTTATAAGTTTCCTACATCGTAAACCGAAGGTGAGGCCCATCACCTAGTCCTGTATATTGTTTATTGACTCTTTATCTTTAAATAGAAAATTGTTTTTGTAAATATTACCTCCTTCAAATGCATCTGCGCACGGAGGAAGAGGAGAACATTGTAAATTTTGTACATTGAATTTTGTTCAACTGTTTGCAAAAATGTTTTAGATAAAGTGGATTTGTAAAAAAACCAAAAAAAAAACTGATAATTCATTCAACTTCGGCTAGCCTCTGGACTGTTGTTTTAAGATTTGGGCCTTCTCATTTATTAAAAGCTCTGCATCTCTCTTTCAAACCTCGCTATGTTTTAGTCCGGCGTTCTCAGACCCCACACCTTGCTAGTGGGATTCTCTGTCTTCGTCTCGCTAAAACTAGCACCTGCTTGGAAGAGGTCACAATAGGTTACCTTAACATAGTTCTGTATGATAGCAATTTCTGTTTTCTTAGCCTGCACAAAAATTCTGTAAAGTTAGTCAGTAATGTATGTTTACATTGTCACCATGTCGAATGCCAATTTTCAGTCAGTAGGTGCAACAATTTCTTTTATTTTCCAGTGCTGTTTCCAAAATACATTTGAAGTTTATCCTAACGGTAAATACATTAGTCTGCCTATTTGTTCGAATAGCAACAATTTAGCAGCTATATCCCAATTTGTCAATGGGGGTCTCTCAATATGTCACAAATGAAATGTAGTTTATTATGTATACATCTGTGTATATTTGTATTTGTTTTATTTCGGATTTATTTAAGATGCTTGTTCAGCAAATTTTATTAAGTGTCGACTGCCAAAAAATACTTAACTCTAATTATATCCCATTGCCAGAACATACGATTTAAAGTAACAACAAAATATAGCAACATGGTGCAATGTTATACTAAGCTTGGAAAGAACTTATCAGCTAATTGACATTGCTAGAAGGTTAGCACTGACATGTTTGCCAATTTCATTGATTGCATTTGTCCATCTGTCACATGTCACAGTAGAGTATTATTGAAAAGGTGCGACTTCTTCCCTGTACTATTATTGGTTCTTGACGGTTGTTTGTGGAATTTCGATAAACTAAGAAGCACAATGCATACAATTATACTTTACAGGCATCTAGGGCTTCATAGGGAAAAGGTTTATCTGACTGAAATGAGTGTTGTAATTAGACTGAAGCTGTAATTTGCACCGAGCTCTTTTCACGGTAGGGCAGGCCATTGGCATCGTGCCGTTTTCATTGAACAACAACTGTAACAAAGAGGCTAGTATGTCTAATTTACGTCCGCCTTATGGGGATGAAGATGAATGTAGAGTTTTGTCTAAAACAACCTCATTGGACCTTGAGACGAGCAATGGGAAACCAGTCTCGTGGCAGAGTGTTTTTTTAAGAACTTAAAAAGTATGGACTGTTAAGTTGTGAAGCTCAGCTGTAACTATCTTATATATTACATTGTAAAAATGTAGTATAGTAGTATATTTAGTTTGTTAAGTTATGTGGATATTGTATATAGTTTGTAAAAAGAAAGCTTTTCCAGTATAAGTTACTGGTCTGTGTATTTAATGGGGACGTAATTTGTGTTTAATCATATTTTAGAAGTTAGCATGGATTGGTTCAATTCTAATTTAGTTCAGTTTATTTCAGCGTATTGTGTTAGTCCATTGAACGTGGTTGATGTACAGCTAAAAGAAAAAATACCCACATAATTATTACAAACTCAAGAAAATGCTTTACCGGCGACAACCAATTTTGCATGATGACATTGCATCCAGCACTGAGCAATAATATGAACAAGTAATTACTGGAATTTGCGGGATTTATCATAATACAAAATAAATAAATAACAAATCTAGTGTTAAAAATAGTATTACCATACGATACCAATCTTAATAACTTCTAGCTAAAATGAGTTCCACAATCATTTTATTATAACAAAATTATAAACTGACCTTGTCTACGTTTTGAATGAAAATAAGCTTCATACCTCAAATGCTATCCCTGAACCTGATGAAATGATCTGTATTATCAAACCCAGGTAACATATAGCAGTAAACAAATTATTCATTTGATTTAGGTAGGTTCTATCCACTCGATTAATCGATGCATAAAATTGATGGACTATAGTTATGAAGAAATAAATCACACATAGCAAATTCCCCATTCCGTATATGTCGTTCGTATTTTCTGAGCATTGTTCGACCGCGTTGTAAAGTCTGATTTTCAGCGTGTGCTGTCCAGTGTCGCTTATCTTCCTCAAACAGAACTTCAGAAGATCGTTGATGGCACACATTTGACCAATGAAGAGTCCTAGAAAAATCGTATTGAAGTGCATTTCCATCCAGTAAACAAAGTCGATCGGGTACAAGATTTGACTTTTTACAGCACCAAACCCAAAGAAAATGGGCATAAGGTACTTGATCGGCTGCAAATCCAATTCCATCCCTTGGTTGGTTGAGTCATCTATAGTCTTTAGATTGTCAAGGATAGAACTGAACTTTTCACGATTCACAAATATTTGGCATACACAGACAAAACATGTGACGATCTGTAGGAACTTCCGAAAGACAAACAAACAATTGTGAAATAGTTCAGAACGAACAGAATTTCTGGCATCTTCTCTATAAGGTATAAAATAAGCCGCGTGGCCAACCATAATGGTTAGCATTAGTGCGGTTGAAAACGCATGTCTCGGTACAATGCGGCAATCGGCGTCCAGTGGGAAGATGCCAAGAAGTCTGCTGATCTTGAAGATGTTTTTGCAAGCATCTTCAACTCCACGAAATTTGATGGAACATCTCATAACTGCTGTGGGTTCAAACTGAGGTGGAATGGGGTCTTTATCATCGATTAACAAATTCATTTCCTTAGTACCATTAGATAAATTGTTTTCTTAATTTCCATGTGTATCCTTGAAAAGAGGCAATCAATTTCAATATCCTTTTATTGAATATTCATTTTGTTTATAGGGCTACAGATAATTCATTGCCTTTGCTTAGGGATGCAATTCATTGAGTAGTCTATACAGTTCATAATCAATACTTTGAGAAGTATTGAATAATAATAAAATCGAAAAACTATTACTATTAGCTTTTCTGACTGCCAAACCCTCTCCGCAATCTTACACAGTTACGTTAGATTATTTTCCTAGAGGCCTGACTTGATATTTCCTAAATTCGCTCTTGTGTGCTGGTGTTGTTCGCTGAAAATAGAGCCATCCCTCTTTATATCCTCTTTCTCCCCCCTTTTATTCATGTAGTATATGAATGATACTATCACCGAACAGCTCAACACCTATTTGTTTTTGGTGCTTCCAAATATTTAAATTTCCCAAAATACACTCGATCTTTGAAATGCCACCCATGTTTTCTACCTAGCCCATCTAAAGCCCACAAATCTCATCTAAAGCTCACGTTTGGTAAAAACAAAATCAATAAAATCCTTACATTTTGTTAAAACCGTTGGTGCTTTTGCCCTCTGCCTCCTTATTTCAAAGCTAGGATCTACTTCCATTTCAAACTGTTAGCTACTTCCAGGCTGTAGCGACCGCTAACTACATAAGATAAATCACCCTAGACTCTATTGTATATATATTTTAAACAAATGTAAATAACATGAACAAAATATATTGTAGACAAATGTATATAACATGAACAAAATATAAATCATTATAAATGTGTTAAGTAATAAAAAATGCGGGGGGCCAAGTAGTTACATGAGATGGGACACCAGCTGTTAGTCCCTGGTATGAGGAAAGATGAGGCTCCAGACCCTCGGCTAAAATCCTGACAAAGAAACCACACGTCATTGGTTACACCAATCTTAATGGTGATTGGCTAAGGGCAAGGCTAGATGGGTATTTAAGCCGGGGTCTAGTTCCTGTAAATCATTCTCTCCTGGCAACTACTGGCAACTACGTGGCTACCCCGCTTGAACTCTGAAAACCTGACTGCTTCTTTATGAGATACCTCTGCATCTCTTCTCTCCTAACCTCGCTATGTTTTAGTCCGGCGTCGTCAGACCCCACACCTTGCTATTGTGAATCTCTGCCTTGGTCTCGCTAAAAATAGCTCCTCCCTGGGAGAGACCTCTCCCTCGCGGACGACGGTTGCCGTGGCCCGGCAAATTTTCATCGCAGCACTCCTGCTGTGGCAATACAGTTTGCCTCTCTCCGGTTCATACTCACCTTTGGGATCGGGACGGTTTTCGCCTACCCTTAGATACCGGGTGTGAATTCGTGGTCATTCAACGACCACATAAACTACCTATAAACCTACCCTGTACCTCTTCTCCTGAACATAGTACACTGTTGGGGCACATACCTATCAAAAAATGGAGTCAGATAGTAAAGCCGTCATGAAACGATTGTCCAGGTTATAAACTCAAATAACCCTCACTTGTCTCCAGGGATAGGGTAACCAGGCACCCTCCTCGTGACGACCCGACAACTGGTGACCCCGACGTGATCGAGAAGATTGTAGAAACCATTTCTTATGATGGCCGACCCGCCAGCCCCATCCGACGAAGCCTTACACGCCATTTCTCGGACGTCAAACTGCCAGAGTTTCACGAAGAAGACCTAAGGCTATGGTTCCTGCAGGCTGAAAATATTTTTTTAACAAACCGAATCTCTTTGTCTAAAGCCAAATCGGAGCATATTTATGCTCAGCTTCCGTTCAGGGTACTTACACAGGTAGACATAGCGTATTCTCCAAGTGGTAGTCCCTACGAAGATTTGAAGGCTCGTATTATCGAAATGTACAGCCAGATCCACGACAGACACCTGATCCCGTTATTGGAAGAAACACACCTCGGAGACCAGAAACCGTCACATCTCGTGCATCAAATGCAGTCACTGGCAGGACCCACGACCTCTGAGGACGCCATTCGCACACTCTGGCTATGCGCTTTGTCAGGCAGGGTCAGAAACATACTGGCATCACACTAGGAGGAGAAATTGTCAAACAAAATTGTCATTAATAGCGGAAAAAATCATGGACTTAACTTCAGCTAACGCAATCCATCCAGTCCGCGTCGACTCCCAAAGCCAGCCTGCCACGCTCCAGCTGTGACTGCCAGACAGCCATTGCTCACTTCACCCAACAAGTAACCGTGCTGGCCAATTCAGTGAGTAGACAAGAATAAAACAGGTCCGCTCAGCGATACCGGACAAAACCAACTACCGAATCTGACAATAAGGGCTTATGCTTCTACCATGACAGATTCGGTAAGGATGCAAATCGATGTCGCAGGCCCTGCAGGTGGGTCGAGGACGCTACCACACCAGCGGGAAACTAAAAGCCGCCATGGTCAGAGCGGTACCCATGGCAGGCCTAACCTTTCGCCGCCCATTCGTGACAGACGTCCGCACTCGGCAGCATTATCTGATAGATACAGGAGCAGCTATGTCCGTACTTCCCCCGCCCAAAATAAAAAAGGCTATATCCTCCGACTACCAACTCTACGCCGCTAATGGCAGCTCCATTCTAACGTATGGAGAAGTCAACAGGAACCTCGACCTAGGCATGCAGCGGATCTTTAAATCGAACTTCATAATGGCAGAAGTTCAGCAACCAATCCTAGGTGCCGACTTCCTGGCCCATTATCACCTACTGGTAGATCTTCAGCTACCACCAGCTGATCGATGGCATTACTGATCGTCGTACCACGGGGAGAACGCACGTCACTATCAAGCATACCACCCGACAACAAATACGCCAGTCTCTTACGGCGCTAAATACGCCAGTCTCTTACGGCGCTTTCAGCTCACACAACCACAACAACCTATGAGCTCAATTCCATCAACAAAGGAAGAGCACTACATAGACACTCGTGGAACGCCCGTATGCAGCAAGGCTCGTCGATTAGCGCCAGCAAAATATCAAGTAACCACGGAAGAGTTCCGGCGTATGATGGACGAAGGAATTTGTCGGCCCTCCAACAGCCCTTGGGAAAGTCCTCTTCACATTGTTACGAAGAAGGATGGAACAATACGCCCCTGTGGAGACTACCGACGACTGAACAACAAAACCATCCCAGATCGTTATGGTGTGCCCAACATTTCAGACTTTAACAACCCGTTGTTTGGCACTACCATATTTTCAACACTTGATATCAAAAGGGCTTACCATCACATTCTGGTAAACCCTCAGGACATCCCCAAAACGGCTATTATCACCCCCCTTTGGACTTTTTGAATTCCTCCGGATGACGTTCAGACTTCGCAACGCCGCCCAGTCGTTCCAGAAGTATATGGACAATATTTTCAGAGATGTACAATTTGTGTTCGTTTACCTCGATGACATCCTGATCGCTTCGGCCAACGAAGAGGAACACCAGTGTCACCTGGAAACAGTCTTCGGTCGTCTGGCTGCTCATGGGCTAACCCTTAACATCGCGAAATGCGTGCTAGGACAGCCCGAGGTCGGATTCCTAGGGTACCATGTCTCACCCCAAGTCATCGTCCCATCGCCAGCTAAAGTACAGGTAATGTTAGAATACCCCCGACCTACTACCCTTCGCACCATCATCAACTGGACCGAAGAAGCTGCTAGCGCTTTCGAGGAAACCCGCATGACTCTGGCAAACGACGCCCATCTCACTCATCCATCAACAGACGGGCAGCTCATCCTAGCCACCGACGCTAGTGACACAGCTATGGGTGCGGCTCTACAACAGATGAAGGGCGGCGCGCTACGACCCATCAGCTTCTTCAGCCACGCTTTTAACACTGCTCAGTCGAAATACAGCACCTTCGATAGAGAACTATTAGCTATCTACGAAGCAGTCGAATATTTTCGACAGCTTCTCGAAGCGCGTGAGGTAATTATTTACACAGACCACAAGCCACTCACACACGCCATGGCCCAGGAAAGTGACACTTCTTGCCCACGACGTATGCGATACCTAAATTACATAGCCCAATTCACGACAGAGATACGCTATTGTAAGGGTGAGGACAACGTCGTGGCGGATGCCCTCTCGCGCATAGAAGCCGTCTGTGTCCCAGAAAATTTTCAAAAGTTACACACTGCTCAAGTAGAAGATCAGGAATTGAAAGTTTTCAGGGAACAGAACGCCACATGTAGGTTAGAGCCCGTCAACATTCCCGGAAGTGACATTACTCTCATTTGCGAGACCTCTTTGGGGGAGATAAGGCCATACTTTCGGGCTTTCGACGATCCACCTTCAACCGGCTACACAACCTGAGTCACCCAGGAGTAAGATCCACTCGAAAATTGATGAGCCAAAGGTTTTTTGGCCGGGTATGAGTGCTGACGTGGCTCGATGGGCACGATGTTGTATAGCATGCCAGACCTCAAAAATACACCGCCACACCATAACCCCTCTAGGGAAATTCGCGGACGCGGGAAGGTTCGAACACGTGGATATCGACCTCTTAGGACCACTGCCAAGAGGGGAAGCGATACATCCTCACCATGATTGACCGAGTCACGCAATGGCTTGAAGCAATTCCACTTGGCAACATGGAAGCTACCACCGTAGCCGACGCCTTCTTGAGTGACTGGGTCGCCAGATTCGGCCCACCCATACGAATAACGACTGACCAAGGCCGTCAGTGTGAATCAGACCTGTTCACGAGACTGATTCGCCTCCTGGGTGTCGAGAGGATTCGGACCACCGCCTACCATCCACAGTCAAACGGCCGAATTGAACGATGGCACCGCTCACTTAAAGCCGCAATAACCGCGCACTCACAACATCGTCAGTGGGTGCGAAGCCTGCCAGCAGCCCTGCTCCGATGGACTCAATGAACCAAAAGGGAACGAAGCGCAGAAAAATAAAAACAGAAGCAGTAGAAACTGGCACCGGCTGGGCGCTCATCCCGATAGACCTGACGGAAAAACACCCAAAGGACCGACGAGCCAGGAGGCCTCAGGAAGGGTGTGCACATACCCAGGCTATTTTTAAAGCCATGTGCACTGAAAACGCAGCCCCGCTATCACCATTACCACCAACGCCAGAAAAGAGAGCAGCGCCCAAGTTACGGCATATACAACACGCCCGAACCCAGACGCCAAGAGAATAGATGCCGGTAGAACCCAACGTGGAACTTTTTTCACAACAATACGGCACGTACCAGGCAACCGCTGCACGCCCTACAGGGATTCCACAAAAATCTGACAGGCATTACACGGTTAACAAGACGTACTGCGTCAGGATATAGGCCATCTGGCAGCTACGGCCCTGTTCTACAGCTACGGGCCACCAAGGGTATATAAACATTCTTCTCCGTTACCACCGCTCTGACACACTTAGTTCTGTCAGAACTTCACCGAGTATAGGGTAATTTGGGGGAGCTGGTGTAGCTACCGCTAACTACATAAGATAAATCACCCTATACTCTATTGTATAAATATATTGTAAATAACATGAACAAAATATATTGTAGACAATTGTAAATAACATGAACAAAATATAAATCATTGTAAATGTGTTAAGCAATAAAAATAAAAGAGATGGGACACCAGCTGTCAGTCCCAGGTATGAGGCCAGATGAGGCCCCAGACCCTCGACTAAAACCCTAACAAAGAAACCACACATCATTAGTTACACCAATCTTAATGGTGATTGGGTGAGGGCAAGGCTAGATGGGTATTTAAGCCGGGGTCTAGCCCCTGTAAATCATCCAAAACGGTATACTGATGAAAGTGGTCAGAGGTACATCATTCGAGCAGCGAAGAAACAGTGAGCTGCATGAGATATTTGAGCTGCCTACGGTGGATGAATTCATCCAGCGTAGACATATCAAATTTTTTGACTCATTACAATATTTAACAAACCCGGTGTTTAACACTATAACCCCCGCTCCGTTCCCCCATCGATGGCAGGACGCTGTCGCGGCTAGAACGCTTTAGTATTAGGATCTAGGTATAGGTTTTAGTTTGTTTTGTTTTAGTGTCTTAGTGTTTAGTGTTTGGTGTCGGTGACAAGGCGAAGGTAAGCATCATCACCTAGTGTTGTATAAGAACGATGAACTTTAAACCACAACAAAAATTTTATTATATTTATGCACTCCTCCAAATGCATGTGAATGCAGGAAGAGGAGAAATCTGTAATCCAATTATTTTATTATTTTTGTACATTGTATTATTTTTGTTTTGAAAAAAAAAACAACTGTAAATCAAAAGAGTTAGTTTTCGGGGTTGATTTTTTTACTAAGACCTTTGCATTGCCATCATGACTGCTGAATACTATCGGACCTCCCTAATAGGTATAGTTTTTTAGTTTTGTTTCACCAACTTTTTCAAAGTGAAGGTGAGCCCCATCACCTTGTAATGTATTTAGGTCTTTTCCTTTTAACTTCAATCTTATATATGTAACCCAACCTCCTTCAAATGCATCTGCGCATAGCAGAATGAGGAGAGAACTGTCAATTCTTGTTCATTTACTTTGTTCATTTTTCACATATTGTATTAGATTCAAGCGGTTAAGGGGGGAAAAAAACAAAACTAATTCATCGATGGCAGGACGCTGTCGTGGCTGGAACGCTTTAGTCTTAGGTTCTAGGTATAGTTTTTTAGTTTGTAAGTTTTTTCTCCCACTTTTCTAAACCGAAGATGAGCCCCATCACCTTGTAATATATTTAGGTCTTTTCCTTTTAACTTCAATCTTATATATGTAACCCAACCTCCTTCAAATTTATCTGCGCATAGCAGAATGAGGCGACAAATTCGTTAGTTCTTGTTCATTGATTGTTCATATTTTCACATTGTATAAATTAAAGGGGTTTAGAAAACAACAAAACAACAACTTTATATCATTTTCTCCTGGCAACTACTGGCAACTACGTGGCTACCCCGCTTGAACACTGAAAACCTGACTGCTTCTTTATGAAAAACCTCTGCATCTCTTCTCTCCTAACCTCGCTATGTTTTAGTCTGGCGTCGAAAGACCCCACACCTTGCTAGTGGGAATCTCATCCTTCATCTTGCTAAAACTAGCACCTCCTTGGGTGAGACCTCTCACTCGCGGACGACGGTTCCCGTGGCCCCGAAAGTTTTCCTAGCACCAATCCTGCGGCAATCCAGTCTGCCTCTCTCCGGTTCACACTCGCCTTTGGGATCCGGACGGTTTTCGCCTACCCTTAATTTGTGGTCATTCCAAGACCACATAAGCTACCTATAAACCTACCCTGTACCTCTTCTCCTGAACATAGTGCACTGTCGGGGCACATACCTATCAAAAAATGGAGTCAGATAGTAAAGCCGTCATGAAACGATTGTCCAGGTTATAAACTCAAATAAACCTCACTTGCCACCAGGCACCCCCCTCATGACGACCCGACACAGGCATCCTTACGTTAGCAACAACTAGATCATGCTTATTTAAAGAGGCCCTCCTCAAATCTCAATTTTATAAACCAGTCACTACATTTTCTGAAAGTACCACATGTTCCATCTCACGAGACTTCGCAGTAGTATCAAAAAGCTTTTCAATTATGTATCAATTGCAAAAGTCTCTCAAAAGAGGGGACGCTTTGTAAGTGAGAATACTGGCTATAACTGGTAAACCTCTGGCTATTTATATGTTATTGGAACTTCAATCTACAAAGAGTATTTTAGGGATGGGAATTGTAGATCTAGGTAGTGATCTTGCCGTAGGAAAAGGGTGTTTTGTCTAATTTTGCATGGACTTTAAGATGGAATATGTTCGAGGACAGTGGATACCCCCAAATCAGTATGGAGGGTTTTATTGGTGATTTAGAATGGAGAATTTACTATCTAAACACTTATAGCGTAGTTTTCTTTACATATTTTATCGAATAAAGTGTAAAAGGATTTGATAAATATGCTCATACTGTAAATAGGAATAATAATAAAACGTGTATTTGTTCAAAGCATATACAGTTCTATAAAGTAGAACTTTAAATGACAAGCATTACTCCAATGCTAAGTATATTAGCATCTATATTACTTATCTCTTACACAATAAAGTGAGACTTAACCTGCTTAGTTGGCCTAGAAATAAACACTAAAAACTACATAACAAACATTTACAACCTACTATAAGCGAAGTATATATTAAAATAAAATAAAATATAACATATCTCAACACCATTGAAGGGAGATTACAAATCAAGTCATGATCTCAAATCAGACTACATTCCTGCAGCGAAATCTTAAATCTTTGGACTATGTGGTTCTGCTTAACGTGGTACCATTTCACTTACCATTAAAAAATAAAACCTAAACCTAGAACCTAAGATAACTTATCACGATAAGTAAATCAATAAGAGACAAACAATTTCTATTACAATTTCTACAGGGCATTCATGAGTTTTATTATTTTGTTCGTCGATTGCCACCACTTCTGCTCCTTATGTTGATTAGTTTGGGCTGTACTGGACCAAAACGACAAGGTACGTAGTTCCGGTCAGAATCATCTGCAACAAGAAGAACTGATCAGCATGGAAGTAGGAAGAGGACTTTCTATTCGAGGCTAAAAGTATGAAGACATCCTATCCTAATATTTAATGATTAAAAAAATCTTGTACTACTTCATCACAAAATATCCATAGGAAGTCGGGTTCTGCCAACTGATTTAAAAGGAAGTTGTCACTTCTGGTTGCTGAGCCGCCATTTTATAACGAACGTTAAAAAAACAAATCAATTACGCCAATGCGTGGAACGGAGGTTATGAAAATGTTTCCTAGCAAGTTTTTTTTATTGCTTTATTTTATTAAATAAACTAAAGTACTAAACATATTAATAGTTAGGGCGTGGTGATCTTTAATTTGAAACCCATCAATTAGATTTTTTTTTAGCAAGTAATTAATTATTAAATTATTTTTACAACATCACATTAAACCATTATGTGACATTTAACATATTTAGGATGAGCATTCGCCAGAATAAATGGGCAGTAGTAGACACATTAGGGCCTCCGGTTTTGAGAAAAATAAAGGAAATCCTTAAGAAAATTATTCAAGATTTTATCATAAGGCACATTGCTACTGTATCAAAAGTGGGTATGCTGGCTATACCTAAAAAAATATACCTAGATGAAGTCAAATATCAATAAACCAAGGTAACAAGTATTAATTGCCGTACTTACGGAACAAATAAGGTGTTTATTGACAGGGAAAAATCCGTTTGCTGTGAATTCGAATTCTTTTGTCCTTTCAAAGTGGAGAAGCACATATTCCTGAAAAAATGAATAAATCATTTAGGATATATTTGTACCTATGTACTGCACACTCATATAGAACTGAATACATACATTGCTCATCATTTCTTGACTGCCGTTTTGAACTAGGTCTTTATAGAGAGCATCGTTAAACATCCTCATCTAAAAATAATAAAAGCAAGCAGGTTCATTTATTTATGTTTGAGTAAAAAAAGTCATTTCAAATAGTAACGATTCACTACATTTAATTTATGTAAATATTTAAAACAAGAATGTGTCCAAATTTATGTATACATTGCATCATTTTTTAATTTTTGATGGGTAACCAAGTAGGGAAGGTGAACTGAAAAATAATTTGAATAAAATTAAACTAAACAGCTATAAAAAAAAAATCAAAGTGCAATGCACAATCAAGGGTTTTGTTATAAGTTCTAAACCGAGTGTAACGAAAGCTAAATTTGATACCATACCCTGTTAGAAACATCTGTTTATTATTAATTACTAAGTAAGTGCTACATAATCCTTCTATATTTTTCATAGTTTTTCCAGTTCAAAAATCACAAATACTTAAATTGATCAAAAATAGTACCAATTAATATTAATCAGATATTGGTCCTGGTTTTTCTTCAAGCTTCTAATTGGGTCCGTAAATAACTCTGTAAACCAAGCTAACAACACAAACAATGCTCCTTGGCACAGTGCAAGCTTATATCGAAGATAGATCTGGGAGGTTACTTCCAGTACGTGCTATCATGGTTTCCAGCATCGAGTACACTTTAATTGTGAGTACCATTAAAGTGTGATCACTGGGCCACTGGGAACGAAAATTGAGCCCTTTATGGGTAGCATCTGGCAAGAAAAGTCAGCTATTTGCTGTAATGACTTACGGCTGAAGGGAAATGGCACTAGAACTTTAAATTGAGGTAGCCGGTAATAAGAAATAAATGAAATGGACAGTATAAAAAACATTGAGATAAGGATGGTAGCGGGAATTAGAAACTTGAAATTGTAATTTAATCATTATAAAACTCTATTGAAAATAAAAGAAGCTAAAATGAACATATTTTGGGGAGAATGGTGGAAAGAAGTTATAATTTAATACGTAGGTTAGTAATTAAAAAACTGTTTCTCCTGAACTAAAGTAAAAACCAATAAGTATATACTTTCTGTGTACCTCATTTAAATTTATTATATGCTTTGATATTTGTTATTCTTTATATTTGTTTATAATTAATGTACCAGTAAGAACATTTCATGTACCGGCATTCCCATTAATCACTTATTAGATAATTTAATTTGTTTCAAGCTAGTTAACTGTATTTTAAAGGTAGCGATAAATCAAAATGTAAATTACGAAATTACTTTAGATTTCTTGAGTTTGTTGTATGCTTTTCATTGTTTCTGTATGATCTATTCGCTCACTTAAATAGGTGCCTTAAATTTAGTTTAATTTTCCTAGTACTTATAAATGACATTCCAGGAGTAATGCCTAATCTTCGCCATGGAGGAATTAAGGGACTACAGATAATCCTGGCAGTATTAACGCATGTCAACATTCCTCACACTATATATAGGCTGAGCCTTAGGCTCTCTCAAGCTGTTAACACTGTTCGTACCTAGTTACTAGTAATTAGACTCTTTCATATATAAACAGTCCTATCTGTAACCTTTTTGTAATCTTTCCATTAAAGTGCTTTTTAAAAAGGGATTCCGAGTTAAGGAGTATTTAATTATATACTTCCAGTGTGTGGGGATTTTATAAATAATAATTGTACCTCTATTTCGCCGGTCGTTTGCATTCTCCTCCCGAGCCTCTGCAGTGGTTCGAGGACTCCGACCAACATTTGCATCAGAGCTGTGCACTTCTTGTCTGATGACCCATGCCCTTCTTGGCTAATGTAAGGGCCTTTCAAGTCATTTTTATCAAGCAGCCACCGATATCTTTTCACGGTGGAGTGAGATATTAGCATTTCAACCTAACACGCTGTTTCAATTGAACAACGACAGTACCCAAGAGGATAGAACGTTGGTCAAATTTACCTCGGCCTTATCGAAGAGAAGAAGATTTTGTCTAAAGCAACCTCCTCGGAGCTTAAGGCGAGCAATCGGAAACCAGTCTCGTGGCAGATTGTTTTTTGAGACCTTAAAGAAGTATAGTAATATTGTATATATGAGATTGTAAATATTCAGTATAGTTTATTAAGTTATATGAAAAGTGTATATAGTTCATAAAAAAAAGGATGTTCCAGTATAACTTACTGGCCCGTATATTTAATGAGGACGTAATGTGTGTTTAATCATATTTTAGTATTTAGCATGGATTTGTTCAATTTATTGAGGTCAGTTTATTTCAATAACGGTCTTGATCTTAATAACACATTTGAGATATAGTTAGTATCTTGTCGAGCTTGAAAGGAAATAAGTTCATTTTTTATTTACATAGGTGATTCTTAAAATTATTCAAATCCTAAATTGATTTTTGTCTCAATTGGCAAAAAAAAAAAAAGCTTTGTTGACAACAGCAGCTAGAATGAAATAAACATGGACATTAGACCATTCTCGGCCTTATTTTTTATTGTTTCAATGATCATGAACTTGAAGTACAAGTATTCTGGGAATATTATAATTCCGGCAGGTATAAAGTATAACTAAATAGAATAAAATAAGGTACTTGCACATCTAGTATATGTAATAGTCGTTGCTTCACTTGTGTAGATTTCTACATTCTTGAACTCATCCCTTCCAAGTTCCAGAAATTCCATAGTAACCTATCCAACAACCCTCATCCCATGGCTTAATGGCCATTTATCCCTATAACCCTTCTTGGAGACTAAAGCGGCAGTGACATTTAACCTTGTGTACAGCTAGAGGAAACAATACCCACATAATTATTACAAACTCAAGGAAATCATTTTCCGTCGCCAAAATATTTTTGCCTGATTTCATTGCATCCAGCATTGAGCTAAAATATGAACAGGTAATCACCAGATCTTGCGGGATTTATCATAATGCAAAAAAAAAAGTAAATAAATAACAAATCCAGTGTAATAGTATTACCACGATATTAAACTTCTACCTAAAATGAGTTCCACAATCATTCTATAATAACAAAATTACAAACTGACATTGTCTGCTTTTTGAATGAAAATGAGCTTCATACCTCAAATGCTATCCCTGAACCTGATGAAATGATCTGTATTATCAAACCCAGGTAACATATAGCAGTAAACAAATTATTCATTTGATTTAGGTAGGTTCTATCCACTCGATTAATCGATGCATAAAATTGATGGACTATAGTTATGAAGAAATAAATCACACATAGCAAATTCCCCATTCCGTATATGTCGTTCGTATTTTCTGAGCACTGTTCGACCGCGTTGTAAAGTCTAATTTTCAGCGTGTGCTGTCCACTGTCGCTTATCTTCCTTAAACAGAACTTCAGAAGATCGTTGATGGCACACATTTGACCAATGAAGAGTCCTAGAAAAATCGTATTGAAGTGCATTTCCATCCAGTAAACAAAGTCGATCGGGTACAAGATTTGACTTTTTACAGCACCAAACCCAAAGAAAATGGGCATAAGGTACTTGATCGGCTGCAAATCCAATTCCATCCCTTGGTTCGTTGAGTCATCTATAGTCTTTAGATTGTCAAGGATGGAACTGAATTTTTCTCGATTCACAAATATTTGGCATACACAGACAGAACATGTGACGATCTGAAGGAACTTCCGAAAGACAAACAAACAATTGTGAAATAGTTCAGAACGAACAGAATTTTTGGCATCTTCTCTATAGGGGATAAAATATGCCGCGTGGCCAACCAAAATGGTTAGCATTAGCGCAGTTGAAAACGCATGTCTTGGTACAATGCGGCAATCGGCGTCCAGTGGGAAGATGCCAAGAAATCTGCTGATCTTGAAGATGTTTTTGCAAGCATCTTCAACTCCACGAAATTTGATGGAACATCTCATGACTGCTGTGGGTTCAAACTGAGGTGGAATGGGGTCTTTATCATCGATTAACAAATTCATTTCCTTAGTACCATTAGATAAATTGTTTTCTTAATTTCCATGTGTATCCTTGAAAAGAGGCAATCAATTTCAATATCCTTTTATTGAATATTCATTTTGTTTATAGGGCTACAGATAATTCTTTGCCTTTGCTTAGGGATGCAATTCATTGAGTAGTCTATACAGTTCATAATCAATACTTTGAGAAGTATTGAATTATAATAAAATCGAAAAACTATTACTATTAGCTTTTCTGACTGCCAAACCCTCTCCGCAATCTTACACAGTTACGTTAGATTATTTTCCTAGAGGCCTGACTTGATATTTCCTCAATTCTCTCTTGTCTGCTGGTGTTGCTATCACCGAACAGCTCAACACCTATTTCTTTTTGGTGCTGTGAATTCTATCACAACGCAAAACCCGGGCATGATGAAACTCTTTTGGCAAAACAAAAAAGTTTTGGAAGCTGTTGAAGACTACAAAAATCAAGGCATCTACTGTCCATCTTCACGAAGGCGACAATGTTCTGACTGCTGAGCAACAGGCAACAAAACTGGCCGAACACTACGCTAGGGATATTACGGCTAGGACGGGATACTACCACATGCCTCCTCCGGTAGATGCTGAACAGAACCACATGTTGGTATCACCGAAGCAGCTCAAGGTGATTCTTCGCCGGTGTCAGAGAAACCGAGCACCAGGGTACAACGGGATACAAACAGTGCTGCTCAAACAAATCCCGAGGAGAGGGATAGTACAACTAGCAAACTTATACAACTCTTGTATAAGATTGCGGTACTTTCCTGACACATGGAAACAAGCCATCTTGTTTCCATTACTAAAGCCAGCCAAGAGTGGAGATCACCCAGCCTACTACCGCCCGATCAGTCTGCTACCACAGATGGGGAAAATCTTTGAAATGATAAAATGATAAAAATGATATCATTCCGCCAGAACAGACTGGATTTCAATCCAGTATGAGCGCAGAGCACCCCCTTCTGAAGGTGCAGTGACAGTTCACCAGTCAGAAGTTAGCCATAACATGAATAGAAACATAGCCACGGCTATGATTTCCATTGATTGCACCAAAGCATTCGACTTGGTGTCTCACGGGACACTGTGTCAAATGCTCTGCGACCGGGAATGCCCGGAACAACTGTATTCAATTCTGGCTAGCTTCCTGAAAAACAGATCGCTGCGGGTACGGGTGGGTGATAGCTTCTCCGAAGCTGTGCCACTGACCTGTGGAGTACCCCAAGGCGCCGTCTTATCCCCTGTACTATTCAACGTATACACGTCTGAAATTGTAGGAGCCCGTTACAAAAATACTACAGTTACTGCTTTCGCATATGACACAGTGGTGTACAGTAACAGCACGAGTGCCAAGGTAGCTGAAGCAGCCTGTTACCAGATCAGTGAGAGATTGGGGAGACTCAATATCTCTGTAAACGCGGGTAAGACTGACTGTGTTATTTTCTCTTTTCAAAAGGGAAAAAGCCCGCTCCCTACTAGTTACATAGTAGGAACGGAGGAAAATTCACCAGCCAACGACCTAGTATATCTGGGAATTTGTAGCAATTTGCGAAGAAGTTGAAGCACACACGCATGAAGTTTTACCGGCTTACGCACTTATTGACTTCCCCCAATCTATCACTGCGTCTCAAGCTACTGATTTACAAGAGCATACTCAGGCCTACTCTGCTGTATGGTGCACCGCTATTTCGTTATCTGACGTATACGACAGCTAAGAAACTCCAACTATTCCAAGACGGAATACTGATGAAAGTGGTCAGAGGTACTTCATTCGAGCAGCGAGGAAACAGTGAGCTGCATGAGATATTTGAGCTGCCTACGGTGGATGAATTCATCCAGCGTAGACATATCAAATTTTTCGACTCATTACAATATTTAATAAACCCGGTGTTTAACACTATAACCCCCGCTCCGTTCCCCTATCAATGACAGGACGCTCTCGTGGCTGGAACGCTTTGGTTTTAGGTTCTAGGTATAGTTTTTTTTTTTTTAGTTCATAAGTTATTTCTCCCATTTTTAAACTGAAGGTGAGTCCCATCACCTAGATTTGTTTTAGCAAGTTTTAGCTGATAATTGGCATTGATAAATTGGAGTGTTAGCGTCTGTTGAGTCAACATCTCTTGTTTTTGATCCAGCCGCCATCTTGCTAGACTCCATCATACCACGATGCTCCTATTTTGCCTCACAGGTGACGCCTTTACAAGGTAACTCTTTAGATTTTATTAGTGCCAGTGTATTTATTGCTGCGACTAATGGGGACGGTACCCCAGCAAAGAATTTTACCGTTATTCGTAATAATTTGGACTTTTCGGAAGTAATAAAGACGGAGATGGAGGTGAATACCTCCAGGAAGCGGCCAGCTTCCACGCCACCAACCCTGGACAGCGAAGAGGACTTCGTTGTCCCTAGAATTACAATAAAGTACCAGGCTACTAAGAAGAAGCCGACTAATGGCGAAAATAAATTATAAGTGCTTGCTAGCGAGTCGCCTGAATGTCCTCAGCCAGCCAGCCAACAGTGGCAAAGAAGTGATTGTCTCAAGAGAGACAACTGTTTCTATTTATTTATAGCCCAGATACTCAAAGCAGCCAACATTAATGGTTTCGGCCTCAAGAAGACGAAAGAGGGCGTCACTGCTTACCCCGAAGTGGAGGAAGAGAGAATCCTTATTGTGCAGGCCCACTTGGAGGCAGGAAGAAAGTTCCACTCCTTCGCCACGAGAGGTGGAACCAAGAATAAGATGTTTCTTATTTTTGGGTTAGATGCCCAGGAGGACATGAATATAATCACGGAATCCATTACAGCGGCATAGCCTGATGTAATTGATACTAGGAGACTTCGAAAGACGGACCCTAGTGGGCAGAAGACTGATATATCTCCTGTCCTTGTCACAGCAAGGCCCAACACGACGCTAAACCGAATGAAGAAGAAACGTGCCATCAATCACGTCATCTTCAGAGTGGTGACCTTTAAAGAGTAGAGAGGGGATCCTCCATGTTACCGTTGTCAAGAATTCGGACACACCCACAATCACTGCGCCCGAAAAATGAAGTGCGTGCGATGTACTGGACCTCACGAGGTGTTCCAGGAATGAGACAGCCCCGCTCAAGTGCTCAAACTGCGGCGAGGCACATCCGGTATCCTACAGAGGCTGTGAGAAGAGGAAGGAGCGTTTTGCTAGAATGAGACCGGCAGCAGCCACAGCAGAAGAAGAAACGACAGGACGAACCAACGATGAGATCTCAAAAACTTTAAAATCTCAAAAACCACAGCGTGTGGTTCGCATTGAGATCTCCTACCATCCAGGAGCTCTGTGCACGTGCGTGTAGCAGGGCTAAGTACTCCAGGAGAGACGCGTACGGTCTCCTATATAGAGCGGTAAGGTAAATGGGTTTCCCCCAATTTACATTTACTATCAGGTGGTGAATGAAGCCTGTGATCACTTGTAGTCAGTGGTGAAGCCACCAGTATTGATACTATGGTGTACAGCAACGAGAATACCACCGTCATTATGAAGTTTCGAGCCGTAACCAAGGCCAGCCAATAGGGGCCCTCGACCCCCCTCCCCCTACCTCCCCACCACTACCGAAATCTACACCTCCCACCGGCAGGTCGCTGGCTTCATTCGAAGAACGAACGGGAACAAGGCACCAGGTGAAGACGGGATCCAGAGCATCTTACTCAAGCAACTACCGAGGAAAGGAATCTCGTACATCACCAACGTGTTGAACTCCTGCTTCAGGCTGCACTATTTCCCTCAGAACTGGAAGCACGCTGTAGTCGTCCCCCTGCTGAAACCAGCGAAAAGCGGTTATGAGCCATCTCATTACCACCCCATCAGTCTGCTGACTCAGCTCTCGAAGCTGTTCAAGAGAATCATCCACCTACATCTCTCCGAGCTCTGCGAGATGCAAGAAGTCATCCCACCAGAGCAGACTGGTTTCAGCACAGGCTTAAGTGCGGACAACTTGGTGAGACTGCAACACCACGTCGCATTGAACGTCCGGAGCAACAGAGCTACTGCTATGATCTCACTGGACTGTTCAAAAGCCTTCGACTCTGTGGACCACTACACCCTACTCCAACGTCTGAGGGAATACGAATTCTCGGATCAGCAACTTAACCTGATGACTTCATACCTCACAGGCAGAACTTTTTCGGTTCGGATAGGCACCACGTCTACGACTCGAAGAAAATACACTGCCGGTGTCCCCCAAGGATCAGTGCTAGGCCTTCTGCTGTTCAGCATCTACACAGCCCACATTGTAGGAGCCTCGTACCCCAACTGCGAGGTATCGGCGTATGCAGACGACATAGGTGTTTACAGAACTAGCATTAATCCAACCAGAGCCCTGAAATTAGCTGAGAACGCCAGTCAACACATTGCTATTAAACTCGACGCCGTCAACATCAAAGTCAACCCGGCCAAGACGCAAGGAATTTATATTTAGTTATAAATCTGGAAGAAAGAAGTTACCTAAATCCTTCGTCTTAGACGGCAAAGATTGTACAGTGAGCAACAAGCTATGCTACCTTGGGATTACCCTCGGCAGACACTTGTCGTCCACAACCCATCTCAGCAAGAAGTGAAAGAGTGTTAGGAAAAAGTTCTACAGCCTAGGATACCTATTTTACTGCCCGGTTTTATCAGTACGCCTCGAGCTGCTGATTTACCAGAGCGTCCTGAGACCGCCTTTGATGTGCGGGACTCCACTATTCAAGTATCTAACTCCTAACACTCTAAAAACACCTAATTCCAGAACAGAGTTCTCCGCACCTCCCTCAAACATACCCCGTTCGACCGAATGAAGGCAGACGAGATCCACGAAAAATTTGTAGTGCTCACCATCCAAGATTTTATCAAGAGACGACACATCAAATTTTCGATTCACTTCGACACAGCCACAGCCCACTATTCTCCGACCTTCAACCACCACCGATGCCCGTCCGATGGAAGCACTTGACGTCCCCTAATCTATCACTGCGCCTAAAGCTCATGATATATAAGAGTGTACTCAGACCTTCTCTGCTGTAAGGTGCACAGCTTTTTCGTCATCTGATGACGACAGCTCGGCGACTCCAGCAATCCCAGAACAGAGTTCTCCGCACCTCCCTCAAACATACTCCGTTCGACAGAATGAAGGCAGAAGAGATGCACGAAAAATTTGAAGTGCTCACCATCCAAGATTTTGTCAAGAGACGACACACCAAATTTTTCGATTCACTTCGACACAGCCACAACCCACTATTCTCCGTCTTTCAACCACCACCGATGCCCGTCCGATGGAAGCACTTGACGTCCCCCAATCTATCACTGCGCCCAAAGCTCATGATATATAAGAGTGTACTCAGACCTGCTCTGCTGTAAGGTGCACCGCTTTTTCATCATCTGACGTATACGACAGCTCGGCAACTCCAACAATTCCAAAACGGTGTACTGATTAAAGTGGTCAGACCATACTTCATTCGAGCAACGGAGCAACAGTGAGCTTCACGAGATCTTTGATCTGCCTACAGTGGATGAATTCATTCAGCGTAGACATATCAAATTTTTCAACTCACTGCAGTACTTGACAAACTCGGTGTTTAACACGATAACCCCCGCTCCGTTCCCCTATCGATGACAGGACGCTGTCGACGCAGGAACGCTTTAGTCTTAGGTTCTAGTTTTTAAGCCTTTAGTTTGTATGTTTCCCTTTATTGTAATCCGAAGGTGAGCCCCTTCACCTAGTCCTGTCTATTTTGATACTGTACTTTTAACTTCAAAAAGATATGTTGTATTTGTAATTATACCCTCCTTCAAATGCATCTGCGTATGCAGCACATTAAGTATTATATTGTTAATCTTTTTCATTGGATTTTGATCATATATTGTAAAACATTTGGGGGGAAAACAACAAAAAAAAATGGATAATTCATTATAACTACGGCTCGCCTCTGGACAGGTACTCTGGACAGGTACTTGTAGCTGCACTGATGTTTCAAGATTTTGGCCTTCTCATTTATTAAAAGCTCTGCATCTCTCTTTCAAACCTCGCTATGTTTTAGACCGGCGTTCTCAGACCTCACACCTTGCTAGTGGGATTCTCTGTCTTCATCTCCCTAAAACTAGCACCTCCTTGGAAGAGATCTCTTCCGGACAACGGTCGCTTGGGGCCCTACAAACTTAACCTAGTAGTGTCTCCCCCAGTGATAAAGTCTGCCTCTCTCACTCACGTTTGGGATCCGGACGGTTTTCGCCTACCCTGAGATACACAGTTTGAATTCGTTGTCATGTAATCCATGTCATGTAAATTCACTTGCATAAGTCCACCTAATTAAGGCCATGACTATGTTCATATGACTGATGATATTATCTGGTTTTCACAATATCCAATCAGACTGACATAGTGGCACACAGTTTAAAAATTAGAATTAGTCGTTTAAAAATCAAAGCAAAAATTTTAAAAATTGATGATATTAAGAGAAATAACTAAAGTTTATGAAAAATAATAATATAGTCATGATATATTAGCGATACTGGAAATGACATATATTTCTGCACGAGTCTCAGAGCTTCAGAATTGCCAGAACATACTTCCCTTCTGTCTTCACTGGAGCCCAGAAAAAGATTTGCTGTCAAGAAACTTCAGCAAGTCCTGCCTGCATTGAAACAGTGTTCTCTGTTTGCTAGCCACTAGTAACAATATCGTCGTAACAAGGCCTAGCTGGGGAATAGAAAGAACAAATGTTTTAGTACATTTTCAGTTTGTCAATTTCATTTAAAGTATTATTTTCAAATGTAAAGTTGTCTATAGTAGGTCCAAACAAAAGTTGTCTTTAGACCGCTGTCAGTATTTCTCCTGTATCCTCTTGTCCTAGCACTGGTCACATATTGTTTTACAATTATATCTTGAGTTGGTGCTATGATTCTTGGTCTAGTCAAATGCTGCTAATTTACCAGTCTTCTGTCAATTCGGCTGTATGGTTTCCCCAGTCACAATAGGTTACCTTTACATAGTTCAGTATGATAGCAATTTCTGTTTTCTTAGCCTGCACAAGAAATCTGTAAAGTTAGTCAGTAATGTATGTTTACATTGTCACCATGTCGAATGCCAATTTTCAGTCAGTAGGTGCAACAATTTTTTTTATTTTCCAGTGCTGTCTCCAAAATACATTTGAAGTTTATCCTAACGGTAAATACATTAGTCTGCCTATTTGTTTGAATAGCAACAATTTAGCAGCTATATCCCAATTTGTCAATGGGGGTCTCTCAATATGTCACAAATGAAATGTAGTTTATTATGTATACGTCTGTGTATATTTGTATTTCGTATATTTTGTATTATTTCGGATTTTATTAAGTGGCGACAGCCAAAAAATACTTAACTCTAATTATATCCCATTGCCAGAACATATGATTTAAAGTAACAACAAATATAGCAACATGGTGCAATGTTAAGTATAACGTATAATGTTAAGTTTAGTAAAACTTGGAAAGAACTTATCAGCTAATTGACATTGCTAGAAGGTTAGCACTGACATGTTTGCCAATTTCATTGATTGCATTTGTCCATCTGTCACATGTCAGTAGAGTATTATTGAAAATGTGCGACTTCTTCTCTGTACTATTCATGGTTCTTAACGGCTGTTTGTGGGGTTTCGATAAACTAAGAAGCACAATGCACACAATTATACAAACTAACCTTGTCTACGTTTTGAATGAAAATAAGCTTCATACCTCAAATGCTATCCCTGAACCTGATGAAATGATCTGTATTATCAAACCCAGGTAACATATAGCAGTCAATAAATAACTCATATAATTTAGATAAACTGTATCCCCTCGATTATACGCTGCATAAAATTGATGGACTATAGTTATGAAGAAATAAATCACACATAGCAAATTTCCCATTCCGTATATGTCGTTCGTATTTTCTGAGCACTGTTCGACCGCGTTGTAAAGTCTGATTTTCAGCGTGTGCTGTCCACTGTCGCTTATCTTCCTCAAACATAACTTCAGAAGATCGTTGATGGCGCACATTTGACCAATGAAGAGTCCTAGAAAAATTGTATTGATGTGCATTTCCATCCAGTAAAAAGAAATGGTTGGATACAAGATTTGACTTTTTATTGCACCAATGCTAAAGAAAATGGGCATAAGGTACTTGATCGGCTGCAAATCCAATTCCATCCCTTGGTTCGTTGAGTCATCTATAGTCTTTAGATTGTCAAGGATTGAACTGAACTTTTCACGATTCACAAATATTTGGCATACACAGACAAAACATGTGACGATCTGTAGAAACTTCCGAAAGAGAAAGAAAGATTTGTGAAATACGTCAGGATTAAGAGGGGTTTTTGAATCTCTATAGGAGCAAAAATATGCCGTGTGGCCAATCAAAATGGTCAGCATTAGAGCAGTGGACAACGCAAGTCTTGGCACAATGCGGCAATCGGCGTCCAGTGGGAAGATGCCAAGACATCTGCTGATCTTGAAGATGTTTTTGCAAGCATCTTCAACTCCACGGAACTTGACGGAACATCTCATGACTGCTGTGGGCGAACACTGAGGTGAAATGAGTTCATCATCGTCGATTAACAAATTCATTTCATAAGTCCCATTGGATAGATTGTTTTTATTATTTTGACATGCAGCATTGAAGACAGCCAATCAATATCCTCTCATTGAATATTCATTTTATTTATAGGGCTACAGATAATTCTTATGTTTTTGTGGCCTTCACCTAGGAATGCAATTCATTGAGTAGGCCGTACAGTTCATAATGGCTCCTAGAATTATTGAATAATAATAAAATCGAAAAATGTATAATATTAAAACTATTACTATTAGCTTTATTCGGACTAGAATACTTAGTTTAATCATGACAATCTGTGGAGGGGAGAGTGCCTGGAAGTACTCACAGGCAGCAATACCAGCATCTTTCAAAGGGCCAATGACTGTTTTGTGCTGCTGAGAAATGATCTGGTGAGGTGAAGAGCGGGCTAAATGAATCTTCTATCCAAAATGTACGTCATTATATTTGGGGTCTTCTTATTTTATTTATGGGCATTTTTAGAGTGAGCCAGACATATAATGCTCTGTTGGGCTCAGGTTTATACCTGAGTATCCCAAAAGTGGGGAGGAGACGCCCACCGCAGGCTTGGGTCACTACAACCTCTTAGCCGCCGTCCGGCGAGCGCCCAGAAAGAGATAGAGCGGGTCTTTCACCCTGGCCACCATCCTAGTCGGCAGGGCAGCCTAATTCGCTTTGATCAGACTCCATAAAATCTTTAGAAGGTTTGTGCCCCGACAAAGCACTATATTCAGGAGAAGAGGTACAGGGTAGGTTTATAGGTAGTTTATGTGGTCTTGGAATGACCACGAATTCACACTCGGTGTCTAAGGGTAGGCGAAAACCGTCCGGATCCCAAAGACGAGTGTGAACCGGAGAGAGGCAGACTGGGTTGCCATGGGAGACACTGCTAGGGAAATTTGCAGAGCCGCGGCAACCGTCGTTCGCGAGGGAGAGGTCTCTCCCAAGGAGGTGCTAGTTTTAGTGAGACGAAGGCAGAGATTCCCACTAGGAAGGTGTGGGGTCTGACGACGCCGGACTAAAACATAGCGAGGTTAGGAGAGAGAGAGATGCAGAGGTAGTTAAATAAGAAGTCCATGGTTTTGAGTAGAGCAGCAGGCACCAGTGCAGGGAGAGAGGAGAGAGTAGTGTTCCAAATGGTGGTCCGATTCGTAATGAAAATCCGGTCAACTGGCACCCATTATATAGCCAGTCCGCCCTGGAGGAGATGGCCCCCCACCAGGCGGCCAGCAGAAGTAGGGATGGATCATCCCCCTACTCTCACTGACGTCATAAACTTTATTAAAATAATGAAAAATAGATACATATTTTCTGATAATCATTTGATGATATAGATACAAGGGAAGAGGGTAACTTATAATTATTTGTGATTAACAGGTGACCACAACATGCTCAAGCCTAATTCTTTTAGTCCTCCTCCGTACCTTAATCCATGGAACTCTACCCTCTTGAATAACCTATTTAGTGAATGTTCTTTCAAAAGCCTACTCGCTATATCTTATAAGGGTCATAAAATACACGTTTCGCTATATACTCCAAAAACCTCACTCTCAATTATCAATTGCTGTAATTAATTTTTTTAACACCTTTAGCTTTCGCTGAGGCATAAATGAATTCTACTCCCACAATCTGTTGCTGACGGTCCAGTCTAATGATTCGGGTTCGCCGACCTCCTGTTATCGAATTCACTCCAAAAACCAAAAAAACTACAAAGAAGATGAATATGGGACTCTGTCTGGAGAAAACATATTTTAATCGAGCACGCTGACTTCCAAACCCTCCCCGCAATCTTACACAGTTACGTTAGATTATTTTCCTAGAGGCCTGACTTGATATTTCCTCAATTCGCTCTTGCCTGCTGGTGTTGCTCGATGAAAATAGAGCCATCCCTCTTTATATCCTCTTTCTCCCCCCTTTTGTTCATGTAGTATATGAATAATACTATCACCGAACAGCTCAACACCTATTTCTTTTTGGTGCTTCCAAATATTTAAATTTCCCAAAATACACTCGATCTTTGAAATGCCGCCCATGTTTTATACCTAGCCCATCTAAAGCCCACAAATCTCATCTAAAGCTCACGTTTGCTAAAAAAAATCAATAAAATCCTTACATTTTGTTAAAACTTTGTTAGAAAAAATTAAAAAAGTTTTTTTTTTTACGCTAAATATTATACAACACAGACGATCCTGCCCGGAGGACCAAATGTTTGTGCTAGGGCTCTTAAAAATTAAGAAGTCCCCAAACGCCAGAAAATTGCGCCGGTTGCGTCTTGAGAAGCTAGAGGTTTGATTGTGTCGGCTAGCTCACAAACTTGCCAACAATAAGGTATATACAATAAACAAAGTCAAAAATATTAAAGAAATAACAATTCATTTTATTAAAAAACAAAACAAAAACAAATACCGATCAGCAACTTAACCAGGCCTGAATATTAGTATAAATAATTATTAGTATAATTAACGTATAAAATTACGAAAAAGTTTATAGTCACGATACGCTGGATGTTCGGTTAGCAGCCGCAGGACGGTGATCTTCAGATAGTCAACCGCAGGGCGGCGATGTGCACGGAGAGATAAACAGGTAGATAGGCCGAGAAGTTCAGTGGTAGAAAAAGCGACTTGGTGTTCGCAGGGGAACCGTCCGGTATGGAGTTATCTTCATCACTGACTAAAAACAGGCTCAGGTCTAAAGCCTTGTCCTCTAATACGCAAAGACGTGTTTATTTACTTCTTCGAGCTGTATAATCCTTCGAACTATTTCCTCTGTTGATGTATACAATATTATATTAAATGATTCAATTATTTATTAAATGATTCAGTCTGTTGATGTATACAATATTTACATACTAATTGTCTCCAGCCAAAACAATCAGAAAAGGATTTTTAAGTAATTCCTTTATTGTGCAATATTTACAATCTGCCTTTATAAGGCAATAAGTAATTAAGATATATGCTCTCATTCATACAATATTTACAGTTCATCATTTACTCGCTCATTCATACAATATTTACAGACAGCCCAGAGACCCCCCAAATCCACCGCAAAGAGAAAGCGGAGTCTTGGGAAGTCCCCCACGCTCCTCCGTCAGCCGCGTCACCGGATACTAGCCAGTGGATGCTGACCAAGAGCGCGAGAGCCACAGACGCTCAGGACATGATTGGAGAGACTGGCCATTGCCAGGACTCCCACTGTCACGCGTTTATAGCAGGTCACGAGGCCACTGCCGTTTCAGTCTCCGAGGAGGAGTGGACCAGACTTGCGACAAAGGGTGAAGGTAATGTGGGAGCATTTTGCTTCATTAACTTTGATCCACCATTGATTGCACCAATACTCGATCTCGTCAAGGTGTTTTTGAAGGTTATGGGATGCTATGTCAGGGTCTGGATGGGATGACAAGACTGCAGTGTCATCTGCAAATGTGGCCAAGAAGGTATTGGGAGTAGAGGGGACATCAGCGGTGTATAGGTTATAGAGGATGGGGCCCAGGACACTGCCCTGTGGAACTCCTGCACTTATGGGATAGTAGTTAGAGTATTCTAAACCACAGCGGACTTGGAAGAAGCGGTTTGAAAGGTAGGACTGTAGGATTAGGAAAAGGGTCTGTGGTAAATATCTTTTGAGCTTGTAGAGCAAACCTGCGTGCCAAACCCTGTCAAAAGCTTGAGCTATATCGAGAAAGGCAGCAGTGCAATACTGTTTGGTTTCAAGGGCTGAGGAGATGTGATCAACAACGCGAAGGCCTTGTTGAGCAGTGGAATGTCGTTGGCGGAAGCCAAACTGGTGTGTGGGAAAAAGGTTTTTGGATTCAACAATGGGAAGTAGACGTTTTAGTAGGAGTTTCTCAAATATTTTTGAGAGGATAGGGAGTAGGCTAATTGGACGATAAGATGAGGCGTCATTGGGTGGTTTACCGGGTTTGGCGAATAGGACAATAATGGAGTGTTTCCAGAGGAGAGGAAAGTGCGTCGTTCGGATTATGCAATTATATATGTAGGTTAGGAAGATTATGGCTTTAGGAGGAAGTTGTTTGAGAATTTGAGGAGTAAGGAGATCATATCCAGGGGATTTTCGGTAAGGTAAGTTTTTCAGAAGGTATTTAACCTCAGAGGGGTTAACGGCTTTTGGTGGAAGAGAGTGAGGAATAGGTGAAGTGAGGAAATCTTCCACAGTTGTGCTGTGAGTATGGCTTTGATGAGAAAGGTGAGGTGTGAAAGTATGGGTAAGATGCAGAGCAAATTCCTCCGACCTATCCCCATCCGAAGCCGCCCAGGACCCATCATCACGACGGAGTGGGTGTGAAACAGGTTGATACTTTAGGATTTTTTTGGTTACGTTCCACAAGGAGTTATCCCTGGTGGACAGAGAGGAGAGGTAGGAATTGAAAGAATCGGAACGGAAGGATGCCAATCGCCGCTTTACCAATCGGCAGTACTGATTGTACGTGCGACGATCAATAGGATGCCGGGATCTTTGCCACACTGTTCTGGAGCGGCGTTTGGATTGGATTAGATCTTTGAGATGCTGAGGTAAACGATTATGATTGTGGATTTTTGTGTGACGATGGGGTGACGATGCCTCCCAAGCCGACCTCTGGACCAGAGTAGTGAAAGAATGCACTGCATCGTCTAGGTCTTGGGATGTTTTCAGGGATAATTTGAGGTTTACGGACTCTGTAAGATGCTGACGGAAGTGGTCCCAGTCAACTGGGCCCCTAATAAATGAAGGAGGAGGCAGTTTGTGAATTGGTCTTAAGGAAATGGTTAATAATAAAGGGCTATGATCGGAGGAAAGGTCATCGAGGCGCTTGAGTGAATAGTTTAGTGTTCCTAAACTATTGTAAAAAAAGAAGTCAAGGAGATCAGGATTTCGGTTGGGATCTGATGGCCAATAGGTGGCTGTGTCAGGAGTGATAGTGGAGCAATGTTTCCGTGTGAGTGCAGACAGCAAAGCACGTCCTCGTGTATTTGTGGATCTTGACCCCCAGTGTTGGTGCTTCGCATTAAAGTCCCCACCCACAAGGAAACGATGTCCGATGGAGTCTAGAAAGGAGATGAATTGGGAGTCGGAAATGGATTTATTGGGAGGGCAGTACGTTGATGCAAGTGTAAGAGGAAAAGTGAAGGTGGTGATTGACACTGCAGTGGATCAGAAAAGGAAAGAAAATAAATTTATAATTTAAAAACAATTACGATCATAAAAAAAAATCCTCTCAAACAAAAAAATTAAGTTTAATTAAAACTTATTTACTGCCTAAGGGCCCGAACAGTTACTTCAATCTACAAAGAGTATTTTTGGGATGTGAATTGTAGATCTAGTTAGTGATCATGCCGTAGAAAAGGGTGTTTTGTCTAATTTTGCATGGACTTTAAGACGGAATATGTTCAAGGACAGTGGATACGCCCCAAATCAGTATGGTGGTTTTATTGGTGATTTAGAATGGAGAATTTACTATCTAAACACGTAAAGCGTAGTTTTCTTTACATATTTTATCGAATAAACTGTAAAAGGATTTGATAGATATGCCCATAATGTAAATAGGAATAATAATAAAATGTGTATTTGTTCAAAACATATACAGTGCTATAAAGTAGAACTTTAAATGACAAGCATTACTCCAATGCTAAGTATATTAGCATATATATTACTTATCTATTACACAATAAAGTGAGACTTCACCTGCTGAGTTGGCCTAGAAATAAACACTAAAAAGTACATAACAAACACTTATAACTTACGACATAAGCGAAGTATACATTAAAATTAAATAAAATATATCATATCTCAACACCATTGAAGGGAGATTACAAATCTAGTCATGATCTCAAATCAGACTACAGCGAAATCTTAACGCTTTTGGACCATGTGGTTCTGTTTAACGTGGTACCATTTCACTGCCCAAACTTTCTTAATTGCTGTCTATAAATCACTCCCATATGCAATTACAATGGTATGTTTAGTTATAAATGTGCCAAAAAAAAAAAATTCTATTTTGTTAGGGCAAAGTGGGGAGCAACTTTTCCCAAACAAGTTTTTTTTTTTTAGGTTAGTTATAACCTAACGGGTTAGTGGACCATTAGTTTTTTTGTTATATTTAATTTTTTTTTCCATCCAAGTTGAAAAAAGAAGATATTATTGTTTATTTCTGTGCATCCTCGTAACAGGGAAATGCATGAAGGTCGTCATCGAGAACGAAAGGTTAATGACGATGGTTCGCCAGCCCGCAGATATAACTGCAATGCTCCTGGAGAGCCTAAAAGATAGGCCGATATCCTGTCCCGTAACCCCAAGGAGCCCGAGACTGGACAAGGACGATATCCAAAAGCTGTTGGACATGGCAGTCATGAGAAGGATGGAGGCCTGATACAGGCCATTACCACTAGGGTGGCAGAAACAGTTACCTCCGTGGTAGTGTGACAGACACTGGCACTCATGGATCAGGGCACAGAGGAAATTCATAAGGCGGTCGACTACATCGACCAGAAGCTGTCCAGAGCGGCCAGAGGACCGGGGATTTCCGACCACATCGAGACCCCAAAGCCCCAGAGGGAGAGGCTTAAGGTGAAGAGACCCCTCCCCTCGACTAGCTGGGTTGCGGTGGTGGCAGCTAGCCCTGTAGCTGCACCACCGCCGCTAAAAAGACCAAATGTCCCCGCCCCGGTTGACGAAGAGGTCCCCCTAACCACGGAGGACGAAGAAGGATACGCCACGGTCGGCAAGAAGAGCAAGAGGAGAAGAGTACAGAAGGCGACGACTCCGGGACCGGCGAAGAAAGTCGACGTGCGGGAGTTGGTGGTGAGGCTTCCGAAGACGCGGACGGAGGAGGCTACCCAGGGGAAAACCTACATAATAATAGAGGGCGACCCGGTTCAGATCATGAAGAACATGCCCCCAAAAGACCCTAACAACTCGTACAGGATAATTAGAGGTACGAAGGCCGGAGGGCTCCTTGTGAAGACCCCAAGTATGGTGGAGGCGGTGAGGCTCCTCCAAGCTACAAAGGCGGCCGGCCTTACGTCAAGGTTGCCGCAGAAAAGGGGACCCAGGGTGATATTTCGAGGGGTCCCCAGAGCATGGGGGGAAAAGGAATTCCTGGACGAGGTTTGGGCTACGCTGTCCAGGGTTGACCCAACCCTGGCAAGCCTTCCACAAGACCAGAGGCCAGGCGTGTTAAAACTGGTCTTCAGTATGGGGGCCACCAGGGATCCAGTGTATGTTAGTTGGGTAGCCGAGATGTCCCCGCAAGTTAGGTTCGCGCTCCTGGGGGGAGAAGGGGTATGGGTAGGGAGGTGGCACAAGGTAGTGGTGAAGGTTTACCTTGATGCGCCACGCTGCGCTATTTGCCAGGGCTACGGGCACTCCAAAGCCACTTGCACCAGGAAGGACAAGCGCCCGAGATGCGCGGGCTGCGTCAGAGCGGGGCGCCAAGAAGACGAAACTAGGCACCAGTCAGGAGCGGCGGAGTGCCCGCAGTTGTTCAAGGAGGGGGAGGCCCTGGTAAGAAGGACCCGGTATGTGTAGGAGGATTAAAGTCATCCAAGTCAACATGGCAAAGAGCCGGATGGTGGCCACTTAGCTATCTGCCCTTACCCGCCGCTACGATGTCATGTTGCTGCAGGAGCCGTATTGTCAGCGAGGAGTGATTGTTGGTCTCGACACGTTGGTTAGAGTAGTCGCCATGGGCAGTAGAGAAAGGAGGGTGGCGATCGCTGTCTGTAACCCCACGCTGGACGTCATGTCTCTCGACCAGTTTTGTCGGGAGGACCTGGCGACGTGTCATATCGGGTGGAGAGGTGGGAAGCTATTGGTATCCTCCCTCTAACTCCCCAATGACTTGGACCCGTCGGAGCTGCTCGGGACGCTAGAGGAATGTGCCAGGCAAAGAAGACGCAGGGAATTCCTTATTGGCGGAGACTTCAACGCCTGGCACACAGCTAACCAGATGGTAATTATGAACAAAGAGCGAGGACCCCGACGTTTACGGGGGCGCAAGGTAGCAGCTGGATAGACGTCACCTTGTCCTCGACCCCCCTCGCAGGACGTATTGAGAACTGGAGAGTATTCGCCGAGACCAGCAGTGACCACAACTCCATCTTCTTCGATGTGGTCACCGGGGCGCCAAGACAGGAAACAGGCGCCCAAGGGTACGTCACGCGGGGAGTTAGGTGGTTCGCCTATCAGATCCGGCTGGAGGGAAGACTAGTGGATGATGAGTGGGCTATCCTACGGGATGACCCCCTGCATTTGGATAGTCCTGACAGTAAGGTAGTGTCCCTCACTACGGCCATGAGGGACGTTGCGGAAGCAACCCTTTAGCGAAGGAAGCCCAGGAAAAGATGTAGCCCATGGTGGACGCCCGCCCTTACATCGGCCAAGAGAGAGCTCTACAGGGCGAGACATGCGTTCCAGAAGTGTAGGAACCAGCAGGTCCGGAAGGCCCGACAGGCCTGACACAGGTCCCTCCGGAAGGTATACGTTAGGAAGATAGAGGTTACCCGGAGGAAAACCTGGGACGAGTTCGTCCAACGCGAGTCGGAGAAGAACCCCTGGGGTATTCCGTATTGAGTGGCCCAGGGGTGGCCAGTCCAAGACACTCGCCACGCTGAAGAGCGGCGATTGGCAGGCCACCTCCCCGGAAGAAGCAGCGGCCTTTCACATGGAGGAGACATACCCCAGGGATCTAGAAGAACCTGACTCGCCTGAAGACTCTTGGGTAAGATCCCTGACAGAGGGCCGCCCCGGCACGGACCTGCACCCACCATGGGACATCCGGGACCTGCGCATCGCCGTGCAAAAGCGGAAGACCGGAAGAGCTCCAGGATTGGACGAGATTGATGCGGCCATGATCAAGGCATCGTGTCCACTCATAGAGCGGAGGCTGCTCGAAATAATGAATGAGTGCCTTGACCACGGGAGATTCCCGAGCCAATGGAAGAGAGCGGAGCTCAGACTCATTCCGAAGGGAGCCGACCGGGACCTGACAGCCACCAAGAGCTATAGGCCCATTAGCCTCCTTCCAGTCCTGAGTAAAGTCCTGGAGAGACTCATGCACACGGCGTTGCGGCAGACGTTTGAGAAGGTGGACCACCCAAGACAGTACGGCTTCTGCAAGGGCAGGATGCTTTGGATAAGATAAGGGACGACATGGCGACTCGCTCCAAGTACGCGCTGCTGGTCACATTTGACATCTCCTCTGCTTTTGACAGGGTGTGGTGGCCCTACGTCATAAGTAAATTGCAGGAGCTGGAAGCCCCAAGCAATATGTATGAGCTCGTGGGCAGCTACCTTAGCGGACGTAGGGCGGTCATCAGAGGAGTGTCCTACGACGTCGAAGCACCGGTGGAGCGAGGGTGTCCCCAAGGCTCAGTCCTGGGCCCTGCCCTTTGAAAATTAGTGTTTAACAAGGTCCTCGTGACCATGGAAGAGCGTGGGTTCCCCGCGGTGGCATACGTGGGTGACCTTGCAGCGACCATCGTGGGGAATTCGTGCCGAGGTAGTAGGAAGAGCGTGCGCCTGTGCCACTTTGGTCAAGGAGTGGTGCGCCGGAATGAAGATGACCATGGCTGCGGAGAAAACAACAGCGACGTTGATACGAGGCAAGATGGACCGTACCCACCCTATGTGGTTGGAAATAGAAGAAAGAAGCGTTAGGGTGGGCACGGAAATAACGTACCTGGGGGTGAGACTGGGGAAAAGATTAAGCCTTTCTCCCCACATCGAATACCTCGGAGACAGGGTTGTCGCAGTAAGTAACTCCTTCGCGAGGATATGGGAAGCGATGTGGGGAGTCAGGTTCCCAGTCTCAAGAACCCTCTACCAAGCAGTCATCATGGGAATCATTAGGTACGCTTCGCAGTCATGGTCGGCGCACCTGGACAAGGTCCAGACGCACGCCCTGAAAAAGATACAGAGAGCGGCTTTGATAAGGGTCACGAGGACCTATAGGACGGTGTCTCAGGACGCGGTGGAGGTATTGGCAGCGGCGGCACCAGTTGATCTGGTCCTCCTGGAGCAGCGGCTCAGGTCGAAGATGAAGAGAGGGAATATTGAAGAGCTTCCACCTCCCCTTCGGAGAAGCATTGAGGAGGAGCCCGGGAGGTGGAAGGCCTTCATAGGGGAATGGACAATAGAGGCTTGGGGCGCCAGGTGGACTGGCACGACCAAGGTGAGTACCCTGAGGAAGTACTTCCCCTCCTTAGTCCAGGACAGGCTGAGGGCAAGTTGGGTCTCCCCGGATTACTGGGTGTCACAAGTGCTCACAGGACATTCCGTTGATTCCGTCCCAGGCTGTACGAATACAAGAGGGCAGAAAACAGGTCCTGCCCTCATTGCGGTGAGAACAATACCGCGGAGCATGTCGTACTCTCTTGTCATGCACTGGAACCGGCTAGAGCACGGCTGCTCCGTACGATAGGAGAGTACAGCCTGGCCTAGTCCGACCTGCTTTCGCTGGCGAACGACGAAGTGAGATACACCGCGTTCTGCAGATTCGTTGGAGAGTGGAAAAGGTTCAAGGCTCCGAGCACTTTACTATATCCAGGGGGGTGGCGTGGGGTGAGCAGCCGTGTCTTCGGAAAGGCTCACCCGAAGCCAACGATGTATCGGCGGTTCCAGAGGAGTCACTGTAAATATGTATATATAGATCTAAGGTAGGACTGAGAAGTATATGGTTTGATATAAGTTTAGTTATAGCGGGATAGAGGATGCACCCCTCATGTATATATAGTTTAAATATTAGGTAGAACACGGATCCAGAAATGTAAATAGTAATAAGATAACTAGCTATAAGGGGGAAAAAAAATTAGTTAAGGATTTGTAAATATATTATTAGAGGTGTTTCCTTTGTTTCTTTTCTCTTTACTTCAGTTTTGTGCTTTCTTTTTTTTTTTTTTATTATCATGTGGTTATTTGTGTGAAATAAATGGAACGAAACAGAATAACCGAAGGTGCGCTGACCGGTGCAACAATCCCATTGCACCGGAATACGCGCACCACAGGCTACGTAGCCCCACGAGCCCGCTTTACGGGCTTGTGGGGTAAGTCCGTTTGAGGCTCAGCCTCAGGTAGAGTTGAAAAAAAAAAAAAAAAGGATAGGATAGATATGGGGGAAAGCTATTGGTATCCTCCCTTTACCTCCCAACAACAAGGTCCCTTCGGAGGTGCTTGGGGACTCGAAGAGTGTGCCAGGGGAAGAGGTAATAGGGAGATCCTTATCGGAGGGTATGTCGATGCCTGGCACACAGCATTGGGTTACACACACACTACGAGAAGGGGTTCGTGGTGGTGGACTTCGCGGCTGATCAACCAGATGACCATCCTGAATAACGAACCCCGAACCCCGACCCCCTGACGTTCACGGGGCCGGAGGGTAGCAGCTGGATGGATGTCACCATGTCCTGGACCCCCCTCACAGAACGCATTGAAAATTGGAGGATATCCGCCGAAACCAGCAGTCACCATTTCCTTCGATGTGGTCACTGAAGCGCCGTGTTAGAGATCCGGCGCCCGAGGGTACGTCACGAGAGGAGTTAGGTGGTCCCCCTACGAAATCCAGCTGGAGAGGAGACTTGTAGATGACGAATGGGCTATCCTAAGGGAGAGCATCGAAAGAAAGGTAGCGTTTCTCACAACGCCCAAGAGTGACGCTGGGTAAGCAGCCCTACTGTGCAGGAAGCCAAGGAAAAGCTGTTACCTATGATGAACGCCCGTCCTCACAACGGCTAAGAGTCCTTTTTCATGGAAGATACACACCTCAGGGATGACCAGGATAACGACTCGCCCGAAGACTCCCGGGTAAGATCTATGACAAAGCTCCCCCCCCCCTGGCACGGATCTGTATGCACCATGGGACATTTAGGATCTGCGCCTCACCGTGGACATGCAGAAAATTCGGAGAGCTCTGGAACTGGATGAGATTGTAGCCGCGATCGTAGGGGCATCGTGCCCACTCATAGAGAAGAGGCTGCTAGCGATCATGAATGAGTGCCTGTACCACGGGTATTTCCCAAGCAAATGGAGCTCCGGCTGATTCCAAATCGGATCGGGACCTGACAGCTACCAAGAGCTACAGGGCCATAAGCATTCTCCCAGTCCTGAGTAAAGTCCTGGAGCGACTGATGCACACGGCGGATATTTGAAAAGGCAGACCTCCCTAGGCAGTATGGCTCCTGAAAGGGCAGAAGCACAGCTGACGCCTTGGACCGGATATGAGAAGATATGGAAACTCGCTCCAAGTACGCGGTGCTTACATCTCCGCTGCTTTCAACAGGGTTTGGTGGCCCTACGTTATGAGGGGGCTGCAGGAGCTAGAGACCCCATTGGCAGTTACCTGAGTCAGCGTATGGTGGATATCAATGGAATGTCCTACAATGTGAACGCACCGGTGGAGCGAAGGTGTCCCCAAGGCTCAGTTCTTGGCATTGCCCTCTGGAAATTAGTTTTCAATAAAATCCTCGTGACCCTAGACCACGGTGCCCTATGTTGACGATCTGGTCGTGGTGGTTGGACCGTGCCCAGCCAATGTGGCAGGATATTGATGGAAGACGTGTAAGATTACCAGGCGGCGGTAATGGGAATCCTAAGGTATTCTTCGCAGTCATGGTCGGCCCATCAGAACAAGGGCCAGGTGCACGCTCTGAAGAAAATCTAGAGGTCGGCACTGATCCGGTTTTCGAGGGCTTAGAGGACCATATCGTTTGCGAAAGCTGAGGTTTTGACAGGGGCTGCTCCAGTGGACCTGGTCCTCCTGGACAACGCCTCAAGTCAAGGATGAGGTGAAAGTGCTTCCACCTCCCCAATGGAGAAGAACTGAAGAGGAACCTCATCGGCGAGTGGACTACTGAAGCGTGGAGCGCCAGGTATACCAGTACGACGAAGGGGAGGACTCTCAAGAAGTAGTTTCCCTCAATCCAGGACAGGCTGAGGGCTAGATTGGTCTCCCCGGAGTATTGGACGTCGCAGATTCTCACTGCGGATTTCGGTGGATTTCGTGCCAGGATAGTATACGAGGGCAGAGGACAATTCCTTCCCTCGCTGTAGAAGGGACGACACTGCAGAGCACATCGAGGTCTCTTGTCAAGCTTTGGAACATGCGACTGACGGTTGCTTTACTCGTTAGGAGCATATAGCCTGCCGTCGCCGCCGTCAACGAGGAGAAGAGATTCGAGGCGTTCCGAGATTTCATCAGAGAGTAAAGGGAGCTCCAAGGCACCGGGAACTTATCGATTTCCAGGTGGGTGGTGCGGGTAGAACAGCCGTGTAGACATAATTTGAGTCTTTAAGGGGGAAAGAGGATGCACACTCCTTATAAATATAAATTTAAGGTTATTAAGACTAAGGAAATTGTAAATAGTAGATAAGTTGTAAATGTTTTATATAGGTTAGGTCAGTTTTAGAATTCCTTTACTAGTATTAAGGGGGGGGGGATTACCTAATAAGGAAAGAAATTGTAAATAGCATATGAGATGATTATTTTTTTTTTTTTCTTGTTCTCTGATTCGAAAACAAAAGAAGTATAACAGAATAACATAAGGTGCGTTGACCGGTGCAACATTCCCATTGCACCGGAATACACGCACAACAGGCGACGTAGCCCCATAGGCACACTTCACGTGCTTGTGGGGAAACCCCGTTTGAGATTCAGTCCTCAGGAAGGGGAAAATTGCTGGGATGCCAATTTTGCCATCTTCTTTGCCTTTTGCCTTATTTCTTTACTGCCTCTATAAGTTATTCTTGGATTCTTCTTCACCCTGAATAGCTTAATCATGTTTTAGTCTATATATAGCAAGCTTATTTTGACTTATTTATTTCTTCGAATGTCCTCAGGCGAATATATCTACAAATTATTTCTGTATTTCCTGTAGCATCGCTGCATTATATACCTGTAAGACTTATTATCCAGAACTAATGCAGTTGTAATGAAACTAGCGATAGCTAATAAACCTTTTATAAGATAAAACTAAGCAAGATATAATAGATAAGAATTTGAAAATACATAAGGTAAATTTGTTGCATGAATAGTTATAACAATTATGGTTACATGATCTTAAATCGAGTACTACCGTAGTATTTAGGCACTAGATATGCCAATCTGCTTTATCCTTTCTGGATAGGGGTTCAATAAATAATAGGGCCGTAAACCATTGTGGACTGGGATCTCACCAGACTCCGACTCACACTTATCACGATAAGTAAATCAATAAGAGACAAACAATTTCTACAGAGCATTTATGATATTTATTATTTCGTTCGTCGATTGCCCCACTTCTCTTCCTTATGTTGATTAGTTTGGGCTGTACTGTACCAAAACGACAAGGTACGTAGTTCCGGTCAGAATCATCTGCAACAAGAAGAACTGATTAGCATGGAAGTAGGAAGAGGACTTTCTATTAGAGGAAATTTACAATGGCCAAATATATAAATATTTATTATTATTTATTTAAATAATATTAATAATTTTATTAATAATAAATATTTAATGATAAAAAAAAGCTTGTACTACTTCATCACAAAATATCCATTGGAAGTCGGGTTCTGCCAACTGATTTAAAAGGAAGTTGTCACTTCTGGTTGCTGAGCCGCCATTTTATAACGAACGTTAAAAAAACAAAACAATCACGCCAATGCGTGGAACGGAGGTTATGAAAATGTTTCCAAGCAAGTTTTTTTTATTGCTTTATTTTATTAAATAAACTAAAGTACTAAACATATTAATAGTTAGGGCGAGGTGATCTTTAATTTGAAACCCATAAATTGAATTTTTCTTTTTTTTAGCAAGTAATTAATTATTAAATGATAATCGTTTTTTAAAGCATTTTCAGTATTTTTTACAACATAAAATTAACCCACCATGTGACATTTAAAATATTTAGGGTGAGCATTCGCCAGTATAAATGGGCAGTAGTAGACACATTAGGGCCTCCGGTTTTGAGAAAAATAAATGAAATCCTGATAAAAATAAATTTTATCATGAAACACTAAGGATTGCTACTGTATCAGAAGTGGGTATGCTGGCTATACCTAAAAAATATACCTAGATGAAGTCAAATATCAATAAACCAAGGTAACAAGTATTAATTGCCATACTTACGGAAAAAATAAGGTGTTTATTGACAGGGAAAAATCCGTTTGCTGTGAATTCGAATTCTTTTGTCCTTTCAAAGTGGAAAAGCACATATTCCTGAAGAAATGAATAAATCATTTAGGATATATTTGTACCTATGTACTGCACACTCATATAGAACTGAATATATACATTGCTCATCATTTCTTGACTGCCGTTTTGAACTAGGTCTTTATAGAGAGCATCGTTAAACATCCTCATCTAAAAATAATAAAAGCAAGCAGGTAAGGTGAACTGAAAAATAAGCTTAATAAATTTAAACTAAACAGCAATAAAAAAATCAAAGTGCAATTTTAATAGTTAGCATGGATTTGTTCAATTTATTGAGTTTAGTTTATTTCAATAACAGTCTCGATCTTAATAACACATTTGAGATATAGTTAGTATCTTGTCGAGCTTGAAACGAAATAAGTTCCTTTTTTATTTACATAGGTGATTCTTAAAATTATTCAAATCCTAAATTGATGTTTGTCTCGATCGGCAAAAAAGAAAAAAGCTTTGTTGACAACAGCAGCTAGAATGAAATAAACATGGACATTAGACCATTCTCGGCCTTATTTTTTATTGTTTCAATGATCATGAACCTGAAGTACAAATATTCTGGGAATATTATATTTGTGGCAGGTATAAATTATAACTAAATAGAATAAAATAAGGTACTTGCACATCTAGTATATGTAATAGTCGTTGCTTCACTTGTGTAGATTTCTACATTCTTGAACTCATCCCTTCCAACTTCATGAAATTCCATAGTAATCTATCCAACAACCCTCATCCCGTGGCGTAATGGCCACTTATCCCTATAACCCTTCTTGGAGACTTAAGCTGTACCCGGCAATGCACAGTTCTCTAATCATGTCCCGAGCGTCTGTGGCTCTCGCGCTCTTGGTCATCCTCCACTGGTTTGTATCCGGTGATTCGCTGACGGAGGAGCGTGGGGTACTCCCCACAACTCCGCTTTCTCTTTCGCATGTGAGGGAGGTGACAACCAAGTGGATTTGGGACGTATCTGGGCTGTAAATACTGTATAAATGTGCGAGAGAATGAAAATTGTAAATATGGTATGAATGAAAACATTTATTACAATTACTTATTGCCCAATAAGGCAGATTGTGATTTTGTAACAATATGAAATATCCTTGCTATTAAAAACAAAAATTTTATTTCAGTGTATGTTGTTGAAACATTTAGCCTTGTGTACAGCTAAAATAAACAATACCCACATAATTAATACAAACTCCAGGAAATCCTTTTTCAGCGCCAAAATATTTTTGCCTGGTTTCATTGCATCCAGCATTGAGCTAAAATATGAACAAGTTGTCACCAAATCTTGCGGGATTTATCATAATAAAAAAATAAATAAACCAATCTAATGTTAAAAATAGTATTACCATGATATTAAACTTATAAATATAAAATTACTTCTATCTAAAATGAGTTCCACAATCATTCTACTTTATAACAACAAAATTACAAACTAACCTTGTCTACGTTTTGAATGAAAATAAGCTTCATACCTCAAATGCTATCCCTGAACCTGATGAAATGATCTGTATTATCAAACCCAGGTAACATATAGCAGTCAATAAATAACTCATATAATTTAGATAAACTGTATCCCCTCGATTATACGCTGCATAAAATTGATGGACTATAGTTATGAAGAAATAAATCACACATAGAAAATTTCCCATTCCGTATATGTCGTTCGAATTTTCTGAGCATTGTTCGACCGCGTTGTAAAGTCTGATTTTCAGCGTGTGCTGTCCAGTGTCGCTTATCTTCCTTAAACAGAACTTCAGAAGATCGTTGATGGTACACATTTGACCAATGAAGAGTCCTAGAAAAATTGTATTGATGTGCATTTCCATCCAGTAAAGAAACTTGGTGGGGTACAAGATTTGACTTTTTATAGCACCAAACCCAAAGAAAATGGGCATAAGGTACTTGATCGGCTGCAAATCCAATTCCATCCCTTGGTGCGTTGAGTCATCTATAGTCTTTAGATTGTCAAGGATTGAACTGAATTTTCCACGATTCACAAATATTTGTATGCCAAATATTTGGGTTTTTGCATCTTTATAGGAGCAAAAATATGCTGCCTGGCCAATGAAAATGGTCAGCATTACAGCAGTTGACAACGCAAGTCTTGGAACAATACGGCAATCGGCGTCCAGTGGGAAGATGTCAAGAAATCTGCTTATCTTGAAGATGTTTTTGCAAGCATCTTCAACTCCGCGGAACTTGATGGAACATCTCATGACCGCAGCGGGCGAACACTCAGGTGAAATGAGGTCTTCAACATCGATTTCATTAGTCCCACTTCATAAATTGTTTTTATTATTTTGGCATGCAGCATTGAAGACAGCCAATCAATACATATATCCTCTCATTGAATATTAATTTTGTTTATAGGGCTACAGATAATTCCTTGCCTTCACTTAGGGATGAAATTCATTGAGTAGTCCATACAGTTCATAATGACTTCAAGAAGTATTGAGTAATAACAAAATCCAAAAATGTATAACATGAAAACTATTACATTAAATTAGCTATATTCGGACTGGAATACGTAATTTGATAATGATAATCTGTGGAGGGGAGGGTACGTGGAAGTGCTCAACAGGCAGCAACAGGATCACCTCCCAAAGGGCAATAAACAATAATTAATAGTAAACAAAGCAAAGGGGTTTTGCGCTGCTGAAAGATGATCTGACGAGGGGAAAAGCGTGCCAAATGAATGTCCTTTGAAAGATATACAAATTTGGGGTCTTCTTATTTTATAATATTTATTGGCATATTTCGAGTGAATCGGGCATATTAAGCCCAAACCTGGTCCTCCAGAACCTTACCCCTCGGAACTCTACCGTCTTGATTAATAGCTTTACCGTGTCTTGGAAGCCACACGTCCTAAAACATAAAAGTTTCACTATTTACTCCAATAACCGCAGTCTAATTATTTAGTTCCTCCAACTCCTTAAGTCAAACTTCAACTCATTTTGCTGAGGCTTAAATGATTCCTAACCTTACGATCTGTCCTTGACGGTCTAAGCTAACGGTGGGCTCGTCGTCCTCCTGCTATTAATATCACTTCAATAACTATCACTCCTAGACAGGGTTTCCTCAGGGGTCTTATACGCTGTTGACGGGACCATGGGGTATTTCGTTGCCTGTGGTGCGCGTATTCCAGTGCAAATTGGGTATGTTGCACTGGTCAGGACACCATTTGTTCTTTTAAACTGGCTTTATTTGTTCAATTATGTTTTTCCCCTTCTTAATGCTAACTTATTACTATTTACGAAGGGACTCCAGTCCATATTGTTCCAAAGGTGCCTTCTTGATGAGCACCTCGATATTAAGGATGCTCAACCTGGATGCTCAACACTCCCCTGGTAATGGCGACGTTCCCTGGTCCCTTCAGCTCTTTCCACCTCTGAAACCAAAAATCTACAAATAATATGGAACGTATTCCTAGAGTAGTAAGTTCGGATTAATTTGAATCATGAAGCCTCATTCTAGTGATATCCCCTCACTCCCCCCCCCCCCCCGAAATCTTACACAGTTATGTTAGATTGTTTTCATAGAGGCCAATCTCTATATTTCCTCAATTTTCTTTTGTCTGCTGCTGTTGGTCGATGAAAATTAAGCTATTCCTATGTCAATCCAATTGCTCCCCTTTCATTCACATATGTATGAATATAGTGCATGAATGATCTTACCATCGAACTGCTCAACAACTATTTCTCCTTGATAACTCCAAATATTCAAATTCCTCAAAGCACATATTGGTCTTTGAAATCTAGTTTCCACCCATGTGTCTACTTAACGCTAACGCTAAAGCCCACAAATCCACTTTAAAAAACAATAAATAATTAAAATTAAAATCCTTATATTTCGTTAAAATAGTTGGTGCTTTTCACCTCTACCTCCTTATTTCAAAGCAAGGATCTACATGGTGCTTCCAAATAATTAAATTACTCAGAATACATCTTGTTCTTTGAAATATGGTCCTCCCATGTTTTCTACCTAAACCTTCTGAAGCTCACGTTTGCTAAAACCAATAAATTAATAAAACCTTCCTTATTCCTTCACTACTCTGATCCAGAGGTCGGCCTGGGAGGCATCGTCACCCCACCGCCATCTGAAAAATCACAATAAAAATCCTTTACCTCAGTATCAAAGACCTAATCCAAACCAAACGCCACTCAAGAACAGTGTGGCAAAGATCCCGACATCCTGCTGATCGTCGCTCATACAATCAGCACTGCAGGCTGGTAAAGCGGCAATTGCCATCATCCACTCCGATTCTTTTAATTCCTATTTCTCCTCTCTGTCTACCAGGGATAACTCCTTGTGGAATCGAACTAATAGCATCCTGTTTCACACCCACTCCGTCATGATGATGGGTCCTGGGCTGCTTCAGATGGCGAGAGGGTGGAAGGATTCGCACTGCATCTTTCCTGTACTTTCACTCCTCACCTTACCCCTCAAAACAATGCTCATCGCCCAACTGTTGAAGATTTCCTCACTTCCACCAAAAGCCGTTAACTGAGGTAAAGCTCAAAAGATATTTACCACAGACCCTATTCCTAATCCTTCAGTCCTACCTTTTAATCCGGTTCTTCCAAGTCCGCTGAAGTTTAGAATATTCTAATTAATATCGTATAAAAGCTGGAATTCCACAGGGCAGCGTCCTGGGCCCCATCCTTTATAATCTATACACCACTCTACCACTAATACCTTCTTGTCAATATTTGCAGATGACACTGCAGTCCTGTCAACCCATTCAGACCCTGATATAGCATCCTAAAACCTTCAAAAACACCTTGATGAGATCGAATATTGGTGCAACCAATGGCGAATCAAAGTTAATGAAGCAAAATGTCCCCACATAACCTTTACCCTCTGCCGCAAGTCCTGTCCACTAGTCTTTTTAAATTCGATACCTCTCCCTGTGTCTGAGACAGTACGGTATTTAGGCTTTCATCTCGACAAATGACTGACATGGAACCCACACACGAAGCTAAAAAGACAAGAGCTAAACAGACACTTTGGACAACTGTACAGACAACTTCGAAGGGCATCCCATCTCTCAATAGAAAATAAACTACTTATTTACAAAGTTATACTTAAGCCAATCTGCACATACGGAATAGAGCTATGGGGGACAGCAAAGAATTCGAACATCAAGCGCATAGAATCCTTTCAATCAAAAGTCCTGAGAACAATAGTAAATGCCCCTTATTACGTCGGCAACAAAACCATTTATAATGATCTGAATATACCCTACATTCTTGAACTCATCCCTTCCAAGTTCATAAAATTCCATCGTAACTTATCCAACCACTATAATTCCCTAGCACAATGATTGCACTGCATCACTCATCCCTATAATCCTCCTCGGAGACTAAAACGACAGTGGCCTCATGACCTGCTATAAATAAGTGATAGCGGGAGTCCTGGCAATGGCCAGTTTCTCTAATCACGTCCTGAGCGTCTGTGGCTCTCGCGCTCTTGGTAAGCCTTCGCTGACTCTTATCCAGTGACGCGGCTGACGTAGGAGCGCGGGGCACTTCCCAAGACACCGTTTCCTCCGCACGCGAAGGAGGTGACAACCATGTGGACTTGGGGGGCCTCTGGGCTGTTTGTGTATATAGTATGAATGAACGAGTGAATGAAAATTGTAAATTGGTATGAGGGAAATTATTCATCACAATTACTTATAGCCCAAGCAGGCATAATGTAATTTTATCTTAATAAAAATTGTTAGTAATATAAAAAATAAAATAAAATCCTTGGTCTTTGGTTCTTTTGTTCTCTGCCTCACTATTTCAATTCAAGGACCTACTTGCATTTCAAACAGTTTGCTACTTCCAATCATTCCTGTCTGATACTTATCACGTCATCAAATACAAGGCTCCTCAAATGTCAATGAGAATTTTCGTAGTCTAGTCAGTACTTTTCCTGGAAAAACTATGTATTGAATATACCCAGACTATTCTTGAAACAACGGACTAACATAACAAGTAATGTTGAATGGCCTGTTTAATTGACCATGCTATTCTACAACCATGAGTTTATTCAATTACATAAAATAGGTTGAGAGCAGGTACTTTCCCAATTGAGATTAGAAGAAAAAAACGATTTCTGAGAGGGTCCATCTATTTAAACCTCTGTAGTGCCCCTGCAGTGCAAAAATAATGAAATACAGACTCTACGTCTCGACATCAGCAAAGGGTCCACAAAATTTTTGTTAGAGGTTTTAATCAGAAGAAATATTACATAAGCATTTGTAATAAAAAATGGTTCTGCAGCATTTGTTGTGTAAGGCTGTAAAACAAGCTACAGTTTATTGACACTTCTTGATAGGCAGCGAATAATAATCCACTTAAACCCTTATCGGATTTTGTGAGAATTTCGCGTGTTGAGTTGAGTTTTATTTCGAAATCGATAATACATTAAATACAATCGATAATAAATCAAATAATCTCTAATGCTGCCAGTAAACTTTGTTGTTTCGGGATCGTACGTGTTTGTACCAGGCCAGGTGCTTATTATTTTTCGGACTTCATAAATGTATCGCATAGAGGTCCGTAAATGTATGAGAGAGTAAATACATAGGAAAATAACTTGGGGAACTTACGGCTGGGGATCACATAACAGGGGCCTGAAAGTAAGACTTTGGGCAAGGCAAGTTATGCAAGGTCAAAATCAATCAGAAAATAGATAAGTCACCGTCCTATCATGTCCTGTTTACTTATGGCTGCTCCTGCCACTGTACTGGGTAAGATGGGACGCCCAATTAAAAGCCACCATCGGTTTAGTGTTATATTTACCCTTGAAATACTCCAGGAGAAGACATGCCAAAAAGATACCTTAGCTATTACGTGTCTCCATTAAATAAAGTAATTCTTCAATATTCATTATAAAAGAATGTTCAAAATTTCCTGATATTTTTCATACAGGCTAATCTTAAGTTACATTTGGGGACTGTAAACACTGAGCTGTTGATAACCAAAGTTTCAGAGATCATTTGTACGAAATACTTTCATGGAATACACAAACACATACGTCACACACGTAAGTTTCTCCGTGCATGTTTGAAATTATAGCCTCCCCCACTTTGTAAACAATGCCCGTGCCGCATGTGATAGAAAACTGTAACACCTTCACGTAACTACTACCTGTTACAGTAATTAGTGACTTGGAGTTACAGGCAACCGTGGAAGTCACTAATCCGATTTACCTGGTCGTACCCACCTTTACATAAGAGTAGCTTACCTTCCCGTTTTTTGTAGCGGCTATGCTCTCCCTCTCCTCTATAGGACAAAAAACTAAGAACATCTTCCCCTCGCCCGAGCTTCTCCGGTCATTCCACGGTATTCACTTCACCGCCCACCGTTTTTCTTATATCGACGGACCCCGAATCAAATCCATTTCTTTTGTACCAAAAGGTCGAGCCCTGAACCCAATATCTGATCAAAAACTACAACCCAAAGTAGTCATCGTACAATAATGTCAAGTAAAATCTTTGAATGATAATGAAATGAAATGTAAATAAAACTCCAGGGTCTGAAATGGGTAGCGAGTAACAATTTGTCATCAGCGAACGTATCAAGAAAGGTAATGGGAATACCGTCGGTATAGAGTGTAGAGGAGAGGGCCGGGATCTTATACCTTCGGGAACTCCAGCTTCAACTGGAAAATACTAGAACTCTAATGAATTTATTGAAGTCAGTTCTGTATTTTTTGGGCAGTTCACGATAAGGTGCGTTTGTCGGTATAACTTTAGTGATTAATTTATTTCTTGGTCCATCCGGAATTTCACACCTCCATATGCTCGTAGATCATGCAGTCATGCGGGGATTATTGTCAGTATTTTACAATCGCTTGGAGTATCGAACTGTATGAATAAATATGTGTTAATTATTTCAAAGAGGGCCTATATTTACGTCGTTGTCTTTAGATTTTTCGAGCCTATTCTGTTAGAAGATACATTACGTGTCAATATAAGCGGCGGTTTAGTTAAGTAAGTTGGTATCGGGATGGGATCAGTATTTTTTTCGTCGTTGTGTGAATCCAAAAATAACAAGCAAACCGTAAGCCAGGAAAATATTTGATGAGTATACCTTTACAATGTCAGGTAGATCGGGTTATAGTTAACGTCCTTAACTGTTAAACACACGTAGTCTTTGAAGACTTTTCAGAGAATTCTATCAGTTATTTGCGCAACAGAGCTAGAAAAACGCCCCTACAATGGATTATAATTTTTAACATCGCAGCATTACATAGATTGTATCTGGTGTCACACTTTCTCCTGAGGCACGCCCGAGTTAGTTTTTTTTTCTGCACACGGAGCGCAGAGAATTTAAATGTTACAAGACAGGATGTGATCCCATTACCTTACGTAAGACAATTGGTCGCTTTGGCGGCGAGAGAGTGATTTTTTGGTGAGCGGTAATTGCGTGTAAGTGACAGGTTTTGCAGAGTAGCGGCGTGTAACAGTCTTTATCGTGGCCTAACTTCAGTTTTCTTTGTAAAGTAATTTTGTAAATACCTACACAATTGAATTCGATTAGTGACGCTAATCTCCATGGAGTATACGACAAGAATTCCTCAGTTGATGATTGGAAATAATTGCTAGACTTTTCCTAATATGATTCTAACACTTTGGCGTCATTTTTTTAAAATCAGAAAATCCTAAAGGGTCCTTGATTGAGCAATTAGTTTCTAAATTACTCATTACCCAGCCAGTAAACATGGTCATATCCAAACTAAAAAAATCAAGCCATACGTGATGTATCATTCAATAAAGGCCAGATTTCAGCCGACATGGATTATTTGTGTTCTATAAGTTACCTTTGTGTCCAATGTGTTTGTTTCCATATTCTATATAGTAGGGTCGGGTCTGATGTCTATTTGTAGTTTGGTTCGATGAAGAAAGAAGCCATTGTGCTAGAGATCACACCATGTTTATTTGTAGTTTGGTTGATTGTTCTAGAGATCACGCCATGTTTAAGTAACATAACCCTATTTATCCACATAGCCCATTTCTCTCGGTTAAATAGATATCCTGTGTCGTTTATTACTGACCATTTGTATTACACATTGTAGCGACGACTAACGACATAACATAAATCACCCTATACTCTATTGTATATATATTGTAAATTAATTTAAACAAATAATAACATAAATAAGTCATTGTAAATGTTGTAAACAATAAAGAAGTCACAGCTGGAGGTCAATTAGTTAAGGGCTGGAGACCCTTACCCAGGTCACAGGTATCAGTGACTCAGGCCAGGCTCAAAGAACAAAGGCCACCACATATTGGGCTGCCACAACAACGAGTCACATGATTGGGCACTAATGAAGGAAGCCTACTATAAATAGGCCAGGGTCTTTGGCTGTAATTCATTCTCCCAACGACTAGCTAACTGATGACTTTGCGGCTGCACTGATGTTCGAAACTTGGCCTTCTCATTTATGAAAACCTTTGACCTGTCTTCCTAACCTCGCTATGTTTTAGTCCGGCCTTGTCAGACCCCACACTCTCCTAGTGGGATTCTCTGCCTTCACCTCGCTAAAACTAGCAGCTCCTTGGGAGAGACCTCTCCCTCGCGGAGAACGGTTATCATGGCCCTGCGAATTTACCTAGCAGTGTCTCCCACGGCAATCCAGTCTGCTTCTCTCCGGTTCACACTCGCTTTTGAGGTCCGGACGGATTTCACCTAGCCTCAGATACCGAGTGTTAATTCATGGTCATTCCAAGACCACACAAACTACCTACACCACCTACCCTATACCTCTTCTCCTGAACATAGTGCATTGTCGAGGCACATACCTATCAAATATAGAGTCAGATAGTAGATAGTCAGATAAGACCGTCATGAAACGATTGTCCAGGTCATAAACTTAATCAGCCCTCACTTCGTCACTAGGGCTAGGGTAACTAGGCACCATCCTCGTGACGACCCGACACACATATCCCCCACGTTTCACTTTTAATGATTTCAATGTAACCTTTTTTTTCTGGTCCATGTATATTTTATTTACTCTGTCTTATGTGTCTCATTTTGATCGATTAGATTATTTTTAATACCTTTTCTTAGAAGTATAAAAGCTTTATTTTAGTTTGCCTTTTTTGTATTCAACACCCGTTAAAAACATATTTTTAATGAGCAGTTAACTTATCAAATGCATATATTTTCCTGGCTTTGCTTATTATTGTTGGATTCACACAACGATGAAAAAATACTGATCCCATCCCGATACCAACTTATTTATCTAAACCACCGTTGTATCGACACGTATCTTCTAACAGAATAGGCTCGAAAAATCTTATTAAAATCTAAAGACAACGACGTAAATAGATAATCCCTCCTTGGAATAGATAACACATATTTACTCATGCAGTTCGGTCCTCCAACTTTTTTCTACTCAAAAATTATCATTATTTTTGTCGATTTAAGTATCTCGCTATATAGCCAAGGAGGGCACAATAATAATAAATGGAGCACGAGTCACGGTTATTATTACTGTATTTTCGACGCTGACTTCAGATTTGACATCTTTTTTTTTTTTTAATGACAAATTAGGAATCGTTTTTATTTAAACAACATGATATGCAATAAAAAAAATCGTCCAGCTCTTTAATATCAAAGTAGTTACTACTCGTTCCTTTTGGGAGAAACCATTGACAAACTAAGCCTATTTTCTCCAGGAGAAAAAAATAAATTATGCTATTTTATTTGTCGTTAGTGTATCAAGCTGTGTGATTGTAAATGAGCTCTAACAAACGTCATTTTTAATCGATCATTTCAATCAGTTTACCCCGAATTTCAGATGTGTAACTACTCAATCTATGATACACAGTTGGTAATATAAATACAATTTCGACAGAAGACTTAGGCCTCTTTTCGCTTATATTGGCTAAATTTCTTCGTTTTCTCCTCAACCACCGAAAATTGTGAAACTATTTAAGTGCGGTACTCTTTTGTTTTTCACTACTTCCTGGCTTTCAATTCTTTCCACATGAAACAGCAGCGTTATAAAAGAAATGTTTTGGTTCCCGAAATAATTAAAAGTTTTTATATTCCCATGAGTTTTATACATTGTTCACATTATTATATGTATATTGTGTAGAATACTAATCAAGATTGTGTATTCCCGATTTCCCCATGGATGCTTCATTATTTTTTCCTTCAAAAATATTTTAGACTGTTCTTCATGTTGCCTAGGATATGCGACAGGATCGTATCAAACCTGAGGTAGTAAACAGTACAGAGATTACGTATACGGAAGTGTATTGACCAAAAAACAAGAGAAAAAATTAGGCCGCAACCAAGCGGTACATCGAAGAAAGAAATGGCTTCTTGATTGATTTTTCATTACCTAATGACTATGATTACCTCAACAGAGAACTGACAGCTATCAATGATGGTGATTGCAGCTGAGATATTGCCAAGTACAATCTGATTTTGATTATTAGTATTACTTCGCATTTTACAGTTGTAGCTGTAATTGGGAAAAGTTAAGGAAGGCAATCATGTAGAGAACCACTCACTTCCTCCCTGAAATATAATAAACTTCAGTCTAAGAATTCGGATTTTCATAAAGCAATTAAGACTTCAATGAGACTAGAAACATAGTAAAATAAAACTTAATTAGAACGCTCTACCATAAATAGCCAATAATTTTCGTTAAAAAAAAAAAAATACATACCATCCCAGCCCTTGGATACTCCTCTTTGTTGAGCTTTTAGGTTCCCAAACATTAAATATCAAATAGCTTAAATCTTAACTATAAGGATTGCTAATTTCTGTACTGAGTACCTTATAGCAAGAGGTATTATATAATTAAAGAGAGAAGGTTCTGGCTGATTGAAATATTCCTTAAGAGGACTTTAATCAGTAAGAAATACAATAATGCAAGGGAATTCATACAAACTCAGCCAAGCTGTGATCATGATCACTGCGGATGTCAGTATCCGATTTGAACTTGGAGTTGCATCTCGATCTCGTTTTTTACATATAATTTTCATTAATTATCCAAGGAAGTGAATATCAATAAAATACCAAGGGTTTGAAGGTAAGTGGTAGCAAGAAGATAAGTGTATATTGGGCATAGGACATTACAAACTTGTATTGGGGATCAATTAGCCTCTTAGATAATTAACTTGCTAATTATATACTACCCTTTGGTCATTCATGGATACGGCACTCAGTTGCTCATCGCACCGTATTATCCTGGGCACTCGGTAGGTTGCCTGTTGAGAAATTTCTTGGTAATGTTGAATTAACCACAAAATGTTAGTTGTTAACAGTCCCAATGATTGAATTATATGACATATGTGTGGTGAGCTATGAATGATGCTATTATTTTTCGCAAGCTGATCTTAGAACATTCATTAAAAACTTCAGGTATGGCATAGACGCTAGCACTACAAATGCTGTGAGCACGCTTAAAAATAATAATATTGAATTTTCGTTAGTCCAAAGATCAAAATCTCTCACGAATAACAAAAAAATCACAGCCAGATTATCTTCGTGAAAGAAAAATAGATAGGCATTAGACTAATATATTAATTCAAAATCATGGAGTAACTTTTCTAGTGTTTTTTAAGTGGTTTTGTGATTACAATTGTAAGTGTTGACATGCCTTAAGAGACAGCGTGACCTGCTATAAATACATGACAGTGGGAGTCCTGGCAATGGCCAGTTTTTCCAATCATGTCCTGAGCGTATGTGGCTCTCGTGCTCTTGGTCAACCTCAACTGGCTCGTGTCCAATGACGCGGCTGGCGGAGGAGCGTGGGGGACTTCCCAGGATTCCGCTTCCTCCTTCGCCGGGAAGTGACAACCATGTAGACTTTGGATTTCTCTGGACCGTTTGTATATATACTGTGTAATAATGAGCGAGTGAATGAAAATATGGTATGAATGAGAACACTTATCACAATTACTTATTGCCTAATAAGGCAGACTGTAATTTAGCACAATAAATAAGTTTTCACCATCAAATCAAATGAGGGTGTTAAAATCGATGATGGCTTCAGAAATAAATTTAAAAAAACAAGTCAATCTGAAAAATATAAGCAGTGAACAAGATCACTACCAAAAGATTATTTGATCACTGCCCGAAGAGAAACATTAAAAAAAAAAAATTTAATGGATAACGAGCAAGTCGATTAGTAAACCGAAAAAAATAACCTGTATCGAATATCAGAACACTTGTTCTTTTGACATAGATCGATTGTGAAACGGCATGTCAGTTCTTGAATGGTCTACCTGATGGCCTCGTTATAAGATCTAGATCTGAGAGTTGATGATGCTTAGAAGCGATGAAGACCGAAGGCACGGTACGATGAGAAGCTGAAACACGATCTCTGGTCATTATCGAGAATTGTTACGTGATTGTGGTGTAGATATGTAGATACAACTTTGTCACATTCCTTGTAGTTAGTTGATTTTTTTTTCTTTTCTTTGGAACTAATTATTTATTCATGCGGTTGTCCTTCCTTGAAGTGTTTTGATATGTTTAATTGCATTGGCAGATCTGTAAGAATATTGATTCCCTGCTTGGCTTGACAGTCGTATATCGACTCAGCAGGTAACATGATGGTTACACAGATCACAATGGTCCCATTAAGACCCCCAAGCTAATATAAATTCGTAACAGTATTATTCATGTTGAAATTTAGTTGATAACTACATCATAAGTATGATAAGATATAAAATGATAGTTTTTAGAATATAAAAACTATTAAAGTATCTATAACAATGCTGAAATGATTAATTACTAAATATATAATAGAAGCAAACTAATTTATTAATATACAAAAAAATTTTTTTTTCTTGTTTTTCACTTTTTTTCCTTTTCTCTTTCTTTTCACAGCAGGATGTATTGTAGGAGTGAAACTACTTAAAAAACAAATTTCCATCTAAATCGGTGGCTAAGCTACTAGCATTTTATTTTAAATGGATTTAGATGAGTATTCCTAGCTAAATATCAAACCTCTTGAAAAATTGTCTAAATCTTTTCTATTATAATTACTAATGGAGTAATCATTATCGTCTCGCCTCAGTCATTTAATTTATTGATAACTAATTGTAATTTTATTCTTATATCTTAGAATCTAATATTTATTGGCAGTTTTTTTTATAGATAATTATTTTTTCATAACATTTTGTTGTTCAATTTTTTATAAAGTAAGAAAAAATTAGTAAGTCTAAAGAAAAATAGCAATGGAGTTGCCCTGGAGAGATTACTCGCCTCGGAGAGAGATACATACAACAGAAGTGATCAGAAAAATGCTTTATGAGCTACATATTATGGGATCGAACCCTTAGGATGGCTGTTTAATTTAATTCCTTAATAGTTCACCCACTTTTTATCTCTGAGCAATGACTGTTTTTTCTTCGGAAATAGTGTTTCCTTTAGTAGTATTAACACAAGACTTCGCCCAAAACTTGCTACACTTCAAGCTTGATTATTCCTTTAGACGTATAGCTTGAATAATGGAGAAAATCACGCAATGTTTCAGTTATACTAAGAAAAAAAAAATTCTTATTGGTTATTAGTTGGTCTATTGGGCTTAGTAGATTTTGGGGCCCACAATCTAGTAGCAGTGCGCCACTGCTAACAGTTTTTTCATTGCCTGATCTGTGGGTGCTACTGTGGTAATACAGATGGCTGAGAGATGATTTATTTTTCCCATTCGAATGTAAAGCCCCCCCCCCCTCTAGACACTCGGGCTGGGCAATAAACAAACAGATATCCCTGAGTAAATATTAAGTAATTTTTTGCTTCCTCGCCCAGTGACAAGGGTACGTTTTTTCTGTTGACCAGAGCGCCTTAACTAGACGGATGGACAGCCGTTAAAAAGGTACTTAGGAACACCTCTGACAGCAGGAGATATTTCTTATCACGCAGGATTAAAGTTACAATCGATGTATATTACTTGAGGTACGTAGGAGGGCTAACGAGTCAAACTGTATCACCACTTCCCTAACTAGGATTTTTAACTTGCCTGTCAAGATGGAGGGAGGAGATCATTATTTGCCCTTGTCAAAGTGCAGGAGAGGTGGGTTTTTCCAAATGTTTAAAAAACCTTACGGCTACGATTGTGGGTCTACCTCATAACAGAACCCAATCTCTTGCCGTAGTAGAACAGGAACAAGAAGCTCAATCAGATCAACATCGAGTGAGGGATACTTTATAATCATCAGAACAAATTAAATTAAAACTAATTTAAATGCAGGACATTTACATAAATGAAATGAAACATCAAAATGTACGAAGAAGAAAAAAAGTATTTGAAGTGGAAGTGAAGTGAAGTGAAAAAAGTGTAGTATATTTAGAGAAATAATAGAAATATATACAAATAAAGTATGTATATTACTTTATGGTTTCTACATTTTCCAACTGAGATTAAAATAATGATTTCAATCACACATTTTTTAAAGTAACTTATATTCGTTCGATTTCACTGCATATGATTTTTTAAAAGGAGAATATACTATAAGCAAATTAGTAGAAACACTTGTATGAGCAGCTTTCGAACATCAGTTATTTCTTTTTTGTATCATATTTGTAGTTGCTTCTTCATTGTCTTATATTGATAAGACTATTAATGGCTAAATAAATTTGAATTTTCGTTTAACTTTTTTATAGTTTCAGGAATATTTTTTTCTGTCACAAACTATATAAAATTCATGTCCTCAGCATTCTAATATCAAAGTGAGTATAAATGATAAATACAGCACTGATGTATCTATTTAAAGCGGGTACTTGAGGTTTAATTGGATTCCTTATAGTTAACGAATTTCATTGATAATTTGTACTTTTCTTTTACTCCACATTCCAGTTCATGCTAGCGAAATGCCCACCTCAGTTTTTTTAGCTTTATGCTTCTTGAGAAGTCTACTTCAACGAGAACGGGATAAAGCTCCCTATTGTAACTTCCTATATAGAATGAAAGGAAAATGGTGGAGATAATTAACAATTCAGACAAGAACGTTTCAATATTGGCATTGCTGGACATTAATTACAATATATTATAACTGTTAATAAAACAGTGTTGACTCTGTGATAGTTTTCTAAATACCAGGAAAATAGAGGACGAATATCTTTTATATTTGATAACTTGATATTCATCAACCTCCTGTGGCTATGTGTAGATAGGTATCCGCGGCATATACCTTCCAACTTCTCTGCCACTCACAAATTGTTTCACTTCACCAATGGAGGCTCCTCTTCCTGATCTGAGTCTTTCTATATAATCATAATATGAGATCCTGTGTCTGTCCTGAGGTCTCTCTCATGTTGGGCTGGCTTCCAATATCCACCTGGTCGTCCTATTAGCTCTTATCTGGCAAACACGAACAAACCAATTTAGTTGGCAGTGTCTCTGAGAGTGTGACCTATCACCCTCTCGTTTCTCGCGTAACTCTTATGCTTTTACTGTCAATTTTTCAGTCTTTAAAATTTCAGAGGCGTATAAAAAAACCATTACGAAGAAAACGGATGTAAACAACATTATTCCTGCTGAGTTACTAATTGCTTAGCAGTTATCGTTTTTGGATATTTTTTAAAGCACACTACTGGTGGTTTTCTATTCATCACCACCTGATAAAACGTTCTGCTTATTACTGTTTCCAGGCATGTGAATCCACCGTTTCCAGGACATCATCATCGCATTTGACTACAAACCGAGTAAAATACATGTATATTTGTAGGAAGGCAATTCTACAAGAGTTATGGCCATGATGGATATAATGCAGTCATTTACCGACGGGGGATGCGGCTCCTCAGATATGTAGATGTGGCATTAGTGGCAGCTCATCATGAGGCATGTTGGTTTTTTATTTCAGGGCTTACGGGGTATCCGGTGTCTGTGCGTGGTCTAGGTAACATACTCACGCATAGATTAATGAAAATTATTTTTCTAGATTCTATATAGCAGGACTCCGAGACGATAGGTGTAGCATTTTTCTCTCTTTTAATTAGTAATTATACAAATTTACACCGTTTGGTTTGCAGTCCACAGCTAATAATCATTAATGTATTAGACAAATTTTAAACTCTGCGTTAATAATTAAATTTAAGAATTTATTTACGGGAATATTTTTCAATAAAGGAATCCCTTTATTTATTTTTTAAAACCGCCTGGTGGTAGATAATAGCCTGACATTTATCTTTAATGTTTTAACGTTCGTGTTCACAAGGTTTGTAGGTTTTCTTTCCATTTCTTGATAAATATTCCTTTTGTGGCCGGATTTAGCTGGTAGTTGATATATTGATACTTCACATATACACATGATGTAATGATACTTTATTATATTGAAACCTCTGTAAAAATTTATAGAAATAAATAATGAAAAAATTTGAAAAGCAGTATTCAAGAGTATTCGGTCTAATTAGTTCGGATTAGTTTTATCCTATTTTACCGCAATCACTCCATAAAGAAAATATAGGTTATGTCCTAGTAAGGATGGTCATTAACATCCCGCAGGCCTTGAGCAAAGAAAAATCGTGTTTTTTTTTACTCCTACTTTGAATTCAGAAACCAAATAAAATTTAAATATCATGCATTGAATTACATATTTTGTAATTCAATTTTAAAATCAGGTTTTCTGAAAAAAAAAAATCTTATTTACCGTTTTACTTCTAGGTGTAGGATACCTATCCTTAATAATCCACCTAAATGTTATGAATGACTAGATATTTAAGCTTGCGCTAGGCTTGCCTATGAAGTGGTTCAGGTACCCATATTATAAAGCCCCGGCTAGCAGCAAGAAGTTTCCTCTTGCTCAGAGTTGACTAATCGTCTTAGTATGTAATTAGACTGTCATTAAATGTTTTTGGTATACCCTTAGAAGCAGCCTTCGAATGTTAATAACCCTTCAATTTAGCATTTATCGCAACCGCCATTCATATTTATAACTGATATCATTTTTTTTTATTGTATTTTAATCTGTTCCTCGTTACAATTATAATATGCCCAGACAGTTAGAAAAGTAAATGGTTAATTATATATTATTTATGAATAACATTCTATATCCCTTTGTAATTGGTAGATTCTTGTTAAAATTGAATCTGGAATATTACAGGGAGTGAGTGTAAACAATTATCAGCCATTATGTGGGAGGTCGCCGTACCCAGTCCTTTGTCTGCTCTGCAATCTGGCTAAACTACAACAGGCTCGGCGAGGTCCAATCTAGCCTAAGTGCCGCCATTACCTACTCCACTTGGTTCTCATGGAAGTCATCTTGGGGATAATCGCCTTCTGGTCGTGCAGCATGACACAGCTGCATAGATTAAACGAAGAACAAAAAAATTAATTATTCCTAGTGTACCCGTCTACCGTTATACGTAACGTCAAAAATACGCATAGCAACTATGAATAACGTACTCAAAATAATCCAAAATCTGGGCAAAATGTGCCGAAAAACTGCGAACTCGAATGATATTATTGGCTTTTTTTTTTCTAAGTTTAAATTCTAATAAGTGCTGTTCCGTTACATAAATTAAATATTTAACTTCAAAATTTTCAGGCTATATCAATTTGGTGTCCAGTTCGTCACTGATTACGATACAAACTGACTCGGCCTGTGTAAACGCCAGGAAGACCTACAGCGTAATATTATCCATCCAAAAGGGCAAAAAAGCTTTGCCAAAATCCTTTTCTATAGAAGGGCAAGAGAACTCACCAGCTTTCTCAATGTACTATCTGGGTATAAAAATGGATAGGTATCTCCATTTCTCTACTCATTTTAGTAATAAAATAGAAAAAGAGTACTTTTTCTATTTTATTACACAGGTCTTACCGGCTATCGCACTTGCCATCTTCACCCAATCTGTCTTAAATCTGTCTTAAATTGATGATTTATAAATGTGTCCTACGCCCAGCTCTGCTGTACGGTCCCCCACTATATACCCACTTGACTGACAATACAGCCAAATGTCTCCAACACTTCCAGAATGGAATCATGCGGAAAGTGGTCCGACATACCTCTCTCGAGAGGTTGAAGAACGCTGACCTGCACCCGTTGCTTGGTGTGCCGTCGGTCGGTGAGTTCATCCGCCGGAGACACATCAAGTTTTTTGACTCGCTGCAGCACCTCAAAAACCCAGTGTTTAACACTATGACCCCCACCACCACCCTTCCTGCATCGATGGCAACAGACTGTAAGGGAAAATCAGTTTATAATTTGTTTTAAATTAGTTTTAAGAAAAGGTGAGCCCCATAACCTTTATTAGAGTCAGTTCAGTTCAGTCATGTATAATGTGTCTCCTCATTATACTTGTTTATTGCATCATTTAATTTTAATGTAGCGAAGCTACAGGAAGTACATAAATAATTTGTAAACAGTTTCACTTGAGAATCTATAATTGTATATAATTACCTGTAAATTTAAAGGGGCTATGAGAAAAGAAAAAAAATGTCGGTGTCCTTTAAATAATTAACCAGATGACCAAACACATCATCTAGTAGAACTTTCTCATGTAATTTATAATGTTTTCAGTTCAAACAGAGAGACTTTGACCACAGGAAATGATAGTCATAAGAAAAGCTGTTAACCAAATAGATTTTTAAATTCAACGAATCTCTGATGAAAATCATTTATTACAAGAAATATTTTATATCATATTTACATAGATGATAGAGATAGATCCCTTTTGCAGGAAAAGGAATTGCAATGATTTGAGTCGACAAGGACCGCGAGTAAAAATACGTTCTCCTTCGGAGTGGAAGATATGTATTAGAGCTCACAAACAGCGATGATAAAATAAATCAAAATTTTACTGAATGTAACACATTTAGAAATAAAACACCTTATGTCTCTCTGTTTTATTGATTTTTCACCTCTACGTTTTCAACGGACTATACCACCATTCTCAAGGGTTCAAGCATTAAGCTGAATATTACTAATTACGACAGTGTGTCGTTTGTAAGCCAAGCCGCCAAGTGATATAGATGGACATTGACTATGAGCTCAAACCCTTGTAACTGCTGTAAGGCATAGTCCGACGAAAACGTTCGGGTGCAAATACATTAAGCTGTGGAGAGGCAGAAGGTGATTTATTTCTTGATGCTTAGGCACTCCACGGCTCGTCATCAATTATTTGATGTAACACAGACTAAAAATTATACATTCCTGAGTCGAGAAAATTGCGAAATAATATCGTCCTATTCTAATACCTCATTTCAGTTCATATTTTATTTTCATAATGCTCTGTGACCGAGATAAAAAAAATGAAATATTTTTGGCCAATACCTCAGGCTGCTACGTACATTACATACTCGTATATTTGGTAGGAGTGATTCTTGATGATATCGGCCAATGAAGTCGTGCAAACCGGGCGCTGAGTATACCAATCGGCAACACCGACTGGTATTGCGGTTTTGCCAACTATTGGCAAGTCACCTGTCAATGACATCAATAACCTTAGTCTATCTGAGTCTCGACAATTAGTTTGTGCTGCTAAAGGCAAATGAGACAACTGATAAATTGAATTTATTAATCCTTTACATATTAATCGTACGTAAGACAATCGTACTTACCTAACAATTGAACCAAACGAATTTTAAACTTACAAAATTTACTTTTGATTCATCAGAACGCAAGTTAATAATTATTTAACGCCAGAATGAAACACTGTGGTAGATAATAAGTTACTGTCTGATGCATACTGTTATCTTCAATATCATCTTAGGTGACATTCAATATATTGTATGAAGCTTGATAGGAATTAGAAATAATAAATGATCACTTTTTCTGATGTTTTTCTTGCTAGCCAATGTTGTCTTAGCGAAGGAGTAAACAGTATTTAATGTGATCGTTTGATAGAGAGCATGCAAAGTTTTACTTATTTAGATATATATTTGGTAGATTATAAGTAAAACTCCCAATAGCCGAAACATTAAATAAAGTACTTTGGAAGATATCCAATAAAAACTTTCTAATATAATCTAACCAAATAAATTTAATCATAAAGATTTAACGACTCGCCAAGCTCAAGTATCTTCAACAATAGCAACAATCCTTAACAATAAATAATTAATTTGCAAGTTAAAAAACATTATGTTGAATACAAATTATCAATATTAGTCGAAATATCTAAAAAGGCTCGCTGAAATTCCCAGGATTTCTAAGACTGAGTACCGGTTCATCGCTAATGTGCCATCAAATCACAGATCATACATTCAAATAGTAAGATAATCATTTAGAAACGAAAATGTATTTCTTTCGTTATAAATAATTTTCATATTTTTTAAGATAACAAGACGAGAGCTAGTAAATAAGAGAAGGGTTTATCTCACATCTCCAGGCGATGACAGTAATCTGTGTCTGGCATTGATTTTAAAAGGAAGCGTTGATGGGTTCTGAGTAAACTCTAGTATCCCGACCTGGAGGAACATTCCTGGCGTGAGTAAGGACCGAGGAGGCAATGGACGATACGAGGATCCACAGGTGAGGAGGACTGGGAAGGGAGGCGGGTATATATAGTATGCGGCTGCCCTTGAAGGACCAGTGCACCGGTGCATGTAACCAAGATGGCTAGCGGCTCCTTCGTCACCATTGTGAGTAGTAGACAATCTACAAACTATAATATAACTGTATAGTCCTTCTGTCTCATACGAATTAACTATTAACTAATTCATTAACCCTTTTAAAATTGTTAAACCATGCTAATTTAGCAATTCAAGGCAAAACGGGACATCACTTGATTTATAATTCAAATAAATTTTAAAATCCCAATATTTACTTTTAATTCATAAGAACGCAAGACAGCAATCGTACTGGGACTGAGGAAAGGATTAGATAATCCCTAATTGCATAAGTTTTTAATAAATAACCATGTATATTTGTCGGGGGTAGTCTTGCATTTGCAGTCTTTTTGGATGACACCAAATCAAACTTTCGTAGGACTTTATATCGTTTCGAAACAATTTCATGCCTTTGCATCAGAAGAATACAAAACATGATAAGCCAGCCGAGTGGCCGAGAAGACCTGAAGTGGACAATAATGCTATACTGTGAGATCATTGTTCGCTCTGAGTGGATTAATGAGTAGGAGAGTTTGTTGGGGATAATTTTAGGTTGTTGAAATAGTGTTGTTTACTTGGTTAAGTAAGTCTGCATCGGGTCCTGATAACAAGGAAAGAAAGAATGTGTTAACCAAGATTGGTAACAAAAGTTAATTGAAAAGAATACAAAACAATATGAAGTATATGGGTAGCTAATGAAATGATATTAATATGTAACAGTTTATTAATTATTTATACTTTAGTGATTCAAACCTATCAAATGTTAAACAATAATATCAGTTCATTATCAACTCACACTGTTTTATATCCATTATCTTCTGTTCATAATTATTACCAATCATGTTTAAAAAATACTTTCATCACTTTGTACAGACATAAATTATGTGTGAAACGTTGTCCATTAATAAACTTGCTACAAAAACTAAAAACTTAACCCAATCTCCCGAAAAACTCATCTACCCATTAATGGTAGTTTCGGTATATTGATAGAGATCAGTGGGCTTGAACTATTAATTTAAGTTATTAACTTAACTATAAATTTTCATCATGCTTGAAGCGCGAGGCTTTATTTTTACACAGTTCCAGACTCTCTGTTTGCCTACGAGGGCCGCTCGAGACTATCATCTCGATCTGAAATTTAAATCTTATAATAACATTGGATTAAGCTAAATATTAAATATGATATAAAAAAAAAATTGAACGCGAACAATTCACAATAAGCCGGTTGCCAAATTAATTTGCTAATACCGTCTTTGACTGCTATAATCTCTCATTGTCAGATATAAAAAATAAAACATAAAAACTAAATCAGATTTATATCTTACCACAACAGACTATCTAGCCGGACGTGTATTTAGCAAACAAGCAATAGACTTTTTATTGCGAGGCGTTCAACTTATGAAAAACATTATGTTACCGTCAAATAAATAATCGATCCTGCCGCACAAAAAAAAAAAAAAAAAATGTTAAAAAAACTACAAGCAAACATTCCAATAAAATAACAATAGTTATCATCAATAAAGTTATATATAAATGCAATAATAATAGTAAAATTAAAGGTAAAATAGTATTTTTCAAGATAAAGTAAAATAATAACATGAAAAAAGTAGGAGATAAAATAACAAACTATTAAATATATAAGGAAGAAATAATACCATATGTCTGCATTGCGAGGTGTTGGAATAGAAAGGAGTTATAGATGTGTAAAGCATAGATTAAGAGGAAGGGAAATCTAGAAAGAGATGGAACGAGCATGAAATCAATGGTTCATTGCTGCGAGAGTAGATTGAAGATGTAACTATGAGAGTCGTTGATTCGGAAAATGCATGAACCAATGTATGTCATTGGTCATACATATATTGTCATACGGTGTTGTAGTTGTTACTATTAATTATTTTCAGTTTTTTTTTTTAATTATTTAGTTTGTAATGCGGAAATTACGATGTGTTCAGCTAGTTACGTTAAAATATTTTGTGTTGATGTATATACTGACCTAAACCAATGACAAATACTCAAAAACCACCAGGTCACAAGTATGTGTTGGGCAAATTGACTTTGTCTCGTGGAGTCGCTCCGTTCATGTAAAGTTTGTAGTATATTTCGGACGATTATGTTGTAAATATTATAACGGAAATGAATGGAAATCACACTTTTTTTGATAATTTTTGCATGTTTTTTTGTTAATTCTCTTGATCCCAATAGGAATTTATTCTGTTTCATCCTGGAAAAATATGATCAACCTACCTCAATCTATACGTAGTTTGGTAATGGGATCCATGTATAGTCTGTCTCTTCTACAGTCTTCGGTCATTCGATCATTCCACCTTTTCAATGTTCAACAACAATATTGACTACATTAATTGAAAAAAATGATTAGTGGTTAGTGAAACTTAGTCCATAATTTTATATTGGCAATTCTTTCATTTGTGTGAAATAACCTCATGAATTAACTGAAATATGTTTAACTGTAAAATTTTATAGCAGGCAATATGTGTTTTAGTACCTATTCAGTCATTAAATAACCTATTAATCACTACTTAATAATATAATAGGAAGAAAGATTGTTATAGCTGATATAAATACCTCATCAAACAGAATAGAATTAGGCCAAGACCGTTAATGACTAAGAAGGCAGGTATGATCGAGCTCTGATTAACAGATGGAGAGAGGATCTGCTTTCGTTTTCATCAGCCATTTCATAATTCGACACTTTCTGTGCACTTTCCCTCCGCTACGAATGTCCAATGTGTTCCATGTTCCGTTCTCGGCTCTCGGCGATGGATTTCACAGGTTCAAGCCACTTTAACTGAATCATCTTTGCCTAGCAGTATTTCAGTAGATAATGCACATGTACTAATGATTGTTCTATAGATTATTTGAATAGTATTAAGAAATAAATAACAAAGCAAAATTAACAAAATTTTATGTATTACAATCAACCGATTTTGTGAATATAGTGTAATCTTTTTTCAGAACGGCCAGGATAAGAACCACGTGAAGTTATAAACAAATTAATAATTTCATATACCGTAGCGATAATTATTCATAAATTATATCTTTATTGCAGTAGTTAAATAAAAGTTTTATTTCCAGTGCTTTTTTACTGTGCTTGCTGTAGTCGCCACTTCCGACGGTTATTTCTTCTATGGAGGCAGCAGTCGAAAAACGTACGTACCAAACACTTTAATATTTTTAGATATAATATAAATAACCTTTTATGTAAGATAAAGTTATGTTACGTCCGAAATTTGAGTCCATGCTGCCTTATTTTGGTCTTTATGCTTTATATTGCTTTATGTGTCCATTTAGTCATTAGGATCAAATTTTCGCATGCAACCAGCGTACTCCACACTTATTTCCTATCAATAACAATTTCTGAGGTAACATTTTTCATGGAAGGGGTCGGTTAATTTTTAGATGATGTGATAAATCATCCTTTTTTATTATTATTCTGAAATATAAATAAACTTGACAAATTCCGTAACATGATAGGCCTTCCTAGGTCATCATTGCAGTTGGTTTGAAGCTAGAAATGTAGTGGAAAAAAAAATGGCTAATCTGATTCTATTTTCAGTGAAAAAAAATCTTCAGTGGAGCAACCAACCATACACACGACTACATAGTTGTAATAAATTGCTCCAACCACTTGCCTTAGGAAGCAGTGGATTTATTTGTTAACCAATTATTCATCCTGAATGCTATGTCGCGTCATTATAGGAGCAGTTTAGAAATGCTACACAACTGAAGTTGTTTTGTTGTGTACTCTGTCTTGGCTAATTTTCTTGTCCAAAAGATCAAATGAAATGCTTCCAATTCAACCTTACACCTCAAAGTAACATTGTGACTCATGCATTATAAAACGGACCCCAATAGACTTTTAACTGTCTTAGGTAGGTCTCAGAATAGAAGCTAGCAAGATGAAGAATACTTCAGTAAAACTACCTCAACAAGCAATTATAGTTAAAATCCTTTCATAAAAGCACCAACATTTCTCAGAAAGTTAAATAAATATTCAATATACGTTTGAATTTAAAATACTGAACAAAGCCCCTGCTTGTTTGCAGTAGCAACTCTGTTGGACTCATGATATTTAATCTCCATGGTCCACAAATATCTTTCTTGTGGGGTGACGAATGACCGTTTTGAATCTTCAAAGGAGAACCGTCTGTAAATACCATGGAATCTGGACTTCTTTTTCTGCTGTTTATAAGGTGTTAACATAATGGCTTGTATCTGGGTGTTATTCATATTTTCTTGTTCTAGTCTACCTCCTGCTATTCAATCCGTATCTTTTAGTTTTAAAACCCTGTATTTTCCAATTTCCTCTTTCCTCTCAATCCTGTTTGATCACTAACTAGTAGTTCCTACGGAAAAGTGTCTAGCTTCAATGCTTAATTTATTGTGATGGTGGGGACCTCGAACTTTTCGTGTATGTCGGAACCTAGAGAATGCGGAAGATGGAAACGGATAAGAGATATTTATATTGAATATTTAGAAATAAAAGTTTCACGAGAGGAGGAGAAATGCCGTTTTCAGCAAAGGATCGTCGATTTAATCGTGAAGCCACTTCTCCAGCATCTCTAAAGGTATAGTTGAATTGTGTAGAATGGTGAGGAGGATATCTGTGAATGGCATTGGCAGCCCGGTGATAGATGCCCTGACAGAGAGGTAGAAATAATTAACTGACAAGGAGGTAGGCTATGTTTACAAGATTAGTACCACGGACGTGGCAATGGAAAGGTCGCCATGGGGGCAAGAGGTCCTCGGACGAAGAAAGTGATGGCCTCAGCGGTTTCTCTTTATCTGTGTCCCGCCATTATTTGTGATTCTGCTGTTTTTTTTTTATTCTGTACTTGCGTAACTGAATTTTCCACCGGCTACCGAACGGCAACAGGTTCTGTGGGCACGTCCCCCCGACGCCGACACGAGATAGAAAGTGATTGACTGCACACCGGGGCTGTAACCTTTGTTCTCTGTTTGCGCTAACTCACCACTGGCAACAGCCGCATGCATCATCTCGGTAATATCTCAAAGTAGCAACTTTCGGTATATAGCACTTTAGCACTAAGTAATTAATAAATTAAAAATTGAATAAATCACTAATTGTCCCAGTTGTCCTAATCCCACAGGACAGTCAGCTTCACACAAACCTCTAATGATTAAAGCGGCTGTACATGCATGAAATTGTGAGCCCTAGAAATGGGCAGTTTCTCCAGTCATGCCCTGAGCGCCTGGGTGGTAAATATGGGACGAATGAGCTCAATTATCACTTATTGCCCACCCACGAGGGTGGAGAGTAATTTTATTTCAGTAAACAGATTTTCTAATAATAATTTACTGCCAACGCTTTTGACAGACGTTTGTCACCCCTCAGGTTATGACAATAAAAAAAAAACTAACATTAAAACTGTCAACATTTAAAACATTAAAATATAAATAAAATAATCAAAATTATATACATAGTCAATACAATGCCACATGCATACAATTTTTTAAACATTTGCCAGTGATATAGAAGTAATACAGGTGTCAATATCAAAGCTGATAATTTTCATACTCTGCGTACAAGCGTTTTGAATTATTCTTGCTTAAATTGCTCCCATATGAGCCAGTTACCCATAGGTTGTACAAGACTAGTTATTTGAGTGACTGTGAGTGTGAATGAAAAAATTACAAATATAACATGTTATTATCTATGCTATGGTGTTTACTTTCAACCCATTTATTTATGCTTTTTAATTTGAACTGCTTTTATTTTTAATATTAACTGCTTTTCTTATTGTATAATTGTCACAGCCTTAGGACGAGAGACGTGGCATGTCGAAAACCATAAAGAAAATTTTTGAATAGAAGTGAACAATTGGTGTCTTTTAAACCTAAATCTGTGAAATAAAATTCTTATCTAATTGATAAAATGTGCTGTTTAACTTATAGTTAGCTTGTTTGATAAAGAGTTTGTTAAAGATTTAACACAGCAAAGACACTAACGCAAACAAATCTCTGTCTGTTCTCTTATTACATGCAGTTTGAATAATTATTTATTAGTCAGTATAAAAGATACTGAATATATATATACATAACATTTTCTAAAAAAAAAAAAAAAAAGGGACGTTTAATAAAACATGGGGAAAAACGGGCACTATTATTTGTATCCTATTGAGTCCACTTCCGTTGCTATTTGATTTAAATGTTTGTCGAATGATTTATGCGTTGGGATAAACTAGAGTAGACTTGATGTGCTTTGCAAAACAAAAAAACAATATTATCGTTACGATTTCAGGTTAAGTTCCCATTACTTGATAAAAACAAACGGCGAGGATCATTGAATCTAATTCGGCAGCAATCATAATCTGGTTGCAATAATTTTATTATGTCAACTGACAATTACCTTTTTATCTTGACTACAGGAACTCCGACTACTACAGGAGTTCCGACAGGAGCCAGCAGGTGCCGCCTCCTCAGTACTCCGGCTACAGGATGGAGCAGCCTTGGTCCCAGCAGTACTACGACTCTCCGGTACCACCGATGACTGTCGCAGTACCAGTGGCTGTACCCGTACCTGCACAGGTAACGTACATTGTTGTATGATTGCATGTGATGTAGGTTTAATCTCATTTTATCTGTAACATAGACTTTAAAGAGACGATCCGTATATTGTCATCAGTGAAGTTGTCAGGAATTTTCTTAAGACTATTCTAGGCTCCGGTAGATTCATGCATACGGTAAGGTTGATATAAGTATTTTTCTTAGAGTGGAAAGATTGAGCAAATAATATGTATAATAGTTGAAATGTGATACAAGATATTGTATGGCATATAGTTATATAAGATAATAATAATTTCTAGTTGCTTAATATTACAAGCCAAAAAAAATGATAAGACCATAAGTGGGATTCAAGTCCGGAAACTCAATATCTCCGGCAAGGTGCTTGTTAATATCCAATTCTTTACTTGGTCACGTTCATCTACGAGGTTATCACCAATTTTAACCTGCGAGCTTTTAAAATACAAAATCGAAATTCGCAGAACAAAAAACATAACATAGAATGTCAACTTCAAATCGGCAAATAAAATTTTTTTCCATTTTATATTTGGGCATCTTTGAATAACGGATTTAAATGTAAGCAATGATAATATTTACTGGTCACAATTAAAATATTTATTATTATATAACCATAATATTATCAATAAATTTGCACATCAAATTGAAGTTTCCTAAATTATATTTTAAATTTTTTAAACGGCCTTGTAATGTTGAAGCTGATCTAATTTCGCATTCCGAAGTGCAAACATTCCAAGTTCGTAATCAATAATTCCTTAATTATTTGTATGGGAAAAACTATGTTTCTAGTTCAATCTAGGGAGTTACCTATTGCCGAATCAACGAATAAAACTCTTACATCGTCAATGCATTACAAAATCATATTAGCGAATTGATATATAATATCCATTATGTGTAGTAAAGATGGTGCAAAATATTAAAGTAACGAAAGAAAGATTATAAAATAACGAGACGGTTAAAAATCGATATTGGCTATAGAAATATAAAGAAGGCTGTTAAGTGAAATAACCGAAAGAAAATATCCCACAAAGGAAGGGAAGAGAGCGAAAATGGAAAGCCACCACAAAAACACAGATAAATAGAAAAAAGCGCAAGGAAGACATTAAAAGTAGACAGCATTTCCTTAACACAGTATAACTGATGGAACAAAGAGGTTTTTATCTCTTTATTTAACTTTGAGACAATTCGAATCCTGTCGTTCTTGTCCGATTGATTCAATCTCTACTCTCTTCCGATTTGAATATTTGATGTTTTTTATGAATAGTTTTTTCATGATGTAATTCAAAAATTGTTTTCTGATACTGATCATAAAAACTGAAACCACTAAGATACAAGTATCTAAGAATAATACTAACTAAGATAGTTCTGAAACGTAAAAATGGAAGAGACATTTCTATGAAAAAGACTAGAAATCAAAGTAGCTTTTAATATGACATTAAATTTTATATTGTAAAGACATGAGAAAATATATCCCGTTTCATTGGACATGAGTAAATGACATTAATTAATTGGCTAGATTAAAAACAAATTGCATTATGTTCTCTAGAGTATCGAATTCAAAATCTCAAAGTCTTGTTGAACAACTTGTAATTTTTGGTTTGTTTATTTCAAAACATAATTACAAAAGGACATTAAGACTGTCATAATGATATGGTGCTCGCATCTTGAACTCGTGATTTTCTTAGAGGCATAATATTTGATGCCCTAATGATGCCAAGAATGAAATGAGTGGGCCTTAGTGTCGGTTATTACAAAATCGCCATGAAAATCCTCGATTATGTTATGCATCACACTTAACATTTGTTACTACCTCAGCTATTTACAATTTTCATTGGATGAATTCAAGATTTTCAGGTCTGGTTCAACGTACTTTATTTGTAATGATTAAAAAAAAAAATGAGCAAAAACAAATGTGTTGGTGACATGAGAAAGAGAATGGCAAAGCCATTCATCGTTTTATCCACGAGTATAATAAATGAATAGCATTCGATACAATAACCATTGGAAAGGATAATAGATTCTGATGCTCATTAAACGGTAGTAGTCTACAAGGATGATCCCGAAGGCTGGGTAGTCTGGTCCATATACAGCGGTGGTTCGTGAGGCAGTGCAATGTCGTGATCCCTGGAAGCAATGCCTCTACCGGGAGACAATCCCCTTTCTTCTTAGTCCATGTCTTCTCTCCTCACTTTCCCCTTCCTTGGCCTTTCATATGAGTTTGCATCTCATGTTTATACTCAGAGAATGTACAGTGTCTGATGAAGAAGCATTAGATTTCACATTCGAAGTAAGCCATCATCATATCATCACTTCAAATTATGTGCTTAATGACCTTGGACCGAGCAAAAAGAAAACGAAAAATGTTCGTTTTTCTTCAACCATAATGGCATTTATTTATGTACTTAAGTCCCGTAAAACAGCCCCAATTAGCGGTGGGGCAGTTTGTCAAACGTATTAAAGTACTATAATAGCAAAGTACTCGGATGATATGGATGGGAAGGCCATCCTAACCGCTATTTTCCCTCCACCATTCCCACCCAGCCGTACAATTGTCATCAATATAACTGACGGTTAATTAGATCTATTTGTGATTTTAAAAGACTATACACTGACTAATGCCTGCTTGTTACAGATGTCGCCAGTGAGCTCAGGTCCGATAAAGGGCCAACCAGTGCAGTTGGTGCCCTGCCTGTGTCCTATCAGCAGAGAGGATCCTCAACAGCAGGGTCAGCAGCAAGGGTTCGTCATCAGTGCTCTGGCTCAGCAGCAACAGCAACAACAGCAGCAGCAACAACAGCAACATCAACAGCAGCAACAGGGTTCACAAGCTGTCTAGGGCCTTCGCAAAACTCATCGCATTGTACAGAATAAACTTCATCACCGAAGACATATTTATTATTCTATTATTTATATATTTATATACTAGCTAAGTATTTATTTAGGAGTTTTTTTTTTATAGGAAAATATATTTATCAGATAATCCTCTTGTTTCAAAGGGAAAATAAATTTAAGTGAAAAGGACTTGCTCTTGTGAAAAGTTAACAGTCCAATAATGGTAAGTAAATATGTAAGAAAAAAAGAGGTGGACACCAGTGTAAAGCACCTGTCACGAACTAATTCCAAAATAACGAAGCTGAGGGAAAACTCCAAAACAACGAGGCTTTCAGCTGAGAAATAATTTGTTGTTAAAATAATATATAGTTTAGTATATGTATGATGGTTTTGTGTAGAACTATCCTAAAAAAAGAAAGTGTTTTGAGCAAAGGACTTCAGAATTATATTGTCTCCTTAGGAATAGAATCATAATTGTTAATGCATTGGATTTCCGCCACCGTGTGAACAACCTTATATCCGATCAAACGCAGTGAAAATTAAACTCTCGTTACTGTAATCAGTGTTTCAATTCAAAAGATACAATCAAACATTCCAAGCACTATTGATTGAAAACTTGTTAAACAGACTTGAAACTTACGTTAGGTAGAATTGTACCTGTAACGTTTGATATTATCACTTTACACGAAACAAAACTTGACTGATACGTTTTATATTTAATGTCATTTGATATCAAATATATTCCTTATAAAAGTAAATTTGACTGAATTATATTAATTGTGCAATATGTAATAAAATTGTGAATTTCAGGCTATAAGTGATACTATGTAATTATTTATTAAGTGAAATTTTAAGACTGACCCTGAGACTGATAAGAATAATAAGTTATTTTTTAAATATTTATATAAATAAATCTTGATATAATTTCATTGAAGATCTTCATTTCCCTTTTTATAAAATATAAGTAGACTTCGGTTTCAAACAGTTATTCAATTTTGCCGATCTAAGGCGCAACGAAGTTCTACTCATTGTAATATTTATAATAGAACTGAACTGGAAGTGCATGGTTAGTAGTTATGTTTGACCCAGCAATGGGAAAATAAATTGTTTTCAAACTATTTAATTTACTTAAACATTACACAAAATGTTAGTATAAAAATTAACTTCATGCAAAAGCTGAATATTGAAAAGTTTTCGGCAAAATATTTTACTGATTGCTAAATTGTTTATGGTAATTTTTGTTATATGGTGATAAATTTTTATCAGGTTATAAAATATATGGTTATTTGACCTTCATTCGAAAAAGTTGGATCAGCTCATGTAGGCTGCCATTGAAAAATTCTGTATGGAAAGTCTGTTGGAAGTTTGGAGAAGGGTTAAATTTATTTTATGGGAATTATTTGTAGAATTTAATTCTTAATTCATACAACTAGGATAAGTTTTCCTTGACTTACCAAATGAGCTTGGGTGCCGAAAGAAATATTTTGAGAGTAGCACGAAGAAGCCTTTCCATCAAAATAACAAGTACAATTGCTGAAAAATCACACCACATCAAATATTAAACAATTCAAATATCAAATCCTGACCCCAGAAAGTATAAAATAGGTATATGTTACTTCATTGTCTGAGAAATAATCTAGACGGAATCCTTCCGAAGAAGATTCCCATCGGTGATTTCATATATTTAAATTGAAATTATAATTTTCATTGCATAGGATGAATTAAAAAATATCCTTAATGAGGACAATGAAGTATCTGAAAAACGTCTTGTCATCGTATTGAAGCTGGTTTTACTTAAACCCACGCCTCCTAACTGGCCTTCCTCTGATTTCTTGTCAGAATCGGTTTGATTGTTGTAATGATCGTTTTAATGAAATAATTAGAATATTCAGAATCTGCAAAAAGTATGAGTTTTTAAAATTTTGGTTACGAAAATTCATTCAAATATAAAAATTGGCTAGATTGTGTTTCATCTATAGTCAGTGAGTCCCCAAAAAGCTAAGGTTGAACCATGACAAATCGAGTATTAAATAAAAATGATTTGTTCCAATAAAAAACCTCTCCGTTAAGTGTAGATATTGCCTGATGAGGATCGTTTGTGATTTGAAACGTCATAATAAAAATTTGAAAAATAACCATGATTAATAAATAGTAAGGCTGCTCATTTCAAGATCTAATTTGAGCTCTTAGTCAAATGAAACATGAAAATTCATGCGCATACTGAGATTCAAATCCTGATGCTTCTCGGCACGATCCAGTTTATTTAACTGCCAAACCACAGGATACCCGACGCAATCACATTAGGGTTGGTAACCCTAAAAGACCCCATCGGTATGCGAGGCCTAGGTGCGAGTAGGAAAGCATCCGAGGCCACTTTCTTCAGTCACGTAGTGACTATTCCTGCGGCCACTGTTGGAGATCCTAAGTCCAGCTTCTGTTGGACGTTCTGAACGTGTCCTGAGAACTGTCCATCAGGTAAGGAGTACTGTGATCTTGAAAGTCGTCTCGTCAGTCTAGCGTGTACTGTATACCTTTATAATAATAGCTGGGGTATTGAATAAAGCGAAGCTTAAGAACGCAATCATTGCCAACCTTCAAGGAGATGCTTCACTTTCAAATGAAGCAGTTCGATTTCAGTTGCATAAAATATACTTTCTATTAGAATTTATAAATTTCAAAACCTTTAAATACTAACTGTTTCTTTATTTTTTAAAGTTAAGATCACGTTAGAGAAGGTAATCTGCAAACAATTAAAAATGTATTTAAAACAAATCACTTACTTAGTACCATCCTAGTATTTCATGTTTTTTTTTTTTTTATTTTTATATTTATTTTAAGCAGTTTTAAGTCATCTTTATGGTTTAAGAAAAAAGAGTGATTTTTACAGCACTATTTAACAAAAATATTATTTATATTTTAAATCTTTATTTGCAGAAAATTACAATTTGCCCTGATACCGCAAGAGATACAATATTCATAATGATTTCATTCAACTTATGTTGTGCATTCACCCTTCTATTCATTCAGATTTAGAATACACATAAAAACAATATAGACTACGCAGGAGCAGTGGAGAACGCTAAAGCCAAAGACGCTCAGCACCTAAAGGGAGAATACTGACCATTGCCAAAGGTCCCAATGACGCAATATTTACAAAAGATACATGATTTTTATCTAGAAAAGTAATATTGTCAAGGAAATTTGGGTGGTTTTTGGTGATCTTGGATAGAGCGAATCTTAAAGATGTGATGGTGGGTTTGGTAATGTACACTTACTGATGTTCTTAGGACTTTAGATTAGAAGGAATACATTTAATAAGCAAATTATGCAACTGCGAGTTTCTTTCATATACCACTGAAGATAATGATGCACACACCATACTGCCATAGCCGAAACATCACGACATTGAAGGTGATGTCAATAGCCTTATTATCTTTTGCTTAATTCAATTCTTAGTTTCCATGATTTCTTTCCTTACACACACTTACCTGGTTTAGCTTCATAACTTATCTCGTTCCAACAAACAGGTTTACTTTTTTCTAAGCAGCCATTATGAATATTCACTGACTGAGTAATGCTTTCGAAAAATTAGAAAATTTGTTTAAGAAGGAAATAGACAATTTAAGGCAGCTAACAAGTTCACTAAGAAATTGGGGAAGAAGAAATTGATGAGAGAATGATGAAGATAAATAAGGTGAAAAAAAAAAACTGCAGTGAATCAACAATTGAAGAAGAAAACAAGAATCGGTTATAAGATAATGAATGTAACGTCAATTACTGTAGTGGTGAAAATGTGACCTAAGAACTATTTTAGTCAGGAGACCAATCCTAAAACCCACTCACTGGCTTATATTAATTGTTTAATTTATAACTAAGTAACGGTAATTTTGTCTGTAGAAATTAAATATAAATTACACGCTGAAAAAATAAATAAATAGGCTGCTGATCTGTGGATTGACTAGTCTATTGTATAAGTTGTGAGATATAAATCCGATTACTTCGCTCGATGTTAGAGAAGTAGCGTTTGCAAATCTTCTCCGGATGACGATGGTCGCAAGATTACGTAGCCATTACTACGCTTTGTGTCCCGCATCACGCTTTCATTTCTACAAATGCCCCTCCAAGAATGTCCCATTCAGAATAAATTCTATCCTATTCGCGACGCTATTTTCGGTCATTTATTAGATATAGTAGGTACGATTCCACAGTTTCTCTTCCTGGAATTTTCAGAACTTCAGCTTCATTTGCCATTTTTCTGGAACTAAAACTAATTTTATGCTCAATCCTATCGAATTTCCGGGCTGGATAACTAAGGTTATGTCCCATCAGAATGTTAAGGGCTTGTGTATTTTGTACACTTAAGAAAAATGCCTTGACTCCAGCCCGATTCTGCAATATTTGTGTATATTGTTTGTCGGCTTTCGAATTAAAAAAAAAAGGTAAAAGGTACTGAGAAACAACACGCATGAAAGTTAGAACAAGACTGTTTATTTCAAGTCTATAATAGCATATATTTACATTCGGGATTCGACGTTCGGGGATTAAGGTTGCATATTGACGCTGCCCGGACCTTAGTTTATATATATACCAAATATATAATATAATAAATATACCAAGCACCAACTCATTCAGTATATATACACTGACAGGCAAAAAATTCCACCCACCTGATTTTTTCATGTTTTCATCTCAAAATATTTCTGCTTTGGATTGGTCAATTTTTTTAATGACTAAATATGTATTTTTTTTTATTTTTTTTCAATTAGAAATGTCAATGTAGAGGATAGTAACCCATAATCCTTAATTAAATTAAAGGACTGTCGTTCCCAATGTTTACTTTCCATGGAATTAAAAATGTTTATTCAGTGTCATTTGCGTTCTGGTGCAGCAAATTTCTTAGTTTTCGGCTTCGATATTTTGATTTTCTCAATTTTAAGTTTAAAAATGCCTCTTCGTGCTGAGGATGTTGCACGTGGTGTGGCACTTATTGATGATGGATGTTCCATTAGATATGCAGCTAATGCCATCGGAGTTCCCTATGAAACTTTACGAGACGCCATCAGGCGTTTTCGAGAAACTGGGTCTTACCATAGAAGGGCCGGTTCTGGACGGCCTAGGGCAACAGATCCACAGGATGACCGGTTTCTTACTTAAAGAATTTTACGAAACCGGCACCTTACCGTTGTTCAAGCGATTCATCAGCTCCAAGAAGTTCGAGATGTGCAAATTTCTGAACGTACTGCTTGGAGAAGATTAAATGAGTATGGACTAATGGGTTTTCGCCCAGTAAGAGGACCAGAATTGACCAGAACTCACAGAGTTACACGGCTGGATTTTGCTAGAGAACACAGTCATTGGACTATGGACTATGGAATTTTACAGATGAATCTAGATTTGCTCTACGATCTCCAGACGGGCGTGGAAGAAGAAAGGGTGTGGAGAAGAAGAAATGAAAGGTACCCTGCATGTAATTTCACGCAGAGCCAACCTTTTCAACGTGGTTCCTTAATGGTGTGGGCTGGGATTTCAATGGAGTGCCGCACAAAATTGGTTGTTGTTTGCTGGAGGGTCTTTGACGGCCACTCGCTATGTAGATGAGATTTCGGAACCTCATGTGTTGCCTATCCTCATCGAAAACAGCGATCATTCATTTATAATGCACGTCCACATGTCACTCGCATAGTACAGACGTTCCTTCATCAGCACAACATTGAGGTCTTAGCCTGGCCAGCACGTTCTCCAGATTTGAACCCTGTTGAGCATTTATGGGATAACCTCGGAAGACGAATAAGAGCGCGTTCAGCACTTGCTGATACACTGCAGGACCTTGAAAGGGCTCTTCGGGAAGAATGGGCTAACCTCCAGCAAAGGGACATTTCCCGACTTGTGGAAAATATGCCGAGGCGTCTTCAAGAAGTAATAAAGGCTAGAGGAGGAAATACGCGCTATTAAATGATCCTGTCATTAATTTCTTTCAGGATAAAAATGGTTATTTTTCAATTTTTTTTTCATGTTTCTTAGCAGTTCACATTTGGAAATACATTGTGTATATATAAATATATGTATGTAAAAAGCACATCAAAAAGTGTCCGATCTCAACATGAAGATGGCAATAAAATAAATAAAAGCTAGTGAAATAAAAGCTTTGTTAGGTCGGAAACTTTTCAGACCGCCCTCTATATCAGTATATGAACTGAATGTTGCAGTTGTCTCAGTATAAATAGAGATGTTTTGATGAGATTTTTACATTCCCAGAGTGGGAGTCCCCTTACACTCCCCAGCTGTTTCTCAACAGAATAGTCCTTTCGTACGTACTGCTATTATCGGTGATTAAAGCCTACTTTATCGATATCAACATCATTTTAAGACAAGTATTTATTGGTTCATTAAATAAAACTAACCTACAAATCACCTCTCATTATAAATCACAGGTGGAGTTGTGAACACATTTTCATTAAGTTAATGAAGTTGAAAAAAAAAATATTACATGTTGTTTACCAGGACTACTAAATCTTTAATTTTATGCCATACTGAATATGACAAATAATTACGTAGTGATTAATAAATAACACATAATCAAATGCCAGGACAGAACAGGCAAACAAAAGGTTTGTGATTTTTGAAAAGTCAACGAAAACCTAACATCCTCCGTTTTCCAATATTCAAATCTATCTGCCTAAACAATTCAATTGTGACAAGGCGTTATATTCCTATAAATTCACTTTATCCTAGTTGTGAGGCTGAAAATACTATGACACGTAAAGATATGATGAATGTACAGCTTCTTTTTATTTTTCGTTTGTCCGTAAGTCTGAGACAAAAGTGAATGTATCCTCGTGACACCGAAGAAGCGAGTAAGTTTATTGGCCACGACTTGGCTCTCACCACTGCCAAGCCAGCAGTAGTAGTGCCAAGCTTATCTTGGCAAAGGGTCACGCCAGCTCCGACTACCAAGGCATAATGGCTTAAGTGCAGTGTACGCAAATCACTTTGTTTGTAACTTGCATGGTGGAGATGGTTTTTGCATTGGTGTTATTTCCGTTTGAGGCACTAATTAGTTGTTATACCGTCTAGTCATACGTAGGTATCAGGGGTCTATCTGCGCAAATATCACCTGCAGATTTGTGAACAAAAGAGTCTTTCTCACTTCCTAGTCTCCATCTACTAGTTCACCAAGAATTGGTGGTCTTAATATTTTCTTTTTTTATAACAATCATTTTTTTTTAAACTATGAATCTTTGATGACTCGTCTTTAATAATATTTATTTACCTACAGGTACGTCAAAATTTTGATTTGAAGCAAAATTTAATCGGCTGAAACTGATTACGACCATGACCGTAGATTGTAAAATTAGAACGGAGCTACATGTCATACGAGATGTAAGACTGACAAAGTTACTAAAAACAGCAGTACTTAAAAATAATTTTCAGGTCCTAAATTTAGCATCATACAAAGCAGTAATAATTGAGGAGTTAAAGTCAAAGTGGTGTATGTCACATTTGCTTCATTTTGTACTCCAGTATCCGCAACAAACATGCTCAAAGGAGAGCTCGCCTTTGAAAGATGGAAGCCGAACTTGTTGATAAGTCGCTTTATGTTTCATTTATATTGATTGCTGATCGTTTCGAATATATGTTTAATTTAGTTGCAAAATTAAAAGTGTTTTTAAAGCAGTGACTTCTATGAGTTTTCCTAATCAGTTTTTGTCAAGACGAATGATGGTAGGTATCGAGTAGTAATGGACGTGGTACGAGTGGTATGTGACAGATGGACACGATACTCGTCCAAGGGCGAATGTGCCTTTGGGTTCACCAGTTCTATATTACGTGATTTCGGAGGTTGTTGGACGCGTTTAGCGGCAACGGCTGATTGGAATGTCCTAGGAATACTTTGTTAGTGTCCTTTTAAAATGTTATTATTCGCTTCCTTCAACTGTCAACTGATATCAATAAAACCGATCAAAGAGATTTGTGTAGCACTGGTATGTAGAAAGCCTGGCTTCTGAAGGTACCGCGGGAGCCTGCAAAGTGACACAGAGGAGAGGTCGAAGGTGATATCCCTGTGTCCACTCTCACGGCTGCATGACTGCCCAGGAGAAAGTGTTCGCAGTCCAAACATAGGAGGTAATTGGCCTATGAGTATTCTCGATGTGACCTTGAGACCAGCTGTACTATTATATCTAAGAGGATATCACAGGTGAGAGATCTTTAATTAAACCAATTATGGTGGATATTTTCAGGTGAAAGCTTGTACTTTAAACGAAGACTGAGAAGTTACTCACAAAATAGAGATAAATTACATCATTTTCCCATTGATTATCTAAAGCAGGAAATTGGCGTCAATACTTTGAAATTAGAATAATATACATATTATTGTATATATAATATATAATTGTATTAGAATAATAGGTTTTAATGATTTGTAGGAGTATACATACAATAACAAACATGCAGGACAAAAAGTTTAGTAGATTTTTCGTTGTTGTTTAAATCCCAATATTACTAATAATTATTAGCCTTAAAACGACCCTCAAGTCCTTTTTCAAGCAGTATACTTATGTTAGTTTATTTATAAAGGAAACGTGCGGAAATCATTAAAAAAACAAAACAATGTAAGACATTCCTAGATTCTGGATGAGGATGGTTCCAGTAGATATTAACAATGTAAATTTTAAGTAGTACATCTGGGTCTTCTGATCATATGAAGAAAAACGTCCAATATTCAAATGGTACAAACTGTAATTATATTAAATAACTAGAACGATCCCTGATCTATTATCATTTATGGAGATATACTTTTAATCAGTCTACTTCTGTTCTACTCACAATCCACTACGTAACAAAAAAAATATAAGAAAAACATTAATTAAGTCAATGCATTGAAAACTAATATACTACTTGACCATTTGAAGGACACTCCAGGCAACGAAATTAAGTAGTTTTTATTTTTGGTACAGTTGCTGAGTTGAGTGGCCTGTACAATGGGAGGGGGGTGTTTAAAAGTTTTTTTTTGGTGTTTATCAAATATTTTGCAAACCAGTAATTTAAATAATTATAAAAGTATATTATATGCAAAATTAAAGCAAACAAGATTTCCTGTTAAAACATATTTCTTCATTTTTTTTCCTTTGAGCCAATGCTTTAGGAGACTACGAGGGTGGAAACTCAGAAATTTTCACAATTTTTGTTAAAGTAGTTTATTCATGAAAATTCCTGCTTTCTAATCCTACAGTACATTCGACAGTAAAAACATTTTTATAGGCAATTGTATGTTATTTATTTTGTATATAAAGTACTACAGATATTTGAGAAAAACGAAAAAAATATATTGAAACCGCCCCACTCGTATCCCCCCCCCTTAGTGGGCCTTCGGGTAGTACCTTGTACAGGGCACTCCCCCAACAACTGTACCAACAATTATGAACTATCGTTTTCTAATCGTCATATTTTGTCCTTTGTCTGTACTAGAATGCAGTGATTACAGAAAAGAAAATTTAAAAAATCAGTCGAAATGCTGCGTATGACCAGCCAATAGGGGTAGTTGGACAGTAAGTTTTTACGCGAACACGTCTGACAATAGTTTAGTTAATTGTGAGGTAAATAAGTGTTTTTTTGGATAATTTGTTATATATTTTTGTCGGGTCGTCACGAGGGGGGTGCCTAGTTTTACCCTAGCCCTGGTGACGAAGTGAGGGTTGATTAAGTTTATAACCTGGACAATTGTTTGCCAGTGCACTATGTTCAGGAGAAGAGGTATAGGGTAGGTATTATAGGTAGCTTATGTGGTCTTGAAATGACCACGAATCACACTGGGTATCTGAGGGTAGGCGAAATCCGTCCAGATCCCAAAGGTGAGTGTGAACCGGAGAGAAGTCGACTGAATCGCCGTGGGGAACACTGCTTGCTAAGCTTGCAGGGCCACGACAGCCATTGTCCACTAGGGAGAGGTCTCTCCCTAGGAGGTGCTAGTTTTAGCGAGACGAAGGCAGAGATTCCCACTAGGAAGGTATGGGGTCTGACAACACCGGACTAAAACGTAGCAAGGTGAGGAGAGAGATGCAGAGGTTTTTCATAAAGAAGAAGCCGTGCTTCAGAGTTTAAGCAGAGCAGCCACGAGCCAAATAGTTCCAAGGAGAATGATATACAGGCCCCAAACCGCCGGTCTTAAATACCCAACTGGCTTCGTCAGTAGCCAATCAGGACCGTTTTTATACCTAATGGCCGTTGAGTATGTGGTTTTCTTTGTCCTCTGACAAATAGACGTGAGCCGGGTAAGGGTCTCTCGGCGGGTTGGGTCTAGTACCTGCTACTGACAGCTGGTATTCCAGCTCATATAACTAATTGGCTCCTAGCTGCATGTTTATTGTTTACCATATTTACAATGATTTATATTTTGGTAATGTTATTTACATTTGTTTACAATATATATACAATAGAGTATAGGGTGATTTATCTTATGTAGTTAGCGGTCACTACAATTTTTTTTTTTAACCGAAACAAAATAAACTGTAAGCCAGGCTCTGTGATCAAGATTACTGGCTAAACAGAGCAGTCAATAAAAAATTACTGTCGGCTTTAAACCAGGAGTTCTCCTGTAGGCAGGTTATCCCATACATTTTGTTTAAATATGATTATAAATGGCAGAGATGACATTGAACTCTACTACGAGTTTTCTAAACGTAAATTTTCCCAAAGCAGCGTGAAAGGAGATGGAATTGATATTCACTAATATTCGCTCATATTTACTCACATTTTCGTGGTTTATGACTAGTTATTACCAAAACATCGTGTAAGAAACTCAACGATAACTCAAGCGTATGATGTTGTTTTTTTAGCGAAATACCACACAAGGGTTTAGGAAGCAGGAACCTGTCTTAAGACTTTCACGGCCAGTCCGTACACGATTAAGACACTGTCCATAAAATCCGGGCGTTCTCGTAACCATGTACAGACCACTTTCTCTGCTATCTTCCGCGACAACAAATCTCATAGCTTAATAAAATTAACTTTTTCGAAAATTATTTCTCCAAGTGAGGCTAGGTCTAAAGTTCTTCTACTTATGGCAAGGCATTCAAAATGCAAATGAATATTATATAGTAATGTTTCAGGTACGATCACGAATTTAGTGTTGCACGACTCTAAGTAATCTTTAGTAATTAGGTGATGTCCTGAGCGTCTGTGGCTCTCGCGCTCTTAGTCAGACTTCGCTGGCTCTTATCTAATGACGCGTCTGACGGAGGTGCATGGGGCACTTCTTAGGACTCCGCTTCCTCATTCGCACGCGAGGGATGTGACAACCATGTGGAATTGGGAGGTCTCAGGGGTGTTTGTATATACTGTATGAATGAGCGAGTGAATGAAAATTGTAAATATGGTATGAATGAGATCATTTATCACAATTACGTATTGCCCAATGAAGCAGATTGTGAGTTGTTAGTAGTAATTAGGTGAAGTACTGCTGGACTTACTACAGAAACCCTGGTAATCAGGTAAATTGGAAGAAGCAACTGTTATAACTTGTAAATAATTTGTGGATGCGAAAAATAATTTCTATTAGACGAGTCCTTTCGACAAATCTACGTAGTCACCTTCTAGCTTAAAAAAAAAAAAAAAAATACCACATCGTTTGTTTACAAATTTAATAATTTTTATTCTATTTTGTTAGTGTTGTGTATCGATTGCAGTATCGATTATGTGAGCCAGTCTAATCCCGCTCTCGCGTGTTACCTTCTCTTAGTTGTTCAGTTCATTACGAATCAACGTAACTAATTTATTAAAAGTGTATCAGTTCATTAAATATAATAGTGGTATAAAGAGTGTGTTTTCCCTTTATACGTTCCTATCCAGACATAACAAAGTGGTGACGAGGATAAAGACAGAGAAAAGTGATATTTAATCTCAAATTTTATTGTCAACCTGGAACAATGGACCCTGCTCAATTCGCCCAGTTCTTGCAACTACAACAACAACAATTTTCCATTATGTTAGAAAAATTCTCATCCATACATCAAAGCTCTTCTTCAACACTTCCTCAACATAATGTAAGTAAGTTTGATACTTTTGATAAAAACACGGAAACTTTTCAACAATACAAAGAAAGGTTTGATAACTTTCTTGCCCTAAAAGGCTTATCGTCAGACAAGGCCTCAGCAAAAATGATTCTTTTAAATAGCATTGGCCTTGAATATTTTGAATTGCTCAAACTATCAGTAGCACCAAAAGAACTCAATACATTAACATTTGATGAAATCACTAAAACCCTTGACGATCAACTGACCGAAAAAAAAAATATTTTAGTTGAAAGACATAAATTTTGTCACAGAAACAAGCACCTAACCAATCTATCCAAGATTTTGTCACCCAATTACGAAAATTCGTCCCTGCGTGCAGCTTTAAATGTGAATGTGAGAAGTCTGTGGCAGACCTTTTTTTACACTCCCAGTTTATCAGAGGCCTCTCTAACCAAGACATACGCCACCAACTTCTTTTGGATGACTCAAAAACATTTTCTGACGCTGTCTCAAAGGCACAAACCTTAGAAGCATCAAATGAGGCAAGTCAGCAATTCAATATACCCACAGAAAATAATTCAAACAGTGTACATAGACTTTCGAGACCACGAAGTAGGAGTCAAAATAACTATAATGCAAAACCTAAAGATAAATCAAATTCAAGATACACACGCCTTAATTTGAAGCACCTTGGAATTGAAGGGCTTTGTTTAAAATGTGCCCGAAATAATCACATTTCAAAAAATTGCAGAGTTGATTCGACTAAGTTAAAATGTCAATACTGTGGAAAGTTGGGGCATGTCGAAAAAGTGTGTCTAAAAAGATTAATGTCAGAGAAAAAAGGAGTGCAGGCAGTAGACTCAGAAGAAGATTCATTCCTCCATGATCAGTACACAATATATGAAATTAACAGTCAGGATCAAGACACACAGAAGTATGTCGTTCAAGTAAAAATCAACAATATAATTCAACAATTTGAAGTGGATTCAGGAGCTGGACAAACACTCTTAAATGAATCAAATTTTAATCGTCTGAACCTAAACAAGAAACTTCAAAATACCAGCATCCGATTTCGCTCTTACACCTCAGGTATTTTCGCACCCATTGGAGTAGTAGAAGTAGAGGTTCAATATAAGGACATAAACTCAATAGAGACACTTTACGTCGTTTCAGATAAGTTTTCCCCACTTCTGGGCCGTTCCTGGATCAGACACCTAAACATCGATTTGCAAGAAATTGATGTTGGGAAAATCAATAATAATTCCATACATTCAACAATTCCTGTTAACGTCGAAAATGTGATCTTTAACAGATACCCGGCGATATTTCAACAAACTGTGGGCTGCTGCAAAAACTTCAAGATTTCCCTTAAATTACGAAACAACGCAAAACCCGTAGCTTTTAAGGCTAGAGAAGTACCGCAAGCCCTGAAAGCAAAAGTAGAGCAAGAACTCGAGACACTTGAAAAGCAAAATATCATCTCGAAAGTCCAAGAGAGTGACTGGGCTTCCCCTTTAGTAGTCGTCCCCAAGGCCAATGGTAAAGTGCGCCTATGTGTCGATTATAAGGTGGGGGTAAACCCTCAACTTCAGGACGCACATTATCCTATACCAAAAATTGACGACCTTCTTACAGCACTCAATAGTTCAACGTATTATTGCTCACTGGATTTAGTTAAAGCATACCTCCAGGTCCCAGTCGACCAAGAAAGCGCAAAGATTCAAACGATCATTACCCACAAAGGAACCTATACGGTTAACCGTCTCTCTTTTGGCATCAAAACCGCGCCAAATGAATTCCATCTTATCATGGACAAAGTCCTAGCAGGCCTACGAGGGGTCACAACATACTTTGATAACATCATAGTTCATGGGAAAACAAGAGAGGACTGCTATAAAAATTTGATTGCTTGCCTCGACAGACTACAAGAATTCGATTTGCACCTCAATAGAGAAAAATGTGAGCTATTCAAGACCAAAATTCAATACTTAGGTTATGTATTCGAACAAGGCAAAATTTCGAAAGACCCGGCTAAAGTCGCGGCCATTACGAAGGCACCAAGACCAGAAAATCAAGACGACGTCAAGAGGTTTTTGGGCATGGTGACCTATTATGCCAAATTTATTCCGAATATTTCAACACTATCGTATCCATTGAGACTGCTTTTACAAAAGCATAAAAAATTCTACTGGTCTTTCAGATGTGAATCAGCCTTTACTCAATTAAAAAACGAAATTTCTAGTGATAGAGTCTTAACACCTTTCAATCCAGACCTCCCTCTCTCGGTAGCTTGCGACGCCTCACCAACCGGGGTAGCGGGAGTACTCTCACACACCATAAATGGCATAGAAAAACCTATCGCTTTCGCATCACGTTCATTGACCAAAACCGAGATGAACTATAGCCAACTAGGCAGAGAGGCCTTGTCTATCGTTTTTGCTCTCAAAAAATTTTATTATTATATTTATGGCAGAAAGTTTATCCTTTATACCGATAACCGACCACTGACCCACATTCTGCACGAGAATGCACACATTCCAGCAATGACGTCCGCTAGACTTCTACGCTATGCAACCTGGCTCACAAACTTCGACTACCAAATTGAACATAAAAAGGCAGAAGAAAATGTACACGCCGATTTCCTTTCAAGATCCTCTATACAGGAAAATATTTCCCAACTTGAACAAAATATTGAAGAAGAAGTCTCGTTAACTTCTAACGAAACCATTTATACTATTTCCAACGATACGCTCAATTATAAAACTCTCGCTGAAGAAACCTCACGAGATGAGCAACTAACCAGAATAAAATCAGACCTTTTGAACGGCGAAAATAATATCACGGAATTCTACCTGCAAAACGGCATAATTTTTAAAGGACAACGAGTAGTCGTTCCAACGTCCTTACAACAAGCAGTTCTTAATGAACTTCATCACACCCATGCAGGGGTTGTAAAAATGAAGCAGTTATCCCGCCAATACGTTTACTGGAAAAATCTAGATAAAGACATTGAACATCTTGTCAGAGCTTGTCAGGAATGCGTACGAATTAGAAAAAATCCCCCCAAAGCACCCATCCATCACTGGGATGAACCCTCAGAGAATTTTGATAGGGTTCATATGGACTATGCGGGACCATTCCAAGACTACCACTTCTTCGTTTTAGTAGATGCTAAGTCCCGCTGGCTAGAAGTCCGTTTCTCCAAGAATGCACCAACAACAGATTCAACCATTCAATACCTTCAAGATATATTCTCAACTCACGGCCTACCAAGAGTCCTAGTTTCAGATAACGCAACAATATTCAAAAGCGAAACATTTCTCAAATTCTGTACGCACCATGGCATTCAACAAAAGTTCATAGCTCCAGGCCATCCCGCCACCAACGGAATCGCAGAACGTAATATTCAGACCTTTAAACAGAAATTACAGGCCATGACTAGTTCTACGTTACCTCTCCAAAGAAAAGTCCAAGAAATCTTAATGCGATACAGGTCAACCCCGCTAGCATGTGGGAAATCACCATCGGAATTGTACCTACAACGTAGAATACGGATTCAATTAGATCTGCTGAAACCACCTCCACAAACACCAGCTCTTTCCAGCACCACTCAGGGTAGTACACGTCAACTAAGCGTGGGAGATCGCATACAAGCAAGGTGGTACCCCCACACTGGCAAACCAACATGGAGACTTGGAACTGTAATCCAAAAAATTGGGAAGCTTCACTACATAATTAGACTCGATATTAGTGGATATAGCCTGAAGAGGCACATCAATCAATTGCTTTTCATTGCGAGCGACGCCAAACCCAAGAAGAGAGTGATGTTTACTCTACCACCCAAGAGTCCAACCAATGATGACGAACCAAGAAGTAATCTTCCAGAAGACGTCCAGCCAGATCCAAGTCCAAGACCATCGACCCGCCCGCAGCAACAACAAGAGCAACCGAGGGTCCAGCCAGAACCCATTCTGAGACGATCAGGCAGAAAACGGAGGCCACCAGGAAAACTGCTAGACTATGTGACTCAATTTACCACCTGATTTAAGCAGACTATAATATGTCTATTCTTTTAATTATTCTAATTAGCGTGGGAGACTGTTGTGTATCGATTGCAGTATCGATTATGTGAGCCAGTCTAATCCCGCTCTCGCGTGTTACCTTCTCTTAGTTGTTCATTTCATTACGAATCAACGTAACTAATTTATTAAAAGTGTATCAGTTCATTAAATATAATAGTGGTATAAAGAGTGTGTTTTCCCTTTATACGTTCCTATCCAGACATAACAGTTAGTAAAGCTATAACTACGATTTTTTTTGTTCAATAGAAAAAATTAAACACCACGTTTTTCCAAAACATCGGATCCACTATTACAACATTATCAATAATTAACAGCCAAGGAACAAACATACTGACAAGATCGGGACTCGAACCTGGGGCCTCTCCAGTGTCTAGTCCTAGTCGGGGGTTCAAGCAACCAAGCTACCCTGCCTAGTCGAGGCAGATAGGTCCTATCCGAGTTGCAATCTATATCCATAAGTATATTATGGACCTATAACACAACTATAATTTCTCATATAATACTCTTATCTCAAACGCAGAACAAAGTTTTTAAACTTCAAGAATTTATATCTCTGGCCCTAGGGATTGGAAACTTGTATATAGTTGAAATATTGTTCGGCCGAGTATCACTAAGAAATGTTTCATTGAAATCGGTGACTTTATGACCTTCCGTTGTAGGATAAGCTTATTCAATAACGCCTAACATGTACCAATTGAGCCGTTCCACTCTAATCAGCTGATTAATTAACTAGCTGTAGTAATTATACGCTGGCCTGATGATGTTAAGGACCCACACTTTGAATACACAAGCAGCCAGTTCGTGCTTCACGAACGGCAGGTCGAAGTTTCGCTTTCGGTAATGCCGGTGCTTCATCAGGAGCGATCGTCGATTAGCCAGGTCTTCCCTAGTAGTAATTTGTGTGTACTCTCAGGGTCAACAATCTACAGGAATATTCGGGATCTTGAAGCGTTATTTTCTATTTTCTCCTTCGGCACGAGCAGCTTGAACCCCAAAACCTCTACTGACCTCTAGCGATATTCTGAATGAATCTCTCGCCCGAACACTGAGAAAATTGGCCACTCGTCGCAGACGAAATCTGGCAAGGATGAAATTGCTGAATATATCCGATGTGGATAGCCTTCATCAGAAGACATTATGAACTGAGCTCACCTCACAAGCGGCCCTTGTAACATTCATATAATAAAACGAAAAAGCAAGTTGCGAAAGCTGATGGTAATTACAATATTTGGTCAGCTGTGTGCAGAAGATTCTATACACTTAAGTCATTCATTGCCCCCGCACAGATAGGAAAATCCCTTGGGGCTCATCCAGTATTTTGTCTAATCTGTTACAGAAGATTTAGAATTTCTTCCCATTTTTTTACGCTAACGTGAGATTGGTCAACGGTCTAATCAATGGCAGGGGAATCGTTTTTGAGAAAAAATATACATATACTTTACTGGAAGGGTCATATTGTTTATTAGTTTGTTAAATTGCCCAAATTCACGCACTCTTTATACTGTTTATAACTTTTGAGTTAAATTTACTCGAGCTGTGAAGAGTTCACTAGAAAAGCGTCACTGTTCAGGGACCATTCACATCCTCAAGACCTTTTAAGAACAAATGCCTACGCTAAGAAGTGACAGAGAAGAGCCATCTGGTGACATAATCAGGAAACTACTGTTCTCCCCTCCCAGCATGACAAAATAGATCTTTATCAGAACTAGAGCAAGCACCATGCTGTTGTTGTGATGTGTAGTTCACATCATTTGTTTCTTCTAACATACTATTTTCCACTATCAGGAAGTATATTTCACACACGCTCCAAGTGGAGTAGAGAAGAGTACTCGTAGATGCTGGCCAGCAACATCAACTCAGGATCTAACATCAACTACTTTCCTCTACATCTCAAGTAAGTCCACCTGCACCCATCCAAACTTCAGCCCTGGATTCATTCATCACTTCAGATTCATCTTTTCTTCAATCATCACATCAGTCACACTGTGCAACTCATTATTTTTATAATATCTCAAGCCATTAAATTCATGCATTATATTTCATTATTATCTTGTATCTCAGTGGTTTTCTTCATTTCTTCCGTTTATAGATCACTTAACATTTAATTTCGTTTCTAATTTTTTAAACAACTCACCAGCACCTAAAACTCACTTTAGGTACTCTTTTGCTCGTTCCTTGACAGTGCACAACCTGTAAATTAACATAAACTCCGATGCAATGCCTTCGACTACACTTCATTCTATCCTAAATATATTATACAAGTCAGGGCTATCGTTCCATTGCAGTATTACTTGGAAACCACCAGAGGTGATGTAGCAGTGAAAAGTCACATCTTGACTGCTACGCTCATTACTTGAAAATTGCTGTGCAATTAGACAGGGAATACAAGTGATAATCATAATTGAAATGAGTCAACAGAACAACAAGCTTATCAGCTTCTTATGTATAAATGTAAAATTATGAACCCAGCATAAATTTGCTTACCGAATCACAATGTCAATTATATAAATCTGAACTATTGAAAAAACTTTTTTTCAACAGACGAACAGTAGCTCAATTTCAAGCTATTACTCAAATATGACAAGAGTGATGCTTATAGCGTAATTGGATTGCACGGTTCAAATAATTTACCAGTCGCTGACTATATGAAACTTCGACAACTTGTACATGTGAAAGCTCCAAAGAGAGAAATCAAGTAAATAATTATTCTCAATTAGGCCAGTAATTATTTGTCCAATTAGGATCAACTAGAGACGGTAAAATGGCGTGTAATGGTTTCGCTTAAACCAATCTTTGATCTTTATGAATCATTAGTGATGACAAATAATTATTAAAAGCACGCAGAATAAATGAACAATATGTGGCAAAAATCACTTACTATTAACTACTGCTACTAATTAATATTTTGGTAAAATAATTTGTGGCTACCTTGGTATGTTGATACACTACAAAAACTGAACCCAAAATAAATTCCTGATTTACCATATTAACAACAACTTTATTATGATAAAATTACAATCTGCCTCATTGGGCTATAAGTAATTGTGATAAATGGTCTCATTCATACCAATTTACAATTTTCATTCACTAGCTCATTCATACTGTATATACAAATAGCCCAGAGACCCCCCAAGTCCACATGGTTGTCACCTCCCTCACGTGCGAAGGAGGAAGCGGATTCTTGGGAAGTCCCCCACGCTCCTCCGTCAGCCACTGGATCACTGGATAAGAACCAGCGGAGGCTGAACAAGAGCACGAGAGCCTCAGACGCTCAGGACATGATTGGAGAAACTGGCCATTGCCAGGACTCCCGCTGTCACGTATTTATAGCAGGTCACGAGGCCACTGCCGTTTTAGTCTCCGAGGAGGATTATAGGGATCAGTGGTGCAGTGCAATAACTGTGCTAGGGGATTAGGGTGGTTGGATAGGTTACTATGGACATTATGAACTTGTAAGGGATGAGTTCAAAATGTAGGATATGTTAAGATCATTATGTAGGGTTTTGTTGCTGACGTAATAAGGGGCATTTACTATCGTTCTCAGGACTTTTTATTGAAAGGATTGGATGCGCTCGATGTTCGACTTTTTTGCTGTCCCCCATAGCTCTATTCCGTATGCCCAGATTGGCTTAAGTATAACTTTGTAAATAAGTAGTTTATTTTATATTGAGAGATGGAATGCCCTTCGAAGTTGTCTGTACAGTTGTCCAATGCGTCTGTTTAGTTCTTGTCTTTTTAGCTTCAGTTCTTTTTTAGTTCATGTCAGTCTTTTGTCGAGATGAAAACCTAAATACCGTACTTTCTCGGACACAGGGAGAGGAATCGAATTTTTAAAAATAGTGGACAGTATTGCGGCAGAAAGTAAAGGTTATGTGGAAACATTTTGTTTCATTAACTTTGATTCGCCATTGGTTACACCAATACTCGATCTCATCAAGGTCTTTTTGAAGGTTATGGGATGCTATATCAGGGTCTGAATGGGTTGACAGGACTGCAGTGTCATCTGCAAATGTTGCCAAGAAGGTATTGGTGGTGGAGGGGACATCAGCGGTGTATAGATTATAGAGGACGGGACCCAGGACGCTGCCCTGTGGAACTCCTGATTTTATGGGATAGTAGTTAGAGTATTCTAAACCACAGCAGACTTGGAAGAAGCGGTTTGAAAGGTAGGACTGAAGGATTAGGAATAGGGTCTGCGGTAAATATCTTTTGAGCTTGTAAAGCAAACCTGCGTGCCAGACCCTGTCAGAAGCTTGAGCTTTTCCAGAAAGGCAGCAGTGCAGTATTGTTTCAGGATTTACGTCTTATATTGAGTAGGAGTAGTTGTCGGAAGAACTGAGCAACAACAATTTCAGAATAACATTTTTTAGAAAAAAATAAATATATAATATAATATATAAAATTATGACCGATATTGTATTGTTTTTTAAATCTGAACGAACAAAAGGACGTAAAAAGTGAATATTATCCAGAAATACCAACGGACTTAGGTATTTTTGATTATAAATTATTTTTTTTTTAAGTTCTTTAAAAATGAAAATTTTTCTTACAACAAATAAAAACAATTGAAAATTGCTGAACTATAAAAAAATAAATGTGTAATTAATATATACCTTACAAATTTCTACAGTTTCGTCACAAAAAATAAAAATATTTTTGCACTCCGGAATATGATTTGTCTGTGGAGATCTACTTTTTCACAACATCATTTAACACCACAATATCTACAGATGAGAACTGGTTATGTAAAAACCTTTTGACGATCATTCAACAACGCTCATTTCTTATTCCATAAAAATAAACACCCAGCTCGTGGAAAGTATGAAGGAGTGTGCATTCGCTGATAAAAACATTACAAAGAAACGACAAAAAATCTCCACCTTTTGCGCTTGTGAAAAAAGGTTAAGCGGTTTTCCCACGTCCGGTGATGTAGAAAGCTCATGTTTGCCCGCGAAACTATTAAGGCGCCTGGAAAATATTTACAAAGCTGCCTGTGCCTGAATTATTCAGAACTACTTCCTCTTGGAGTGGCCTCCGACGGTTATCGAAGAAATGGGTCTTTCTTCCTGCGGTCAGTGGCGGTAAGCGGTTGGTCGGTCGGTGGTCGGGCCGCAGACGGAGTAGCATGGCTACTTGCCCTATTGCACTTCCCTCCCTACCTAAATATCTACCTTCCATAATAACAATGATTTTAAAAACCCAAGTTTGTATGTTCATCCATCTGTTCTGGTCTTTGTATGTTTATAACATTTTACTAGAGGGTACCACTTTATATTGTGCTGATATGAAACATGACGTAAATCAAGATAAAATGCCATTTGCTTGTTGTCATCTGTCATCAATGGACCCGATGTAGACATACATATATGTTGAAACTTGATGAAAACATAACAACTCTCTTTCATCAACATATGCCGACCAGCCAAGAAAAACTTAAACTGATTACCTATATAATCACGACAAACCATAAACACCCAGTAATAACTCTATAGTCTTAAGTAGGTTGCCAAAATAAAATACAACTTTGTCAAATTTAAGCTCTGATTCACAATATGCAATTTTTTTTGTTTTTTTAGATTACAGTTACAAAAAGTCATCAATACTGTCATTGTCAACTTGAGCTCAACAAGTTTTGTTCAGGGGCTTGATTTTTCGCACGGTAGTTCCATTTGGTGGCCTGGTGAAACATATTTATGTGTAATTAATAAATCACTTTCTAATTTTTAAAAAATAAATAATATTTGATTAACAATATCTAATTCGATTAATAAAAGTCTCTAAAGTCAAAAAAACTGATTGATTTTAACCAGCTTATTGCTAGGGAAGACTTTATTTGTTCTTTAAGCGAATAAAGATCCCGAATAGGTGGTTGCCTAATGTTGGTAGGTCCCACCTTGCCCGGGGGAAAACATGAGCAGCCCATAGATAAGACTTTTTTTTTAATGTTAAAATTTATCTAGAATAGAGATGTCATGGTTGGGTGTCAAATATTGTTTAGCAGCAGCCTTAGCTATGGACTGATCAGGTTTCGCTCCGTGCAAGATACCAACATTGGTCAACCACCCATTCAGGAACTTTCTTCCCATCAAGAACAAATAAAGTCTTCCCTAGCAATAATGGCGTCGAAGTGAATACAATGTTTACGTAAATGAACGCCACCAGCTGTGATTGTTGAGTATTTTGTTAACGAACTATGGGTTCGGAGGTATGCTTGGCATCTTCGTGCCAAGTAACACACTCATATATCACAGAAGAGGTCAATACAGCCGAAAACTATTCAACGGGGTCATTAAAAATTTGCTTAATTTATTGTTGCCGGACACTCTCACGAGAATCTCTGAGTTTCTCCGATAGTATTTGCCGTTCGCTTTCGTACATGTTAGTTTGTTCCTGTAGAGGATGGTGCTTTTGCGATGACTTTCCAAATAGTAGGGCAAAAACTCCTCATTTTCATACAGCTATAGATATTTTTGGAACGATCAGCTCTGCGGGACTCATTCATATGACAAAGGGGGATTCCAGAGTAGTAATTGCCTGATAAAGGTAAGCCAAGAGAAATAAAGAACTTTATTTAAAGAGATCTAAGTAGAAAATTCAATTAAAGTAATTTTGAATATTTCAAGGACTGAAATAAGATAACCTGCCCACTTGAAATTATATACTTTCTATAACCGAGCACATTCAGCAATAAATTACCATTTTCAGAGCTGTAATTAGAAAATCAATTCGCATTATAACATATACATTGCATGATAGATATGTAAGTTTTTTATTAATTTTAAATAGTTTGAGAGCTTTGCTGGATCAAAAAAAAACAACACCAGGCTGATTGTATGAAGGATCTGATTTTATCTTCTTTAAATTATAAACACAAAAAAACATACTGTGATCAATAAAAAAAGTAAAAAAAAAATTATTATAAATTAAATAAAAAATTTAAAACTATTTACATACTAAATGAAAATATTAACAAATTAAAATAATCATTAAAACGCATCAAAAATTTTAATTAACACATGATCAAAAATTTTGTGGCCCACAAACAAAAAATGTTTAACTTATTTTGTACTCTGATTGTGGAATCGCTTTAATTTTCAGGAAGGGTGGTCTTGAATAGTGGTGAGTTGTTAGTCGTTAAGCACTAAGTTATTTACAATGTTTCTTTTTTTAATGCTGTACTTAATGACCGACATGTACTTAGATAGATAGATAAAAAAGAATTTTATTTGTAAAACTCATATTATGACAGTTACAATGAAACAAAACAAATAGTTTTCAGGATTTTTCAAGGAAGCCTCAGAGTATCTTACGATATAATTTTTCTGTTTATACTTCTCCTTGTTTTAACCTTTTTATTGTTGTATTTAAAAAAAAATAATAGTAGTTAAAAAAATCATTTAAAAAATGACAGTCTGTTATTAGGACTGCTTTTATTTATTGATTTAAAAAAAATTAAAACCACTAGTTTATTATTAGACGTGGCCATCATGAGGGCATTTAATTAAGGTAAATAGGTAATTGATGAGCTGCCTAGGAATGGATGACAAGTACTCCTCTGTTAATAACAGAGAAGACAATTTAATGTCAATGAATAAATGTGAAACTTACAATAGTCTCCTTTTGCTGTTTATACATAAATTTGGAAGAATGTGTAATCTGTAAAAGTGTAGAAGCATTCGCCTCCAGTAGGATCCAATAACTAGGAAATTCTTCAGCCTAGTGACAACGCTATATTCAAAAACAATAATAGACCTAGCATTAAAAATAAGTCAATAAGAGCCACGCCCAGAAACATATAATAGAATAAAATATGCTTATTAGACCCTTGTGAAAAAATGTTTAGCACCCAATTATAGTTTAGAACATTTTTATAGCTCATTTACAACAGCACCATAAAAGATAAAGTTATCATAAAATATAAAATGAAACTAGAAGAAACGAGTAATAGGCGTCATATAGTTCCACCGTTGAATATTTTGAGTGTTTACGATGAACAATGAATTAATAATTTATTTCATATCGCCGTAATTTTTGACTTTTTGAAAATTATAGAAGTGATGTAATAAACAATAAAAACTCGAATCTTACTTGATAGTTTCACACACTATTAAGACTGCGGCCAATCTACTCTAATCACAGCATTTCAGTTGGCTAAGTGTGCCTTACTCGAAAAAGACTAGTTTCATTTTTTGACTAAGCTTCAAAAGTTAAGTGAATTTGCTTTGTTTATTTAGAGTTACTTTGGTGTAAACCCCTAAAGTAATCAACATCGTTGTTTGTATATTTAAACTTATTTCGGGAGCTCACCTATGTGAGCCAGCGATAGTACAAGAACGAGGGCAGAGATCACGAGGCACCCCAGTCCCACATGCCAGGCAGTAGGTATAGATATTGAAAGACACAAGCTCACGCCGGAGGATGGAGGAAAAAAACAAACATGTAAATCCACTATCTTAGATTTAGCAGTGAAATCCACCATTATACATTTTCGTGAACATAGTTGGCCAATTCTTCCGCTCATCCACTCATCCAATCCTCCCAATCTAATGTCCTCAAACCCATAGTACATGTCGCCACTTTGGTGTACGTAATCAATATATCCCTAATACTTACCTTAATGTACCTACTATCAATATTCATTAATTTTTTTTTAAACTTATCAAAATTATCTGAACATGCTGTCTAGTACTACACACCCCTAAAACCGTCCTTAGAGATTAAAGCCTTTTATGGCCTAGATATATCCTAAAAGAAAACCATTACTTGGAGTCCTGGAACTGGTCAATATTGTCCGCTCATGCCCAGAGTGTCTGTGGTTTCCGCGCACTCAGAACTGCGACTATCGATCACTGCTGTGGCACAGGACGCTTGCGCATAGGACCTTTTATCCCTGATTCCAGCTTCCTTCTTAGCTGGCTAGGGCTGCGAAGATCCCGCAGGTGAAATCAGAGGATTTCTTCCCGGGCATTGTAAGTATCTTTATATTGTATATATGTATATAGTGAATACTGTATGAATTTCAATAATTTATAAATGTTTCCTGTATACATTATATACATTGCATTAAAATATACAACATTTTCCCCACGGTTAAGCAATCAAGTTTTTGACGATTCCCAAGTTCATTTTTTTTTTCAAAACATGACTACATGAAAATTTCATTCAATCCTATAATTAGAGGTTATTAATTAATCCGTAATAAAAAATAAGTATTTTCCTATCATATTGAATTGGGCATCCAATTAAACATTTCGTAGCTCTGATAATTTTATATAATTTATTTTTGAATAATAGTAACACAAAGTCATTAAAACTGCAATTAAATTCGAATTCGAAACATTTACTCATTGCCTGCATTACAATGAGATTTGGACACCATGTTTTATTGTTGCATATACTTTCATTAAATTTCCCAATGGTAATAAAAATAAAAATAATCCTTGTATTTGTAATAAAAATAATAAGTGTTATTCCTCAGTTACTGCCTATTAAACAATTTTTCTCCTAGTAAATTTTGTATGTTATCAAATTAAATATACCAACATGGTGTTTAAGGATATGTTAAATATGTCGGGCGTTTATTACGCTATAATTACAAAAAATCGTAAAATCAATTTTTTTCAAACATTTAATTCAAACAGTTTTACGTGCTACGGTGCTAATCAATATGGCGTGTTACAGAAACTGCTTTTGGATATGTATATTAATAAATGTAATTCAATAAAACTTAAGAAGAGGGAATGATTGGTAAGTGCGTCGAAACCATTCATTTGTGATTCTGCGCACTATACTACATTTTTTAGAAGTTAAACATTAAATGAGATATTTTATTAGTTTTTCAGAAAAATTTGACCACTGTTATTTTACTATTTCTTGAATTAGTAAAAATAGATTTTTTTTCAATCAGGGTTAGTTCTAGATTCATTTTTCTCACTATCTCACCAACACGCTATCATAATAGACAAATATATATCTTATTAATTTTAGTAATAATAATAGCACATAGTGTTAAACTATAATTTTTCTTGTTCTCAGCATTGGACTGCTAACCACAAAGAAATAAATGTGTGGTTCATAATAGTTAATGTATACACTCCATCCAGTCTCTTCTACCCCCAAATCTTTTTATTTCATTGGCTTCCAAGCATAAATTCATCTATGTTAAATAAATAGATTTAATTAAAACGAACTTTTTTTCAACTGAGTCACCAAAAATTTCGTAAATGGCAAAGTCAGCTCATGTCCATGTAAGCTTATTGATAGCAAAGGTTTATGTAAAAATTGTTGAAAGTTTGTGTAAGATAGTCGTGCTGAATTTTTTTCATACAATTTCATAATTCCATATTTTATTTCCGGTTTGCGCATGTCTAAAAATTTAAGCTGTTAGATGACCTCCTGGAGAATTTTTTTTTTTTACAGTTGTGTAATTCAGCAGTATGTCTAAGAAGTAATACTATAGAATATATGCATGTTTCATTGAGGAAAACAACTCATTACAGAATACAAACTTAAATTACATAGTTTTTCAGAGTGAAACTCCTAATGGGAAACTTGACTTAATGACCAATTTTATGCAATGTAAAAAAAAGAATGATAAATAAAACCAACAGTTTCTCAATAGTTCGGTCTTTATTTATGAAATCCTATTCATGTTGACGTTTCGCATGATTAATTAATATTAATATTTCTTCCAGACTATAAATCAAAATGAAATAACATCATCCTATTAATAATTATTAATTTGAGATATCCGAATTGGAAACTTTAAAAACGTCAAATGTGTCAAATGTACGTATATTATTGTATATAGGTTTGCCGAGTTCAATTAAGACTTGAAGACTAAGAAGACCAAAGATAAACTTCTCTCCCCAATAGCCCAATAGCACTTGCGCAGAGGGTTCCACAGTGAATCCTGAAGTTAACAAAACTATGAAATAACTTTTTATTAATGGATGGAATAGTAGGTTTGTTGATTGTAATTAAATGTCCTGCACTTGTTGACGACAAAAAGTATTTTTTATTTCCTTATACTTGGTCAGCCTCCGCTGGCTCTTATCCAGTGACGCGGCTGACGTAGGAGCGTGGGGGACTTTTCAGGACTCCGCATCCTCCTTCGCACGCGAGGGAGGTGACAACCATGTGGACTTTGGAGGTCTCTGGGCTGTTTGTAAATACTATATTGTAAATATGGTATGAATGAGATCATTTATCATAATTACTTATTGCCCAATGAGGCAGATTGCAATTTTATCATAATAAAATTGTTGCTGTTGATATTTACTAATAATAATATCTTTATTTTATGTTCTAACATAGTACGTTTATTACTTATTATTCTTGGTCGAGAACTGATATTATTGACAACTTATTTACTGCACCTTTGTTTGGTGAACATTTAGTGCTGTACGATTGTTTACGCTAAGCGAATTATCTTCGGACACCTGGTCAAATTGAAACGCCGACCAGAACTAAAACAAACTGCTGGTGGAAACCCCAGTTAAACGCCAATTAAAACGTCAGGAAGAACCTTGGTTCAATTCCATATCCTGAAAACACAAGTTTTTCCAAAGAATAATATTAGCAAGAACTAATTATAATAATTCAAATACTATGTGTACGTAAATAAAACAATAATTGTTTTTAATAAAACGCAACTTGCGAAAAGTTCCCAGCAGCTATGTTGCCTAACAGTGTTACCCATGATTTCTGTTAAATATAAATTGAAATTATTTTTGCATATTGGTGCGTGATTACCTATAAAATCAAATAGTCTCAATGGCTTCACTTACAAGAATTTCCAATAATTATCAATTATAATTATATACTCTTAATATCATAGTTAGAGTTTCTTATGTCAATATAAGTAGCCAATTGAAGAAAAATAAAATCATCTATTGGAAAATGTGTTGCGGTTACAGTTAAAAAATAATTAAAATTAAAAACTAAACTAATTAAAAAAATTAGTATAGTGCTATGCCCATTAGAGCTATCGTTTATAATTTAATTTTAACGAAAATAATATGTGGATAAATTGTGTTGTGCGTGAAGAGGTTCTGTTCTCGGGGATTTTCGGAAATAAATAATATCTGCTTACCTTAAATTGTCCTTTATTTCTTAATGCCCGTACTCACCTGAAACAGAAAAAAAAATATTAGACACATTTGGTGAAGAAACATTTCAAAAACATAAACTGACCACTTAAACTCAAGGTTGGAGCATGGATACTTTTAATTCTAATAGTTCCCAAAAATACTATGGGTATATAATACTTAGATAATGTACTTACATTTGAGTATGTCTAACAGCTGAATGTTGTCTTCATATTCCGTAGCTAGCAAACCATTGGCCGACTTTAGTTCAAACGTTAATCGTTATTTAATGAGAAACACTGCTCTAAAACAGTTACTTGTGTAAGGGGGGATAAGTAATCGGTAAGATAATAGACAAGTTACACAAAACTAACATGACCCAAGCGGTGGGATGACACAGTAGGAACTACATGCCCCTTGCCCGGCAGTGCAAAGTCCAACTTCTCGAACATGTCCGTGCAGCGCAGAACCCAGCTGTTTATCTACATTCTAAAACAATGTCGAATAGTCAAGTTATATCTTCCTATGTAACTATATTTTAATATTTCATCTTTGACTCTTATCATAATTAATTCAAATAGCCTTTAAAAAAACAAGTAGAGAACTGTTCGTTTTAGTGCTGGTCAGTGTTTCATTTCAACCGTTATTCGTTCATTCGACTATCACCTGTAGTTGTTCGTCGTTATTTCTAATATCGCTCGTTCGTTTTATGGAATTTATTTCAGCCTTCCTAATCAATAGTATGCCTTTTTTTTTTTAAGTGTAATTGCGCTAAGGCATTGTAGTATTTCTGAAGGCGTGATTTTTAGCACGTAAGTTCCTTTTTGTGCTCCGATGACGCTAATTTTTTTTTTTTTTTTTTATTCCCTAATCCCCTTAAAAAATGACAAAACTTTTATTTACAATAGATTCTTAGGCGAATATATTTACATACTACATTTTATATGTCCTGTACCATCGGTACACTCTATACAAGGTCTGAATCGGCATAGAAGTTACATAATCAATACAAGTACAATGATACACAATGTACTTGGCTTCATTAACAAGACTCTACAAGGTGATGAGGCTCACCTTTTTGATCACAATAAAAGAAAACTTAAAAACTAACTTACATACTAATTCTTAACCTAAATTTTCCCCGACAATCAGTTGCCATCGATTCAGGAGGGGTGGTGGGGTCATAGTGTTAAACACTGGATTTGTGGGGTGCTGCAACGCGTCGAAAAACTTGATGTGACTCAGGTGGATAAACTCATCCACCGTCGGCACATCAAGCAACGGGTGCAGGTCAACGTTCTTTAACCTCTTGAGAGAGGTATGTCGGACCACTTTTCGCATGATCCCATTCTGGAAATGTTGGAGACTTGTGGCTGTAGCGTGAGCCAAGTGGGTGAATAGCGGGGCACCGTACAGCAGAGCTTTATAGACCATCAGTTTGAGATGCAGCGACAGATTGTGTGAAGTTAGCAGGTGCGAAAGCCGGTAAGGCCTCTGTCGTACTGTTTTTAGTTTATTACTAAAATGAGTAGAGCAATGGAGATGCCTATCCATTTTTATTCCCAGATAGTAGAATGAGAAAACTATAACGCTAAAATAAAATAAATTCAGCTTCATTATTCAGTTAATTACTGTGTAGTGAAAATACCGGTTACCGGTATATTTTGTATGCTATCAAATTAAAGTTCTTATCGTGCTGTGTAAGAATATGTATAATATGTTGGGGATCAGTGGAATGTAATTACATAATGACATAAAATCAGTTTAATGACAATTTTCTTAAGCGAACAGCTGTGGCTATGGTAGCGAATTCTCATGTTCAGCCTCACTCAATGGAGCGTCTTAGAGAAACTGCTTTTAAATGTGTCTCTTCATAAATCTTCGAAATCAGAAATCAGGAATAAATCAGGAAATCGACCAAGAGTCTATAATTAACGTTAATATCATTGCAAACCTTAATTGCGTGATACTTAGCTGATTAATTTTATTCGTTTAATTATTTTGACACTGAATCTCATGAGATGAGAGGTTTATTTTCATTCTTAAGCAGTTAATCAGCGAGCACCCTTTAAGCTGCTTGGCATCGTATCAGCAATTATTTATCAATGTATATTTTTGTATATTGGTATGACCTACTTTCTTAAATACTTAATATTTAAGTATTTTACTATATATTTAATACTAAATACTTAAGTATTTTGTACCACATTATGATTTTTTTGTGTCATGTTTTATTTAGGAGCTGCTTAAAGACAGTTAGTTACAAGTGGCGTTTCCTTCATCCCTCATGGCGAATATCGTCTAACACACTACTGCTGTGATGGATACTGCGAACAGTACTCCGGGCATGGAGACTGAGCAATTGCAGATGTTGGCCCATTCAATATCCTTAGATGAACCACGGCGAAGAGGTGGAGGGAGCGGTGTGCGCTGGAGGGGGCCCAGGTATAAAGCGCCCGATCAAGGTCAAGGTGCCTGTTCTCTCGACATGTGCTGCCCATCCTCCCCTCGCCCAACATCTTGGTATCTCTTTGTAAGTCTGTTTTTTTCTAAAATATTATTATTTTGTTTGTTATATAAAATATTATTCTGATTGTTTTAATCAATTTTTTTTTTTACATCTACGAATTTAATTCATTATAGGTTATATAATTCCTTCATATACATATACGTATATCATACAATTTGAATTAAATGTAATTTAAATTAATACCCTAAGTAATCATACATTGCTTAATGCGATACATTTATTAATCCTTGAAATTACATGGTGCATGTTACACGCCCCTATAAAAATACAATTCTTGACAAGCGATTAAATATGATTTGCCAATAAAGTGAAAAATGTATCATTTGCATATTTATTAATAATAATATTTAAATCGTCACCATCATCATATAATGTAATAACTATTTGCCACTACCAATAGTGTAATAAAAAGTATATCATTTCCTTGATTATCAGTTCAAATATAGCAGGACTTGGGCAAAGAGGGCTGGTTGAAATATATGGAGCAAACTAATTCCAGTCCATGGAGATCAAAATGTAATAAAATTTTCCACCCTAGGATCTCTACACTTTATTTATTAATAAATTCGTCTTATTTATATATTTAAACCATTTTAGGGCCATCCATGTTTATTGTTTTTACTTCATAACAAACATTATCAGACGATAAATTGCTGAGCGTTCGCTCTAATTTGAGGCATTCTATTGTGCCTCTTTTTTGGCATTTGACATTTAAATGATCTTTCCTGAATTAGATAGAATGTTCACTTGATACTAATCAAATGCCACTTTATTCTTAATCTATATTTCTTAATTCATTAATGAGCTACTTAATGAAAATAGCCTCTTGTCATTGGACACCTCTATTTTTAAAAGGTCTGTTTTCCTTCAGTTTTCCCTGAGTGAAAACTGGAAAGAAAAAACTGAGATGGAGGTGAAATGCTGACAGTGCATCAATGAAATCAGTTGTTACGATTCCTCTGTATAAACTCAAAACGTGCCTCAATCCGCTTGCTCCCTCCCATCATCTGACTGTGTGACCTGGCACTAAACTAGGATATGAAAGCCCTTTTTTTCTTTTTTTTAATCGGCTTATCTAAAACCCCAAATTGGTCCATTCTTGGAAATTGGAGATTATCAGTATTAAAAGGGGACACATCACACTTTGACTAGTTGATAGGAGGGCAGCTGAAGCCCATGTGGGGGGCAGGCAAGTCAATGTGAACACATTAAAAAGGGTGGTTCATGTTGTAGAATTAACATATTATCATTTCAAAGAGTTCTTTAAAAAAGGTTTTAGTAATCAACAAAGATAAAAATGAGGGATAATGAAATTCTCTAAGATGGAATAGAATAAATGTGTTCAACTGTGTTCATTTGCCAGTAACATGCGCAGACATTTTTTCAGGGAGGTATTTCGAATTTTCAGGGGGTATGGAGTATATTTCGGTTGGTAATAAACAAATAATATATATGTATACTCAATTCAGTAATATTTCGTTTTCTTTTATTATGTTAAGGACAGTTTAACCGCTAATATTCCTGCCCTAATTACAACTTACATAGAGAATAATTAGTTGCGAATTCACGACTCAAAATTCACTCATCTCGTTCAAAAAGTCCTTTAGCAATTCACCGATGTCAGTTGGAAGTCTGTGATGTTCTCAGTGCCATTTAGTGAGGTGTGGACAATAGTAAGGCACAACGGTGGAGGGCACTGAGACATCGCATGCTTGGATGATTGAAGAGAGCCCAAATCACTTCCTCTCTGCTTGTAAGTTGTAATTCTTCCATCTTCGGGTGACAAGTGGCTCCAGTTTGTGAGCTAAGAATTACCTCAAATTCCATGCGAGGGACTATTTTTTACTCTTGCTTTTAATTAAGTACAAGCTATTTTAGGCCTTCAAGGCTCGCCAATGTTCTATTATAAATTTTGTTCCACATATTTTTCAGGATTTTAAGGGCGACCGTCCCCCAACCCTCCCGTGGATTACAGCTATAGGCTAATACTGCTATTAATAAAATAGTTCTAACTTGCCTTTGGCATTGGAAGGATAATGCCACTAGCTACCCACAGACATGACCGCAGACCCCCCGTGGCTGAAGAAAGTGGTTGTGGCCTAGCTGTCCTCATCAAGTGTCTCTCCCCTTCCATGGTTTCACTTTCATCTTCTGCTATCATTGTCAGTGGTTCCGTCCTTACCCATATTTGCGATACAATGGTAGTTGTAACTAATTTGCTGATAAGAGTGTTGGTTGGCGTGTGGTCATTATCGTGCACCGCTCCCATTAACATCTGATAGTTGATTAGTCATTGCTATTTTCACTTTTCCTTATAATAACTATCGCTTTTATAGCACATTTACTAGTGATATTCAAATCACATATTTAATTCGTTGTAATTTTTGTAACATAATACTGTAGTAGTATTTTTTTTATGCGTTAGGCTGGGTTGTTAATTGTTTTCTTTTTAGTTAATCAAAAACTATGCCTATCCTCGCGTTTCATGTCGTATTCATTTTATTATTTATTTTTTTCAAAAAACGCTGAGAAATGTTGTCTGAACGAAGCCAGTATCGGCTAATTCGTTTCTGTAATTAATATTCTAATATTATTGCCTTGAGAATTGTATAGCCCAGATGCCAAAAATCTTCGACGTTTTTTGATAATAAATCTCGGGGATGAAGAAAGTGTTTACAACGAATGGGAAATATCCTCTGGTATTTTCTAAAATGGAAAGTTGAAAGAGCCTACACAGCAGACAGGTTACGTTCAAGATGCTAATTTTAACAGGGACTTCCAGGTTATTAGATATGGACTCGCCTGGATTTTGATATCACTCCCGCTTCTATTTCGGGGAAGTCGACCTATCATTGTAGCTAGTTATACTTCTGGTTTCTTCCAACTCTATAATACAGACCCGTCCATCTTTAGATGTTCTCACAGGTTTTTAAAGATTACATCCATCATACGTTGGTTACTATTTAGTTTTCTAAATATATATTATTCCAGACAGGATACCGTGATTTTTCTCGAACTTTTACACGGGGACAGATAAGGCTTTAGTATGAGCCTACAGTCTAACAGTTGCTCAAAGTCATCATATAGAATCAATGTCCGTTTCCTTAACGTTTAAGCTTGATCGAGCTGAAGCTCATAATCTATTCGCATCACGAAATTTAATTTAACAAATCCTAAAAAAAAAATTTAGATTTATGAATAGAAATTGTTTCTTTGCCAAGATGCAATTTGCCCTGCCATAATGGTCCTTGCCTTAGCGAGTTCCCTGTTCGTTCGGAGGTCTCATGCGATACTGAAAAGAGATGGAGAAAATATTTTCATGAAACTTGAGTTCATAATTTTGAGTAGGATATCATCGGTAATTGGCAATAATTGGTTTGGGCTATTTTGGACCCTCCTTTCGCAAGGTCTGTCTGAACCAGGATTCGCTTTTGCTCAACTGAACTTAAATGCGTCTTTATCCTGTTCTTGGCCATAGCTGAATTTCGGTCATTCCTCTTTGCACTGTATTCCTTGCACTGGGTTCTTTATGGAAACCTACAGTCTATTTAATTTTTTTTTTAAAGCTTCCACTTTAACAATTTTAATTTAGTCCGGAGATGGACGGAAGTGACATATTAAAAGACCAAGGGAAAACCCAACAACTCAACAGTCAACTTAAAATTGACACCTTACTTACAGAGCATAAACTACTGACGTACAAATTCGATCATGGGGAGAAAGATCCTTGAGATGTTTGTTAGCATTCTAATATGTTATACAGATCAGTGAATGAATGCGGAATTAGGTATGATTCATCACATTAGTATGAAAGTATACATTATGTTTTAAATATTATTTCATTAATAATTAATGAATTATTATTTTCGAAGCGGTGAATGTGAGTATGGCGGAGTAGATGCATAAATCTATAATTTGAATAAATAGTTTGAATAAATAGTTTGAATAAATGATTCTATTTTCAATAAGTCATTTTATGTCTTGTAGCTTGGCTACATTTTTGAATAATTTTGTTTAAAATGTAGCTAAGCTACAGGGCCTATTGTAAATAGTTTAATTTATGTAGTCTATACTGATTTCCATAATTTACAATAAAAAGGGGATATGAAGGGGGGGGGAATAAATCAATTAAGGGGCTTGTTGCTAAAACTACATTCTGTAATATGCATTACAAACGGGAAAGAAGCGAGAATTTATTAGATTCAGTCTTACGCCTAAAGTTGAAAGAAACAAGTATACAATTAACGGGTTCGGATGATAGAAAATTATAAGAAAACAGTGGACTGATATTTAATTAGTAAATATTAATAGTAACTAAAAGTACATGATAAATTGATCAGGTAATAATTATTTAAAATAATAATAAAACGTATTACTTTCATAAGTGAAATTCCTCGGTTTCAAACGGATGGTCATAACCATGAAATACGGGGCTTTCATTGTCAAGCGAAACGTGTAATCTCAGGCTCAATGCCACTATTATTTTCTTGGAAATTTCATATTACCTAAATATGTTTTAATTTAGATAACGTGTTTCTTCGAAGGCCTTTCTTAACCCATTCATAACTTTCACTAAAAATATTTACATATTCCTTCTGAGTATTATAGCACGTTTAAATATACTTCTGCGCCATATTTGTCATTGAATTACGGGGGACAGAATTCACTCTTCACTGCATTTATGAGTCAAAAATATAATCGGACTAAGGCACGCTTATAACTAGATTGAGCTTTTGATTTTTAAGGGCACCGAAACCCTTTTTTTTCGCCTGTAAGTCTGTTTTTGTGAGTTCCCTGTCGAAACATTGCTTGGTGAACACCTAGAACATTAATCACACACTAGCCCTAGAAAAGGTTTTGACATCTGCAACTAACCTTGGTGTAGTAAATGGATAAATGTGAGAAGATAAAATGTTCTAGATATCAGTATCAGTAACTGTGCTTTTCCGTTTAACTTCTCTTGGCACAAGGTACGTTAATGGTCCGTGTGTTACTCTGAACTACGAACCAGTCATTTGTGTTCCCACCGTCTGCCTTACCACCGGGAAGCCTTCGATAGGATACATAAGAAGTGGAAAAAGAGAAGAAAATTATAAGAGATGGCAATAAATTTAAAGGATACAAATCCACTTTTTTATATTTTTAATCTTGTGTACCATCGCCTGAGATAAACACGCAAGCTGATCAGATAAACCTGACCCGGACAACCGGTACAAGGGATTGAGTCACCGCCGCGGTAACCGAGTTGCAGTTTACCCAGAAAACCCAAAAGCCGCAGGCTGAAGTTCGCTTTCTACCGTGACTGTACCGGCCAGATGTGAGGCTGTCCTCGGAGATCGGGGCCGGAGAGAGTCCCGAAGCAGGTACCGCTAGTCCACTTTCCATCTCTTCACCTTCACCTCGCCTCAGGCCAGCTCTGTGGTCGTTCATCCCTTCCCTAAAGCCCTGAAGAATCTGAGTATCGAAGATGTCCATTTGTTTCATTTGCCTTAGCTCCAAAACCTTTACATTACGAGATATTCTGTTAAAACCTCTTTTTCTTTTAATCATTGAAGTAAGAAAATGAATATTGAAACTACGACTAACCATTCAGGAATTTTGTAATCTTTTGACAACCCTTACAACGAATAGATCTCAAGACTCCTAAATTATGATTCCCAGTTAATATAAAAGTATGTTTCAAGCTCTTCGTAGAAATATCCCCGGAAGCGTTCCCTTTATGAGCTGGTGAAACATAAAAAGAGTTGGATTGTTGTTTCCGTGTGTAGTTCAAATTGAATTATAGGAAACGTATAACTACTTGGTATAATGAAGGCATATTTTCTTGTTCTAGGGACGTTTCTGGAACTTGCTTATTTGTTTATTTATTCAATAGTTTGCAATATTCCTGTTATATACTTCTTTTATGTTTGTGATATCGATTAGTCAAAAACTATTATTTTGAATCGAGATGTGACCACAGTGTGAAGAAGCTATTGTTAAGAATGACATATAGCCGATAACGAGAGACTAGTCAATAATATCTTTAATTAATAAGCGAAAGTGCGGATTGAGTGACCTTTTCTTTTCGTTGTGGGCTTTCTACATCGCGTCCGTTTTTACTGGTTAGATCACGTTCTAAGAAGCGTCTGTTGTAAAGTGAGTAACTAACAAAAATTGTTTTCCAAATATTACTTTAGGGATATACTGAATGTTTTGTAACTCTACATAACGAGTAAATATAAGCACTGAATCGAACAATTTTATTAAGTACAAGGTGCATTCGACACAGTGTGGTACCTCTTTGGGATTTGCATATTTACAGGGGATGAAATTTTTAATAATGAAAAGTTTCATGTTATAAGTATGGCCAACGAAGATTTGTCTGCAACACTACTCGTAACCAAGACACATTGGCATACATAATCGTCTGTATACGTCAGCAAGACAATACAATAGCATAGACATACATACAACCCCCCCCCCTTAAAAAACATCGGAAGGTGGGAGAAAGAAAAGTATTCCATCAATGTTTGTCCAGAGAGTTTCTGAGACGTATCATATTTTAAAACAGATATTTGCATACAATTTTCTTTATACAAAGCAAAATGTATTAATCCGAATTGACGGTACCTAAGACTGAAATAGCCAAAACTTATCACTTGAAGATTAACAAAACGACATTATAGATAACTAATAAATGTATTTGTGGAATTCAATAGACTTGTACAATCTCAAGGCAAAAAAAACTGGATAACACGATAGTAAAACCAGCTTGTACTTACGGATTATTGCTTATAAAACATAACGTCCAACTTATCCGGTTTGTCGACAGCTGGCGAGCCTCTTCAAGGTCTCGCCACAAAAAAAACCTCTAAAGCTATTTCGTTCTTACACTAAGCTATTCACCGCATGAATGACCGAAATACTATCATGGGTGGAGCAATAAAAACAATAATTTAAATTTCACTTTATTCAACCGTTGTGCTAGTTTCATCCCTTAGACCTTAGAAGGTTCTTTCTGCCCTCGAAACCGCTAACTCTCGCGGTCATTATTTAGAGTTTTCATGTGTGAATACGATGTCACTGAAAGCTAGGTGTTTGATCTGCCATTCCTGTTGTCAACAAAATCTGACAAATCAAGTGCTCTAAAAAAAATAATTTCATTGTTTTTCTTGTTTTGATGTTACAGATCCAATAAGTGTATTTAGCTGTCTATTACACTTGTAAAGGATTCTTTTCAGTGTTAGGAAACTAGTTTTACTTACGTAGTTCTTGGGACGGAGACGAGCTGGCTGCAGTCAATCCACTGAAAGAAACAGCACGGTCGTGGAATCCAGGAAAAATCTCTCATTACGTATGGGCCCTGTTGTGCAAGTTCTTAGAGACACCCTTTTCAAGGAAACCTGCTCCAACAACAATAATAATAGCTTATCCGTATCTGATCGCAAATTATTTAATTCCTTTAACAAGAAGAAGAAGTCGAGTTGAGTTGTGAGCCATTCGCTACGGATTGATACGTTTCTTGTTCAGTCGTTCACATTTTTCAAATCGTCCCGAAAATTCCGGCCGTCGACTGTAACTGTAACAGGAGCTTGATAATTTTGAATTTAAATTTTGTTTCGTCAGGGTGGATCTTCCTCGAAGGTAGATTCAATCTAGTTTTAAAACGGAGTGAGTGAAAGCTGGTCTAAACTAGCAGGTCAGATTCCGTTAGGATTCTAGGGTTTCTATTAAATATTTTATCTCTTTAGGCCTATGTTTCTTTACTTTAAATGCCATTAGATGTTATATACTTCAACGTAAAATTTAGTAGTAATCATGCTGTTTTTCTATGATAATGTGATTATTATGTCTCATATCTTTATTAGTTTGAGTACAAACTGAATAAATTATATAAATATTTGTACAGCATTGTTATTGGTAATGCAGTAATGGGCCAACATTTTTTTTCTTGGAGGTATTCCCCGAAAACCAAAAAAAGTTCATTTATTCATTGTATTTATATTATACTTCTGTTATTTAATATAATTTTAACTTTTAGAGAGTTGGAGTAGTTGTGGTGCTGTTAGCTGTCCTCATAGCAAGAGAAGCAGATTCTAGGTATTGTCATTTTAATATATAAGATTACACATTTTAAATCCACTGCCACTATTGCCAGCAATATTAATTTTGAGCGATGAAAGGGCTTATCTAGATTTTTGATAGTACTAACAACACTATGCTTATTCCAGGTTACCTCCAAAGCTGCTGAAGGTAGCTTCGGGGACCGGAAAGGCACTATACGCCCGAGGGTACGGCTACAACGTCATCCCGATCCCAACGAACATTCTACTGTCGGCCAACTACGCACGAAGGGAAGTCCACGGTCCCCGACCTCCAAGGCGATCCAAGCGGCCGCCACGAAGGAACAAGCGTCCACCGTCAGGGTACGCCCCGAAGTTCCGAGACTACAGACCAGTTAAGAAGCAACGTCAACCACAGTACTCGGATCCACCCGATTACTATGAGCAAGACCTGGAAGAAGAATACGACTACGAAGATCATTCGAATAGAGAGTACGAGGATTTCGCCCCGAAGCGGTCGGAGCAGTACAACAAAGGATACACTCGGAGGACCAAGCCAAAGAGATATCAGGATGAGATAACCGCTTACACGGAGAACGCCAGGCCAGTCTACGCCAGGAAACCACCCAAAAGTTGGAGGCCTTCGACGAAATTGTATTCCGCTGCCATTGAAGCGAGTCCTCAGCAGCAACACAGTGATTACGAAGATGACGAGGATAGCTACTTTTCCAGGGAGAGCAACAGGGAAAAACGCAAGGAAGTGGAGAGAATAAGGGGTGGGTACAAGGAGACACAGGATAGCTATGACGATGGTTATTTCGTCTTTAGGAAGAGGCCACAACTCAATTGGAATCCAGACAATATTTACCATGATAGGAAATATGACGCGATGTATGAAAAGCTCATGAGAGGGATAGGAGTAAACCATGGAAAAAGAAGACAACTACCCAGAAGCACGTGGTCTGAAAAAAACAGTGATCCCGAAGTGGAAGAGAACAACCAAAAGTGGAACGTAAATAGGGATCAATTACCAACGTGGAACGTTCAAACAGATAGGAATAAATGGAAAGTCCCTCCTGATCAAAATAGGTGGAAGAACACCGAGGAGCCTAGAAGAGAAAACGAACAAAAGAGATGGAGCGACCCACCACCGATAAGACAAGAACATCGTGGACAGAGCAAGGTGGAGGACGAGCCCGACATCATCACGAGCCAAAACGCCAAGTCTAAGACTACTGAACTTCCCGAATACGCGGACTGGGTGAAGGAGCACTCTGTGGGATACGGAATAGAGATGGAATCATTCGATAAGATAAAGAAGAAGATGTTGGAACGAGAACCGGATGTCGTGTACGGGCAGGCTGGCTACACCAAACCTAGGATACCGGACATAGGCTATGGCCACGGTCTCGAAGTCATCGGTGGAAAGATCGAGGTACCTCATTGGTAGTTCTAGAGCTAGTGTGCAGCCAATAGGAGTAGACGTTTCCCTCTAGTGATGTAGTACAAATATGGTAAATTATTGTCACTTTCCTGTGCGATCAAAATACAAATGAATTATTTATAACTAGGTCATCTGTACTCATTTGGACGACGTTATTAGCGAAAACAAAGCATTACCGTAGCAATTGATGGTTGGTCTGAACTATAGTAATAAAATCAGATTAGAACGCAGGATTTTCTTTTAAAGTTTAATACTAGAGCTGTGGTGTGGTTCTCTGACCTGTGATTTTCTAAGAGTAACTAAAGACCCTGATATAACTTCTTTATGATTATCATAATTAAAACTAAACGATCTGTTCACAGGAACATAAAGGTGTCTATACTTTTCGGACTTTCATCGATTCATAATCACTGGCTACTTTCATCAGTGAAAGAATTGAATAACTCAATAATCAATGAATGGTCATCCCTACCAATATTGTTTTGGTCGTTGACCACGTCACGAATAAGAAAAAATAAAAAATAATAGGACTCAACGATCCTCCTTGAGACAACCTTCACCTGACAGCGGACCGGGTAACCGGCAGACTGGCTCCGTTATCCGTGACCAACCCTTTTTTGTTCCCATTGGCCATTGTATAACGAATTCTTCAACCTCTTAGGATCCTTCCGTCTCTTGGGTAAGGCTTTTCTCCGCTTGGCAGTTCGATTCTATTTGTTTCTATCCAATTTACTTTTATTTTTTGATGGCAAGTTTTTTTTTAATGGTATAAAAGAAAATTATTGCGTGACTGAAAAACAACAAATGCATTACATTCGAAGAGTACTCCTTGTTTCGATTACTCCACGAGCTACTTTGGTTAAAGAGAAGTGACGAATGTCGCAGGTGAAGTCACGTTCTTGGTTCTACTTCGACCTGCCGAAGAAAACAAATATTACAAAATTACTCGTGAAAGATTATTTTTTTCAATATTCAAAGTATGGTAACAGCAATACAGCCTTCATAAATTAACATACGCTATTCTTATTCGGGGTTACTTGTACGGCATAAATAATTGACGTTAATCCAGATTAAACGTCGCCAGCGAGCGATTGCAAAGCGTGGTTGCGTAGAAGCGATCTCTTTGGCGTGCCGTGCAAATACCATTTATCCACAGTACATCCATGAGAATTGGTCGCATTCATTTATCTTAGTCATCTCGTACAAAGGAATGAAATCTTGAGAAATTTTCAATTTTTTTTCTAAAATAACAATGTCGACAGAGTGACCTGGTAAAGAGAGTTTGTACAGGCTTATGTTGAAAATGTAAATATTATAAGTACTAAGTGTAAATTTTGTTAAATATATAATAATTTGCTTTGTACATATTTAATAAATATTTATTAAATCAGGAGAGTTGTTAATTTAGTCAAAAAAAAATTAAATAAATACTTCAATTTGTGTTTTATTAATCCTTTTTTTATAATAATAACACATTTTATTTGTACTTGTTTATTTTGTCCCACAGACAGAGTTTTTTGTTTTATAATAAATGCAAGTTTAGAAAAATTTGAAATAAAACAGCAGTAATGAAGTATGGCCAAAAATTAAAAACAAACCTTATTTCCGAGAAAAATTTTCCAGAACTATTTTTTAAAAAATAATGAGGTATTGTCACAGTTTTATTTCTTTGTTTATGAAATATTGTTCATGTCAACGATTCTCCCATTCAGGCAGGTTCTGGGCGAATATCTAACAAATTACAACTATAAATAACATGAAATTATTTTAATTTGTTTCATAACCGAGAAATGATATATTTCATAATATATGCATGTATTTAGTCATAAAACAGATCTTTTATTTTTACTTCTTTAGCTGTATTTTTTTATGCCTCATATATTGCCTACGTACCTAAAATAGTGGAAATGTCCCAGAAAGAAATTTGAAAAGTTTTATGAATTCCTGAAGATTCGTAGCATTTTGTTAATTTTATTTTAATTCTTATATATTTATAAGTAATGATTTTTTTCTTTGTTTCGTTAACTGAGAAATTGTATTTATATAAAAACACTATCAACGGAGCAAAGAGGCGTGGGCTGCCCTGAAAGTATGGCAAAACAAAAAAGTAACAGAAACATAACATTAATTATAAATGCACAACACAGCAATTAATCGTTACTGTAACATAACTTGACCATGGCTTGGAATTTTATTTTAGATTTACTACTGATTCATTAAAATTAGAATAACATTTAAGTATGATGAATAAAATAAAGTATATAGAATAACATTTAAAAAAACAGCTTCTGAGCTAATCTTATTTTATTTTTATCTTCAATGTTTTCGTGAAGAGTTGATAGGAAAAATTTGTTAAGAAAGGTATGATTGGTACGAGATTGGTATGGTGATCTTAATTTGTTTCTACCGTTGTGTATCATTATGATGATATTATGTATGTTTGGTATGTCGTGTTTGATACGTACAGTAAGAGTTTGTCATGGTTTTATTATTAAAAAATGACAATGTCTCAATTCAAACTCATAACCATGTTGTTTATTATCTAATCAGAGTGTTTGTCAAACAATGCTTTAATCAATCAAAGACAAATATTTCTTTTAATGAACTTATGAACTTATCTCATAAACTTTCTGCAATAAAAGCTAAAGTTAATACATGCATAAAGGGCAAAATACTCTCGTAAAAGCCATATAATAAATGTTCTTCTTTATTTTTTCTATATATATATATATATATTGTATCATGACCTGATGATAGGTACTTTTTTGAAATTTACTGCGAAATTGAGCTCGAAAATAAAACTCTCAACCAAACATAATACAAATAATGTTTCACTGACTAATTTTAATGACCGTTTCAGTAATTTTTTGTAATTATGGTTCAATAAAAGCTGAAAACATATTGTTAATCAGAGATATTACACTTTTACTCATCGTGACAGGAATTCTGTTTGATTGCCAAGATATTTAATTAATTATGACAAGTGAATTTATCATGAAGTGTCTTATATTCTTAGTTGTAGTAGTAGGCATTAAATGGAACTACCCGACAGCATTTCGTCCCACAGTGTGAAACGCATGACATTTATTCCCAACGTCAAGTGGAACAACTATAAAAAAAATTCATGGCGCTGTTCATAGGGCTCACAGTCATACAAAGAGAAAATTTAAGGAATTCTTATTTAAAAAAATCAACAAAACCCTAAAAATGTAATTTTGGTTGACATTTTCTGGAAACTCAGTAATTTAAATGTTATTTATTTTCAAAGCTTATTTCTTAGCATTACTTGTGTTTGCGCTAGGGCTCTTAAAAATTAAGAAGCCCCCAAACGCCAGAAAATTGCGCCGGTTACGTCTTGAGAAGCTAGAAGTTTGATTGTGTCGGCTAGCTCACAAACTTGCCAACAATAAGGCATATACAATAAACAAAGTCAAAAATATTAAAGAAATAACAATTCCTTATATTAAAAAACAAAACAAAAAAAATTACTGATCAGCAACTTAACCAGGCCTGAATATTAGTATAAATAATTGTTATAAAAAATTACGAAAATGTTTATAGCCACGATACGCTGGATGTTCGGATAGTCAACCGCAGGACGGTGATCTTCGGATAGTCAACCGCTGGGCGGCGATGTGCACGGAGAGATAAACAGGCAGATAGGCCAAGAAGTTCAGTTGTAGAAACAGCGACTTCGTGTTCGCAGGTGAACAGGCCAGTATGGAGTTATCTTCATCACTGACTAAAAACAGGCTCAGGCCTAAAGCCTTGTCCTCTAATACGCAAAGACGTGTTTATTTACTTCTTCGAGCTGTATAATCCTTCGAACTATTCCCTCTGTATGTTGATGTATACAATATTTACATACTAATTGTCTCCAGCCGAAACAATCAGAAAAGGAAAGAAAATAAATTTATAATTTAAAAATAATTACGATCATAAAAAAAAAATCCTCTCAAACAAAAAAGTTTAAGTTTAATAAAAACTTATTTACTGCCTAAGGGCCGGAACACCTTGCTTGCATAATTCGTTTCGTTTAGAAGGAAAACTTTCAAACCCTAAACGTAGAAACAAGTTTTGTATAATTTCATATGAGAAAACTCATAAATGACGCAATACAAGATAAGTATTCAGATTACTGTATCAATTTTAAACTAGCTCAACAGAACACGATATTCATAATCCCTGTTTGATAATCAGATGGACTTAAAAAAAAATTGAAGATGTAAGCGAGAGTATAACCGTTGTTGAGTCCGTAAGGAAGGCATACTCGTAAGATGACGTTGAATCACAAGCATAAAACTTGAGAAATTACTGTGAAAAATTATTATTTTACGTCGTAATAAGAAAGTAATATTACTTAAGCTGTCAGGAATTGGAAACAATGGCCACTTGAAGACGGCTGTCTCACAGATTCGAGAGTGACTAATCTGTCATCAATCATTTATTTATTAGGCGAAAATAAAATATTTTTTTTAAATAAATAGGTAGATTTCTGTATTTATTAAATCTTATAAACTCAAAAAAAAAATATACTTTAATTTCGAATAAAAGGGTCTTATTATTTGTCTTTTATTGGTACTGGTTTTGAATTTTGTGTTTAACTCTTATAAAGGGGGTTGGAAGGTTTGGAAAAGAATAAGCCCTGTTTTTGTTTCTATTTAGACTGTGAAAGACAATATCTGAATAATTTTTAAAATAATGTTCTGAATGGCTATATAATCAGCTTTCTTTTGTTCATATACTTACCACTATTTTGTTTTTTACGTGTTTGCTTAGTTATCATATACCGGTGTATTACATAAGCGATGTAAAATGTTATTCTGTTATTAAAGTAAAATATGAATTGATCTATCGCAATAAAGGGCTCCTTGTAAATGTTAAATATTTTGTTTTTTGACTTGTTTTAATTTATCGTTTCAGATAAATCAATTTGACATAAAGCATTTGAGTAGCTTATAAACGGTGCTTTGTAGCGTGATAATTCTATCTTTGAAGATAAGATTTTTTTTATAATCTTGAAAAAGAACTATTAACTAGGTAAATTAATAGTAAGGGGGTAAAACATTTTAATAGTTAGGGCAACTAGATTTCAGGAAAGGCCAATGAGAGCTCTTGAATTATCTAGGATTTTTTTTATTAAACAAGCTATTAGACTGAATAACCTCAGTAGTTACTGTATAAATGTTACTGTATTTGAATGTTTGTTGTCAAACGGTGTCAACATTCCACACAAAGTAGATACAGAAAAGACTCGTCATTAGATTTAATCATATGAATACAGAATTGTTAGAGATATCCCTATCACTAGAGGCGAATGGTGGATTTAAATTTAAAAAAATAATTTTTACGCTCTGTGGAAGATTATATACTTATATATATATTTTTACATATTAAGTTTAATGATTTAACAACTGACTAGAAATTAAATAAATTAATGTCTAAGTAATAATTTAAGTTTGAATTAATAATTACGAAGTGTTACATAAAGATTAATAAATGAATAAAATCAAGATTTATTTATAACCCTTCCAATAGACTCAAAGGGAGATAGCCATTGTGGATGAACCTGTATAGGCAGATCCTTAATGATATCATTGCAGATTATAAGTAATAAAATGTCAAAATATTAAACAGCTAAAAAAGAGTAAATTTTTTTAAAAGTTTATTATTTTCTCTTAAAGGAAGTTAAATCAAACTGTACAAAAATAATCGGTGATTTAATTATAATTGAGCTCTGGCCACTTGATCTTTTATAGATAGTACCAACTTATAACAAACGAGTAAAATATCCACTAAAACAAAATAGGTATGAAATTATAGAAAAATAGGTTAAATGACTTTACAAATGCAACCATTACTTTATAATTCTGGACTAAGTGAATGATTCACTAATAGCTGGCTTAAAAATGTATTTGTATATCCTTAATATTTGTTTATTATAAACAGATACATATTATGAAAATAACTCCTACTGAAGAATTCTTTCTTCTTGTACTAGTCTTCTGACCGCAAACACGAAGTAGTTGTTCGAGTTGTTTTTTCGTATAAGTAGTACATTATTATATAATTCTATTGTACATATTATACAAACCTTTATTGAACAATTCTCTCTACTTTCCCAATAATCATTCCAACATAACGAAATGCTTAGTAGAAGTGCATATGGAAGTAACGTTATAAGTGGGGCTCTCCGCCTTAATTGGAAGTGCGTGGAACGGACCTTTGTAGGGTATGGCAAGCCGTAGGGACCCCCCAGTTGATGAATTTCAACATGTATTCAAAATGTCAGATTATTTAAAAAAGGAATAATAGTGGCAAAGTGCGACATCATGTCTGTTAAACCCAGTAATTTTTTGCGGCACCCTCTAACAGAAGAAGAAAACCCATGCAAAGCAAGCAACAAGAGTGTGAGAAACCCAAGAGACCGTCATTACTTTCAATGCAGAAGATAAAAGACACAGAACCCCTTTGCAATTTGATCTGTACCTTTCGTACACAGGCCTATCTGAATATTACATATATTAATTAAATCTTTAAAAAATCTGTCTCAAAACGTATCATTATAACTAGGTTTTTTTTTTTAATAAAAAAATGGAGCTAAAATATTTACACAAAAAAAGCTATGAACGTGTATATATATATTTCAAAAATATTTTCAATTTTGAGAGGAGTGGATGATGAAACTGTCTCGTAAGGGAAGCTTTTTTTTCGTTGATGTTTTTTGAAAAAGCTTGAGAACACAAACAAGAATGTTTGCTTACAAAGATTATGAGTTCAAAGCAAATTAAAACGCACTATGAGAGGTGCACATTTAAAAAAAAAAAATTGACAGCGAAGCAAGATGTAGCCGGGCGTTACATCTCTAGTAAGGGACATTGTAGTTGAACTAGAGAAGAAGAAAACCTTGAAGATGATTGGAAAAGGAAGTGGATTTGAATTTTCCAATAAATTCATGTATTATAAGTAGAAAAAGGCATATGATGTGTCAGAATATATAAAATATCATCAGTAAACTTCATCTTATTTCTCTGTGTGTACCCGTAAACTGAAATACGCGAGTTTGAAGAACTATCCAGTCTGAGTGGTATAATACACCAGCTACCAAGTCTATTGGGCGTGTTTGACAATAAAGATATACCTTTTCTTTTCAAAATGTTTGTAAAACAGCAATATTGGTACTTTTAGGGAAAATTATTGACATATCATGTTTGTAATTTGGGTGCAATATGACTTGCAGGTATGGTATAACCACAGAGCATAAAGAGTATACACACTGAGGGTCAAAAACACACTGAAAGAAAGCTATAATTAGTGTAGTAATACTTGATTAGTAGAAGAAAATTTGGTAGACAACACTACTGTAGTACTAGTAGCTCAGAAACTGTCATCACTGCAAAAACCTGGGAAACATGAAAGAACACTTATTGCAATAATTTGTTTTAGAGCTGTAGTTTCCTATGTGCCACCAGTTAAATTATAGAAAGATAGCATTAAAAAATACACCCCTGGAGATTTTTTGTATACCAAATACAAAATGTATACCACGAGAGATGAAGGCAGAAAAAATGTGGTGACGGAAGAATATTTTGTTCTGTAAAACCTCTTCCTGAGGAAACTATGCCAATAGTCATATACTGGTATATTTTATCTTCAACAACAATTGAAATCTGCCTTATTGGACAATATAATTTGGATAATAATAAGTAATTGTGATAAATGATCTCATTCATACCATATTTACAATTTGCATTCACTCGCTCATACATACAAACAACACAGAGGCCTTCCAAATCCACAGGCGAAAGAGTAAGCGGGGTCTTGGGAAGTCCCCCGCGCCCCTGGATAAAAGCCGCGTCACTGGATAAAAGCTAGCGGACGCTGACCAAGAGCGCGAAAGCCACAGACGCTCAGTACATGATTTGAGAAACTAGCCGTTGCCAGGACTCCCACTGTTACGTATTTATAGCAGGTTACGAGGCCACTGCCGTTTCAGTCTCCGAGGAGAATTATAGGGGTGAGTGGTGCGGTGTAATGACTGTGCTAGGGGATTAGGGTGGTTAGATAGGTTACTATGGAAATTATGAACTAATCTATGAAGGGATGAGTTCAAGAATGTAGGATATATTAAGATCGTTATGAGGGTTTTGTTTCTGACGTAAATGCCCCTTATTTACTATTGTTCTCAGGACTTTAGATTGAAAGGATTGGATACGCTACTCGTATATTTAGAGTGCGTGATGTTCAGGCAATTTTTCAGCTCCTTTCAGCTTTATTCGGGTAATTTAATTTTCTGTTTGTGTTGTCTATAGTTGTAGCGACGCACTGTGAACCATTTATTTGGCCAAGATGAAATTGTAACTAAGCAAAATTTACACTTTATTCGAAATATTTTGGCAAAAATTCCTCTATAAATAAAAAAAAGATTTTATTTTGTTCAATATTATAATTTGCTTTTTTTTCTTTACAAACAACAGAATGGAACAATATTAGAAAAATAGCTATAGCCAGCCCTTATCGAACAATACGTATTAGGTTTTCGTATGTAATCACCAATCGTGAATTAAACCAGTTCCGGGATGGATGCAGAGTGGATGAAAACTGAAAATACTATTGACGATGAAGTAAAGCAATTTTGCAGGACAGAAATGGTTGACTTGAATGACATTGATTCTTGTGTAATAAATAAATAAATGAGATAAGAAAAACACAAAACTTCATGAAATTCAAAGTATCCCCAAAAGCAAATATTGTTTGAAAAAAAAAAATTATCACCTTGTGATTTTCGCAGCCATAGTTGGTCATTTAATTTCTCTTAAAGATTTACAATAAACGGCATATTACTAACAACATCTAGTTGCACAAAATAAGTCTCAGGACTGAAGGAGTTTCATTAATAATTAAATACAACTGACATCGACGACTTATTTATAACAAAGTTCCACGTGGAAAAAATAATTTAGTAAAAACTGTTATTCATAATGTATCGACAATAAATAAGAACAATTTATTTTTATGTAGTAATTTTAATAAATTTTTACATCAGAGGCGCTCCAAGTAAAATAAATAAAACTATTACATAAAAATTTATTAAAATGAAGGTATAGGTGACGTAACATGAAGATATAGCATAACTGTCATTGCGAAACTGCATCATATAATTTAGTTTTTTTGTTAAGAAAAATTGCACTTTCCTGTTATAATCTTTAAAAAAAAATATGAAAGAAATACACAGAATCTGTGAATGTAGGAGGCATTGGCGTAAGGCTGCGGTCAGGCTCGCTTGACTTGGGATTTTCTCTCTTGTTATTGAATATCATGGAAATGTTTCGAGTGCGTCGGCCGGAAACTATTGGTAAGCGGTTACATCAGCCCAACAATGGACACACTTCTTTATCCTCCACTTTAAGTCATTCACTTATCATCATCCACTACTTTTTTTTTTTCTCCTCCTTCTGTTGGGCTCCTGCAATTTTATCAATAATCCCGTTCTATAGAAGAGGAGGATGGCTGCAGGGGGAAAAGAAAACAAGGGATAAAGCTGACGTAAAGTTACGAAAGATCCTCCGACGTAACTGAGCCACCCCCGACTCATTACGCTATCAGGCGCCAGCGGAAACTGCATCTGGACGAGGAAAGCGGGCCGAATCGTACGCCGGAACTGTACCGGTGTTGCCTGTACAGCTGTGGAGTCTATGTCCTCGGCGAAAATGAAGACTTCGGGCTTTTCCACACCGCTTTCCTCGAGGACATGTGTGAAATCATGAAGGCAACGGTGTCCTTCCTGGAAGTCGAACCAACGGTCTGGTCTCGTGGTAGGACATCCTAAGTTTATTGGAAGTCTTCTTGTAGTGAATTGTCTGTAATTCTGTGTTCTTCAGCAACGGGATTAACAAATTTCAATGTATCTGAAATTAATTTACTTTAATACAACTATATCCTTTGTATCACATTGATGTCCTAACTAAAATGCCGTTCCTATATAACTATTAGAAAATGTAACAATAATAGTCAAATAAACATAACATAGTTCTTAATAAAGAAAACATACCTCATCAACATACAATGCACAGACAGGCTCTTTGTGAGAGTTTTGTGTACTTTTTTCGATGGGATGTCCAAGGCACACAGTGGCACATCAGTGGATTTTCACCTGAAATTTTGAAGGCTTACCCAACGATCCCTCGCTTTATACAGTACAAGTTTTGGTTAAGGTATATTACACGAACAACAATAAAACTTTGGTTACCTTTTTACTTTGGTAGTTTATTTTATTTGGTGGTTACCTTTTTAAAGGTTATATATAAATAATAACAATAATTGCATTATATTGAAATAATTCAATGGCATGGTCAATCCAATGACAATTTCGAAAAAACCTACAGTTACCTACAATATTCAATAAAATAAAAAAATTGTCAGTACTTGGTAATGGCTAAAGGTTTCAATTTTGTTAGCGATCAGAAATTTATTTGTATGTATGTGAGTTTATTTTTTATTTAAGTCATTAATGTTCAATGTTAATAATCTTACTCTTAGGGAGGAAATTAAAATTAGTATTGTATAACTTCTGAGTTGTAACTTTAGAAATGTCAAAATTTGGAGATGCTCTCGTTTAATTTTGTATTTTGTGCTTTCCTTTAGTTTGAGCTTGGACATCACAATTGAGTTTTGAAAATTGTACTATTTATGACATATACCTTTACAACTTACTTCAAAGCCACCCGACCGGCAGACAAAGTACGATTCTTTCACCACTTATTTGAAAGTGAAGCTTCTTTGGGTCACAGTTGGAAACAAAGGCCGGAGGGAAAAAAGCGACTCAGATGAAGTATTCAAAAAAACACTGGAAGAATGACGGTCTATTGTGATAAACTCGGTGGCTGGATTTTGCACGGGTAGCTAAAGTACGATATAGTCAGCACTGGCGAAGAATGCAGGAAGCTTCCCATGGACTCCATCGTCTCCAATGGCAAAGAAGCGGTCACACGGGGAAAGTGCTAATACACGAGGAAGTAGTTAGCTGTTGGAGGGCTTATTGCTGACCAATAGCACAGGGGCCAATTTCCTTTAGTTCTGGGAGCTGTCTTGGTTCTTGCCGGCAGTGTAAGGCTTCTGTCGGGACAGATTCTAATTCAAAATATGAGAGAGAGAGAAGCATAAATATAATTGGGACGATAAAATAGAGCAATCAGATCAATTATCAAATGACTATTTAAAATTTTTTACAGAACTAATTGACCATACCTCGAAAGCCTAGTAAGTCCAGATGACCTTGTCCTAGTGTAAAAACAAATTTTACACAGGTTACGAGAAAATTGTATTTCTAAAGAAGAAAAACAAAAATTGTGGTTATATTTTTCCTGTTGTATTCTGTAATATCCCAGACATTTGTAGGAATAAATAACACCACACATTATCAGTTTTGAAGTAAATGAGTGAGCAGCATGTACTTACAAGATTTTATGGAGGAAGTGAATTAGATATACAAGGTATGTTAAAACTTTTCACACACTTCTCAGAAATATAATTTTTTCAACACAACTTATTCGAAGGATTCAAATCTGACAGTTGGGTAAAGTATCAAGGTATTTTTATATTTGTTATGCAACGCTATGATTCCAGCTATCCAGTCTGTAGACCACTGCATGAATCGAGAAGCATCTCTGAATTTTCCATAATTTCATACACTTCAAATCAAATAATTACAAATACGTATACGTACATTAAATTCAGAGATGTTAAAAATACACTAAATGTGTAGACATGATGGGAATGATAACTCGAGTCGAAAAGATATTAGAACAAAAAAACAGAGGATTTCATAAAAAATATTGAAGAATTAACTTCTATAGATTCTGTTTAACATCAATACAGGATGAAGATCGAGCATTGGAGGCGAATGGAATGACGTCAAAGGAACAGCAAGTGATGACCTGTTATAAAATTGGACGAATTAGTATCCACCAACGGATTTAATAAGTAGGTAATATCGTCACTAATATTCATTGTACCTAATGTGACGTTAAATAAAGATCAATAAAAAAAAAACCTAGACTTTTCATATCATAAAATACATTGAATTTACCACCTCGCTATATTCTTAAACCTATAATTTGGACAAAATATCGAAACATTTACTCCACAACCGTGACTAGTCCTATCACTCACAATTTCATTTTGTCCTTTCACATAGTTGAACGTTTACCGTTAATTTGCATTATAAGACCCATCTCATTCTACTTATCTCTCTTTACCCAACAATAAGTTATATCCTTCCATCCTTGGGAACCGTGTTTCATGCGGGTCTCCGTTGTACATGTTGGTTACTTAGTCGCCTGGTGCGCGAATTAGTATTCCAGTTGGGTTTACTTCCCACGAGCACCTTTTGTTCTTTAAAGCCGGTTGAAGTGCATTATTTTATTTATTTACAGCTTTGATGACCAGGCGGTTTTGTGCCAAAATAATCCGATCCAATCTTCCCTTACTATCCCCCTATTCGAAGGTTTCTACTCCTCTGCAGACAACTCCCGCTTCGGACTATATTGGAGACTACAAATGGTGAATATACCGGAGTTTAGTTCCAAACAGTAATTGTTCTAATTAAAATTTAATTAATCTAAAACGTGATGAACTTATCATTTTTGTAGTCTGGACATGATGACTTACACACAAAAGCTCTCTTTTTCTTTTTACATTTTTCAGAATGATTTGATATCCGTCTTTGAGTCAATTTTACCAAAGCCATATTTAAGGGCTTTATTCAGCTCTTTTCATTTAAAATAGTGCCGCAAAATCACCTCCAAGTTGTATAGGATAAGGAAGGATATATCACGGTAGCATTGATGTCACACCGTAACCTCGATGTCCACAAAGGGGAAACCTGACCTGCCACGAAATCCGCTGAGTCGTTTTTTTCCTGAGTCATCCACTTCTTAGGCGGAGGGCCGCGTAATGCCTGACAAAGATGTCTTTCTAGATAGCGATTAAGGACGGATCTGTGCTTTACGCAATCTAACCATAACAGTAACTGTTCTCAGGAGTCACCAAGAAACAAGGCAGATTTTCTTCAGCTCTTCAAAAGGACAACTGATATGATGTGCGATTCCATGGCTACAGACTGTTTCTAGGTAGCCAATGTAAATAGCATCGAACTCCAACAGCCAGTTTAAATCACATAGACTCTCTAAATGCTCTAGATCTTAAGTGACTCTGTTTTATTGCACCAGTAAAATCGCCTTTCTTGTTTACCAACAAGGTAAGCCAGTAGTGTCCACGGGTCAAGAATAGGTGCCATGTCACGAATCTACAAGTAGTATTACAAGTAGTATACACGACCATACAAGTAGTAATAAATTAACATTAGTTCAAAAATGCATTGTGCAAATTCTAAAAGTGGCAAAGAATTAGTTTTTATGGTTTCGGGGCATGATACGTGACTTGATCTGGCTGAAAAACGAACTTAGCCTGTTTTGACTATAATTTGGAAATTTGGATGATTTCTGTAGTAAAAGTATTAGGAATTCGTCAATCACTACCTGCTTATGCATTGTTGTCATGTGGTTATATCAGAGTATTACCTGGCCTTGTTTCTTGCAACCAAAGTTAGCAACTTCAGAAAAATGAAATCGTACAGGTGATTACGGCTCGTATCAATCAATATCCGAAGAGAAACTTCTGTCATGGATTCGCAGAACTAAAAAAAAAAAAAACTAGAATGAACTTGTTATATAAATTTCAATGTGAAGAGTGTTGCGAAGTGTCTATTATTGATTGTGTATTGTGGACGTGAATGGTACTTAGGAGGACAACGAACAAACTATTGTGGACAATGCCTTCGACTTCCAAGTACCTTCTCCTTCCTCTTCCTCCCACCTTTCCTCAATTTCCCGCCTTTGAATTAGCAGCAAAACGATGAAAGGACACGTCGGATCAGGACTAGAATAGAAGAAAGCTAGTCGGATAATTGGTTGATAAAGCCAATGCTTTGGTTTCACCACATTCCTTTCCGTCTTACCACCACGATGGTTGTCATAAGCAATTGTAATAATAGTTACAAGGAAGTAATGGTTATGGATGAATACTCCCCGAGGTAAAATGCATTTCCTGAAAGAAAACGAAAGTAAAAAAAGAAAATATTTCATATCTGTCTCAATCCTTAAAAAGTATATTTATGTAAATGATTTTATTTTTTATCTACCTCACTTGTATATTACATGATATGTTTAATGGATGGTGTCATGTTAAACTCATTTGCTACTCATACGAAATTCCATTGTTTGTCCGTTCGAGCAGGTCAACCAAATAGTTTATTGAGCTGAAATGAAAAATTTGTCATCGAAAGTATTTTTCTATTGCTGTTGCTATAGAGCTGTATCATATGCAGAGGTATTATGTCTTACTGGATTGTAAGGATTTATGGATTTAAGGGAACTGGTTGATGGGCAAGCATGCCAAGCAATAAGCCTGAACTATATTGGGTATGACTGAACACATGTAATGCTGTGCATTCTATGAGAAAAAAACAAAAACTAATAGAGAAAGCACAGAATTTTTAAGTGGAAGTCAACCTTATTTTAATCACAGTAACTGATAAATAATAACATTAATTAATCTGCCAAGGGTTTTAGGCGAAGGAACTTCATATAAAAAGTACTTCCAAAAAACTTTATTTTATATCGATAAAAAACAAATACCCGAAATAACTAACCACTTAAATAAAGTAAAATACAAGTAGATAAATTGATCGAATTTGTAGATTTCCCTTTTAATAAAAAAAAATTAAAAAATAAACTAAATAGAAATTTGTCCTTGATTGTTTTCATTCAGTGAGACAGAGAGAACGGCTCACAGTTTTTCACCTCCGTTTTATTTTTGTACTTAGTTTTTCAGCTATGTCGAATCGAAATGGATTTTCACTTTTAAGTCGTTTTTAACAAAATTAAAACCCCTTTTATCTGGAGGTAAATGGCATTAATAACAGCTTAATTGTTATTAATGATTTCTAATTAATTCTGAAACACTAATGTAAACTTACAATTGTAATTACCATGCAACAAGGCTTCATTAAAACTGCAATTTTAACAAAAAATTCATTTTTCGCGATAATTATCCTTCATTTCATTACGAATGAAAATTAGTTTTAGTGAAAAGGTTCAAGGCAAAATACAGTGATCTGTCAAATGCAGAAGATTAGCCGATCGCAGACTGTCGACCGTTCTTTATAATTTACTCCTTCACTTGTATTTGGGAAATTTCAGATCGACTGAATAATTTTTATGACCGCTTACTGAGAACTTTCAGACAGATAAAATAGAATCGATCCGTACCTGTATAAAAGTATAGCCCCTCTCATCAGACTTGACAGTAGTAATGTAATGCACAGGTTACGTAGTTGTGTTTTAAGGTTCTTGGACCCTTTTTGTCATCTAAATACCTATTTCCATAGATTCTGAACCAAAGCAAACCATCACACTCCAGAAGACCTTTAATTTTCATTCCTTCTTCCACATTCTGCAGACATTACTTCTTTACTGGTATTCTTCTTCTGTTGGAAAAGTTGGACTACAATAAAAGAGGTACATAAGTACATCGGTCTTCAAAACCACCTCCATCAGACCAGAAGTACTTCAACTGCAGAAGTAGTTATGAATGTTTCTGAATTAAAGGAAGAATCTGGTCTTCCTCTGTAGACGCAATTGCTTGACCATTTCTATTTTGCTCAGAATAACTTTTTGTAACTTAGCCATTTCATTTTTTTTTTCTGTTTTTAAGTAGGTACCATTGAATGCTGGTTCACAAAGCTATACTTTATTCAAGTTTTCTTACTGAATATGAATTTTACATTTTCCTTGACGTAACGCCATTGACGGTTCGTAAATACTGTAAGCATGAGTAAATTGAAAAGATTGCTGGGTGTTCTGATATTTAATTGAATGAAAGCTCAATGTAGTATTGTAAATTGATTCCCCTGATTCCTCTAAACTATCATCCCTAATACCTGTAAGACTTCTGCTAGCAACGACACCCTTCACAAAAATAGATTGAAATCAGCATGGATTTTTTGTCCCTTCTGTCGAAAGGACCTCCCCGAACTTTCAAAGAGAACAACTTTAGTGTACAATGTCTATTTGAGATTATTTTCAGATAGCTTGCTGGATCTGGATTTCGTGAAGACGATGGATCTTACGGGCACAGGGATAAATCTTAAGCAGAAAATTTAAGTAAATGCGGTTATAAGTGTATATTTTTGTATCATATAGTTATTATTATATATTTCATTATATATGAACATATATGTATTTATATATATATTATGTTAGATATATATTATTGTTTCTTCTCTTATTTAATTTTATATTTTATTTATATGTGTTGTAAACTTAAACGGGGACTGAAACTCACATACGAGTATAACTCACACAAGATGTTTATTCTTAATCGACATAGCCTGTAGTGGTTGGTAAAGATCCTAGTTATTAAATCTATGCACATGCAAACCTGTAAAATTTGGCCTCTGAGTAGAAGTAAATTCATAGCAAAGGCATAATTTAATGCGATTTATATGCTCCGGTGATACTTTTGTGTACTATTATCAAGGCATAACTCCACCAATGCTCTTGGGTCACCGCGCTTGATGTACAAGCAAAGTGAAGAGATCTTGTAGTCTGTGGACTGTTTGAATCGGACAAACTCTTAATGATACGAAGGCACTGAAGTCTCGCTGGGTGGTACTAATCCATCATTGGTAAAGATCCTGATTATTAAATCTATAAACATGCATTGATATATTGTCATTTGAGGTACTGATCTATCGAATTTAGTGGAATTCGGATGCTCGAATAAGAACAGCCAGACTTGAAACTGATTACTCCAAAAAATCAGCCAAAATGAGAAGTGTGAGGACTTATAAAGTTCCAAATTAGCTATGAAATGAAGCACTACCATGTGCTTGGTCTATGCTTCGGCGCTCTAGGAAATTCCGTAGACAATTCTACAGAAAAATAATTAGCTCTTCAAACAAGTTTTGATCAACCGCACAGTCAAAATTAAGTAATTTTTATTATTTTTGTTTATTCGTGTTTTTTTTCTTAAATGTCAATAGATTGATTTGTTTGCTGTGTTTTATCGACCTGATTAAAATTGGGTAGCCTTATTTAATTATTTAAAAAAATACATTGTTTCTTTCTAAAATGGCAGGACAAGGGAATGGCTGGAGTGAGGGCGAAGACACCCCTGGAGACCGGATAAGGCGGCGGGGGCGGTGGGGGCAGGTGAGGGTATATAGCGGACCCGTGGCCGCCTCCTCCAGGCCAGACGAAGACATGCAGCCCGCAACCGCCTTGGTAAAGTGTCCCTATAGCAGTATATATCTATGTATATCTGTATATCTTACTGTTATGTATCTGTAGTGAGTGGTGCTTGAGGCTTGAGGACGTCAGCAAGGATAACGCTTATAGGACTAAGTAGCAACTTATTCATATACCTAGCCGACAGTGAACAGTGAATCAGTGCTCCAGTGATGGTGATTTCAACGATGGGATAGGAAGTGATGTGACTATAACCTAACATAAAGCCCGCGACATTAATTCATAGTTCAGGTTTTTGGACTTTTCCCTCACCGGTATACCGTACCTATGTGAAATATCGGAACGGGTAATATGTGAAAAAAATAATCATACAATTACGCTTTTACAGTTTTAACTAATTACATTAATAATAAAATTAGCTTATTGACTATATGCATCGGGAATCCTTAAGGTTAAAAAAAGTAATAACTGAACAATTTGTTTTAATTTAGTGTTTTGTCAACTCACAACACTTTCATCTTTGATAATTTATAATGTAATAATGTACATTTATAAAAAAATGTATTTACAATAACTTCTTTGGCATTAACATACCTTAATAAACTTCATCTTTTGATGAATTGAAAACTTAACTTCATGAGAACATTGTATTTCACATTATAAATATTAAAAAAACAAAAAAAACTATCATTTAAAATAATATATCAATTGTCTGCGGAAGAAATATTTTCTCACATTTCAAAATGGGGTATAAAATAAAAAATTTTCAAAAAGAAATGCTACTAATTTTCGTCGTTTCAGCCCTGACGTTGAAATCACCATCTACCAGTCAACTTGTAAGCTGTTGCTCTATATTTATTTTTTATTAGTGTTAGTAACAAACATGATAAAAATTCCGGGGATGAACTATATTTTTTTTGTAACACTACTCTTACTTTAATCTTACACACTACGCACTACTTACATAAAAATAGGAGTAACCATCGTAAAAGAATGTCTCTTTGATTTATTAAACTTCGTCATGACCAATTTTTTTTTCCCCCTTTTTACAAAATTAATATATGTTACAAAATATAGATTCTACAAACGAATCTATTTACAACTGCTTCATTATATTCCCTGTAGCTTGGCTACATTTTACGCAAATTCTGCTTTCTACTGATAGTGAACTGCATTGTACAAAAGTATAATGATGTACATTATACATTAATGGACTGAATTTATTAAAAGTGATGGGGCTCACCTTATTTACCATAGACATAAAACTAACTTACATCTAACAATAAAAACTAAATCTTAACCTAATTTTCCCTGACAGTCTGTTGCCATCGATATGGGAAGGGTGGTGGGGTCATTTATTTAAATCAACGAGAGCTTTGTTTACTTAAGTAACGGGTGAGACACTTCTTTAATGGGAGGCATTAAACACAAACGCGATTGCAGACCTTACACAATTTGAGGGAAGGTGATCTTAATAACTATTTATTAAAAAAAAATATGGATAAAGCAAAAAAAAAATAAGGCGAAACACATTTAAGTAATACGTGTTTTTTTGGGATCATTTGATATGAACTACAAAATGAATATAACTTAAATTCTACATTGTATAATAGTCAATAGACAACAGGTTTTACGCTTAACCTCATTTGACTAGACAAATGATGAACGATTGTCGACATGAATCATTAATATTGCTAAGTAAGGCAGTTTTATATTAATCATTTTAGTTGTATTATCAACGGCTGACAGATATTAAACAGTAACATATCTTGAGATTCACGTGTCCGATTCCATGCCCCATGTGCTAGGATTAGGGATCACGTCACTAAGGACGAACCTTCCACTCTTTCAGGAATGCAGTGCAATGGACTTATTTCAATTAATCTTTAATTTATCAATTATTTTACTTTGCATGATTAAAATTACTTACAGAGGAAAATTTCTTCTGATGGAGTTAAACAGCAAATACTTCACAGAGGTATCCGTTTAGTATATAATTACTTTCTGATACAAATCTTTAGCCTGGAATTTCCTAGAATATATCTTTTATCACATATTTTTCTTTATAGGGCTTTGTTGGTTTCCTCAAAACCAGAAACCCTTATGTTTTCATGCCTGAAACTGCCTGTCTGTTCTTGAAATTGTTTCTACATATATTGTGATTCTTTTACTCAGAAAAAATTTTCAATGCATGTTCCATTCATTCGCTGACTTAGTGGACTATATTTACAAAATATAATTTAAATCGGGTTTTCCACTGCTTAGTTACTGAGAAGTTCCATTTGATATAGTTTATTATCAAAACAATATCAATTACATGAAGCTAAATCAGTAATAAAATCAAAAGGTATCTTTAATTTTTTTAAGTATCAATCTTGCCTATATTTCATTTAATTTTTTCTGTAACATTTTTATGTACTCGGGCTCAGTACAGGAAAGGCTTCTATTATTGCCCTTTTTCGCCAAAAGTGGGAGTATGGACCCGAGCCAAAATTATTAATAAAAATGTTTTTCAAACAAGAAGTGCATGAAATAAAAAATGGCATAATGGTGTTCACTACTTTCCATCTGTTGGATAGACGGTTGGAGGAGAAGGTTTCCCCGAGTATTGTATCGATTTAGATTGCTGAGAAAATATTACTACGGTATTAATACCGTGCGACGGATGACTGTAAGTATATTTTTTGCCGTTTAAAGAAACTGTAATCACTATATCGGACCTACAGTTTTTTTTTTCCAGCCTTCCGCCTAAGTTTTCCGGTTCACTTTGTCCCGTTCTTTCGCGATTGTACTCCGCTACTTTCTTTATAGAGATCATTAAATATTTTCAACACTCTCAACTGAATGTCCTAAACTGTGTACCGTCATTAAATAAACATAAGAAAGAAATTAAGATCTTTAAGTGCATAATCTCTATTGGAAAAATTACTGCCGTTCGCTAAGGGATTGAATAATAATAACATGCTGGAGTTAAACTGCTGCGTAAATTTTATGCTTCCTTGTTCCACTTTACCCCACACTCCATCTTATGGAGGCAAATTTCATAATCAAATGTTACATGGGACAATTATACTCGATACTAGTAAGCATAATTGATTAATTTATCATTCAATATCACTTCAACGAACTAGCCCTGATCGGTTTAACTCGATCTATATAACAACTCACTTTTTTTTTTTTCATAACTACGTCAAATATTTCATCAATTAAGAGCTCAATCTCATGTGATAAAATTTGTTGATATTAACAGCAGATAAAGGACGTCAAACGTGTTGAAACAACAGCGAACGAAATATGACTGGAAATTCATAAAATCGTAATTATTATGTAGCTAGAAAAACTTGACATTTCTAGCTGAAGGAAAAACTACATCGTGGCACGAACCCCTGTAAATTTAATTTAATTTTAACTTTATTATGATAAAATTACAACCTGCCTTATTGGGCAATAAGGAATTGAGTTAATGATCTCATTCATACCATAAATATCATTTTTCATTCACTCGCTCATTTATACAGTATTTACAAACATCCCAGAGACCTCCCAAGTCCCTCGCATGCGAAGGAGGGAGCGGAGTCCTGGTAAGTCCCCCACGACGCATTTCGGTTTTTTCCTAGCCCCTTAAAAAAATTTACAACGATTATTTCAATTATAGATTCTCAGTCGAATCTGTTCACATATCAGTTTTATATTTCCTGTAGCGTCGCTACATTATATAGAAGGTGTAATTTCGTATAAAAGTTATATAATTCAATACCAGTACAATCGGCTCACCTTTTTGATGCGCTCCTCCATCAGCCGCGTCACTGGATAAGGACCAGTGGAGGCTGACCAAGAGCGCGAGAGCCACAGACGCTCAGGACATGATTGGAGAAACTCCCTCAGTCACTTATTTATAGCAGGTCGCCGGGCCACTGCCGTTTTAGTCTCCGGGGAGGATTGTAGGGATGAGTGGCGTATAAGGGATTAGGGGTTGGGATAGTTTACTTTGGAATTTTATGAACTTGGAAGGGATAGAAGTTCAAGAATTTAGAATATAAGATCATTATGAAGGGTTTTGTAACTGACGTAATAACGGGCATTTACTATTGTTTCAATTTTTCTAAGCCAATTCTAAACAATAAATAAAAAAAAAAAAAACATTTTTTTTTTTAAATTTACAAGTGTTGATAGTCTTTCGTAGATTAGGTATGTAAATTGCGAGTCCTCTGTTCAACGTATAAATATTTGATTTGATTACCCGGTGACCTCAGAAACGATAATTTAAAATACCATAGATGTGCGCCATTACTAGCGTTGCCGTAGCTAACGTGTTAACAACAATAATTGCAGATCACACTCACTCAGAAAGCAAATGCAAAAGTGTGGCCAATGGCAGCGACCAGGAGGGACGGTTATAGCAACAAGGTACAACAATGGGGCGTGCGTGCAAGATGTCGACAGGTCACTTGCAAGATCGGCGCCTTGGATCCTGAGCTTGCAAGAAGTGCTGTGCCTATAAATAAATCAGGATCAATAGCACCGTATCGGCCGAGCCGTCATCCACTTCTTCCTCGAGGTAAATCGGTTGACTTGCAAGACGAGAGACCGTGATGAGTGGTCACTTTTTATATTGTGATTGTTAGACTTTTCAATCATAAAGAAAATATCGATCATGCGAACTTGAGTGGTCGAAATTATGAGATGTCAAACGTCCTAAATAAATTTACACGAGGAGCTCACACTTACCATCAATTGTAACCAAAAAAAGATACTTAATCAGTATAAAGGATTGCAAAAAATATAATTAGTAGCTCTGCCTAGATATTTACTGATTTAGATACTGAGGAAACCGATTGTTCTGTTAGGACTACAGTTTTTTTTCCTTTTTACATATATGCACGGAGGAATTAATGGGAGATAGAGCTGGAAGAAATTTGCAGGACAGTAGGTAGTTCCAGGCCAGAGCATTGGGATAGAATATATTGTACTAAAATACGTTATATACTAAACGATCAGTTCAATAGAAACATCGTCACTTCACAATTGTCAAAATGTGTATTTATCACATGCATAGTTATCACACATCCGTAACCTAATAACATGTTGCCTAGCCCGAAGGGAGAGGCTATACTTTAACTTCATTCAGGTACGAGGTGATCTTTTGGCTGTCTCTTTGTATATTCGTATGTATTTGTGCATTATTTATATAGTGGTCGTAAAATTGTTTAGTCGATCTGAAATTTTAAAATTATATTTCTCAACTGCCCCCAATGCGCCAATTACTTTTTAGAAACATAACAAGAGGTCATTTGATTATTATTTTATTATATTTTATCATAAGCACGCATATGCGTGATTTGTAGGAAGAGTATGGGACGACAATTTACACTTTAATATGTCTTTTTAGTATGCTATAGATATCGTAGTATTTCTCGTTCGCATCCGTCCGATTGGTATTTGTAGTCAAGAGTGCGTATTGTCTTTTTCGAAGAGTAATAAGGTGAATTTGTCACGTGTTTACAGTTATATTTAGGGACTCATCTTCACAGTTTTAAAGAATTTCCTTTTTTCTTTGTGCCATAGTTACCATTTTGAAATACGATTCATCGGTAATCGCCCATATTAACCACCATCGCCACATTATTAACCAAATTAACCAGGTATCGCGCACATTCTGAGCTTGTCAGTTGTTTATTATTAAAGAATACTTGAATGTATATTGCTGGCTTGAATTTTATTTTCATCATCTAATTGGTTTCTGTGCGTTTGTGTTATCTTGATGAACATGTATCGGAAAATAAATTAATCGACACGCCGATTTTACCAACTTTTAAGGGTTCTCAAGTCCATCCTAAGCAGCTACATTTGTGGGAGTAGAGAAACACGGGGTAGGTTAAGTTATATAAAACTGGTCTTACCCGGTGGAACAAACATAATATTTAAAGTTCCTAGTTTTTGCCATGGTCAAAGACATAATTAAGGCGTTAATGCAAAAGGAGGTTTACTGTTATTCAAGAAAATGAACTCTTGATAGCCATCAATAATTGATCTATAACATAGATAATATTGTTTAAGCACATTTCAATAGCATTTTTGTTTTGCCATTATTAGACCAATTCATTTTTTTTTATTAGAGCAAAAGCAATTTTCATTGGTCTAAACTCGCTTGGTAAAAAATAAATTATTCCATTGAAGTATTTTTGGTCAAAAATATGGAGTAGACTTTCCACAACTACTGAAACTTGCGCGGAGATTTACACGGCCAAGCCTTATTACTTTACTTTCCACGTCTCTACTTACATTATTACATTACAATTATATGTAATGAAGAATAATTTAATTTAAATGGTTGAATTGATGGTATTGAATTTAGATTAAATAAACAACATGTCCTATGCTCAAGTGCTTAGAATTTTGATGTTCTTTATGTAGTGTATTTCCTGTTATTCCTTCCCTGGCTTGCAAAGCTTCTAGACAAAATTAGGAGGTGCTGATTAAATAAGTAAATTCATGACTGATGTAAAAGCAGCTTGTTCGGTAAATTTGTTTATAAATCTTTTAAATACTGGAGATAAAAAGAGCCTTTCAACCACATCGCCTTCCTGAATCGGACAACTGTTATGAAAAGAAAAACAGATGTAAGCGATAAAGGACTCACTAACACCTGCAAAGAAGTGGTGATAATTTCCCTGGCGGTTTTACCACTTTCTGTGACCATGTTCCGCTCGGACAGATCCCCATCCGACCTGGAAACCGTTTCATCTACTGAGATGGAAGTGACTGGAGCCCGTAACAGTGGCTGGTTAGAAGTCAGTCGATTCAATAGATTTCCTTCAACCTTCTACTCCAGTAAAAGTAGTGTTTAGATTTGATAGTTTTCTTAGTAACGGCTAAACGGTTATAAAAGGATAGTTCAAAATCATATGAGATGATTATCATTTTTCTGAAACAGTTAAGCATTTTTAACTTGAGTTACCAATTACCTGAAATTTTATCTAGTGACGAATTAAAAGGGTTTATTAGTGATTTTATAACGTATATATAAAGTATTGAAAATACTTAAATTTTAGAGAAATTTCGATAATTAAATTCATAAATTTGACTGTGCGACCCAAGGCAAAGAAAAATTACAAGAAATCAGGACTCAACATAAATCCTTCAAAATTTTCAACGTTTACCCTGAGGTTAAGTTCATATTTCACAAGGTCATATTTCCGAACCTAACCGCTCATTTGTTGTCTGTTTTAGATTCTGTGCAATCAATTTTTTATTTAATTCAACCTTAAGAGGTCTGTTGATACTATTGGCATGGCAATATTTCGTCTATAAAATATTTGTTCAATAAACAATTTTATTTATTACTTTGTCTCTGTTATTACTGCTTAGTATGACATTAAATTCGTGATCTGGGAACTATCTTACCGTAGTAAAGCTTACGCCACGTAGAATATTTACGTATCAATTGCTAACACATATCTTGTGTCAGGTCTCTGAATATTTCGAGATGTGTTAATATACCATATTATTATTTTTTTGTTTATTGTTTTAAGGGATTTACTTATTATATATTTTTTTTAGCACGCACCGAAGAATCGTATTTTTGTAGGTATATATTTGTTTCTAAAAGGTGGACTTAAAAATTAAACAATCGATCTAAAGTGTTGAACATTTCTTGTTGTGACACATCAATTGGGCATTGATACGGTGATTGTAAGTAGGTTTCGCATACAAAAAAAAAGTTAGATCAGTTATTTTTCTATAATTATTGATGGTACTGCAAAGAAGAGACTATACTCCCTTCATTTCAATCCAATATTTAATATCCTTCAATCAGTACAATTTAAGGCTTGGTAGATGTACAAAAGAAATCTTTCAGTCGTCGAATAGAAAAACAAAACAACCTTTTATGTCATAAAAAAAACAAATAACGAAGTTATTGATCCTCGGATCAGCAAACACAAATTTTAGAAATCCTCCATGGACTCACCAATATTCTACTTTTATAAGATAACTCCTGTTCCATTTACTACTTATAGTAAGTTATACTGTCAATGTATTTTGTGGTATAGATCACGCTATTGTGAATAATTAAATTAACTAAGAAACCATAGTGTCTTCGCAGTCAGCCTCCATGCTTACAGTATTTGTGAGAGTGTGACTAAAATTTTTTTTATCTCTCAATTTTTTAAGATTATAGATAAGGGAAAAATAAAGGTAATTTATTTGGGGTGAGCGGATCCTTTTACTAGGAGTACCTGTTTGAAGGTGGAGGGAGGGAATTAAGGAGTTTGGAAAGCCTTGGTAGAGGTGGAAATGTTGCGGTGCAGTGCGACTAAAAATAATTCATATTTTACCTATATACTGTACTATACTTTACTATACTACAATACACTGTGCAGGACTAGCTCAGGTGGAAGAGTGCCAAACTGGATAACTGGATGGATAGCGAGGTACAGATTTAAGTCTCATTCATTCCAATACATTTTTCTTAGGCTTATTATTGATTGTTTTGTTTTATTTCACTAATGAACAAAAACAACGAATTTTATCCTATAATTCTTCTTACAGACAAATAATAATCCGTTTTGAGTATTTGTAAAGCAATTTTAGTACCTTGTACCGTACGCCAACTTACTTCTGATAAGAAGACTGGAAGGGGAAAAAACCTTACCGCCGGTTCTGAAGGGAGGGAGTATAGAGGGGATCGACTGGATATAAAGCCAAGATAGTCTTAGAGAGGGTTCCTTCTGGGGATACCCGGGACGACATACAACTGCGAAGGAAACGGAATATTTCATTAAGGGTTCTGGTCTGATATTTGGGAGTTAGGTGTACGTTAGCACATCAAGCCTAGTCCCACTCTCCGCTATTTTATCCTTTAGCCAGTTATCGACAACTATATTCTGTTTAAGTAATTAATTAGTCCCCTAATAATAGAAGGGAAAGAACCACAGTATGGAGCAAGTACCTCCATTAGTAACCGGGATTAATACAACTGCCTACATATCTATTATATTGGTGAAATCTAATTTGAAAGTTACAAACGAATAAAATAACAAATATAAGGTTGATAAGAATAAACAAAGATCAATGGAAGGTAGGAGATTTGCGCCAATTGTTCAGAAAGTTCTAGTTGAAAGTCCAAGCTTTTGGATTACTCTATGCCATAACATTACCCACGGGACCGCAAACGGCTAGACCAATTTTCCCCTTGAAATGAGTACAGTATTCTATCAACAATGATGAATCACACATTGGTAATGTTGACTATATTATATATTTATCCACCATACGTGTTAAGAAGATTAAAGGATCCAAAGAGCACTGAACCAATTGATTAATAAAATAACTATTATTCCACAGGTTTTTATATAAAATTTAATTAGTATATAAAAATTGTATTAATGACCCTTTAATTATTATTATAAGTGTACTATATATAAGTTTGATAGTACTTTTAAGTGGGGCTTTCTAAATTTGTTTTTGAAGAAAGTTTCTCTCATTTGCCTCCATTATGAATTTAATTTATTAATCAATTAAACCCTAACCTTCAGAAAGTTTTGATGTGATGTAATGTAGCTTCCCAACATTACCTTTGATTTCTCAATGTCATTTTTAATGAGTTTGACTCTGAATATAACTGATGGACGAATATTACCTTTAAATCAGGTCGCCAATAATTGATTTTTCTAAAAACCGAAAATAACTATTAAAAGGATAGCTACGTCCATTATTCTCGTTTTTGTTGTTGATTGATTAATTTTACATCTTAATTTAACGATCTGTAATCACTTCATTTGACAGTAACCAACAATGAATCTATCGATTATGACAAACGACAATCGGTCACCCCTATCGAATACATCGTCTGGAATATTTAACATAATTCCATTGTATTATGGGATATGCGTACAAAAGTTCGGGTCGTTAAGTTAATTTTTAAATTCACTATTGTAATATACACATGATTCCTCAACCCGTTTTCTATTCAATTATGGGCAGTAAAATTATGTACTAAGTATGCATTGGACATTAATAGACAAGTTAGTTAAGATATACAGCTTATGGAGACTTCGACCGTCAGAGAAAGCTGCAGATGCCCAGAGAGCGTATCGTTAATATAGAGGGCTGTGGTTCTTCCTGTCATCTATATGATTATTGTATTGCTAATTAAATACACTTAGGCTAGTAGTGATACGTCCATTTTCTTCTACCCTTCTCGTTTCCTATATAATGAAGAAAGTCTGCAATTAACTTCAGTGAGTCAAGTTCGTCACCCTTGGCCCTTATTCCCATAGTCGATACATGTCCCTCATTCATGAAGTAGAGTACACAAGCTCTCTATTTTCTTTTCACCTTAACAAAGGCTAAACCAGCGGTATTGGGTCTCAAATCGCCTGTTTTAAATTTTCAGATAGAAATATATTCTTTTTTTTTCTTTTGATATTTTAACTAACATATACGTATATTCATTATTTTAATAAGGTAAATTTAACTATTTTCCATACCGGAAGTTTATGATTTCTTCAGGAATACACTTATCTAGAACACAGAAGAAGAACAGCTGGAATTTCCTCAACCACCGGTGAATTATAAAAAGAAAAAAGACCAACATCAACGACCCTTTGCCCCCCCCCCCATATTCTTGGACTACAAAAGGTATATGCCCAGCCCTGGACAAAGAATCTGGAACCGTTCAAAAGCATCATTCAAGATCAGCTGAGTCATAAAAGGTTTTGCACACAACTCAAATACCACAATCATGCAAAAATAAAAAACAAAAATGCTCGTAGAGGTAACTGAAGACAATTTTCAGAGATTTTATCCATTTGAAAACTCAAAGGATCAGGCCCGGGAAGGAAGTAACGGTTTTCTGACACATCATCACCATCGCACTTCCTCCATGAATCTGACCATACACGTTATATTGTTTTATTATATAAACCTACCACCAATCGAAACCTTTTCAGACCCATATAATGTATGTTAATTAGCTTGGTCTGGGTTTTCGCCCGTACGTCGAGATCAAGAAATCTTTTCTGCTGTGAAGGAAATGGCTGACATAACAGATGGCACGTTACATATCCATGAATATATACCTTGCCACGGTCAGTAGTTCAGTCACACCTTATTTTTGTTTTTGGTAGAATTGGTAAGAATAATTGTTGGACACATAAGAATTAAAAAATTGTCATTGTTTTAAAGGTAGTATATACTTAAGGTTTCGCGCTCATTGTATGTTGTTTTTTAAACTGATTATTATTCCTAGATAATAGCAACAGAATATCTTTTAGTTCCCATTAAATGTACTGGAAGGTTTATTTTAATTATTTTGTTTACGTGATGGGTCGCTACCGTCCTATTCCGAAAGAAAATTCTTTTAGCAACAGGAGATTATTCTTATTTTATGAATAAGTTATGAAGTATGAAGACACAGTACAAAATACAGGATGCTGTAATTATACTGTTACGAGATTCAACTGAGAATGTTTTTCAGCTAGACTCAGACCAAACAGCACTGCCATACTAGACTGTACTGTCTAAAATCCGCTGGTTTTCGCTGATTTCCGCTTATTGATAAATTGAGACATGCATTAACCAACCCAATAAAAATAATTATAGGTCATTAATGAGGCAATCGCATGGCTATACGAAAAATTCCTACTATATGTTGAGTAAGGTACGGAACTTAAAGCCCACAATATACTGATTAACCTTTTATTATATTTAGAGGACGGTGTCTCACACGGGATTTCCCTGCGAGGTGGTGATCTGGGTTGGTTTTTAAAACCCTCATAATTCGGGGTTTCCCCACAATTCTGTGAGGATGACTCCAGGGGCAGCTTTCAATGACTATTGTGGGCGTATTCCGGTGCGATTGCCCCATTCAGCCAACCATAGGTTATTCTTTTAAACCACCTTTATTCATTTAACTGAAGTAACAACACAATAAACACTATTCCCAAAATAACCTTATTAGCTAACAATATTGCAATAAACAACTTACTGTCTACCTACTATTTCTTACACCCTAAGTAGCTTTTTACAATCTACACCCTATTTACAACTTTATCTTACAGCTAGCTAGCCTACAATACAAAAAGCGGCAAACTATATATGCTGATCAACCATTAATTACGACAATAACGTGCCATTTTTGTTGGATGGTTATGAACAATAAGTTAGTCGTTTAAACCTCCCATTATCGCTATTTTTTGCAGTGCTTGTTTAACTTAGAGGCAAGGTAGCTCCACTTAAACAGAACAAATGAAATTTTCGAGTACGGATTTTTTGCTACATAAGTCCTATTAAGTCAAATAATTCGAGTGTAATTGGGTTAGTATTTGAGCAGTAGGACTATCTTATCTAACTATCGCGTGCCAATTAATAGTTTAAGCAAGTGGAGACAACAATTATTAATGTAGAAAGTTAAAATACAATTGGCCAATTGTTCTAATTTGAATCAATTAAGATAAAAATCATGTTTGTATTATGCATTCGACGTTACCAGCGGAGAGAAAGAGCGAGGCGGAGCGGCTGGCTTTTGTTATTCAGGGTCTATCCTCAACAGATATGCTTGGTGACTTACAGACCGAAGAAATTGTAATTAATTGTTTGAAAGGAAGTATTGTGTTACCTTATTGTGTGTTCAGTTATGGGTCCGTGATTGCCCTTGCACTTCGTTATTTGGCAGCTGAGAAAGTTGGAAAACAGAAATGATGTTTGCTTTGTACTGCACACAGTGCTCAACTGTAGCACTAATGGTCTGCTTCACTGTCGTACTAAATAGTACAACTTGTTATGATTCTGAAATAGTAAAACATTGTTTGTCTGAAACCACTTTCACTTCTAGGCCTCTCATGAAATTAATTAATAATTTACTCCTGTTAATTGCGATTCTATCTTTTAGCGCATTAAGTAGAATGTATATGCAAAATTTCATATGTCATGCTCAAACATGATCTATATAAAAACACTTTCAATGATAATAATTTTTTAGTAATCTTAACGGTCCATCCATCCATCCTCCTGTCATGTTATTGCATACTTTCTATGATTTCATCATTACTCTCTTCTTTTTACGGGCTTTCCTCTACTAAGGTTTTTGGGTTATCTTAGTTTAAAAATTCCCAACCCTGTTTTTGAAATATCTTTATAATTATTCTATCTAGTTTTATTTACATTTTCTCGAGAATAGTTTTTACCCCCTCAATCATTGCTCTTATTTCATTTCCTTGAGGACTGTATTTAAAACTGCTTATCTAACGTGATGTTTATTTATTAGCTTCTATTTAAGCACTAACATGGCTTAAGTTAATAGAGACAATTATGGGCTGTTATTTGCTTACTGATTCCATTTATTGCTGTCTATACTGTACGAGGCCATACTCAAAAGCAACCGAACTGATGTTGTATGTGGCAGGTTTTTCGTAGTATCGGGTTTTGGCGGTAGGACCATGTAGAGGAACTTTTCACCAATCAGAACGCTAAGTGCCCTCACTGGGAAAGGTTCCGTTCTGTATGTCCTTCGAAGGCCCGAACCAACGAGAATGCCGTGAAAAATGTTAAGTAAATATTTGGGGATAAGAAGGATCTGCATTTGTCCCTTGACTGCTGACTACAAAGCAAAAACAAGACAAGCATGCTTCCAGGCGAACAGCATGCTCTCGTTTGAACGAAGAGTCCCAAACCTTTTTTCCAATGTCACCACCGGTGACGAATCATGGTGCTATGGATACGATCTTGAAACTAAGCAACAATCAAGCCAATGGAAGGCCCCAAATTTCCCTCGCCCCAAAAAAAAGCTTGTCAGGTGAGATCAAACATTAAGACGATGCTCATTTGATTTTTTGATGTGAGAGGAGTTGTCCATTCAGAGTTTGTTCCCCCGGGTCAGGCAGTTAACAAGGCTTTTTCCCTCGAAGTTTCAAAAAAGGTTTTGCAACAGTTTTCGGAGGAAAAGCCTGATTTGTGGCAGTCGGGGAGACTGGTTTTTCCACCACGAAAACGTTTTCGCTCACGCAGCCCTCTCGGTGCATCATTATCTGAACATCAACTGGGTGTGTTTGGGTTCAGTCTGTCTGTTTTTTTATTGTACCTACAGTAGTTCAAATTACAGTTTTTTAAAGTTAAAATTGGTTGAGTTTAATAATTTAGTTTTTTTATGCTTGGCGTGATCATTCCCTTAATCAAATAGTTAGCATGCTGAATTCCAGCCATGGAAAAACACCTTCACTCACTAGCTCAAGCTACGATATTTTGTTTGGGGGATGGCTGTAGTCTAGTCAACCTCGTAAGGATAAATGAGTAGCTACTAGAATAAATAAACGAGATAATCGTATTAAGAAACTCGAATTCAAGGATATCTCACAATCTTCCATGTTACGCCAAGGACCTTTAGATTTTCTCAAATCCCTTTTGCGACATGACGAATCCCTTAATTGCAATATGGCACACTTTTGAAGAATTTATTATTTATTTCAACCCATAAAATCAGTGACACATTTTAATGTATGTGTAATGTCCAGTTCATTATCGGCCCACTGGAACACCTTCCGGATTACAGGAATGTTTCCGTGTGACATCACACGCCACCTCCAGGATGATACATGTTTGCAGTTGCTAATGCTAGGTGAGATAACGCACGGAAGATGGTAATGAAGACGAATTATAGGACTGAATCTCTCTGGCGTGCTCCGTCAGACCGAAGAAGTCTTCATTACTTCTTATTACGGTCTTATTAGTTTCTCTATATCTGCTTCTTCACTTCATATATCGTCCTTCCTCTAACCAAAACATACTTACCGAAGAAGAGCTTTACCGAAATTTCACGGTTAAAAGAAGCAGTCAATTAGAGAATACAGTTCCTCAAAGAGTTCCTTTGGCTGGAAACTTTATTGATATTAGCTGATACAAACTTTATTTCGTCTGAAATAATTCTATAAATCTACATAATAAATAATTCTACCGATATCCAATGACCAACTCCATTGTTAAAAAATAGAATACTCATTAAGGCATTTCTAAATGTTTACTTAAGTCCACATAAATAAATTGGATGCACAGTGGAACGTTTAAAGTCATCAAACTTTTAGTATCGTACTATAGATTCTAGTCCATTTGAAAACCCTGGGAAATTTCAGTGGTTTTCCGAACGACAAAGGGCTTCCAATTCGATCATATTTTGCTTGAAAGACAGATACGCTCTTTCTAAGGAAAATAATTTACGTCCAACAGTAATTTTTCTTCTGATAATCGTTTTTTTGCTACCGTTAATGCCTGTTTAAACTAAGAAAAAATTTATTCAAATTAATAAGAAATAAATATGTTGCAATAGGCAATAATATGAAATTTTATTGTGTTTTATTTCTGGCAAAGCATGAATTTTTTTTTCCTCTTTCTATAAATGTAAAAAGATGGGTGCGAACGACGAGGTATGGATCGTTGTTTGGTAGACATAATAGAAGGCAGTTGCAACCAATCGCTACAATTTTAATTTCTACATAGAGCTTTTACTCGTGACTCATAATGACTTAAATTATAAACTTCTTAATAAAGGTAGAATAGATACTTAGACATTTAAGAAAGAGGTGGGGAGAACCAAACCTCGGTAGGAGTAGATTTTACGACACAAATGAGGATCGGATATATTGAGGGTCAAGTACCCTTAATCAAATTTGTGACTAAATTATTGAGTGAAATTTTAAACGAAGCTCAAATTGCTTCGAGTAGAGAACTTAAGAAACGGCTTATCAGACCAGAAGCTGCTTTCTGCGGCAAAACTCAAGTTTAGGCTAAACGGTCAAAACTGAGCGGGTATTATGGAATCTAGACGAACTATTGTTAGTTTCATTTCTGTTGCGAAGAGGGATAAGTAGGTAAATTGAATTAACATACAAGTTTCAGCAAGCTTTGTTCGCCCAATAAAGAAATGGGTACTATTGAGTTCCAGTGTATTTGGTCCTTTATGCAGCAAATTTCAGCAGAATGCCTTTTGTTGCCCCATTGTGTGGTGGTTTCCAGTCCTCCATTGTCCTACTTGGTATGAAGTTTGATATGATGGTTCCCTCTTGATGACCTAATGAAAGTATAAATATTTCCAACCACCATATAAATGTGATTATGAAAAACATTTTTTAATTTAAATGATGCTTGGTGGTAAAAGAAAAGTCATGGCCGGATCTAGGCACCACAAAACCAGAAGGTGGCATCCTCCCAGAGGGGCCCTGAAAGCCTGAAAGGGAATTTGGAAAACCTCAAATGAAACTTTCTATCCATTTTATATCTCCTGGGGTTTTACAACAGGAGTATTTAAGTAAAAGATAGTTTAGTACATTATACTAGCTAATGCTAATAACAGTTAGATTAATCGGTAATTTTTTGTTGATTTGATTCTAAACAAATTAGGGGCCCACCGAGGAGTGAGCACGACGCACGAGGATTTGACTCGAAAAGTCATTGGGAATGATATTATAAGCCAAATGCTTAGCTAAGGGCCATAAACAATGCAAAAATCTCAGAACTGGACGAAATGAAGTTTGTTTGTGAAATGTTTTCCCAGAAATGAATGCAAAAAGAAATTATTACAAAAGAACTCTTGAAGGTTTTATAGCATAAATAACTTTAACGGCTTAATTACATATCCTAATTAGAAGTTTGGTTTTGTTATTATTTAGTTATAAATTTTCTCCAGCACCTGTATCATGTATATTTTTTAAGGTATGCCTGTGTGACCAATAAAAACATAGACATGTATTATTTTAAATGTTTATTTTGGTTTTCTTTTTTGAATCAAGATTAACAAATAGAATAAGAATGTCTAAAATTATCTGTCTACATTTCTATCAACCAATAGGTTGTTATATTGTCTTCTTCTGAAAATAAAAGTTAAAGTGATCTTGAGTAATCTGCATGTTTAATATGGCATAATGGAACAAAGGAAAAAACATGTTTTTATTATGAAAACTTGCCAACACTTTCCTCTAGATTCTAAGTGTAAAAATAGTGTGATTTTTAAGCGTTTAGTTTAAAAATTTCCCCTGCAGAACCCTTGATAGTTCAAGGGGCCTTTTGTAAAGCTTTGCAGGGAGGCCCAAAATGTTTAGATCCGGCCCTGTATATGGTAAGAACCCAAACAAACGTTATAATTGGAAAAATACAAAAGCAGTTTTTTTTTGGGGGGGGGGGGATATTTCAATTCAAAGTTACAACTGTAAATACAGATAAACTGCAAATACGTTTTAGCGTTGTCAAAAATTGTTCTTGCTTCTATTTCTTTAGGGTATGAAGAGGACCTCCATGGTTATCTTTATGAGTTGGAAAGCCGACTATCAGACATTGCTATAGAGAGAGTGAGGAAGGTGGAGCTAAAGTGAGACCACCCTCCCCTGAATCCTCCAGTTCTTGGCCGACCGTGAAATTGTCCAGCCCTGCACGCGAGAGCACAGTTCGCAGCTATGCTAGAGAATGCAGCCACTCATTGCTCAGGAAGTGTCAACCCGCAGACAATAGATTAAAGAAACTAACAACTACCAGAGGAGCGTGTTCTCAGGTGGTTATAATGACCTGTCAGCTGGAAAGAATGAGACTGGGAGGTCTATTTTTTTTATAATATAAACGCAGGTTATATTGATTCCGAAGGCACACGTCGAGAAATAAGAAAAACAGAACTGAAAACACAATTGAAGTCACTGATAATAACTTTAATAAAAATAAATTGCTAATACTTTCATAAAGGAATGTTATGCCTGTTACCGTAAGAGAATTTCGCAATTCATAAGTACAAACAGTGGGGTAGTTTTTTTTAGATAGGGCTCGTAAAATTAAGAGTTATTCGAGGTTCAGGTAGTTGGATTAGTTGTCAAAAATTTCTCTCGCCTATACTCCCTCAAGTATTCAAGTTCTATTATTATCTTCAGGAAACTGATATATTCAAGTTGTAAATTTATTTTGTGACAAGTATATAACACTACGATGTTCTTAAACTTTGGTCCCTCCAGATCTACACACTTCACTGACAGAAACGTTACAATTGTCACAGGTAGGTGACTCTAGGTTACATAGTAGATAGTCGCCTCATTTTGCCTCTGGGTTGTTAAAAAAGATTAATGTTACCAGGTTATAATGATTTTCGTCGTTCGGATTCTTTCTTCTTTAACTCCAAGATGAGCAATAAACTCCAAGATAAACCGATAACAACGACAAAACTCAACTAAATGTCTTCCATGCCCATGATGTGTTTAATGGAGTAATACGTGGTCTTATTTATTTGGCCTAAGTGGTTGGCTTCTCGCCCTTCAGGTATATCTGCTGTACCTCTGGTCTCCAACTCCCACGAACAATATATATGTGACAATGTCACATCTAGTCCCTACCATGCTGGGAAAAGGATATGCAATAAGAGGAGGTGAGGGTCTAGGTTTGTAACATATTTCCTCAATAGTGCATGGTTATGGAGAAATCAAGAGTTCTTTTGGGTAGGTCACTAGAGGTCCTTGAAGTCTATCCTCCACTTTTGATTTGGAGGACTACTCATTACTCCTCATAGAAGGCTGTTAAGTGCATGGCAGTATTTTGTATTGATTGATTAGTCATACATCGGTACCATCTCATTGTGGATTGCTAGGATATGAAGAAGATGGTTATTTCTAAAAGGGGGTCCTGAATATCTCTTCTGCAACATCCGCAACTAATGAGAAAGATTCCGCCCTATCGTTGAATATAAAATAGTAGCAGGCCTTAATAATGGGGTTGGTTACTATGCCATTTTTCAGGCTTTATGAACTGGCCAATCGTGATTACTAGGATAAGGCTTGGTAAAAAAAACAGTGTCTGTACAGAGCGCAACATACTACGAATTGCCCCACACGCCGCTCGAAAATTCAAGTAAACAGGACTACTCGGATGAATATAAAAATATGGCCAAATATGAAAGGGAAAATTATTCATCATCATCTCATTACTTTGTTTGCCTGACTTTAAGCACTCAGTAAAAATGTACTCATTGAATGAACGATGGATTTATAACGTTGGTCTGCTCGATGTTCTGAACGGTCTACTTTTCATTGCTGATTCCTGCTACCCTACTGATAAAATAATAACGAAACTACTAGAGTAATGGAAGGATATTTTTCTAATGTTCTGTCTAGGTATACTTTTTCCAAAGAATCTGAATAATAAAAAAAAAATCAAGGAAAATTTTCCGTAAGCGTAGATCGTTTTTATTAAAAAAAAAAAAAGTGCTTAATTACAGTAAAGGTTAGGCTGCGTAGTTCTGTCTAAATGGAGTTATAGTTTCTATTTCGTTAGAATTTCCTTTAGCGCCTCACTCTTTAATATTACAATTTGGATCAACAACTTGTAATTATTATCCTCGTTGTAACTATAGTTCGAAGAACAGAAAAAATTAGAAAGGGAAAAATAACTTCATTCAAGAACGATAGTCCCCTAAGAACCGCATATAGGATATAAGAATTGATAGACGATGAATTGAAAGGTTATTTAAACAAACAACAAAAACAGGACAACATTCGAGTAAAAAATAATTGAGAGGATTGGAACCAAAGTTTTTTTCTTATCACGACGCATTCACCGCATAAGAACGCCATGTTTTAATTAACTGAGCAGACCAGCACTCCGATTAATTAATCTTCAATAGCTTGGCCAAGCTTGAAGATATCTTTTACCGGTCGTTAATAATATATTTTATTCATTACTACTAGCTAGCTACGTGATTAAACACTCCAATAAGCTGAAAATTGGCAATGAGTAATGTTGTAAAGGAGCTTGCTCTTAAAGTCTGGTGTTAAAGTTTTGTTTTTTCTGTGGATCATAAAATGGAATCGATAACTAACTTTGGCTAACCCTTCCTACTCTACAAAATCGAAAATTACAAATTAAAGGTGGACTCATTCTAACAAATGACTTTTGAAAGGGTTAGAAAAGTAAATGTTATTAGCTGGCCAAATAATCTCTCGTATGGATTCCCTTTTTTTTTCTTTTTTTTTAACTAGAGGTTTATACCTCCGGGCTCCGAAGGAAATAAATTGTGACGTCTACTGTTTGGGCAGCCATTAGATAAGGGACACAACATAGGGCTCACTAGTACTTTGTTACCAATGGGAATACCTAATTTATTAAAAGGGCCTAAGATTTAAAGGATTTATCTATTTTTTATTTATTTTATTTTTTTACGTTCGAGATATACCAAAGTTTTCGATGATTCTTCTTCAATCTTGATGTCTATAACAATATATAACCCTATGAGATATTTTTTACAAATCTGCACAAAATTTCCCTCTTCAGAACTGGATTTTATTCCCTCAAAGTAACAAATTATTTTTACTTTACAACTTACTATAAAAAGATATGTTTTAACACAGAAAATTAGCTTAAAATTCATGTTATTAATTACTAAGATGAGAAATGTCACCAAAATTAAGTTTTTTCTAGTTTACAATGTTTATTTGATTTTATATTATTGCAATTGGTTAAATCAAACTTTTTGTGATCTTTACATGGGAGACGAAATAAATTCAGAACCCCAAGAATTTATTAATTAGATAAGAATGTTTGGTTCTTATTCAACTTAAAGTACAAGCTTAAATACAAAATTTGGGTAAGGTAAACATCCTATTTTTGGATAAGATCGGTTCTTTTCTTGATGTCGACCAGAGACATATTTATCTTCTATCGATCTATTAAACTAGTTTAGATCTTAAAACGAAAACTTCCCGTTCTCTCTAGATTTAATATAAAAATAGCCTTCAAAAGAGACTTCGAGGACATCTAAATAGTCACGCAACTCTCAGTCCAGACATCGAGGAGGAAGGAACTTCAGTCAATTCAAAACCAAACAGAATACAAATCAACGTGTATATTTTCCCTACTAAGCTAGCTCAATCAATATAAATCGAATTCTTTATAAATCATCTTCACTGAAATTATTTTGATTTTAATAGTATGAATTGTATATATTTTATTTGATTTTTTTTTTTTTTTAAGAAAACTACCTTCTGCCCTAATAGGATCATACTTGCAATATTGAATTCTGGGTATAATTCATACATTAATTACAATATACATTTTTACAATACAGTCATACATCAATAGCCCAGAGATCCTCCGAAATCACCAGCTGATTCGTCACCTTCTAGACTACGGTTCAAGAGGCAAATTGTATTCTGATGTGAGATGGGTTTTCCTTTTGAGTGCCCTGACTTTCTTGGCATTGTACCCCAGATTAGGCTGCTTACCAGCCCTTAATTTCGGCCGGACAAGGGAAAAACTATGAAGATGTGGGAACCCAGTGGCCAGACGAAGCAGTTAAATGTTTTTGTAGCAAGGGCGCCTTGGCCTCCCAACGCGGCACATTCCAGTCCCTTATCACAGCCTCGCTCTCGTCCGCTTCCCGTATTCTTCTTATTCTCTTCATCCTTGCCTTACTTCTTTTTCTGTCTAGGGTTCCCACCGTAGGCGCAGGTCGCTAGGGTAGAAATAATGGGACATCAGCTCCGCTGTCTGGGTCTGGGGTAATCTAGGGACACATCCAAAAGACCATTCCTTTACTCCCCTGTGGCAATAACCACCATCGTTATGGAGTTTTCCTTTCAAACTGGTACATAGGTATCGCCTTTCGTCTCTACGCCTGTATGTTTTACAATAGCAGTAGAAAAAAAAAAAAAATATTATTTAATCATTCCGAAATGGTGATCGTAACTTCAACGTTGCACGTAACACAATTGAGATAAGGCAAATGAAAGTGTAACAAAAAAAAAAAAAATTTTAATTACAATCTGCCTTGCTAGGCAATAAGTAATTAAGATATACGATCATTCATACCATATTTACATTTCATCATTCACTCGCTCATTCATTCAGGACATGATTGGAGAAACTGGCCATTGCCAGGACTCCCACTGTCACTTGATTATAGCAGGTCACGAGGCCACTGCCGTTTCAGTCTCCAAGGAGGATTATAGGGATGAGTGACGCAGTGCAGTGACTGTGCTACAGGATTAGGGTGGTTGGAAAGGCTACTGTGGAATTTCGTAAACTTGGAAGGGATGAGTTCTAGAATGTAGGGTATATTAAGGTCGTTATGAAGGGTTTTGTTGCTGACATAATATGGGGCATAAATAATGAATTCGTTTAAAAAATTATAAATAAAAAGCTTAAAAGTAAAAACTATTTTGCCACACAATAACCGTCCTGTATAACGGCTTATTGAAGACTGGCTAACATTCAAGTGAGGGCATATCGAGAACAGTAATAAACATAGAGAGTATGGATATTGTCAATACATTAACATTTTTATTGCTGGCAATTTTACTTGCTTAAATATTCCTAAGATTTAGCCGAGAGTTGGTCACTTTTATAAGTTTTATAATGAAATTGTTATAGCTTGAGGCTGGCCCACGTGCGCTGTCGTAAGCGATAGCAGTAAATAAAAACAATTACTAGAGAAACATGAAGTCAATAAATGATTGTCATTTTAATCTAAGCAATTAGCTATTAAGTCGTTCATGATGGTCATTTTTTCGCCATTCGTCGCCTTTGAGGCAAAAGTAAGCAATCGACCAACGGCACTGTGCTATCAGGTGCTAACATCCACAAGCGCTGTGTTCCAAAGATTCATTTCTCTAAACAACGAGCAACATAAACACTTAATCATCTAATTGCCAGATATAAAAAGTAACAAGGGTGCAACGAAGTGACTAACCAGCGGAGAAAGTCTCATGATCCGCTCTGTCGCCAATGAAGTGAAATCCTTCTTACACGGGCACGTACGTACGTGCGGGCTCTGTCTGCCTTGTCCCTTCCAGTCTGAAACATATCCTTTGGAATTTCATTCAGTGACTGTCAATGATCTTTTTTGGTACTTGAGCAATTGCCTTTTGAGGGGAGAGTAAGATCAACCCCAGCTGGTTTTTTCAGCTGAGCTTCAACCAACACATTCAGAAATTCAGAAAAAACAAGAAATGAAAATCAACATTAAAAACGTATCTTATTTACCCATGAAATTGAGTACATCAGACAATTAAATGGGAATACCTTTTATAATGATTATTTTGATGGGTTGTATAAGTGTTTATTTCGCTCAGGCTAGAAAATCATGTTCAAATGTATTGAGCCTCAAGTTTGTGGTGCATAATATCAAAAGCACTCATAAAATATTTGTGATTAGTGGCACATAGTTCGGATAACTAAGTAAAGGGTAGCAGTAATTTATTAGTATTTTTTTTTTTAATAAGGAATGTCGTTTTTAGTTTCAGATTGGGTTAGTGGTCCTGATTTGTCAGATATGTCGGACGGTGGCCGACCAAGAAATGTCTGAGTCGTGAGTAAACTTTTTATAATGCAATACTGGTAGTTAAAGCTTGTAAACACATTTTAGGTTTAAAACAACATCTTCGCAGAGCTCAAATCATAAAAGGCTGTTAATATTTTTTTTGTTCACTTGTTTCAGGCACAAAAAAGTCATAATAAAAATCCCAGTCCACGAAAAGATAATCAAACACACTCATACCATTTACAAGATCATCGGAGGTAAAGGACACGGAGGGCATGGGAAGAAGCACGTAGTCCACCACAAACACGAGCACGGAGGTCATGTGGATCATGTTCACAAGCACGCGGGACAAGGAGAACACGAGCACAAGCATCACGGAGAATTCGAGAATGAACACAAGCATCAAGGTGAACACGAGCACGGCCACAAGCACATCGGAGAGCACGAACACGACCACAAGCACCTGGGACAGTCGTACCACGGGCACAAGCACCAAGGGCACAGTAGCCACGGGCACAAGCACCAAGGGCTCTACGATCACGAGCACAAGCACGCCGGTCACTCCGACCACGATCACAAGCATCACGGAGAACACGATCACCAGCACAAGCACGCAGGGCATCATGGGCACGGGCACAGGCACCAGGGATACTACGGTCACGGGCATAAGCACGCCGGCTCGTACGATCACGAGCACAAACACGGTGGCCACCACGGTCACGAACACAGCCACCACGGTGACCACGATCACAAGCACAAGCACGCTGGCTACCACGGGCACGGTCACAAGCACAGCGGGGATGTCGGCCACGGTCACAACCACCACGGGCACGGTGGTCACACTCACAGCCACACGATCAACGACCACGGAGGACACGGCGGATACCACCACGGCATCACCGCGCGGCAGGCCGACCACAGTCAGCTGGAGAACGGAGAGTATGCGGTGTACTCCCAGATCGGCCAGGACCTGTACAATTCCTATCTCATCTAGGCCCGCGACTGACAGCGATCAACCAAAGACACCTCAATCACAGAGAACTGTACAGAACTCCAGGACTATTTAAACTGTATATTATTACATTTGTACAGATTTCAAAGCCATTTTTTTATTCTTTTGTTAATAAAAAAGTTAAAAATATCTCAGATTGATTTATTATAATAGCACAAATGTTCCTAAAATATAAATAAATGAGATCATTTTTTTCAATGGTTTCATTGCAACAAATTTTCGAGCATTTCGATGCATACAAAACTCAGATTCCGAAAAATGGGCTCTCAGAATTTTCATCCAAGAGCTGTAACACCCAGCAGTGGTAACAATGTAAGAGAAAATAGGGACTGTAGCCATGACTATAAGGTTCTCAAGTGGTTGAGGAGAGAGTGCCACCTCGTGTTTCTTCTCCAGCCATGATCTCGTTTGCCATGTCCGAGTTAAACAAGGAAGGTGATAGCAGAAATTCAGTGAGTTCCTGAACGAACAGGTAAGAATACAAACTACGAGTCAAGTAAGTGGCGAAACACAACAATTCTGAATCCCACATCTGAAATCATCATTTCTAATTACTTCACCGGTAAGGCTGGAGAGCATTCACAAATTAAGCTAAGGCTAAATTCTATTGCATCTAATGTTCTACCTATTATTTATTTTCTAAGTAAATTTCACGCTGTAGAGCGGTGTACAAAATAAAAACCATGAAGATACATTTCTGCACAAGAGCGAGGGTTACATGCCCTTCACATTTCAACTTTTTAACGTTTATGCCTGAAGATATTGAACAGCACAATTATTGTTTCTGTGTCTTATTCTACCTTTACTAGTTTCCTTTTTCGAAAACTAAATATTCAAATGATTGCGATTTACTCAGCATTTCAAGAGCTTGTCACCACTAATAATTCAAGTTCATTCAGCTTTGGCCCCCAGTGTGCTGCTTTGGTTACATTGACGTTTCTCATCTTTCCATTTTTAATTTTGTTTCGCCGAAGGGAGACGCTCGTTGTCCATATACCTCCTTAGATATCTTTACTATGATATTACCACCTGGGTGCTGTCCATTAAGAAACTACTGTAAGAGGCAGTGTGCTATTTTTCCTGTGAAACCTCAAACACCATTTTAATTCAGAAAGTTGGAATTTGTCTTATGGCTATACTTCTGTCTGTCTGTCCGTTTCTTTGTCAGTGACAAGTTAGGTGAAGTTAGCAAGTGGCGGAGCCGGTAAGACCTATATCGTACTTATTACTAAAATGAGTAGAAAAATGGAGATGCTCATCCATTTTTATACTCAGATGGTACATTGAGAAAGCCAATGAGTTCTCTAACCATTTTATAGTATAGGATTTGGGCAAGGATTGTTTCCCCTTTTGGACGGAGGAGATTACCCAGTCAGTCCTCCCGACGTTCACAATGATGTTTAACCTATCCAGTATGTCACTGATTACGTTCCGAACTGACTCGGCCTGTGTAAGAGCTCTTTGGCCACTAATGATGCAACTGTAACCCACAATGTGGTCGGCGAAAGCGAGCTTGTAGTTTGTCCCAACAATTCCAGATGTGTACATGCTAAAAAGCACCGGAAACAAAACCGCTCCTTAAGGAACTCCACAAGTCAGAGGGAATTGGTTAGAGAGGCAATCACCCACCCATACCTTCACCGATCTGTTCTTCAAGAAGGAAACCAACAGGGTTTATAGCTGCTCTGGGCATTCCCAGTCGCAAAGCTGTTGCCACAGCATCCTGTGAGACACTGAGTCGAAAGCCTGCGTGCAGTCCAACGAGATCATAGCAGTTGCTGTGTTCCTGTTGATCCCGAGGGTGGCTTCCGTCTGTACCTTCACAAGCGGATGTTCTCCTCTCAGATGAGCCTGAAAAGCCTGTCTGCTCGTACGGAATGATATAACTTTCCAAACAGAACTGCTGCAGGTAGTTCGGTATTATCTTTTCGAGAATTTTGGCCATGTGAGGGAGGAGACTGATCGGGCGATAGTGGACTGGGTGATCGCCTCTCTTTGTGGGCTTCCACAGCAGGAACGAGATAGTTGGCTTCCACGATGTGGGAAAGTATCGCAACCTGATGCATGAATTGTACAGGTTAACGAGTTGGGCAATCCCTCTCCTCGGCAGCTACTTTGGCAAAACAGTTTGCACCCCGTCGCGCCCTGGTGCTCGATTTACCAGCCACCTCTACAAATGTTATTTCTATGATTCACACTTCGTTCGTTTCGTAATATATATTTTTAAAAATGCAACATCTCAAATCGAAGCAAAAAATAGTCACTAAAAAAATCGTTTAAATAATAAAAAACATGAAAATAGTTAGGAACTAATCCAAGTGTCAACTTATCATTTTATCAAAACAACATTCTTTGGCTAACATATGATATGACAATATACCACCATACAACTTTTCTTTAACTTTAATCCATACAAAGCTCCCAAAAATAATGTCTGGTCGATCAAGAATTCTTTGATCGTTTCTTTATACATATTTAATGCAATACCAAACCCAATGAATACGACATTTATACGGCCACATACTTGTACGCTAAATATGAATAATCAAACAACATCTAGTTGTAACTAATATTTTAAATAATAAACATTTCTGCTTGGTATGTATTTTCTACTACACCTCAACCAAATCAAATTCATATTTCATGTAATTATTGAAATCCGTTATTCATTAGCAATTAACAGTAAAAAAATAATTATACCACAACAAAAATTGTTGACATTATCAGTTAGATTTAGTTCCAACAAAAAAATTTTTTTTTAATTTCAAGACATCCTAACATCACAAGTGAATTTCGACAGTATCGTCTTCCTGTCAGTTCAATATCTAATATTAAAACCTTCAAATTTTCAAGTGGCGTGAAAAACTGTTTCTGTATGGAGACGTTTTGAAGTAAGAATACTTACTCTATCCGTTATAAGGAGAATTCTAGTTCATCATTTAGTCACTGTGTTGATTGGACCTGCAACCAACTTTTATTTTCGTTGTATTTATTTATTTACAGTTAGATGAAGGTAATCAAACTGCAACTAGTGAATAGTATGATTGGTGAAATCCTGGTTGTCCTGCTAAGGTATGACATGGTACTAACATATTAATAGTTTTTGTGTTACAGAAGCATAGTATCCAAACTGACATACTAAAGTAACTTACAAAAACAAAGTTTCTTTCTGAACTTAGGCGCTATCTCTGCTTTGCTCTTGTGGCATATTGAGTATGAATGTGGTCAAACCCCCAAAAAAATCTCGTTGCATTCTCGAGCCTCTCTGTGAACCATAAAACTAAAAAGACGTGCATTTTAGATTTGACTCCGTGGAGGAAGTCTCAGTGTGTTACATGAACAAATAGTGGAAGGAAAAAGAAGTTATATTAATGCCCTTACCAGGTTACGTCGGTCTCGCAAGTTACGCCAGGAAGTGTAGTTACATTCTTCATACGCACAGAGTCAGAACACATGTTTTGTTGTATGCTCGTTTGCTTCATTCATATATTCTAATTTTATTTATGAATCCACGCCAGCTCGAGCCCGAATAACGGGTAAAAATGTGAAGATAACAGACCTGACGAGCAGAGGCAAAACCTGAGCTGTTTTGTTTGCACTTACCGTTGAAGTGTATCTGAAATTCAAATTAGCGAATGTATTCGCCAGCAAAAACCATATTCAGGCTGAGTGATAGTTCGTAATAATAAGGGACTTCCTTCGTTACCGATTTTTAAATAACGGTTTACAGTGATTTGTATTGTTAATAAAACAACTAAAGCGTTAATTAATGCTAGATGAATATTGAAAACAAACATTTCGGTTCCATTAACAATCAATATGGACCAGAAAGGCCTCACATGTTATCAGGATTCCTATTTGGGAAACCACTTATTACCCTCAAATAATATGTGGATTGTTACATTGCTATTATACAATTCTGAGTTACATACAAGGGAAACGGGACTGAATGGAAACATTTACCAATCAAGCACAGTTTCTGTGTCCAGGAATACCTAAATCGTATTAACCTTGCCTCCTCAAAACCCAATCCAATCTTCCGATTACCATTATCATGAGTTAATCATGAGCACCATCCTCACATCCTGTCACGTTAACGTTCAATCCTTTCCTGCTCAGCACAGTGAACGTGTTCACTTTTTTACTAACAGCGTTTTTCGTGCCTTTGCCATGTCTGAGCCCTGCTTTAAACTTGACTGCCCATAGATCTAGCGAACATAGTTCTGTGAACTCCTCGCAACACTACTTTGAATCACACTCGAACTTCGAACACTTACTTAGAAGATATAAAACATGTAAAATTTCTAAAACATTATCTTCCTGCTGTTTTTTTCGTATATCCACAACTTCTAGCTCAAAAGATCGTGTATTGAATTACCATCATCCCAAGAAACAGCTGAATTTTCTGAACTGATTTTCTTGTAGTGAACAAATTTTCCGAGCCAACCCTACCCAATAATTATCACCAGATAACTATTACCCCAATTAGATATAAAAAAACACCTTCCAAGGATATCCCTAAAAAATCAACCTTTCCCGAAGGACTTCATTCTCTACCCAATCAGTGCTAAACAAAATAACTCAAGACCTCCGATCGCCCATACACCCTAGCTTTATAAAACCCCACCTGATCATTCAATTATGACGACAGATTGAGTAATCTACATCTGTCAAAAACTTATGCTTGACCATTGACTAAATCATACCTTTGAAATAGTACAAATCCCAAACTTCCCAGCACTGAGTACTGTTGCGACCGCTAACTACATAAGATAAATCACCCTATAATCTATTGTATATACATTGTAAATTGGTTATAATATGTTGTAAATTATTTTAAACAAACGTAAATAACATTACCATACCATAAGTCATACCAGTGTAAAGATTGTAAACAATAGAGACGCAGCTGCAAAAAAACTAGTTAGAGGCTAGAAGGGTAGAGCAGGTAGCAAGCTCCAGACCGAGGCCTGGGTCACTGCCGAGAACAAAGCGCCACCGTAACTGCGGCCAGATAACGCCTTAGATCATTGGCTACTAACAGCCACCGCTGAGTATAAGTAGGGCCGGGTTTTGACCTGTAAATCATTCCAACAACGGCTCTCTCACTGGTGGACCTGCAGCTGCACTGTTGTTTCAAGACTTGGCCTTCTCATTTATGAAAACCTCTGGACCTCTCTTCCTAACCTCGCTATGTTTTAGTCCGGCCTTGTCAGAACCCTCACTCTCCTAGTGAGATTATCTTCCTTCGTCTCGCTAAAACTAGCACCTCCTTGGGAGAGACCTCTCCCTCGCGGACAATGGTTGTCGTGGCCCTGCAAACTTACCAAGCAGTGTTCCCCACGGCGATTCAGTCTGCCTCTCTCCGGTTCACACTTGCCTTTGGGATCCGGACGGATTTCGCCTACCGTCAGATACCGAGTGTGAATTCGTGGTCATTCCAAGACCACACAAACTACCTACACTACCTACCCTATACTTCTTCTCCTGAACATAGTGCACTGTCGGTGCACATGCCTATCAAATATAGAGTCAGCAGTAAGACCCGTCATGAAGCATTTTTCCAGGTCATAGCCTAATCAACCCTCAATTCGTCACCAGGGCTAGGGTAACTAGGCACCCCCCCCCCCTCGTGACGACTCGACAAGTACCAATATCGAAACCTTAACATCTCGAGGTCTTCTCGCAGGAAGCCCGCATACTCTGTGTCTCCTACCTCATCCTTCTCCATTTCAACTGTGTATAATGATGTATCATCTATCACAGCTTGTCACAAGGCTATACTGGAACGTCTTATGACTCGCCTCGTGTTCCCTAGGGACTTTTCGCATATCGCACCCCTACTCGGTTTCAGGATGGTTGACCCCGTATAACCATCGCCATTGATTTTCCAGGCCGTTCCTCTACAACACCATTTCCCAAAAAAGCTTTGCTACATATACTTTATTCTCAAATTTCAATTCCTCATTCAAATCTTTCGATACGAATTCCCACCTACCTGGCCATGGGTTGTCATAATCAGAAAGCAGTATTCAAATTTTGTCTACTATTACCTCGACCTAAATTTGTTAATCATTTTTTTCTTATCTCTACGTGGTTCTGACAGGGCATAACATTTTACGCCAATGTAAATTTTCTTCGATTCATAAGTATGCATGTAATATGGCATATCATTGTCATTGTGAAGTAGGCTATATTTTTTCCTCATGTGTGTTATTGATGAAGGGGTAATAAGGATATTTTAAATTAGGATTTTAGTGCTGTACTTCACTCAGATGTGACTATAGACTGCAGATATTTATACTTGATGGAAGTGATAATACAAAGTAAAATTTCATGTATCCCTGATTCTTGAAACTCAACGTCAAGAAAGATTACCTTACATGAATGCATTCACCAACTTATATGCAAATTACGTTTGACAACATTACCCTAAATGGACAAAAGTATGGGATGCCCGTGGTTCGGTCACGGGCGCGTGGCGGCCCAAACAACCTGTCCCCACGAACCAAGAGCAGGCACCCTGAAGACGCGACGACAACTCGGATACTTCCGGAGCCGACAGTTATTAGGAAGATCCGGAAGCCGAGGAAGAGGTGGGGCGCTGTTCCGCCATACGCAGCCTACCGCGAAGGTCGCTATATATGCTGGAGCTGCGAGCGTGCGTTGTGCAGTAATCCAGGGAGCAGCATGGATGGCAAGGTGGTAAGTACCAATTTGAGTAAATCCAACGTACCAACACAACTTATCCTCAACAAACATTGAACTTTAAGATCGCCTACAGAGATTTCGAATTAATCAATGAAGCTCACAACTTTTAGGCCTTAAAGTGCCTTTTAGTTTTAATTCTAACGATTAAAATGTTGTTACATTAATTCAGACCTTCAGAACTAAATCAATGTTAAGTTTTTTTTATAATAAAACTACTTCACATTTTTCATCAAAATCGCTTTATTATTATTATCGCCATGACAAACTTACATACTTATCGGTAATAGGCCACCGCCACTTTGACGAGAAGGATTGTAAGGATAAGTGTTATTGGATTAGGAGTTGACAAAATAATTCGGATAGACTTTTATGGAATAATGTAAAATAATAAGAAGAATAAATTATAATATTTTCGAAAGGAGTTCCATTTTACATGGATGCCTAGCACTGATCCCGGTAGGATTTGGGTACAGGTTGAAGAGAGTCAAGGAATGTTTTGTTAGATTTGTCTACTGACGAGACTCATTTTTCTCAACACGACGTCAAGTTAAGGGGGTTCCCCTTCCTCACCTTCCGTAGACAATACTTCATCAATACTCAATACCCCCTTTTATATATACAATAACCTGCTGTTCAAATCCTCTCTTCTACTCCCGGGACACGCGAGCCTGCCTTTCTGACCTTTTACCACTTTCCACAGAACATTCCATCCTATAGGTTTCATTCTTGCGTATTTTCAAAACACTCCGATTCCAATACCTCCTTACCAATCAGTCAGGCGCTTGCTAATCTAGGAATTATTTATTAATTACTACTGTTTCTTCTGTATTGTTTAATTTAATTTGTATGCATATTTCTTGTTTATATCCGGATATTTCACTTTTTTTTCATTGTTTATCATTTAACTTACATTTTCTTTTTTACTTCACTGCTCTCTCACAAGTATAATAATCAGCCTTACATTTATTGCAATAAAGTGACCACTAATTTTTTTTCTTTGGTTTTTTTTAATTTAAACGTTTATTATGCTTTGTTTTGTATTTAAATATATTTTTGGATAATATTTCCTAATTTTAGGTATACCCTTTTCCCCCGATATGATGTATTGTTCCTTTTTTTGTTAGCAATAGCTGTATTTATTTATTTCTACCTTATTGACGTTCATAGGGAGCATAGTGCCAGAATAAATACTTTTGGGGTTTTTGAAATATATTCCTAATGTCACAATTATAATTTCTAAAAACACTAGAGTCTTGGAATGTGTGTAGTAGAAGTCATACTTCAAATGAACAATTTACTCACACGTTAATAAATTACCACTCGAGTAAAATATTAAATTCTCATGTCAAGAGCTTTTGGGCATCTGTACTGATGATTTAGTTTCAGTGTTATTTCTGGGAGAACCTTTGACATTATCCCGTATATTTCTTCACGAAAATTGTCTGCATTATCCTACTGTCCGAATAATAGGCGATGCACAGTTCTTCCTTGTAAGTGTAATATGATCACTTATAATTAGGTACGCTATATGTTCATCCATGGGCGCTGTGGTTAAATATACGTAACTAAACAGATAAGAACTGAAAGTCAAAGTAGGCCGAGTTAACAGTTCGTATCAGATGAGAATCGTTTTCGCCCCCAGATCGTTAAATAAGGCGATACAGAGTTTTGAATGACGCTTGTCTAAGTACCCAATAAAGTAGTAAATAAAAATTAATATTGCATTCATATTTGCAGGTCAATTGTCCCTTTTGGGTTTTATTTTGTCAAAATCCTAATATTTTTACAAATCTGTCATTTTCTAGCAATAGTAAATCCACTGCAATATTCATAGATTTGTAATTTCACACTTGATGACCTGATGACATAAAACCAAACCTTTACAAAAAAAAATTTGTATTAACGTACAATATATTCCTCTTCGCTATAAAGGAAATAGTTTTCAAACCCATTGAGATATGTATCAAACAAAAAGCCTCGACTAATAACGAATAACTATTTTCAATGTACGCACCTTCAAGTTTCAAGCTAACTATCCAATCCCAAAACGAATTAGCTTGAACGTATCAATTTTCAAAATACGCTCGGCTGTTCCTGAGTATATTGTACAAGCAAACGATGCCAGAATATTAATCCGAATCTTCTTTTTGAAAAAAAAAAGGGATGAATTCAATCTAATTGGACAGTAATTAACAGATTTTTTAATTTTAATAATAGTAACTTAATTTATAGAATAACAATTTCAATTTATACTAATTGTAAGTAGATACTGAGTATAAATTAAAAAGTATATATTTTTACTTACTAATCCCATATAATATTAATTTAACTGAAAAGTTGATTATAAATAATATTTTTATTTGCCCCTACAGGAGCAAGAATAGATAAATTCTTTGGTGACCCCCCCCCCTTTTGAGCATGCAACACACACTTATCCATTTTTGGTTGACAGAACAAACACACACGCATTGAGGCGGATACTACGTGACAAGGAGATAGCAACTATTTATAGTCAGCAATCAGTGCTACTTCCTGGCATCTCGATAAAGCAACATACTTTTCACTATTTCCTCTTTGAATTGGCCAAATTAATCATATGGAATAAGTGCTACTTAAACACTTTAAAGAAATCTTGAGCACTTTTTCCATCATTTAAACGGTTAATTAAACGGTCACGTCTAAAACAGCTTAAAATATTTTTTGATAGTTTAGGCGAATATTTTATATTGGTTTCTAACAAAATAGCCATACTGAAATAAGTTTCAATTAGTCCTCATATGTCATTTTTTTTTCGGTGAATCGTCACTTCTTTTTACCAGGGATAGCAGATCTATGTTAGAGCCTCACAATCGATTGTCCTCATTTCATAGACTTCGTACAATCTATTAGTAAACGAATATTTAGTAGAAATCAAGACGCCATTTTATGATGCTACATTTATATATTGCTACTCCACATTCAGATGCATTTTTCTATATATTGCAAAACCTACTATAATATCATAAATCAAATATTGATATCAGACTAACTACGACTGCACTACATGCCTAGAGAAGACTCTAGCCCAGCCACCAGTGGATTCTCACCACTGTACCGTAACAATCAACCTCCACCGAGGATTCCCACACTCCTTACTCCTCTCACACCACCTTCAAGCAGGTCCTCCTAGTACAAGGATCCGATCACCCTAAATATTTTATATTTCTCCCTCATCCTAAAATTCTAACTAGAGAGGTTAGAAAAAAAAAAAAAAAATATATCATAAATTTATGCATATACACATAAGTGCAGTAATTTTAAAAAGGAAAAACATATTTAAATCACAGTAAAATGTTTATCAATAGAAAACTGTGAGGTGAAATGAACAATAGCAGTAAAGAAATGAAACAGCAATATTTTATAAAAAATATTTACAAAAAGGTAAGATGATGTTTCTTCTAATTGGTTGCATTTGCATCATTAAAAATCGATTTTGTGGAAATTGTACAGATATCCCTTTTCTTCCCTTTATTATTTTTGTTTAATTTTTTATTATTTTCTTATAAAACTTTATTAAGAACTCGGTATCGGTTGTTTGTCCTGTTGAAAAATGAGCAGTTGCAACCATAAATTATTTGAAAAGACAAACGAATCTGTGACCCCTACTTTTCATCGGATCTCGACAGATTTTCAAATATTCGTCAATAGATCTTAAACTACTTTAGATTTGTCCTAATGGACAGATTGTAGGGACATGATCTATTTGCCATATACGCGAAAGAACTTCAAGATCCTAAATCGTAAATTGGACTACCCCACTTTCGAGAAATTATTAGCACCTCAAATAAGTGAGAAAACATTAAAATGAGGTTTTCAGTCCTCTCTCAGGGATTATAGTGAAATGAGATAAACCCAGAAAGGTAGAACTCTTCTTAAGCCCACACAAATATCAAAATATCTACAATCTCTAAAAACGCCATCACCTTAATACATTGAAATAAAAAAAAAATGTTTTATGAGATCATTTAAACTCTTAACTAGTTCTGGGTAGTCTCATCGGGCTTGAACTATTTTCGTCAATAGATCTTAGTCTAGATTGGTCCTAATGGACAGATTGTAGGGACTTGATCCATTCGCCATACATGCGAACAAACTTCAAGATAAATCCTGCGAACCAAAGTAAATCGTAAATTAGACTACCCCCACTTTCGAGAAATTCAACCGTAATAGATTAATATTACACTAGTAACATAACTTTGAAATATCCAACATCGGGTGAAGCCACCGTACTCTCCATTTCCCACTGATTTCACTCTCGACTCTTTCACTCTCGTAAGCGTTACCTTGCCATCTTAGGTATTTTCCATATAATATTTTCTTTGAAAAATGTACTGGCATATATTTTGAAATAATTACTTCAAGACCACCCAGAAAGATTTTTTTTATTATTCTAAAGGTCACAGGGAGTAATGACATTTTATATAATGAAAAAAAAAAATAACATATCTCAAGTTACTGTATCATCTCATTTGCAAAACAATAATGTTGCAATCCTACAAGACTCTCTCTCTCTCTCTCTCTCTCTCTCTCTCTCTCTCTCTCTCTCTCTCTCTCTATTTATTCTTCCCCTCGATACTTACTTACGAAGAATTACATCCTATACCTTACTATGATAAGCTAGTCTGTAAATAAGTACATCTTTCAAAGACATATTCCACCTTAAATTAAAACTTAACCTTAAATAAATGAAAATACTATAGAATGAATTGACTCTTAAATTCCAACTGTAATGTTTCAGATTCTTCCAATCGCAGTGGTAGCTGTTATGTTAGCTATATTCACAACCATATCGGCAGATGATGTCAAACAGTGAGGATCAAATATGACTTATTTAATTATTATCTTTAATAATATCTTAATAGATATAAAATATTTGAATAATTTACAATTATCCTATAGATAAAAGTGGTGTAAAATCAAAGCAATAATCAGTAATAAATAATACTTTTTGTAGCCTTTAACAATTGTGATAAGACCTATGGAAAATGATAATACAACATGATTTTTTTTTTTCTAAAAAGAGATATATTCATGAAGAATAATGGAAATACTTCTACATTATTTCAAACTATAACCAATAAAATCTGACATAGTAGCTATAAATATATGTAAAAATAGCTATAATAAAACTGTTCTGCAAGAGCTTACTGGTCAGAATATATCAATAAATACAAATTTAATTCTAATCCAAATTACAACTATTTTTAAGTTAATGTAAAACAGAAATGATTCACATAGGAAACCACTTTCCTATCAGCCCAACGACTGTCGGACAAAGTTTGTTTATAAATAGGCTTCCATGATAAATTAACGTTCAACCCACAACTTCCCCCCCCCCTTTCTGAGGTGGGCCTTTTCAACCCACAACCAGCTTAAAATGCTAGGTTTTTAGTCCTAAAATCAAAACTTCATTTAGCTGCAAGAAGTGCATGCCTTAACAATCTCATGCTGGCCAGGTATAGTTATTAAAACAAAAGGTTTTAGCTATCAGCCATTTTTTCCACAATTAAAAAGCATCAATCATAATAATAATAATGCAATCAATGATAATAATTGAAGAAATTAAACTAAAATAAAGAAAAAACTAATGTGACAAGCTCACCAAATATTTTTAATTTATCGTTATTCTTAATATATCATATATATCTATATGATATTGTTTGAACAATGCATTTCACACCATTTAAAAATTTAAATAAGTTAACTGAAAATATTGGAAATATATAGTTTAAAACATGATATACGTTCAAGTGGACAAATTTGTAATTTTTTTCTAATATACTTTTTGTAATCTAAATATTAATATACCATTCATTATTACATAAAATTGTCTAACGCTGATTACTTTCATTCCAGCAAAAGAGTGATAGTCAAAGTTCCTAAGAAAATAAATCATATTCACCACCATCATGTAAAAAAGGTCCATGTTTACAAAAACAAGCCGAAAGAAATACACAGTATTCATGTAGTTGAAGAGGAAGAACCGATAGGGACTGAATGGAAAAACACTTTTAGAAAGCGGAATAAATTTTCACGCCACAAGGGCTCCTTTGGCAACAATTGGAAATATGGTGCTGTAGATGAAGAAGAATATGGATTAGGAGTAGAGGATGAAGAGGAAGATGAAGGGTACCACAAATCAGAGAGTCATGATGAACCAATAGTTTGGAAAGGAAAGAAAAATAATGGAAAGAGAAGTCACCATAGAGGAGCAAGCAATAGAGGAAGACCTAGTAGTAGGCCAAACTGGAAAGATGTTAGACCAAAGAGGCAGAAGAATCTAGGGCCATATTACAGACAAGAATCACACTACAGACCAGAACAAAGTGGATTTAGAACATACAGTTTGAAAAAACCAAAGCAACCTATCAGGTCAACAAAATCTAAGAAGCAGAATAAAAAGCCAAAACATAAGCCACCAACTGACAAAGAATATTCAGATTATGGTGAATATTACGATGATGGACACTTCAGTGGTTCGTCATTGTGGCCAGAGAGAAAGGAACACATTAGCTGGCATGCTAAGGAGAACTCCTGGCAGCATTTACCAGTTGTTCCACCGGTAACAGAGACACCTCGATATGTTGTTGAGAATTATCAAACAGAACACAAGGGCGAGATAAACCTCTCGAAGCCTGAAATTCAAATGGTCCAAGCTCCGCAGCTTGGTCCAAGTCAGGCTATCCAAGACTTGCAATTCTGGGCAAAACAAATAGGGCAGGAACCAAACCAATGGACTAAAGATGTCATCCAAAACCCGCATACACAATCTTGGTCAACCGATGTGTTTCAGAAGCCACAATTATGGCCTTATGATAGTCAACAGCAGCAATTATGTGCCAAACCAGTAGTCCAAGAGCCCCAGATGTGGGTGCAACCAGTGATTCAAGAACTTAAACCATGGCCAAAGCCAGATGTCAAAGAACCACCTTTGTGGGAGAACCATGCAGCCAAAGTGCCAAAGAAATCAATACCGAACAAAAAACCGACAGAACACCCAAGAACAAAGAAGCCAATAGTCCAGGAACATAAGGAAAACCTGAACAAGAGGCTAGAAGGGTTCCACACTGAGGTAGAGCACAGTGGGACAGGCTATTCTTCTCACATTGGCCACTCAGCAGACGGGGATTCATCAAGCTTTCAGTCAGTCCGGTTTGGAGACAAAATCAAGCACAGGTGAGCAAAAGTATTCTCAGGTCTAAGGCAGGACTTTTTCATGCTGGCCAAAGTAACAAATGATATATCTCAGGGAAACTGTGTGGGTTAATGTAAATAATCTTAAACATCAGTGAGGTGGGTGAGAATGGTGGGATAGAAATATATTATAATATGCCAACAAATTTACAGTTGTATACATTGCAGTGGTCAAATGGATTGCTGTAATAAATTGGCTGTACTTTGTCAATGTATTTATTATTTAAGTTTGAAAATGAAGATAACATGGATTTGTTCATGTTTCAAGTTAAGCTTGGAATGCAGTATTGAAAGAATATAAGTGTTTAAAAACCCAAAAGAAGAATGAATAATCATGGCACAAGCCGTATGAGATGAAGACAAATAATATATTTTCACTCTTAATTTTTTAAGCATTACCATTGATGGAGATGGAGATTTTTCTTTAAATAAGTGTGTAATGTTTCTACCTCTATGTTGTTCATAATAATCATTATCGTGCTAGTTTTCACCACTAGATGCCGGCAAACTAATTTTGTTTAGTGCATAACTGGCTTTGACAATAAGTTTTATGGCTAATTAATTTTCGTTTAATTGGTTAATTAATCTTAGTGGCTAAATTTTTTTCAAATATAATGTATCAAAACAAATGGAAGAAAACTGTGTAATGATATTTTGTTATTTGAACATTAAAATGCCTGAGATATACATGTGTAAATATTATTGTGAATACTGTGTACAGAAAGACTGATTGTTCTTTTATTTTTACTATTGATTGTTACAGTTAAAGATTGTTAAATATATTTGTTAAAATAAAACTTTTTCTAAAAGTTCCTTTCCTAATATTATCTAAAAAAAAAAACATTAAATCACTCAATAATATCAATCACTCTACTTGAAATAGCCTCCTTTTTTGTCTCTAATTATTGTTCATTTTATTATTTTAACTACAACTCAGGACATTAAGGAACTAAAAATACAACAGTTTTGCAAGGATAAATCTGGTTATTAACACAATGCAGAGAATTACTATACTAAATTGACTATTCTCATATTTTTTTTGTTCTAGCTGTACAACTAACGGCTTAACCATATATGATAATTACTGACAAGTACTTTGTATAATAATAAATTAGGCTGAATAAAAAAATAGTCACAATATACAGTACTGATTTTAACTTGTTCTCATTTTTATTTAAGCTAAAATGAGACTTGGAATAAATAAATTATAAATAATATCAGTTTGATAAAAATTCACTGGACCACTGCTTACATGGCTTATCAAATATCAAATATGGCTCTTCAATATCATAACTCTCTTGTCATTCATATTAATGTCCACTTAATTATTGAAGGTATATATAACTAACTGGGCTGGGAACTTGTCAGTTCATAACATCAATAAAACCTTCAATACAAATACATTCATAACTTTCAGTGCCCAAAACTCGAGTAACTCGTAACATCCACTCCAGCTTCCAACAGGACATATTGAGCTAAAAATAATCTAGAACCAAAAGCCTCAGCTTTCCAATATTATGTGTAATATAATGAATTGTTATGTATTTAAAAATGAATTAACTATTTTATGATGAGCCCAAAATTTCATAATAGATTCTGATGGCCTGCTCATCCATTTTCTTCATGGTTGCAGATATAACAAAAAACAAATCATAAAAATAAAGAAAGATTTTTATTTAAATATGTAGTTATTAGACATATAAGACAATTAATAAAAAAAAGTCTACCTGTTCTTGTGCCTTTTACATGTTTATAATTTTAACTGCAAAAACACCTACTCAATTAAAAACATGATAATCAATATAACACACTTTTAATTCTCTTCTGTGTATAATAATTCAAAGTTTTATAATAGTTACTAATCTCCATTATAAATGAGTTTTCTGAAGACATTTCTTATTTTTCAAAGCTGTCTCAATGTCAGGGAAAATGAATCGTTGTAGAGTGGGACTTTATAGGTCTAGGCCCATTATTGATTGTTTGATATAGCGAGGGTAATTCTTCTGTATGTGCCTTTTTATTCATTCTAGTTTATTGTTTTTTATGCCCGACTTCAGAAAAGCAAAGCATATGTTATTTATTATTGAATATCTTTTAAAGTATTGTTTTTTAGACATAAATCGATTTTTATTTTGAGAGGAGGGGGATACATGGTCGCTTTATACTGGCCTAGTGCTTAGTGTGCTTGAGTACTTCTTAATTGAGTTATAGTGTAGTTTCTTAAGAAAAAAAATCATCATTTTCTATTTGAATAAAGAAGAAACAAACCCTGCCTATAAAATCCAAAATAAATTTAGTGTGATTACCTAAAATTGACTCTGCTAAGACCTCTTTGCCCAGCTCAATATTAACCACATCAGCAACCTCAGTAAACAATATATTTCATGGGGCATTGATTAAATTAAATTTAATATTGGAAAACGTTTTTATTCCAAATTTTAAACTTAAAAAAGTAACTCAATAAGAAAAGTATTTGCTCATAAATATGCACACAAAGAGAACTTAAGAAAAGTACAGGGAAGGTATTCTGTTTTTAAACAAGAATTATTTGATAACAACAAGAGTTGTGTTATATTAATGGTATTTGATAAAAGGATTATTGTAGTGATAGTTACAGATAAGATTATTTTGAATTCTAAAAGATGCAACCACACAGTGAGATATTCAAGTGATTTTTATTTTTTACTTCTAATTCAAAAATTATAAACTTAATTTTATTCATGAAGTATGAAAAGTGGAGGATGAAGGTAGTGAAAGGACAAACAAATCAAGGGATGATCCAGGTGTGTGCCGAGTGAGTTTCTTAAATATTTTGAGGTGACATACTGAAGCAGCCCATATTATCTTTATTAGCCAAAGAGAGAAGAAAGCGCTGGAATTCAAACCTGGAACCTCCTGATCTCCGGAGTGCCAGGCTAATAATAATTTAAAAAGTGAGGTTACCTACCACAACTAATAATTGTTAATATGCCTTATTGCCATTGAAATTTATTACTTTTTTCTATCATCCCTCGCCCAAGCATGAAAAGTTTGACCAACTCCATGTTTAATGATCATCACATGATAGAAAGAAAAAATAAGCAATGCAAAAAAAAAAAAAAAAAAAAGCACATATCTAGTTTATAGTTAGTTATAAGAGGACGGGTTTAATAGTGACAAAATAAAATGATTATATATTATTTATCAACAAACATTCAAGTTAATCACGATGACGGTGATAGTAGTTGGAAAAACAAACAAGTTATCGAAAACAATTATCACCACTCTACTCTCACTCCAATGGTTGACCTACGTTAATGTCCAGGTAACCACTAAAGTTTCTCTTGACCAAATCTATACATCTTGGCATTTGCTATTACATTATATAATAAATAGCAAATATATATATATATCTGTACCTCGGAGGGATACAACACGAGCTCCTTTGGATTCGTCCCACATAATACAATGGACTGACGAATCAGAAGAATCAAAAAGGGTGTAATTCAACGTCCAAAGTTTTCTCTTGTAAAAGCTTATGCAATTTGTTATAAGGGGTGACGGCAAACATTTTTGAAGATCACCCGTTAATACCTTAAGTGTTGTATCCCTCCGAGGTACAGATATATATATATATATATATATAAGATTTAAGTAAGCAAAGTAAAGGTTAGCATGGGCTTCAGCTCTGGGGTCCAACAAGTTTTTCGCTCCTCTTCCTGACTCAGAATGAGAAACATGTCCTGAGTCACTACCCTAGTAGTGGTCCTATCCTATCCTACCCAGGGTAGGAAGATCAGAGTTCTATCACCAGAAGAGTTTAAAATATTTTTTATTTGAATCACACTAAGCAAAAGTTGTTTCTTTTGTTTTTTTTTAACCAATTCTATATCTAAAATTAACCTGTTTGTTAAATCTCGTTAAGAGGTAAAGATTAACAAGGTTGTTTCAACATTTAACCATGCTCGATGGTAGGATGCCAATTTGCTTCATTTTACTTCTCTATACCACATTCTCAAATCCTTTAGGGACATCCTCATATAAAATGCCCTTAAGAGATGAACTCTTCGATAGTTATCAATAGTATCGAGCAGTATGTAACTTTACCTATGAAACAATAAATATTTTGTCAACAAACTATGTAGTTTGCCAATAAGCTAAATGTATACAATTTGATAAAGTAAACATATTCAAATTATGGGTTTTGTTACAGTTGCAAAAATGAGTTTATTGATGAACAGAAATGCGTGGGAGGTGATTATCTAGTAGGTCCAGGTTCTCCAAGGAATGTAGTGCTAATTCCAAAGTAAACAGTCACATAAAACTCCAGCCCTACAGTCCCCACAGTATTTTATTGATATCGCCACAGAGAGGGTTTCCACTTGCAATAAATGGTAATTGAAACAATTATAATGTGTAAGATTATTAGATTGTCTGTTTATTTAGCAGATTAAACCAGTTAACAACGATACTTTTTTTAGCCAAGCTGAAAAGTTAAGTTTATTTGGTGAATCCATCACAAAACAATAGTTAGCCCCCTTGACCATGCCACTCAAGTCCATGACATCTTTAATGTAACACGCTCGGCCATCGTGGCTTGTAATTTGTCCTGTGCAAAAAACAAATAATAACCTCTGTATGCAATATGCAACGGTCCCCAAGAACAGTCGTGAAAAAAATACAAATGCAGGTCATAAATAAGCTCGTGCGTGGTGTGACTGCATAAACTAGAATGTGCCCATGATGCCAGCAAGTAAAATTGTGCAATGAAAATGTAATAAGTTAAGTTTAAGGAGTTAATGGCGTGCGGAAAATCTAGGACGTAGTGATAGTTTGGGCAGTTCTTTAAAGGGTCGACGGAAAAGTCACTTTTAGGGGTTAAGTATCAAACTATATGTGCACAAGCGCTAATAGCAGATCCACACCGCATTAACATCTATGATAGTCTTCTTGGCACTTGAAAATGGCTGTGTGACCTTCTAAAAGCGCTTGTGCATAAAATGCACGCAATTTGAGGGTAGACACTAAAACATGGCTACCTACCATAAAACAGCCCTGGGGGTGCAAAAGAGCAGAAATAACGAAACAAACAGATATACTAATTTATTTATTTAATATCCTTTCATTATATATAATATTAAAAAGGAACCTGAGTAAGTTTTTGGAAAATTTCTAATTTTGAGAGTTTAAAATGGCTTGTGATAGAGTATATTGCTTTCCTACAATAGATAGCAGTCATTTATAAAGTTTATAATAAAGTTGTCACTGGTTTGCTGCTCTATCCTATTTCATATTCCTGGAGTCTTTCCAGCAAGTACTGTTAGTTCTCATCCAACTTATTAAAAGCATCTTTATTGTGATAAAATTACAATCTGCCATACTATTGGGCAATAATTAATTGTGATAAGTGTTCTCATTCATACCATATTTTCATTCACACAGTATTTACAAATCCACAGAGACCTCCGCATTCGGAAGTGGTAGCGGAGTCTTGGGAAGTCCCCCCCCCCCCACTCCTTCGTTAGCCGCGTCACCGGAGGCTACGAGCCTTTACTTTGTGTGATACGAGCCAGTAGAGGCTGGCCTAGAGCGCCAGAGCCACAGACGCTCAAGACATGATTGGAGAAACTGGCCATTGTCAGGACTCCCACTGTCATGTATTGATAGGTTTCCGCGGGATTCCATGAACTTGGAAGGGATGAGTTCAAGCATGTAGGATTTATTAAGATCTTTATGAAGGGTTTTGTTCTGACGTGATAAGGGGCATTGACTATTGTTCTCAGGACTTTTGATTGAAAGGATTGGATGTGCTTGATGTTCGAATTGTTTGCTATCCCCGTAGCTCTATTCCGTATGTCCAGATTGGCTTAGGTATAACTTTGTAGATTAGTAATTTATTTTCTATTGAGAGATGAAGTGTCCTTCAAAGTAGTCTGTACAGTTTTCAAAGCCTCCATCCAACTTATTAAAAATCTTCTCCCGTTCATGCCCCCAAAACTTTTCAATTGTGTTAGCGCCAGGGGATTATGCAGGGCAAAGATAGAATTCTAATCATACGGATAAGAAAAATGACACAACAGTCCGTGGCGCCATTTAAATCGTGACCTGAATGATCTGTCCCCGCTTATTACTAATAAGACACTGAAACTAGCAGGGGAAACATTATATTTCAATATCACCTTTATCTAAATTATTTTAATTGCATAGAATCATTAAAGAAGCATCATTTTGCTCGCATGGGAATTGCAGATACTTAATACAATCTTACACGGTTAAAGTATATTCATAGGATAAGTATCAAAATATGGCAGTGTGTGATGCGCACAAAGTAAGTAAATAGAAAGGCATCTAGAAAAGGAGGAAATAAGTGAGAACTATGGTAGGCAACTGTTGTGAAGAATATGAAGGTTCTAGACAGTAGATCGTTAAATAATCTGTTATTTAGATAATTAGTACTGTTGTAAAATTATATTTGTTGTCAGGATATGTAATCAGCTGATGTTTCAATACTTAATCTTGCAGCAAATCTTTGAATTTGTCATTATTACACCGTGAAGAGTTTTTCATATTGATTAGACCCCTTGGTTTTGAATTTTTCTAAGTTCACGGGAAGCTGAGCAGTTAAGGAATTGTAGAAGCATAAAGTATTTTAGGTCTAATATGGCTTTTCACATTGTAGCGACCGCTAACTACATAAGTTAAATTACCCTATACTCTATTGCATATATATTGTAAGCAAAAGTAAAATAACATGAACTAAATGTATTATAATCAAATGTAAATCATTGTAAAAGTGTTAAGCAATAAAATTCGAAAGCCAACTAAGTCATAAACGAGAAAGGGTCACCAGCTAGGAGTCATAAACATGAAAGGGTCGCCAGCTGGCTGTCATAAACAGTCATAAACTTGAAAGGGTCACCAACTGGCAGTCATAAACATTAACAACCCTTCCAAGTCACAAGAGAAAGAGTTACCAGCTGGCAGTCATAAACATGAAAGGGTCGCCAGCTGGCAGTCATAAACATGAAAGGGTCGCCAGCTGGCAGTCATAAACAGTCATAAACTTGAAAGGGTCACCAGCTGGCAGTCATAAACATTAACAACCCTTCCAAGTCACAAGAGAAAGAGTTACCAGCTGGCAGTCATAAACAGTCATAAACATTAACAACCCTCGCAGCCTCCCAGCCGAAAGTAGAGAGGGTACTTAAGGCAGGGCCCCTGGCCCTGTTAGTTAGTCAGTCTCCTTATCCGCCTCTGAGTCTCTCGCGACCTTTACTCGGTGACGCCTTAAGCCAGGGCTCCTGGCTCTGGAAACCAGTCTCTTATTCTCCTCGCCAGTTTCCTCGTCAGTCTCCTCGCGAGGCTCTCGCGAGTCTCTCGCGACCCTTACTCGGTGACGCCTGCTTGGTTTCTGCTCGAACTCTGAAAACTTGACTTATTCTTTATGAAACCTTTGTACCTCTTCTCTTGAACATAGTGCATTGTCGGGGCACATACCTATCATCAATGAAGTCAGATAGTAACGCCGTCATGGAAAGATGGTCCATGTTATAAACTCGAACAATCCACACTTGTTACCAGGGCTAGGGTGATCAGGCACCTCCCTAGTGACGACCCGACACACATCAATATTTTAAGACAAATTAAACATGCCTCGATAGACAATTGAATTTCACAAACTCTCTCTACCCCCAAAAAAATAGAAAATACTGTAAACAATAAATGACGTAGCTGCAGACGAGTTCAGCCCCCCCTCCCCCAGAGTCATCGGGCCAGCAGAAGGATAGAGTTCCTGCAAGCCGATTGGACACAATAAAACGCCTGCTGGCTGTCGCTTGCTCAAAAATAAAAACAACGACGCTTTGCAAGCTACGGCTCGCCTCTGAACTGGTACTTGCAGCAGCACTAATGTTTCAAAATATTGCCTTATCATTTATGAAACCCTCTACACTTCTATATCCTTAACCTTCCAAAGATTAGACCGGTGTTGTGAGACCCCACGCTTTCCTAGTTGGGTTCTCTGTCTTCGTCTCGCTAAAACTAGCACTTCCTAGCAAGGTAATTCCTTCCACGCAGAAGACGATTTCCGGGGCCCTACAAATATTCATAGTAGCGTCTCCCCCAGCGGTCCTGTCTCTCTCTTTCCGGTTCACAATTGGGCGATTTTCGCCTACCCTCAGATACCGAGTGTGAACTCGTGCTCATTCCAAGACCACGTAAACTACCTACAAAATCTAGCCTGTACCTCTTCTCCTGAACATGGTTCATTGTCGGGGCACATGCCTACCAGATATGGAGTCAGATAGCTCAGTAGTAAGTCCCGGCACCAAGCAATCATCCAAGTCGTAGACTATTCAACTCTCTCACTCTGTCACCAGGGCTAGGATAATTAGACCCCCCTCGTGACGCCCGACAAGTGGTATTTGTTCCTCCTTGACCATTGCGTAGCCTAGGCCACCACAAGACATTATCCATTTCTAAGTATGGTCCAAACTTCCGTTATTCTCAGCCTAGATCGTATGAAAAAACGCATGCAAGTCTGACGACCATTCATCACGACCTGATTTACTTGTCATTTAATGGGAATTCCTCATGATAACACAAGAACTCTCAAATAAAAGTGAATTTCATAAATTTTAGTCACGCTTGATTGTGGTGGGTAAAGCAAGTACCGACATTTCATAAAGTTTTAAACCGTAGAAATCTATTTTCAATTTCACTAGTTCTCTTTTGACTCCCTGAATTATTTAATAACAGTTTTTAACATGTGACGCCTCAAGTTTGATTAAATTGTACGATTTCCAGTTTCTTTACCTGAATGATGTGTTTCCACGCCTTAATGCCGTGTGGTTCCATTCTTCCAGGTGTAAATTAGCAACTTACTTACCAATAAAAAACAGTTAAGTGGACTGAATAATTCTACGAAGACCGGAGTTATGAAAATTGTAATTGATCTTCATACGTGATTAAAATGAGAATGTAAATCACTGAAATGAAAGTCAGATAGGAATATCATATTATATATTTCAAATATTTACTTTTATTTATAAATTATAAATATAATTTTAAAAATCCAAGAACAGAAATAATAATAATAAAGAAAATAATATGCGGCTACTATTTTGCCTTTCACTTAGTTGTCATAACTTTATGACTGAATGAAAAAGTGTACATGTACTCCATGTGAGATAAAAAAAATTTTTTCCAGCTGGCTTGTGTGTTCAGCTTTTTTACTTCTCTAAGAAGTTCTGCCATTTTGTAAGACAATTGGTGACAGTATTGAAGAGCTGAGAGGTGAACTACTACTCCCCCCCCCAGCCATCATCTGTTATTTGACTCGTCAAGATGATTTTCAGCGAAGACCCTCGAACTAAATTACATTATTCGTAAAAAAAAAACTTTAATAAATAATTGACTTAAAGCATATAAAGATGCCAGTGTTCAACTTATTGTTTTTAATGATGGGAAAATTTAAGCAGTAAATTTCAAATAATGAAAAGTTAGCACAATAAAGAATGTTTTTGTTTCGTAGCTACAAAGAATTAAACATTCCCGCAGTACTATCACATTCTGACTCCATAAAAACTGTAACTTAAAACTAAATACCTTTGAAAAAAAAATTATTTTATATTCGTTAAAGTAATTGAAATATCTATAACTACTCTCATCACAGTAGCTAATACCAAAAACCTGATTATACTGGCATCGGTCCAGAACCATTAATAGCCAGTGTATGTGTACATGCTCATCAAATCGGCATTTAGAAAAAAAAAATATGCAGTACTAGTGTAGCGACCGCTAACTACATAAGATAAATCACCCTATACTCTATTGTATATATATTATAAATTGGTTATAATATGTTGTAAATTAATTTAAACAAATGTAAATAATATTACCAAATCATAAGTCATATCAGTGTAAATATTTTAAACAATAAGTAAACAATAAAAGACGCAGATACAAAACCAGCTGAGAGGCAGGTGTCAGGTATATATGGTCAGGTATCCTAACCATATATGGTTGTAGTCCTTGCCTTGCCAGACCCCACACCTTCCTAAAGGAGTCTCGCTAAAAATAGCACCTCCTTGGAAGAGATCTCTTCCTTGCGGACGACGGTCACCTGGGGCCCTACAAACTTTACCTAGTAGTGTCTCCCTCAGTGATCCAGACTGCCTCTCCCCAGTTCACACTTGCCTTTGGGTCCGAACGGTTTTCGACTACCCTTAGATATCGAGTGCGAATTCGTGGTCATTCCAGGACCACATAAACTACCTATAATAACTACCCTATACCTCTTCTCCTGAATATGGAGCACTGTCGGGGCACTTACTTATCAGATATGGAGTCAGATAGTACAACAGTAAGACCTGTCATGAAGCAATTGTCCAGGTCATAGCCTAATCAACCCTCGCTTCGTCACCAGGTCTAGGGTAACTAGGCACCCCCTTGTGACGACCCGACACTAGTATATAATTAATAATAAATAAATTAAAATAAAAACAAATACCTATGAAAATGAAGAGCTTTTTGTTTCTCTACCAAGTTCAAGTGTCATTAAGGGACATAAAATGTTACAATAGGGACGACCGTGAGTCGCCATTTAGAAAACAATGAAAGGTCGTCTGGATTTCATTAACAATATCCAATGTTTTATTTATTAATAATTATTTTTCATGACATGTGACACCACAGGATACATTTTAATCAAATTGTTTGTGAAAGTGGAAAATAAATGTTTGGATCTTTTGTTAAAAAATTGTTCTCGTCTGTAGTTGAAAGTGAAATGGCACTGGAACTAGTATGAATCACGTCAGAAATGATTAAAGTGACTGAATCCTAGTGAGATACAATTGGCAATTGAACCATTCGTAACCGGGGATACTTAATAATTAAATCAAATTTCTTTTAATATCTTCTTACCGATATATGGTTTATGAAATTAGATTTTTTAAACGGATATAATAGATTGTATAATACTGATGGCAACCTACAGGTCATTATTGCGCTCCAAAATATCTCATGTACTTCAAAGATTATTCATATGTCTTATCTTCCTCGTTCCTTTAAGCGACGATCACAGGTAGGCAAAGAAGGCTTAAATTTTTTGAAGATTGCAATTAGATACACACATATGCAATAATATAATAAAAGCGTAGAAAGGTAACCTATGTGATAATCGAATAGCCATAACAAACATTCAAGTCAATTGCGATAAATCACAAAGTTTTGCGTTTACAACTGTATTTACTGTTTTAATACAACTTACTAATGAAGGTGAAGTTTTATTTGATACCCTCCTCAATATGATGGCAAAATAATATTTTTGCAATTACCAAGTAATTAATTAATTATGGCACGTTGTAATTAATTTATCATGGGACTGGTTTTTATTTTTAGCACCAATTGAAGGAAACTAACATGGAAAATATAATCTATATTTGCAAAACACAAACTGATTTAATGTTGTTTACAATATATAGAAAAAAACGGCAAGATCATTGATATTCTGAACTCAACTAGTTCGATCAACTTAAAAAAAAATCAATTGACCATTCAATGTAATATGTATCGACGTATACATTATCAATATTTATTCGGGGTGGGACTAGAGCTTAACAAGTGTTAGCAATCGAGTGAAGTGGGTGAGAGACTGCTTGGTAATGTTCACTGGCGCAATTTATCCAACTCATGACCTCGGTTTTAATTAACATTTGTAGGTTGGGCTGGAACTTCCTTCATGGCTAGCTGAGAGGCCTAGATACCAAGGACGAGACATCTACGAATGCGTCAGGTCATCTATGGAGGACCTTTTTTAAACAGGATAGAATTAGTGTAGTATTGAAAAGAAGTATTAAAACCAAAGCTTCACTTACCCCTATAGCTTTTGGGAGTATGAAGTATTTGTCATGAGACCTAGTAAAAGAGTTAAGGACACCTAGGTAATAGCGGGTGCTTCGTTACAATTTTTGTATATGTAAGGGAGAGAAAATGAAGGTGGCTGGCTGTTGTGCCAACTACTTCACCACGAATAAATAGAAGGTCTCCTCTTCTTGAACCAGAAAGCACCCGTCTATATCATTAAAAGCTTTGGCGTCCTTGCAGAGAGAGGGGACTAGTTCACGACATGGCCAGAGCTCACCAGGGGCGTGGGCATAGCACGGCCTATGACCTGCCTATATAAGGCAGAAATTCTGAGCTTTTTTCATTCTGGTTAGTTTCCTGAACAACAGATTGGTGCGGGTGCGGGTGGGTGGTAGCTTCTCTGTAGATGTGCCACTGACCTGTGGAGTACCCCGAGAAGCCGTCTTATCCCCTGTACTATTCAACGTGTACACGTCTGAAACTGTCGGAGCCCGATATAAAAACGTAACAGTCACTGCTTTTGCTGATGACATAGCGGTGTACAGTAGCAGCATGAGCGCCAAGGTAGCTCTTAGACAGGCTGAAGTAGCCTGTAACCAAATCAGTGAGAGATTGGGGAGACTCAATATCTCTGTAAACGCGGGTAAGACTGACTGCGTAATTTTCTCTTTTCAAAAGGGAAAAAGCCCGCTACCTACTAGTTACATAGTAAGAACGGAGGAAAATTCATCAGCCAACAGCCTAGTATATCTGGGAATTAAAATGGATAGACACCTCCATTTTAGTAACCATTTTGCGAAGAAGTTGAAGCAAACTCCCACGAAGTCTTACCGGCTTACGCATTTATTAACTTCCCCCAATCTATCACTGAGTCTAAAGCTATTGATTTACAAGAGTGTACTCAGGCCTACTCTGCTGTATGGTGCACCGCTTTTTCGTCATCTGAAGTATACCACAGCTCGGTGACTCCAACATTTCCAAAATGGTATACTGATGAAAGTGAAAGACATACTTCATTCAAGCAGCGGAGCAACAGTGAACTTCACGAGATCTTTGAGCTGCCTACGGTGGATGAATTCATTCAACGTAGATATATCAAATTTTTCGACTCCCTGCAATACCTGAAAAACCCGGTGTTTAACACTATAACCCCCGCTCCGTTCCCCCATCGATGGCAGGACACTTTCGTGGCAGGAACGCTTTAGTCTTAGTTTCTAGTTTTATGTATTAGTTTGTAAGTTTTTCTCCAAAATTGTAAACAGAAGGTGAGCCCCATCACCTAGTATTTATACATTACTTTGTAATTTTCACATCAATCTGTTATTGTTTTGTAACCCAACCTCCTTCAAATGCATCTGCGCATCGCAGAAAGAGGAGAAATTTGTAAGTTGTTAAAAATGCTATATTTAATTAAAGGGGTTTAGGAAAAAAAAAACCTTTTTTCATTTAGTCGGAACCCGCCACTTGAAGTGAACACTGCTCTCTCTCTCTCTCTCTCTGCACTGGCGCTTGTTGCTTTGCTCGAACCATAGCTTTCTTAATTAATTACCTCGGCACCTCTCTTTCCTAACCTTGCTTTGTTTTAGTCTGGCATTGTCAGACCAAACACCTTCCTAGTCCTCGTCTGGCTAAAACTAGATCTTCCTTGGAAGGGATCTTTTCCATGCAGACGACGACGGTCTCTGGGGCCCAACAAAATGTACTTACTAGCGTCTCCCCCAGCGATCCAGTCTGCCTCTCACACTCGCCTTAGGGATCCAGACGGTTTTCGCCTACCCTCAGATACCGAGTGTGAACTCGTGGTCAATCCAAGACCACGTAAACTATCTACACTACCTGCCCTATAGCTCTTCTCCTGAACATAGTGCACTGTCGGGGTACACCTTCTAAGATGTTATGGAGTCAGATCAATAAACAAAATGCCAACTAGGCCGCCAGGGAAGGTCAAATACCATAGTATTTATTTATTTATCTCTTTATCTCTTTCTTGACGCCCACCAGGCAGTGGCCGGGTTGACTAGACCTTCCTCCGGCGGGCGCCCCTTCCCCCTAAGTGGCAATCACACAGAAGACTGTTTCTTAGATAATCGTCTATTTTAATTATCGATTGTACAAGAGGTCGATATTAACAGAGAGATTATAACATGATAATGGCATGATAATATTGAAACGTTACACTTTTTATTTTATTTTTTTAATATCATTTTTTTTTTTTCTTCCTAGCCCCTTTAAATTCACAGATTATATACAATAATAGATCCTCAGACGAATCTATTTACAATTTATTTTTGTATTTCCTGTAGCGTCATTACATTATATAAAAGTTTTGTTATTTAATATTAAACAATTGTGGAATGTGCAGGAATCTCGGACTTATTGCTAGAAATGAAATTATAAGCCATACGACGAAAACATTAAAACTGTCATTTACATCCTGTTAGAAACTTTAACTCCAGTAGTATTTTTTTTTTTAGTGGTGCGATGTCTTTCGTAATAGTATTTATTATGATTTGGAGTTATTAGTGGACTAATGATACAAAAATTCTCAACTGTGGATTAGTTCTAGGTTTTCCTACTAGGTAGCATTTGAATTAACTAGCCTTTCACTTCACCCATTATCAGATTTGTTTTTTCATATTATAAGAAGAATATCAATGATATAGCGAATTTGAATGCTCATTGATGGTGATGGTTTTCACAGTTTGACTGGTTCCAAACAATAATTGCTAATTAGATAATAAATTCCAGATAGAAAGGTAAGGTGGGCTCCTCTACGTACAGAAATATATTATATAAGTTGAATGTTGTTAGAATACAATCCCAGGCTCCGATTTATTACTATAGGTGATTAGCTTAGTAAATATTTTGTGACAGCGATGTCAGTCAGGCCACTGACTTCGATATGACACGTGCTTTACCACTTGCTAACTTCACTCAACTTGTCACTTCGTCTCAAACTAATGATATATAAATGTGTCCTCCGGCCAGCTCTGCTGTACGGTACCCCACTATATACCCACATGACTGACAATACAGCTAAAAGTCTCCAGCAATTTCAGAATGAGATCATGAGAGAAGTGATCACACATACCTCTCTCTAGAGGATAAAGAACGCCAACCTACACCTGATGTTTGGTGTGGCATCGGTGGGTGCGTTTATCCACCGGAGATACATCAAGTTTTTTGACTCGTTGCAGCACCTGACGAACCCAGTATTTAACACTATGGCCAACCACCCTTCTCGGATCGATGGCAACACACTGTCGGGGAAAATTAGGTTAAGATTTTGTTGTCAGATGTAAGTTAGTTTTAAGTGTATGATTCATAAGGTGAGTCCTATCATTTTTAAACATGTTAAGACAATGACTACTTTTAAATGAATGAATACTTTTGTATCAATCCCAAATCGCAATGTAGAATTATTAAAAATTGTATGAAATGTAGCCAAGCTACAGGACACATACACATGGACATGATCTATTGTAAATAGATTTATTTATATGGAATCTATATTGAGTTCCATAATTTTGATAACAAGGGGATATGAGAGGGGGTCTAACTATCCACCTCCCACTACCCCCTCCCGTCCAGCATTTCTATTCCATTCCCGCCAACACACCCCCTTTTACCGCGTCACCATGCACTTCCTTCCAACGGCCAACTGGCACCGTCCATAATATTCTGATGTGTGAAATCTTAACCGGAGATAATGACATAGCGCCCATCCCAAGAATCACTTTGGACGTATGAGTGATGCGGAAATGCCGTTTCTTTCGAAAAGAGCAAAGTTTTCAATTAGGTTATTCTTTGCGATCAATCATCAATAAATCACCAGGGCGCACATTCAATAAAGGGATTATTTGTAAATTTGAATCAATCTATCATCACGCAAGGTCGATTGTATGCTTCCCTATCCTAATGGTAATCCAGGGAAGGTATCCAACTTGGAACTTATTAAAAATATTGTTAAAGCATATAAAAATATTTTTTATAGTTAAAAGTATTGAATATTTAATTGTATTTTTTTCGATGGTTAAAAGTAATATAAGATAGTTGCAATTGTTTCGAGTTCATACCCTACTCTAATACAATATAATGTGTTTTTAATGGTCAATCAATTTTAATAAAATATAAATTGTTGTAATTTATAACAGACGAAATACAAGACGTAAATTTAAACAAATTTATCAACTCCATGATACCCCTGTGCGAGCGGCGTAGGTTGTCAAGCGAAGAGGGCGGGCGGCGTGGGGGCTGTCAAGCGAAGCGGGCAAGCGGCGTGGGGGTTGTCAAGCAAAGCGGGCGAGCGGCGTGGGGGTTGTCAAGCAAAGCGGGCGAGCGGCGTGGGGGTTGTCAAGCAAAGCGGGCGAGCGGCGTGGGGGTTGTCAAGCAAAGCGGGCGAGCGGCGTGGGGGTTGTCAAGCGAAGCGGGCGGGAGGCGTGGGGGTTGTCAAGCGAAGCGGGTGGGAGGCGTGGGGGTTGTCAAGCGAAGCGGGCAAGCGGTGGACCCCCTTATTTTTATTATACAAAAATAAAACCGAGATAGCTGTTGTACGTTATCCACTTCGTCTCCTTCCCGTTGATAATACTATGTATCATTGTTTTCTCATAGTTATCTTATCGAAAGTAATAATTTAAACATCAGCGTAAACGCCGGGAAAACCTACTGCGTAATATTATCCATCCAAAAAGGCAAAAAAGCTTTGCCAAAATCCTCTATTATAGGAGGGTAAGAGAAAAGGGTATAAAAATGGATGAGCATCTCCATTCCACATTCCACGACACAGGTCTTACCGGCTATCGCACTTGCTAACTTCACCTAACCTGTCGCTTCGTCTCAAACTGATGATCTATAAATGTGTCCTCCGGCCAGTTCTCCTGTACGGTGGCCCGCTACTCACTTAACTGATGAAGCCAAATGTCTCCAACATTTCCAGAATGGGATCGGTGAGCCCCATCACCTTGTTGGTCAGTTCAGTCAAGTCATGTAGAATGTATATCATTATACTTGTTTATTCATTATATAATTTCTATAAAATAACAAAACCTGTATATAATGTAGTGATGCTACAGGAAATACAAAATAATTTGTAAATGGATTCGCCAGAGGATCTATAATTCTATATATATTATTGTCTGTAAATTTAAAGGCGCTATAAAGGAAAAAAAAAAAAAAAAAAAAAAAAAAAAAAAAAAAAAAAAAAGGATCATGCGAGAAGTGGTCCGACATACCTCTTTCGAGAGGTTAAAGAACGCTGACCTGCACCCGTTGCTTGGTGTGTCGTCGGTGGGTGAGTTCATCCACCGGAGACTCATCAAGTTTTTTGACTCGCAGCACCTTACAAACCCAGTGTTTAACACTATGACCCCACCACCCCAATGTATATCGTTATACTTGTTTATTGCATTATATATTTTTTATAAAATAACAAAACCTGTATATAATGTAGCGATGCTACAGGAAATACAAAAATAAATTGTAAATAGATTTGCCTAACGATCTATTATTGTATATAATCTCAAATAATGTCTGTGAATTTATAGGGGCTAGGAATAAAAAAAAAAAAAGAAGTAATAATTACTTTATCGTGTTATTATGACAAATATTGCTATCAAAAATGTAAAAAGGGTAGATTATTTTATTGTATGATGATGTCTAAGTAAGATTTCGAACTAATCTTCGAAAAGACATTCTTTAATAAAACAAAGTTTTAATATGACATGATTAGTGTAGTAAAAAATTTAACTGTCACAATTGAACCCTGTAATTAGGTATAAAAGAACACATTTTTCCCATGCAATAAAATATGAGTTGCTTATTACATACTGACATTTGTCAGGACCTTAGGGTATCCTTTCTGCATTGTGGAGCTGTACTTCATCCCTTCCGCCATCCAAATGCAGAGATGATATGAAACAGAATAGACCGGGCCATTGGTAATTTGGTGAAGGATTTTGATTGAATTAGGTTTGATGGAAATTTCCTTCTATTACTTATTGCAACCATTTTCAAACGTTACTTCAGCTGCCATGGACTTCTCGAAATCAGGTATCCACTAATTTGATAATAGTCTTAACGTAATTAAAAGGAATGATACAGTGACAGTTTAATGGCGGAGATAAGCTGGTATATAGCCTGGCTATCGCAGATGGGACACATTAAACTGAAGAGCTGAAGCACGAGACATCCCTTTTGGATAAGGGGGATGGAAAGTCTACTACCATTGGCTGAAGCTTCATTCACGCACAATATATATTTATATGTATAAAACTAAAAATTATTAATTCCTGGATAGAACACGTTAATTTTTAATTATTTTTTTCAAAAAATATGATTCTTTGTCGTGCTTTAGTCAACCATTCACTTACATCATTAAAAGGTGTCTTGTTTCTTGGTCAAACAGACGAATTCCAATCAACTGAACAACCAGAAACATTCGGTACTGAAAAAGACTCACCATATTGCCGTCCGAGGCTTCTTTGTTCATTGTAGTTCTTTGTTATGAAGACCTAAGCAGAGGAAGACACTTGGAGTTAATCGTTAGGGATTGGCTAAGATCTCTCATTTTCTAACCAGCGATTGACTGCTTATACACCTCGTGGGGGCATCCCTCCAATAATTCGTGATAGATGGAGTCTTAATTACGAAGATTCGCGTACGAGAAGGAGCGTTAGTCATAAATCCATTACGGTACAATATCCTCATAACCCCTGTACCCTTTCCTAGATATATCTCTTTGCTATCTATACTGATAAATGAAAGAGTCGTTTCGTTTTTACGGTCCACTTTAGCTTCGTCACGCCAACAAGATATTTCCCATTTATTGATTCAGTTTTTGTTTTCATGTATCAGTGTTATGTTGTCTGTTCAAGTCGCATCACTTGGTCGACAGAGTCAGAGTTCAAGTGGTAATTGTCGTCTTTTTTTGTGTTGTCGACAAACGTAAACAAACATAAACAAGACATCTATAGACAATTTGATTATTATTGATTAAATTTTATATCTATTTTCCCTTGTAATTACATTGCACATAGGGCGCCCACCCAATATCTCTCTGACTGACGCAACTGACCTGGTAAAGATAGCCTTTTACGTCCTGCAGAAGTGTGATAACAGCAGATCTGGTGCCAGCACTAATTTCCTTAATATTTTTAACTTCTAACATTTATGAACTTCGTGAAAATGAGTAAGCAGACAGGAAAATTATAAAGAATTAGTGAACAATATAATATCGGAATGAAAAAAAACGGACGTTATTGAGCATCAAATTAGTGTTACAACAATATAAGCGAATCTTATTTTCCTTTTCATGAAAAAGTTTGAAAAAAGGACTTAGATTGTGTTTCCATGAGTCTAAGCCAGGCGTGACCATCGCACAGCCAACTCGCCCATGTTTTCGTTTTTTTTAAGTTTATCTACTAAGCACCTAATAAGCGCACAAATGTTGCTTCGGTAAACTTGTAGGAAAATTGGCAAGTGTTAAAGGTTTGGGGGTATTTTGATAACAAATCGTGTGGCACCGCTCTTTTTGATCTCCGGTGAATATGATCCAGGTGGCAAAAGACTATGGAAGCCAGTCTTCGGATGTTTTCTGAAAATCAAAAGGCATGTGTACTCCCCACTTTTCACCTACCATTCCAGCATCCTAGAAGTTTTTTGAGGAAATGGAAATACGAAAAGGACATTGAACTGAGAATGTTCAACAGCGACTGGGAAGAACGGTTTCTTTTTACAGATGGATGCACACATATCAAACTGTTTTAGAGTGTTTAACCTGTGGTGGAAATGGTTCAGTGACAAAAAAATACTTTTTGGAGAGTCACTTTACGAAGAATCATTCTGTTGTTTTTTTCTCCCCTTAACCTCTTTAAATTATACAATGTGGAAATATGACAAAATGATTTCTCCTCTTTCTGCTATGCGCAGATGCATTTGGTCTCACCTTCAGTTTGAAAATGTGGGAGAAAAACTTACAAACTAAAACCTAAACCTAGAACCTAAGACTAAAGCGTTCGTGCCACGACAGCGTCCTGCCATCGATGGGGGAACGGAGCGGGGGTTATCGTGTTAAACACCGGGTTTGTTAAGTATAAGTATAGTTGTAAAGTCCGGTTGGTTCGCCTTGATCCGGAGTTCATTGAAAAAAATCGTTATGCCGGCAGCAATTATCAATAATAAAGACTTTCAAAATGGTTTTCCCCCACCTGCGGATGTTTCCCCCACTAGCTTACCTCTCTTTTCTCTAACTTGACGCATTTATTAACGAAGTCTTTATTAAAATATGGAAACATAGATAGATATTTTCTGGGCCGAGAAGAGGGGAACTTCTAATTATACGTAATTAAGAGGTTGCCACAACAAGCTTATTACCCAATAAGGCAGATTGTAATTTTACAATCAAGAAGCAGACTGGATTGCCGTGGGAGACGCTACTAGGTAAACGTTGTAGGGCCACGGCAACCGTCGTCCGCGAGGGAGAGGTCTCTCCCAAGGAGGCTAGTTTTAGCGAGACGAAGGCAGAGATTCCCACTAGGAAGGTGTGAGGTCTGACAACGCCGGACTAAAAGATAGCGAGGTTAGGAGAGAGAGATGCAGAGGTAGTTGAATGAGAAGACCATGGTTCAAGTAGACCAGTGCAGAGAGAGAGGAGAGAGTAGTGTTCCAAGTGACGGTCCTGTTCGTTACGGTAATTTGGTCTAACGCCAATGCTTATATAGATCACCCAGCCGTGGTGAGGAGGGGCCCCCACCTGCGGCTGTTTACCCCACTAGCTCCTACTCCCACTCTCACTGACGTCATAACCGTTATTAACAACAAATATGGAAACATAGATAGGTATAATATGATCCAAGAAAAGGTGAACTTTTAATTATTCGTAATTAAGAGGTGGCCACAACACCCCCATATCCAAACATTTCCTCACTATCTGTACAGACACTTTCTAGCTTGGAAATTATTCATTTATTTCTACTAGTAGGCTTTTTATTTCTTTAACAGTAGATATGTAGTAAATTATAAGTTTTCCATTGATAAATTTGTTCATTGGAATGCTATTGAATAACTGTTCTTATTTCTTAAATTAGGTTTACACTTTATTTAATTTAAGGAATTTGTCTTTGTCATGTTACATTTCTGTTTTATTAGGCCGATAGTTGAATTTCTTTATTTGTTTCTTACTATCACTATTAGAGTACTTAGTCCCAGAATAAAGTTGTTTTTTTTGCTATCTATCTGGTTTCGCAGATGACAACGGTTTCGCCGACTATAGCCGAAGTGTAAGACTAGCATTCGGTCATGCTCGGGACACAGTGGGGCAGCGTCAGTCACCATCGCAGCTCCGACGACTGATGACCACTGCGCAATACAGCCAACTTCTAACTTCGCGGTCATTATGGCTCCGCCAAATTCTATAGCCGCGGTTGTGACTTGTGTCGCGTACATGATTTGTTTTGGACATTCAGTCAGCGACAATCTGTTCGAGGGCTTCAATAAGTGCGGGTGTTACCGTCTGGTGAGTAGTACTTTTCGATATGAATTAGTATATCTCTTGAATGAAATGTGGAAAAAATAAATAAAAATTGATCCGACAATACGATTTTCATAGCTTAGCTGCGCGACTAACGCCGAATGTTCATATGGCCGCAATAATCTTGAAGGTAACAGAAATTCCATTACATAATAATAATAATACATCAAAGACCGATGCCTGCCAAATATTCAATTTTATGTTTTGGATTCTGTTTGTAGAATTCTACGAAAAACCATCTTGGTCATCAGAAACACCCAAGAAATGTAGCAAATTGTTTTTGGAAGGTTACGAGAAAAATATAACTGATTCCGGAAATGGTACTCTTAAGGTAGCAATGGAGTTTTCTTCTGATCCTGCAAACTACTTTGAACATTTCCAAGTTCAATTGATTTATATAGATATGGAAAATGTGAGGGCAGTACATTCGAAACTGCATCTACAAACGACTGACGAACCATGTAAGAAGGTATTAATTTAACTTTAATTTAAGTTTTCTTCGAGATTATATATTTTTTTAAATATTATTTAAGAGTGCAGTATCATAAAAGTAAAAGTTTTGGTAATCTTATTTATTAATCCATCTTAAATAATTTCCTAAGTTATTAGCGTACACTTTCAAAGGCTGATTCTTCAACTCGCCCCATTGGTTGACAAAGTAGGTTGACACTGTGTACACTTGAGTTTGTAATCACTGACACAGCTGTATCATTAATCTGATTTTATGTTGTTGTTTTTTGTAATTATAGTTCACTAAATCCCTAACATATTGTAGATATTCTTAAACAGCACGTCGAGACTTTGTGAACCGATAAAAAAAATTCTTTTCTATACAAGTAGAAAACTGATTAATGACATTTTGTTTTTAATACTTTTATTTTTAGCATCATTACGCCCCAATGATGTAAAAATGCTAAATATCTCACCTTCCTCCGCCAAAAGATAGCCTCTTGTCAGGATAGGTTTCTGACCCCTGAATTAGGTTTTTCCTGATGTCTACTAGATAGCGAAATATAGAAACTAGATAGATAGCCTTAGTGGGTCAGGTCGCATCTCAATATTTTTTTTATGCTAACGCTAAAGTGATCATTTCGAATATTTATTGGTTTTTCAAGGCATCGTTTGCTTTTAACAGATTTGCACATATTAGACACTAGATTGCTATAAAAGTTCTTGAGCACAAAACTAGAAGAACTAGCTTTTCAAAAGCGGTCATTTGAGGGCCCTAAGGAACCCACTAATCCTCGCGACGTCACATAGGAATCCTGGTAAGTTATTAGCATTTGGGTGACCTCATCGAGATGCGTCTTGAAGACTGATGTTCCCAGCATTGAAGCGCTGTCGTACTTAGATGCGCCACTCTTTTACCTTCCACCGAACCAATTTCCTCAGTAGAACCGTGTTTGCCCTCAATCCTTTTTTTCCACGAGTGTCTTAACAGACCGTGATAATTTCTAATCTACCGATATTCTCATTGTAATATTTAATAATAATTGAATAAACTATAGCCCACTAAAAGGAATGATGTAAATTATATAAACAAAAGATACAAATAGTGATTTAATACCCTATTTTAAAGATTTTTCTAACAGCTTAGTATTTAACATATATCAGAAATATAACTATAATTATTAGTTATTTAGTATTTCATAGCATTTATGTACATTTTATGATAAAAGCTTAAAAGAGAAATAGTGACAAGGTTGGGATCTCAACCCATTTCAAGCTCAAACAAACTAGGCCTCTCTCTTTTTTTTCAATTGTTCTTTAAATTTATTTCAGTGGGCTCACATTCCATAACTAATTATTATAATAATGTTATATATTTTATAGGTATGATGTTAAATGCAAGCAAGACCCCTGGGGGTGGGGGCGATAATAATAACCAAACTGTATTCAGATCTCAAAATATATCAAAAATATGTTCATTGTTTTCAAAGAGTTGTCCAGTGTAAAAGAGAATAGAAGTGACATGGTCAGATCACGACAGGGATAGTCTACTTCCTTAGGGTGGTGAAACAGGAATCGGATGATCACAGGATTCAGGATTGAGTCCCGGCTGTTTCAATTTTTGTTTTTTTTTTCTTTCCCGTGTATATTTAATTGTTTTGTGTTTAATTCTATATCTCGACTCGCTCGGTATATTAACAATGTATATATCAACTTAATAAATAAAACATTTATACTGGGCATATCTCGCACCATCTCAACTGCGTGACTCATAGGAACATATCGCTGAAACGTCACCGGCCTTTGTTTCCTGCTATTTGAGTTCTGGGGACGCCCAATCGTCATCAATTCCGAATGTTACTCCCTGTTTAATTTCTTCGATCATCCAGGAAACTCTCACTCGAAGAAAAGATAATTTACTAACTTTTCCCTGAACAGGCCAAATTAATAATGGTTAAGGTCGTGTTTATATTATTGGTGCTTTCTATTACAATTAAAAGCGATTACACTGGCAGATTAGAGGATATGTGCCCATGCCATTTTTTTTCACTTTTTTCAACATCTATTAATTTATAGAATACATCGCAACATGAAGATAGTATATGCTCCCGCACATCGAATTTCTTCTAATCATCCATTGTCGGGACGTCACTAGGTGAGTGCCTGGTCACCCTAGCCCTGGTGACAAGTGAGGATTGTTTGAGTTTATAACCTGGACAATCGTTTCATGACGGTTGTAGCGCCCGCTAACTACTTAAGTTAAATTACCCTATACTCTGGTGCATGTATAATGTATTGTAATTTAATGTAAATCAAGGTAAAAGCTTCTAGTAATAAACCATGCGTGAGACCGGCAGTCGTAAAACAAGTCAGGTACACCGGCCTAAAAGCTGGCCGTAATAAAACACACCCTGTTAGACTTAGGGTCACCTTCCGGCGGTCATAATGCCACCTGGCATGCCATAAAGAGTCGTAAAACAGTCCTTTAGGGGACGAAAGGTCACGTACCTAGTGGCAGCTGTGCGCATATCCTAGGCCCACCCCCCAAGCAGAAACTATATTTAAACAAGTGTGTTTGGCCCACTCTCTCTCAGTCTCCTCATCTCCACAGCCGCTGTTACTCGGTCGCTTTACGCCAGGGCCCCGGGGCCCTGGAAGTAAGCCCACTCAGTCTTCTACTCTCTTTACCCGCTGTTCGGCGGTGTCACATTTACGCCGGGGCCACTTGGCCCTGGAAGACAGACACTTAGACTCCTCGTCAGCCTACTCTCTCTTCAGCGCCTCTGAGCCGTCACCCTATTTCTCAGCCACCTTGCAGATACTCTGGCGCCTTGTACCTGTTACGCTTCCGGGCCCCCGCCCGAACTCTGAAAACTTGTCTTATTCTTCATGAAACCTCTGTACCTCTTCTCTTGAACACAGTCTATTGTCGGGACACATCCCTATCATAAAATGGAGTCAGATATTAACGCCGAAATGGAACATGGTCCATGTTATAAACTACAACAAACCTCACTTGTCACCAGGGCTAGAGTGATTAGGCACTCCCCTAGTGGCAACCCGACAATGGTGTTACTATCTGACTCCATTTTCGATAGGTATGTGCCCCGGCAATGCACTATGTTCAAGAGAAGAGGTACAGAGGTTTTTATATAAATAATTAGTCAAGTTTTCAGAGTTCGAGCGGAAGCCACGCGTCAACGAGTAGAGGTCACGAGAGACTGATTTACAGGGCTAGGAGCCCGCCTTAAGTACCCTACCCAGCCTTGTCTACTGGGAGGGCTGGTAAGGGTTGCCTAGGCCTGCGGGCGGTTCCCACACATGTGGTGAGGTACCCGCGGCCGACGCCAAATTACCCGCCCAGCCCTGTCCCCTGGGAGGAGGCTGCAAAAGGGTTGCTTAGTACCTTCGGTTTCCCTCATATGGTGAGGTACCTGCGACTGACAGCTGGTGGCCCCTCTCGTGTGACTATTTGGCCCCCGCCTTTTTTATTGCTTCCGACATTTTATAAAGTTTTTAATAATTTTACATTGCGATTTGTGATTGTTACAAAAGTAAAATGCAAATTATACATTCATTCTCTAAACACCTTATGAATCACAGACTTAAAACTAACTTACATCTAACAACATAATCTTAACTTAATTTTCCCCAAGAGTCTGCTAGCATCGATGCGGGAAGGGTAGTGGGGCCATAGTGTAAAACACTGGGTTTGTCAGGTGCTGCAACGAGTCAAAAAACTTGATGTGTCTCCGTTGGATGAACTCTACCACCGTCGGCACAACAAGCAACGGGTGGAGGTTGACGTTTTTTAACCTCTCGAGAGAGGTTTGTCGGACCACATTTCGCATGATCCCATTCTGAAATTCCCGGAGACTTTTAGCTGTATTGTCAGTCAAGTGAGTATATATCTCTCGCCATCACTTCACTGCACCTTTTTATCCCACTTTTCACACTCGTACGACCGATACGTTCTTAAACTCCCCGGTAAATCTTCTATCCTCTTCACAACTTCCAATTACATTTATGTCCTCACATGAATTAATCCAAATGCAGTTAGGTTTCATATTAGATCAGACCTTCCTTTTCATGTTTCCCGAATTTCCTGACTGTCAATAACTACCCTTGAACTATTCAATTGTCTGCTTTTCCAGCCTACACGCCAACCCCTCGTGTCCTTCCGACTTTGACAACGACTGTGTGGCTTCGGGGGGGGGGGGTCTGAGAAGCGGATGAAGCGAGTAATGAACTAATTTGTGAGCGCACGCCAAGGTGTTCCCATGTATCTCTACATCGAGTTAAGTTGTCTCTTCTTTCTTTAGACAATACTTCCTCTGTTTATTTCTTTTCCAAACCATCCATTCTCAAAGCCCCAATTATAATTACAATGTCCTATTGTATTAGTTTAAATCCACGGTCTACTGCTGGTACACAAGACCCTCTAGGTGACATAATAAAGATATCTTTCTATCTATGGGCTATAAGCAACAGTGCTAATAATTATTTTTATATTCACCACAATGTCAAACCATTTAGACAAATAAAAAAAATATCTATCGGCATCCCTTTGGAAGACATCAAATTGATATTGTGCTGTTGTAGTCTTCCAAAACTTTATTAATTTTTTTTAAATTTATTTCTGCATGTATCCTTGAAACTGGTTGAAAGTTCAAAATATTTTGTCTGTGGAGTATTTGACTGTGTGTTTGCTAACAACAAAGTAACAGTGATGGGACCTCATTTTTTAAGTTCAGTTGTTGTTTCGAATACTTTCCTTAAAAATATGATATTCATTGGTACATGTGGGTGTTGTTGAATACATATTTGAAATTTCAGATCGATTGGAACTATTATTATTACATGGAATTAAATGGTTATTATCGTAGAAGGCACAGACAGACAGACGGTAACCCAGTTTCTGCTTAAACGTAGATCAATTTTTAGCATAGCAAGTCAACTTTATTTACGTTCTAATTTACTATTCGTATTGAATCATTTATTGGATTCACATTAGTTGATCTATCAGCAAATGAATTGTATCTTAATTAAAGAACTATTCTTCTCCTCTCGCGCAATCATAGAACCCTTGGCAAACCATACTTCATCCCAACGTACCTTTCGAATTTCGGCTTCCCTTCTATTTCCAAAACATCTCTTTCCCTGCATAAGCTGATAATGACATAAGCCTCCTGGTCACCATACTGTTTTCTTATGTACAATGTTACTCTGCACTTCCTGTGGGGTATACTAGAACCTAAGCAATTGTGATTTTAAAAACTGGTATTTCTAATAGGCTTAGTGCCTATTACTAAGCTTGCGGAGTGCCAGCTTATGCAAGCTCGACCCCTCCAATCAGTGCCAACTGTACGCCGGACTGCTGTTCTCACTTAATCCCCGTTAAAAATGTCAACAAAATCAAAAGCGACGAAACCTAAGCAGCAGCGATCACCTTTTCCACCCAAGTCCGTTGTCGAATCGACTAAGCGTGGCAGGGACAGTACCAACTCCCCAAAAATCTCACTGAGGACAAGAAAAAAATGCACACAATTTCCAGCAGTACGAGATCCAGCACACGGGTTTAGAAACCAGCTACCACCGGTAGACAGCCAACCTTCATAGCTTTGTCCATATTGATTCAAAGCCCGCGCAGACGAAGAAGAAGTTGATCCTTCCAAGCCTAAGAAAACCACCTTTGTTGTTGGTGAACAGTCGTTCTCGAACACAACTCTCGTGAACAACGATAGAATGCCACCGTCTCACAGCCGAATACCTCAGACAACTACTGCAATATCACAAATTTGTTGAAAGACGGCGAATTTAACACTTCGCGTATCAACATAAACCATACTGGATGGTGGTCAAAAACGTACACCCATCCTGCTGGGTGGTGGTCAAAAACGTACACCCATCCAGTAATGGTCAAGGAGAAACTTGAAAAGACCGGGTTGCCTGCAACACTACACCGAATAAATAATATCCACTTGCATTCTTCGTAGAGCCGTTCGTTTAGATCCTGGGGCTTAATACCTCTGACATATTTTCTGTTCACTCTCTCTTTCATACAAAATTTAATGTGGAAGAGTCCTGCGAAAATAATATAATTCCTCAAAGCACTCAATGTCAGGGGTTCTTTCGCACGAATAACTTCTTTCGATTAACCAAGTATCCAAGTGGAATGTGGACGACCTCGGCAAACCAAAAACTACTCCAAAAGCCGGGAATTCCTGCAATCGGCTTCCACTGCTCTCTAAAGCGCCTAGGTCTGACTCTTCTGTTACCAGATCCCACCACTGACCTACTTTATATCACATTAATCTTTCTCCTGAATCATACTACAATGTCGCAGCAATTACCGACAGCCTGAATCAGACTGTACTACAACTGCAATCCTTAATTATCCCCCTTACTGAAATACTACAAATACTCTGACCACAGCCCCATCCTTATTTTATTCAAGGTCAATATCAATCCCTATTACTGCAACCAAAGACCCTCTTTTATGAAAGTTCCAGTTAATTGGATGCCACTCCAAAATAGCCTTCATTCCTCTCTTGAGCTTCACTCCTCACTCAAAACTAAGGATGACATACGCAATGATGTCTACAAGCTCAAGACTGCAGTTCAAACCAGAGTACTCAAATCACCCAAATATACTCCTTCACTTAATCAAGCAAACAGAAAAACCTGCAACCGCAGATATAACAGCTATTAAAAAATAAAATGAGGATAAGAAGTCTTGACAATTTTTCCACTATCCTTCTGACAACTTCAGAAAGAATTACTAAAGCACCTTAAAAAAACTTTCACAGCATTGATTAACCCACTAAACCAAACTGACAAAGTCACCATGGAAAGCTACCAAAAAATCGTTTAACACTCTAAGCCCCTCCATCAATACGATGGCTCCAGGGCAAAGACCGATGAGCAAATTTCTTCTGCTTTTGCTTTTTATCTGTCAAATATGTCCTAGACCCTGAACACTTTTCCTTTATATCCCATCATTAGGACACCTCCCTGTCTCTATTTCCTCCACCCAATACTTTCTTACCCAAAGAAGTATTATAGCCTTTCAGCAAACTACCTTCCTGAAAAACTCAAAGTTTTGATCTCATCACTCTAATTATCTTCAAACATTTTTAAAATAAATCTATTTTATTCCTGGCCTTCATCGATAACTCAGGCCTCATAACCGCTTGTATTCCTCTCCTTTAAAATCCTCATCCTGAAATAATCAGCAATCAAAATGATTCACAAAAAACGCAAACCACTCTTTTCAGGCCTTACTCTTAATCTTACAGGCCCATTACTCCACCACCCATTATGGAAAAAATTCTTGATTAACTTCTCTTCAAATGCCTAAGAACTTTCCTTGATCCTCTTATACCTCCCTCGCATTTTGGATTCCGCTCCCTCGGAATCCACTATCCATCAATGCCATCGCACAGTTCTTTTTCTTTTCGCATTCCTTTTCCTCCTCATTTGAGAAGAAAGAGTATTTCTCTGGTGGATTTCTCAACGTTTTCAGCCTTTTGATCGAGTATAAGGCACCAGCCTGTGCGGCTGCCCTGTAAACTCCAAGACAACCTTCCTTCCTAGTACTATGTACCATAATGGTTATCATATACCCATTTGATATGCCTACTTATCCATCAACCTTCCTCTATAAATTCAATGATGGCGCAGTCATTCTCTTTTCCAATCCTTACGCCATTCTCCCATCCCAATCATTATAGGAACGCCTTGCCCTTTAGAGCCATGAATCTCCTAATAGATATTCAAAGTGAACACTGACAAGTCTTCGGAGTATGACATGCTGTTCTCTCTCCGTTCACACTCCGCCGCTTTTCATGTCCGTCAGTTTTGCATTTCAACTAACCTATTCCTGTTAAATCCCAGACCACCTGTTTAGGACTTATACTAGGTAAGCAACTCACATGGGACCCTTACATCATGTACAAATGACAAAAACTAACAGACCATTTAAGCTACTTCTCTGTCTCATGGAGAACCATTCGAAAATAACAATAGAAGACAAGAGACTATTCTAAACAATGATACTCCAAACATCCTGTTCCTATGGAATAGAGGTCAGAGGAGTGCCAAACCCTCCAATATTCTTTGCTTCCAATCCATGCAATACAGAATCCTCCACAAGATAGCCAATACTCCCTTCTTTATTAACTATCGTACACTTGGCATTCATCCCACTCATTCAAGATCTAGCTGCCTCCCGCTAACAGAACTTTTATTCCTGGGCATCTTAATATGTATTCAATCTGTATGTAATCTGTATGCTCTATTCTCCCTTCTTATCCCCTGAAGTTCATAGCACTGCTTAAAATAATATTTATTAATTTTTATATATATATATATATTATTACGTTCTTCAAATAAATTAGTTTTATTGTTAACTTTAAATTTATTTACTATTTACTATTAGGTTCTATTAACAAAAATAAATCTGGCAAAAAGATGAATGAAATTACAAAAAAAAAAACTTAAATTAATTATTTATAAATACTTGTTTACAAATTTGCTTCTTCTTCTTCTTCTTTTATCCTCATCAATTATTTCCAAACCAAACCAATTCTTTTTCTTTTGTTGCAATGGCTCTTCTTGGTTCTGCTAAGTCCAATACCACTAACCAAAAGAAATTTTAAATTCTTTCTGACACACAATTTTCAGCTAACATGTATCACGGGCTGATCCCAAAACTAGATGAGTATAATGCTCTGTGTGTTTTCATTCTCACCACAACAACTATACTATCATTTTTTTTTTTTCATCCACTCTCCATTATTTTTATTTTGCCTTCTTGATGAGTTGGATTAAATATTTATATACAAACTCCACAATATCTAATATCACAACAATATATTGAAATGTTTGCATGTAACTTCAGTTTTCACATATTATATATTAAAATAAAAAAAAAAAGTTGATAACGGTGGTATCTCTATCTATCTATATTGTTTATCATTAACGATAAAATCTATTTTTTTGTTTCATGTGTGGCAAGGCTATCAAAAACATCTTTCTTAATTTTGAGCAATAGGTTTAAGATCCAAAGATTTGAGTTGAGCATAGATGTAATTTTTCTTCCCTGCCTTATTTTTACCAGTATGTTATTTTCAAACCGATTCACCTAATTTTTTCCCATTCATACTTTTTTTATTTATTTTAGGAAGTTGTATTCTCATTCTCATATGTATTTTCTGGAAGTTACCAATTGAACATAAAAGATGACTATAATAGAAGTTGCATATCAGGAGTCTTTAACGTGACCACTTCATACAGAAAAGAACTTATTAAAAAAGAAACAGAATCCATACTTACAGGGCAGAGGTATATATGTATATGTTTGATCAGAGATAGTGTGTCTTCTGAATTATCTTTCAAAGCAGTAATTTGTAGTTACTTTCAGTTTACATTTTTCAGATTCCTAGCAGTTATGTAAGAAATTTTTGTATGTAAATTGGTTTAAAATATTTTAATATATTTTTTGTTTGTATTAAATTGCTTGTTACAACTATGATAAAGTAGATTGAAGTCTTTGGGTGTATTGACAATCAATATCATTGAAAGAGAAACAGATTCTCCTTCAATAAATAAATCCTCTATAAACAATAAAAAAAAAGTCTTAGAAACTTAAACAGGTGAATATGAAGTATTTTCAGCCTTATTAATAGCAATTTATACATTACTTGTAACATTTTCTTATTTTTCTTGTTATCAGGACATGATAACATAGTGGGCCAAAATGTTGTCCATAAATAAACACGATTATGATCCAACACATTTTTTTCGTGAATCAAAGCAAATTACTCCAAAAATACAGCCAATAAGATATTTGCAGTCTCGTTTGCTTTTCACATTCGTTTTCACTTAATGCCATTTTGAGCTCTAGTTCAGAGCAGAACAGAAAACTAAATAACGTTTAGCGATTACGTTGGCACGGTATGTTTCTCCCCCAGACTGGCCATGTTGGTTTACTTTGTTGTAGGTCCTACAACCTCACAACAATTGTGTAATTATTTCAAGATCCCAGATAACACAGGTAGATTACGACTTTTTTCTAGCCAGAGTGAGAATGCTGAACTAAAGACAGGTGAGAAGCAAGCTCAAGAAGCACCTTTCGAGACATACTGCAAAGAACTCTCAAGGCAATTGAACCATTCCATCGCCTCACAGACTGGGTAGGTATTATTATAATTTAGTTCATCTTTGCAGTAATAAAATCATGAATTTATCAGAACTTATGTAATTTAAATGAAATTTTTCTTAGTAAGGATTTAGAGTGTACATTCAGGGATAACAGGTTGAGTCAGGTCAAAAGTATCCATGTGAGAGTCACTAATGATACGGGAAATGAATACATCATGGAAACTCACCTAACACATGTAAGTATCTAAAAATATAAAACTGCTAAAGAAGTGGAGACGCTCATAGCGATCTCCACACCGGATATCGTCGTCCTGACGGACACGAGAATAGTCAACCAGAGCGTAAGGCTAAAGGGCTACTCTGTTGTCATCGAACGGACGGATGGCTACGGTGGAGTTCTGGTGGCTATACGACACGGCATCACATGGATGAAAGTGGCTCTGCCACTGATTACATTTCATGTCAGGCTCCACCACTTGACGGTGAAGATAAATTTAGGGACACCCATTTATCTCACCGCCATGTACGTATAAGAGACCGAGGGCGTCTCTCCAAGAGTTCTGAGCTCTTATTAAAGAGTGTGCCAAGAGAAATAACCACTGGGTTGTCGGAGACTTGAATGCGTGGCATTCCTTGTGGAATAATACCACCGCCAACCCAGTGGGGAGAGCCTTGGCGCCCTTTACTGTCGTTCGCCCTCAGAACTACACCTTTCGCCATAGAGGTAACTGTGCACAGACCTCCACCCTAGATCTTTTACTCACAAAACAGCCGCACAGGATAAACAATTGTGAGAACCTGGACCTAGTAACGACCGACCACCTGCCAGTCCTGTATTCCATTGACGGTAGAGTTGTGATCCCGCGTCCCACGAAGTACGACTATCGTCGGGCTGACTGGGACCTATATCGATCGCAACTTTACCACCAATTGCATACGGTCCCTGTTCTCCGCAGTACAGAGGAAGTGGATCGACAGGTAGTTTTCCTGACCAAGGTTATCGTCGATGCAGCTAACACTGCTATCCCAAAGTTTAGCCCGAAGTCGCCGATGCTACAAAAACCACCAGACCATATTCTTCGACTTATTGCATTACGCAATAATTGGAAAAATAACTGGTATAGAACAAGGAATCGTCAGACCAAGGAAGAACAGGCGAAAATACTGGCCGACCACTATACCGCAGACAACGCCGCTAGGACAGGGAATTACCACGAACCTCAGCAGCTGGAGACAGGTCAGAACTACATGTTTGTCTCCCCGAAGCAGCTCAAGAAGATTCTTCGCCAGTGTAAGGGAAACCGAGCATCAGGGCGCAACGGGGTGCATACGGTATTGCTGAAACAGCTGCCGAGGAGAGGGATTGCCCAACCTATACAATTCATGTATCAGGTTGCGATATTTCCGTCTGGAAGCCCACGAAGAAAGGCGACCTCCCAGCCCACTATCGCCCGATCAGTCTCCTCCCTCACATGGGGAAGATTCTCGAAAAGATTATTCTGAACTACCTGAAGGAGTTTTGTTCGGAAAATGCTATCATTCCGTACAAACAGACAGGGTTCCAGGCTCATCTGAGTACAGAACATCCGCTTGTGACGGTACAGACGGATGCCACCCTCGGTATCAACAAGAACACAGCGACTGCTATGATCACGTTGGACTGCACGCAGGCTTTCGACTCGATGTCCCACGGGATACTGTGTCGACAGCTTTGTGACTGGGAATGCCCAGAGCAGCTATACATGATGTTGATTTCCTTCTTGAAGGACAGATCGGTGAGGGTAAGGGTGTGCGATTGCCTCTCTGACCCATCCCCTCTGACTTGTGGAGTTCCTCAACGAGCGGTTTTGTCATGTACGCATCTGAAATCGTTGGGACAAATTATAAGAAAGCGACGGTAATCGCTTTTGCTGACAACATTGCGGTTTACAGCAACAGCATGAATGCACAAAGAGCACTCACACAGGCTGAGTCAGTTTGCAACGTAATCAGTGACAGGCTGGGAAAGTTGAACATTAATGTGAACGCCAGGAAGACCGACTGCGTAATCTTCTCTTACCAAAAAGGCAAAAAAGCTTTGCCAAAATCATATAGTATAGGAGGACAAGAGAACTCGCCAGTTTTCTCATTCTAATACCTGGGTATAAAAATGGATATGCATCTCCATTTCTCTACTAATTTTAGTAATAAACTAAAAACAGTACGACAAAGGTCTTCCCAGCTTTCGCACTTGCTAACTTCCCCCATTCTGTCGCTGCGTCTCAAACTGATGATCTATAAACGTATCCTCCGGCCAGCTCTGCTGTACAGTGCTCCGCAATTTACCCACTTGGCTGACGCTACAGCCACAAGTCTCCAACGTTTCCAGAATGGGATCATGCGAAAAGTGGTCCAACATACCTCTCTCGAGATGTTAAAGAATGCCGACCTGCACCCATTGCTTGATGTGCCGTCGGTGGATGAGTTCATCCACCGGAGACACATCAAGTTTTTCGACGCATTGTAGCACCTCACAAATCCAGTGTTTAACACTATGACCCCACCACCCCTCCCGTATCGATGGCAACAGACTGTCGGGGAAAATTTAGGTTAAGAATTAGCATGTAAGTTAGTTTTTAAGTTTTCTTTTGTTGTGATCAAAAAGGTGAGCCCCATCACCTTGTAGAGTCTTGTCAATGAAGCCAAGTACATAGTGTATCATTGTACTTGTATTGATTACATAACTTCTATACCGATTCAGACCTTGTATAGAGTGTACCGATGGTACAGGACATATAAAATGAAATATGTAAATAGAATCGCCTAAGGATCTATAACAAATAAAATTTTTGTCATTTTTTTAAGGGGATTTGGAGAGGAAAAAAAAAATTGCTAAAAATAATGTTCACAAGATCAATTTTGAAATGAATTAGAAAAGACCAAAGACATGTCCCCTTTTTTTTTAGATATAAAGCTTCATTTATGGCATCAATGACTCTTCTGGTTGACATACCAAAAACAAACAAAAAAAAAAGCTTCATTAAATCACTATTCACGAGAAAATAATTTGGAAAATATTTTAAGGAGGATAAAAAAATTTCATTCTGAAAAGCTATGCGGGATAGTTTCCTCCTTTAAATCCCCCTGAATTCGTTCATACTCTATTTCGTATACTGATTTTTTTAGGAAAACTGTTAAAAAAAATTAACAAGTTTTTTAAGGTTGCGATACCTGACATACTGCAGGCCCCTAAAGAGGCTTTTAGTATAAGATGACTAGTTTTATATTTATAGATTTTACCACCATTGTATTAATAAAAAATTCAAAGAAAATAAATTCTAAGCAAATTTAACTAGTAAATAACATTTACATATGAATGTAAAATATGTAACAAAGCAATATAACATCGGTCATTATTTTTTTTATAAACAAACAAGACTAAACTTTTCAGTTTGATTTTTTTTTTTGGAATTCTGTCTTTGTTTGACTAAGTGGGTACAATTTAAAAAAAAAAGGCAATCAGAAATAGGGTTGACTTCGAGTTACCTAATTTTTTGACTTTGAGATTGAAGTTAGTGAGTTTTACGGTGCTCTCAAATTCACACAAAATAATAGTTAAGTAAATAATGGTAGAAAACTTTTGAAAAATAAAGTATTTTAAGTTACTTAATTATTGTTACAAAAAACTATTTGATGCTATTATTTGTTGATTATTGTTTAATTAAAAAATAAGGAAAAATAATTCTACAGGTTCTTTTTCTAGGAAGACAGGGGAAACTGCTGTGACTACAAAGGGAAATTGGTAATAATTACTTTATAATAACTCAATAGTCAATTAATTAATTTTATTATAATATATTGCAACTGTTAGTTCAGATAGTCTTTATTTTTTCATAATTCTAACAATGGCTTTCTTAAGCTGCAGTTTATCTTATCTGTATCCTTCAATAATTTTTTTATTTACCTTTGGAAATTAAAATGTAATAATGTTGATGGAAGAGATAATTTATTGTGACAATATGACATTTTTCTTAATTAGCCTCACTGATGATTATTGATGGTTTTTTTATTGGTTGTTAACACCAGGTCACATCAAAATAGTTAATTTAAGCTTTATTACTGTCTAATTAGTATGATTTCATAATTTCTGTTATTTTTAAATAATTATATGCATTTGATGATGTGAGTGCGTCATGTTGTCAATTTGACAATAATTTTTTCAAATTACTATGTAGACAAATAATTTTCCCAATTATCTAATAATCTCTTGTTAATTTTTCATTATTCATGTTATAATATTCATGTCCATGTTTTCAGGCATCATCTGGAGTTTAAATGATAAACTCATTGAATTCAATCATATGTCAATTGGTCATTCCCACTTTGCTACTTTATATAAATAATAGTTCTACGTAATATAAAATGCTTGTACCCAGTCGGTAGATGTTTGAACTGTTGTTTTATTTATTATATTTATATCATTTTAAGTCCAGAAGGGGAAACATGTTGACATGAATTAAATCAAAAGTGAATATGCCAAGAGTGAACAAGTGAGGAGCACTCATTGCTGAGCTTGATGATTACAACGTAGTTGCCAAAAATTGCTCATTCAATAAAAAATATTCTTGTGGAGACTGGAAAGTATTATTTCAAGACTAATCCATAAAAGTTACCTCTTCCAATCAGCACCAAAGTATCTAAAAGGGGATGGTTTTGTAAGACCAGAGTAGAGTCTTCCTCAGTTCATCTATGCCAGCCCAGTAAACTGCCTCTGTGCCATCGGAAAAGGGACATTTATAAACAAATCAGAATCAGTGCTCAATAAATTCAAGGGGTTATTGAAACTGCCATTATTTTTAGTATTTTTCATAACTTTTGGCAGCCTTAATGAAGCGCTCAAAATTTTTTGAAACAGAATTTATTTAATTTATGGAATCGGAAACGTTCTGAATTACTTATAGAATGATATTTAATAATATATTTCCAGTGATATAAACATTGTATCAATATTTTTGAATGCAGAATTATTGTCCTTGCAAATGGTATGACAACAGGAGCCTGAAATGCTCTGTTCAAGATGTAAAGATAGGAAAATACAAGGTCGTGCTGGAATATATAGATCCACGCTGTGAGCAGGGTACTCTTTGGATAAAAAAGAATGACGCTTGTGTGTGGGACTTGACCAAAGGTATTTGATAAATGCAACTTAATCACATAGCTACATTTTACATTTCTCTGTTATAATGATCCTAAGGAGAGATTTCATTGTTTACCTCTAGTGTTTATGAATTAGTTTCATAAAGCAAAGTGCCAGTTAATTAGCCAAATTTCATCAGATATGTAATTCTATTGAAGCATTAAATATCAAAAGTCAAGATTTTTTATCGCTTATTTGGGATTGACATCCTTATGTACTCAAAAATAGAGTAACTTTATAACTTTCAAAATTATATAAGTCTTACATTAGTTATTTTCTTTTTAAGATGTATCCCCACCATTACACAAACAGTGTAATATAATAGATACCATTACATGTGTAAAAATGTTTGTGATTATACCATACTCCTTGGTAAATAAGACATACCCGTTTTTAACCAAAGACAATATGGAAAAAATTATTAATCATCACACATGCCAAACAAACTTCAATTAATATGAAACTGTTTTTTAAGAACAGCAGTATATATGATTCAGTTTTTAAAAATTTTAATGTCTATGTTTTACCAAACTTTCCTTTAAAAAGTTTGTTTTACTAAAAATATGCATTAATAGAATCGCCCTTATGATACTCACCTTTGAACATTTAGTGGGACAATGAAAAATTGAACAGGAATGAGGAGAAATTCTGTGGTGTTGCGTTTAACCCCCTTCAGTTACTTCAAGTCTTTGCCTATCTTGGGATATTATGTCATTAATATAAAAACACAAATAAATATTTGTTTGGCAATGATGACTAACAAAAAATTCACCTTTCTCGGGTCGACAATGAATGCAATATGAAATGAGGAATCATTCATCAAAATATTTTCTGGATGTGATGTGAGAATATAATCTCTGACACAATAAATAGAAGTGAAATAAATTCAGTGGTCATCATACTTTGAAGATTTATTTAACTTCCTCTGTACTATAGTCTTTTTTTGTCTTTTTTTTTTTAGTTGTGGTTCAAGAGGGAACTGAATTGATCGCTATCTCAGAGCAACCAAACACCTCCTCGTATGCCTCACATGCTGTTTTCTTCGTGATTGTAACTTCTGGCATCATCCTTCTTTTTATTCTTTCACATCACTTTTTTAAATTAAAATTTTCCTTAAAAAAGTGGCGAGTCAATAATAGAAACCCACATTCATATAGACAAAGCCTGGAAATGACATCAGTTCCTGATCTAAGTAGGGAAGATGCCAGTGAGTTATTGCTTCTGTACCCCAGAGACTGTGAAACCTTTATGGGAATAATGAAGCAATTCAGAATGATTTTGAAGGATTCTTTTTTGGGCAAGGTGATTTATTTTCCTATGTATAAATGTAAATTATCTTAAATAGGTAACTATTGGATACAATATAATTTATACTTCAAACCAGCTTGGACTTATGGAACTGAAATTCACGGGTTGGCTTTCAAATCAAACATACTAACTTTATAAGCAACTCAATAAATTATTATTTAAACGAAACAAAGTTTCTAACCACAGCATTTTATTGTAACTTCCAAAAGCTTTTCACCAATCAAATGTCATCTGGCTAAGAAGTGATGTTATTAGGGTAGCCTCAGGTTGGCTACTGGTGATAATTAAAATAAAATACAGCTGACACCCTGTTTTGTTAAACAAAAGCCTAAAACTGTCAATCAATTTTACTAAAAGCCATCACTAACGCACCAATGTACTTTTCAAATTGGACATAACATGTGGAATTTCAAACAGCATTTATTAATAACATCATAAAGAACAGATAATGTAAGTTCCATAGAACCACTCCAAGACACCCAAGCCACCTCATGTAAAAACCACTCATATCCGCTAAACTTCCCAAAAACACTTGTCAGTGATTCACAAATTACACAAAAACTGGCAGCAAGAAATCGAGTAATTACAAAATGATAACACCAAAAGGCAGCAGTTGCTCATGTCACAAACTTTATTTAGATGTTCTACCTCATGCTAATTGTAACACATTATCCCTAATCGGTTCCTATACATTTTTTCACTGATGGAAATTAAGAATAAATATTTAAAAAACAGAAGTCATATTCAATAAAAATTGGGGAAAATTAATCCTTTCAAATTAAAATCGGAAACACTGAACCTAATGGTCCCAAACTGTTAAGTATGTAAGTGTAATTTTTGATAAAGGTTTAATTTTATTGCCAAACATCCATACAACATTATAGTAGTTTTTTTTTAAATATACTAAACCAATATTTGTGTCATGTTTGTTCTGAAAACAAAAACAAATAAGAAAATAGTGGGTTAAGAGGAGGAAGTAGAAGGGGGGATAAAATTTTAAGTTCACAACCCTACAGTAGTTTTCATAAAGTACTGAACACCATCCTATCCTAATTTGGTGAGTGTCAGACAATATATAGCATTTCCAAGTCAAATTTGTTAGTGCCATAACAATTGTATTGTAAAACAGATAAACACAACAGTTTCAGGTTTATTAAATCATCAAAGTCATTCCATCCAATTCATTACATTTTAACTTTGTCAACAGGATTATGTTCAATTTTTTCAGGTCATCTTCAATTGTCGATTTTCTTAAATTGATGTTTCAAAATGAAAAAATTAGTTCATTGGTTTTAATGTTAAATAAACTAATTTTCATGCATTTGTGATTACAATTATGAATAAAAATATTTTTCTTTTTTTTTTTAATTTTAATAACAACAAAATTTAATAAACTTGATGCAATAATAAAAATTATTACTAAAAATCAAAAATCAATTACTAAAAAAAAAAAAAGTGACAGAGAGAGGTATAATTCCATGTAAGCCAAGTCAAAATAAATCATATTATTTTCTTTAAATATTTAAAATTTAGGTCTTAACTTTTCTCACAATATTTATTTTGTTTAATCTCATCAGTGCAATTTAAGTTCAGATATTTCTTGACAAAACAATACATTTGTGAAATCAAACTGCAATCCAAAAAATTTTTAATATTAGTTGTTGTCTTTATCCCTGTGAATGATATGTGACTAAGTGAAACAACAGAGTTGAGATTTTTATATTCACACCTTCACAACATGTAAACCTGTTTCCGAGTTACAGTCAAAACAGTGACTCTGACCCTCACTTACAAACTCGTGGATTACGGCAAATATTCGAAGGATCCAAAGAATGTGTTTCTGCAGTTTTATGAGAAAATTCATTCTCTTAAAGATGCTGTCGATATCTGGTATAAAAATGAAAATAGCATACTGCATTACTAAAAGATACAGGACTTATGGTCAATTTATCAAATGTAGAAGGGGAAGTCCATGCTGGAAATTATTAACTCAAAATGTTTTTGTACTCCATAGAATAGAAGAAAACCATAGTCGAGCATTACAACAAATGAAGGAAAATCGACAATTGAAAGTGGCCTGAAAAAATTGAACATAATTCAGCTAAAAAAGCTAAATTCTAATAAATTGGATGGAATGAACTCAAAGATTTAATTCTGAAATTGAATTGAAATTTTTAATGTTAAATAAAACTGAAACTGTGTTTATTTATCTGCTTTAGAGTACAATTTTTACAGCACTAAAAAAAAATTTCTTATGCAAATTTTTTTAATTTCATTTGAAAAATTCTGAATTTGGTTTGGAAGGTTCTGAATTTGGTTTGAAAAATCCTAAATTTGACTTTGAAATGCTATTTCAGACTGGTTAATTCATAAAAAACATATTTGACAGAAGAGCTTTTTTTAAATTTCAACTGTTCCATATAAATGTACTCAGTATCCAAGATGTACTAAATATTAATAATATTGTAAACTTGCAGGTTTACGATCCATGGGATGAAGATATATTTGATGAAGTTGCAGTTTCATTAGAAACTTGGTCACTGCCATTGATAACAAATGATAAAGCGAAAATTATTATTATGCTGTCTCAATGTTCGAAGATAATAGAGAAAGCCTATATTCATGACATGTACAATTTGACATACAGAAATCCAAATGTACTTGACAGGATATTCGGTCAGTCACTCAAAGCCCTATATCAGTATTTTTCAACTAGATCTGACTGCTACCAAAGGGTTTTTGTTGTTAGGTAATAATGAGTATTAATAAATGTAGTATGTACTACTGCTGGTTTTATAATTACTAGCTAAAGACATAAGATATTGGAAGGGCCAGTATCCAAACCTGGAACCACCCTATGTCGCAGTCTCTGCCACAGAGACTAAAATGGGTTATATTTTGGTGTAGTTCACCAATGTTTACATATTCATAGTGAAGTAATAGTTTGAATTCATAAAAATAACTAATATTTAAATGCATAATATTTCATTTTAGCAGTGTGTAATGACACTGTCTATTGACTGAGGTAATTGTAGATAGACATTACAAGGTAGCAAAGAATATTCTGCATTGGGGTTGCAGACTGTTTCCCTTGTGGGAGCAAAAGTTGTTCTTATAATAATTAATTAATTAATTAATTATAATAAGAGAACCATTGAGTAGTTGTTTCTTTGTCAAACAGATGGTCAGTTGTAAGCTGGTAGTGAGTAAAGAGAGTCAGTGTTAGTAATGTTAGTTATTAAGTGACATTGAGAGTCAGTGGAATCCATCTGAGATTTTAAGCTTCAAATTATTTCAAATAATTTTTATTTAAAAAAGAATATTGGTAGGATGGAATAAAAATTATTTTAGCCTTGGAAACAAAGAACAGGAAAAACCTGACCCTGGGATATAAAAAATGCCCAGCCTTGGGAATTAACTACGACCCTTGGTAATTAAAGAACGTTTTTTCTTGGGTGGTGGCTGTCTATAAATACCAGTGTTAAGCAGAAAGTGGGGTTTTACTTCTATAGAACTTAGTTATCTTACATCTTTGCATCTTGACGAAGCAATAGTGAGATATTCAGATATTCAGGACGAGGAGGAAGAAGATCATCTACTCTACCACACAGCAACAAATAATATCCATGTTTTTATTTGTATTAGATAATTATTATTTTTAGTAGAAACTCTCCCAAAAAATCATAAATATGAAACATTTAAAATAGTAACATTATGCACTGGACTGTTATGGATTTTTTATAGACATCCTTTTACCTTTTATAATAAGAAATTAAAAATATATATATTTAAAAATAAAACGGAATCGGTGCTATTTTTTATAACCAAGTCTCATTTCAGCTCAAATTAAAAATCAGTACAATAAACATGGGAAAAGTCCAAATCCTCAATTCTCAAAGCCGAGCATGCTCGATGAGGTCTATAATAATAAAATGTACAAGTCACATATAATTAATCAGGGGGATGAGATCTTTAATTTGATACCCTTTTCGATATGATAAAAAAGTACATTTTAAAATTTCCATGTAATTATATAATTAATAACTCTGTTATGTTTTAGAGAGTCACTGGGTAATCAAATGCTATCTTGATATAAAATTTCATGATTATAAGTCAAACAGAGGACTTACAATCCCCAGGACAGACATAAAGAGGTGAAAAAGTGAGGTTTTCTGATTTTGAAAAAACTTGACAAAACCATAAAAAGGGTGGAAACCTGAACTTTTTTAAAGTCCAGAAATTCCAAGCTGAATTGTGCTGTGTTTGGGAGTCATGGTCAATAATTACTCAGGGTTAGTCCATCAGCTTATAGAAACTTGTTCCTCTGAATGTGATACACTAGTTCCCTCCCTGATTACAATATCGAACTGAACCTTTGGTGAAAATAGAAGACTTGTAATGATAACATTGTTTGCAACAAACAATTTTAGTTAGAACCCACTCAAGTTTTCAGTGGGTTGATGAAATTTTTGTATTTAAATAAAATTATTAAACCACCATAAAATATTAAATTATCTTATCAGATCAAATATATTTCAATTTCTTACTTTTTCACAAATAAATTTTATTAATATTTTTATTTTCTTATTTACATTGGATTCAAAGGACATTCCTAGAAAATTCATTAAGGATAATAGTTTACTTTATAATGTTTCAATTAATATGATCTCAGGGTTCTGTGTGGTTCTAGTGCTTAGTTTCATTTACTTCAAATGTTCCATATTAAAATGATTGGCTACAAGAACTTAAATAGTTACCTAATATTAACACTAATAACATGGTTGTATTCTTCAATGTTAGGGAATGGGTTGGTTTCATAACTTATGTTGGCTTCTATGCTCTTGTCTCAAACATGTGGCCTCTCTTCAATGCCCAGTCTCATAAAGGCTACTGTTAAATCAACTCACTGACTCACAAGGGGGAAAAAATACCCTCTTTTCTCCTACCAGCTGATGAATATAGCCACATCTGGAATTATTTGGAGATACCAGAAGGTACAGGTTTAAAGACTGTCTTTATACAATACAATAATTCTAATAAACGAATTTAATTTGATAATAAAAATATCATTACAAAATATTAATCTTGTTACAGGTTGGATGAAACATCAGACATGAAATTGAGCTTTCTCATGAACTCTGCGACAATTTATACCATTCCTCAAGGGCTAGAGACTCTCTTGAAAGACTTGGCAAAGTAAACCCCTGTACCATATTATTTTTTCAACCATTAAGTATAATAAAATTATCATTTATCTAGAAAAATAGATTTAACATTGGACATCTGTGGAGTCTAGTGGTTAGCACGCCTAACTAATAACTGACTGAATAAAGACTTTTTGACTTTGCGAATTGGAAAATGCTTCTTTCGTCTATTTCCAGTATCAGGTAGTGGAGATGAGCATGTAAATTTGTACTTATGAAACCAGCCACCATGTGATATTTGAAAAGTTCCGTACAAGATTTATTTAGTCAGAAAAATGTTTTAGTAATGTCCCAGGTGTTATAAAAACAACTTTGAAATAAACTCAAAAACCATAGGCCACCTTAAGAAACATCTGACATAGTAAGAAAATAAAGCAAGGCCCAAATTCCATGCAACCATCAGAAGGGAATAACAGAATTTTAAGAGTTTGGTTTACTCCAGTACTGTGCTGTTCCAGGGTTAAGAGCTAAAGCTTTTTGACATCAAACAATATTCATAATGTAGGAGTTGTATTTGTTTAGCATTAGCTGGTTGAAAGAATATTTATTCCCATTTTGGTGATAAAATCAACATCACTGATGATCACAGACTCTCAGCACAGCAAAGACTGAACATAACTTCCACCAAATCATGTACTGTTACTTCAATCCAGTCAAAAAAATGTATCATTTGAATTGAAACAAGGGATAATTAATTGTAATTACTATGTTATTTTTATCAAGATTATGAAAGTGTGATTTTATTTATCTACACATATTTATTTTTATTTCATTTTTTTCAGGAACCATTTCCCTAGAATAAGAGAAGAATGTCTGCATAGGTTAGAAACCTTAATTAAGGAATATAAGAATTTAAAAGAACATCATGATTACTACCTCAATGAAATATTAGAAATTACTTTATTGTCTAAATAAATTATTAATAGTGTACAATAGTATTTTATCTTATTATAACTTAATAAGTTTTCGCACAGTGTGCAAACGTAAAAATATGGATAAATGTCAATCAAAGAAACCAAAGATGTATATGATAAGTGAGAATGTCGTTTTTTTTTTTATTGAACCCTTTTATTCATTAAAACCTAAAATATAAACAAAATACATGCTAGACTAAAATAGACTCCTTGCACTGCTTCAGAGCTGTATTTTAAACAACTCTTACAAAGCTAACAAAAATACGGTAAGGCGAACGGTAGGCGACGGGGGGTCACCATTGGGTTAAAAACTAACTTAAACTCAAAGTGTCCCCACATCAACGACCTGCTGCCATTGACGAGGGTTGTGTGTAAATCTTTCTGAACATGGGATTGGTCAAGAATTGCAGCAAATCAAATTCATCCACCATAGGCAGCTCAGCCTTTTTGAAGCTCACGATTTTTCACTTTAATGAGTATTGCGATCTGAAATCGCTTATCGGTCACTTCCATCAGATTAGTAAAAAGCGGTACACCTTACAGCAGAGCCGGTCTTAGTGTGCTCTTGTGTAAGTATCATGAGCATGAGAAACAGTGATAAATAGGGGGATGTCAGCAAGAGTGAGTCTGTTTTAACTCTCGCAAAAAAACGGGCGCGACGGTCCATTTTTATGCCCGGGTATACTGTTCTGATGAGACATGCTATTTTGCATGTTTGTACCATTTGATGCTTCGATAGTGCTAAAAGTAACTACCCCATAGTAAATTACGACTTGTCATAATTAATTATTTACTTGGAAATAAAAATAAAAAGCTCAGCCAGGCAAGTATCATTCACTGAGCACATAAGAATGGTATCGTAGCGTGGTATTTAGTTGTGAAGATGAAAGATATACTGGTAGCTGAACCTTCATATTAGTCTGTGTTACAGAGACTGTTCTGATGAGACATGCTATTTTGCATGTTTGTACCATTTGATGCTTCGATAGTGCTAAAAGTAACTACACCATAGTAAATTACGACTTGTCATAATTAATTATTTACTTGGAAATAAAAATAAAAAGCTCAGCCAGGCAAGTATCATTCACTGAGCACATGAGAATGGTATCGTAGCGTGGTATTTAGTTGTGAAGATGAAAGATATACTGGTAGCTGAACCTTCATATTAGTCTGTGTTACAGAGACTGTTCTGATGAGACATGCTATTTTGCATGTTTGTACCATTTGATGCTTCGATAGTGCTAAAAGTAACTACCCCATAGTAAATTACGACTTGTCATAATTAATTATTTACTTGGAAATAAAAATAAAAAGCTCAGCCAGGCAAGTATCATTCACTGAGCACATAAGAATGGTATCGTAGCGTGGTATTTAGTTGTGAAGATGAAAGATATACTGGTAGCTGAACCTTCATATTAGTCTGTGTTACAGAGACTGGACTGATGAGACATGCTATTTTGCATGTTTGTACCATTTGATGCTTCGATAGTGCTAAAAGTAACTACCCCATAGTAAATTACGACTTGTCATAATTAATTATTTACTTGGCAATAAAAAAAAAAGCTCAGCCAGGCAAGTATCATTCACTGAGCACATAAGAATGGTATCGTAGCGTGGTATTTAGTTGTGAAGATGAAAGATATACTGGTAGCTGAACCTTCATATTAGTCTGTGTTACAGAGACTGTTCTGATGAGACATGCTATTTTGCATGTTTGTACCATTTGATGCTTCGATAGTGCTAAAAGTAACTACACCATAGTAAATTACGACTTGTCATAATTAATTATTTACTTGGCAATAAAAATAAAAAGCTCAGCCAGGCAAGTATCATTCACTGAGCACATAAGAATGGTATCGTAGCGTGGTATTTAGTTGTGAAGATGAAAGATATACTGGTAGCTGAACCTTCATATTAGTCTGTGTTACAGAGACTGTTCTGATGAGACATGCTATTTTGCATGTTTGTACCATTTGATGCTTCGATAGTGCTAAAAGTAACTACCCCATAGTAAATTACGACTTGTCATAATTAATTATTTACTTGGCAATAAAAAAAAAAGCTCAGCCAGGCAAGTATCATTCACTGAGCACATGAGAATGGTATCGTAGCGTGGTATTTAGTTGTGAAGATGAAAGATATACTGGTAGCTGAACCTCCATATTAGTCTGTTTTACAGAGACTGGACTGATGAGACATGCTATTTTGCATGTTTGTACCATTTGATGCTTCGATAGTGCTAAAAGTAACTACCCCATAGTAAATTACGACTTGTCATAATTAATTATTTACTTGGAAATAAAAATAAAAAGCTCAGCCAGGCAAGTATCATTCATTGAGCACATGAGAATGGTATCGTAGCGTGGTATTTAGTTGTGAAGATGAAAGATATACTGGTAGCTGAACCTTCATATTAGTCTGTGTTACAGAGACTGTTCTGATGAGACATGCTATTTTGCATGTTTGTACCATTTGATGCTTCGATAGTGCTAAAAGTAACTACCCCATAGTAAATTACGACTTGTCATAATTAATTATTTACTTGGAAATAAAAATAAAAAGCTCAGCCAGGCAAGTATCATTCACTGAGCACATGAGAATGGTATCGTAGCGTGGTATTTAGTTGTGAAGATGAAAGATATACTGGTAGCTGAACCTTCATATTAGTCTGTGTTACAGAGACTGTTCTGATGAGACATGCTATTTTGCATGTTTGTACCATTTGATGCTTCGATAGTGCTAAAAGTAACTACCCCATAGTAAATTACGACTTGTCATAATTAATTATTTACTTGGAAATAAAAATAAAAAGCTCAGCCAGGCAAGTATCATTCACTGAGCACATAAGAATGGTATCGTAGCGTGGTATTTAGTTGTGAAGATGAAAGATATACTGGTAGCTGAACCTTCATATTAGTCTGTGTTACAGCGACTGTTCTGATGAGACATGCTATTTTGCATGTTTGTACCATTTGATGCTTCGATAGTGCTAAAAGTAACTACCCCATAGTAAATTACGACTTGTCATAATTAATTATTTACTTGGCAATAAAATAAAAAGCTCAGCCAGGCAAGTATCATTCACTGAGCACATAAGAATGGTATCGTAGCGTGGTATTTAGTTGTGAAGATGAAAGATATACTGGTAGCTGAACCTTCATATTAGTCTGTGTTACAGAGACTGTTCTGATGAGACATGCTATTTTGCATGTTTGTACCATTTGATGCTTCGATAGTGCTAAAAGTAACTACCCTATAGTAAATTACGACTTGTCATAATTAATTATTTACTTGGAACTAAAAATAAAAAGCTCAGCCAGGCAAGTATCATTCACTGAGCACATAAGAATGGTATCGTAGCGTGGTATTTAGTTGTGAAGATGAAAGATATACTGGTAGCTGAACCTTCATATTAGTCTGTGTTACAGAGACTGTTCTGATGAGACATGCTATTTTGCATGTTTGTACCATTTGATGCTTCGATAGTGCTAAAAGTAACTACCCCATAGTAAATTACGACTTGTCATAATTAATTATTTACTTGGCAATAAAAAAAAAAGCTCAGCCAGGCAAGTATCATTCACTGAGCACATGAGAATGGTATCGTAGCGTGGTATTTAGTTGTGAAGATGAAAGATATACTGGTAGCTGAACCTCCATATTAGTCTGTTTTACAGAGACTGGACTGATGAGACATGCTATTTTGCATGTTTGTACCATTTGATGCTTCGATAGTGCTAAAAGTAACTACCCCATAGTAAATTACGACTTGTCATAATTAATTATTTACTTGGAAATAAAAATAAAAAGCTCAGCCAGGCAAGTATCATTCACTGAGCACATAAGAATGGTATCGTAGCGTGGTATTTAGTTGTGAAGATGAAAGATATACTGGTAGCTGAACCTTCATATTAGTCTGTGTTACAGAGACTGTTCTGATGAGACATGCTATTTTGCATGTTTGTACCATTTGATGCTTCGATAGTGCTAAAAGTAACTACACCATAGTAAATTACGACTTGTCATAATTAATTATTTACTTGGAAATAAAAATAAAAAGCTCAGCCAGGCAAGTATCATTCACTGAGCACATAAGAATGGTATCGTAGCGTGGTATTTAGTTGTGAAGATGAAAGATATACTGGTAGCTGAACCTTCATATTAGTCTGTGTTACAGAGACTGTTCTGATGAGACATGCTATTTTGCATGTTTGTACCATTTGATGCTTCGATAGTGCTAAAAGTAACTACCCCATAGTAAATTACGACTTGTCATAATTAATTATTTACTTGGAAATAAAAATAAAAAGCTCAGCCAGGCAAGTATCATTCACTGAGCACATAAGAATGGTATCGTAGCGTGGTATTTAGTTGTGAAGATGAAAGATATACTGGTAGCTGAACCTTCATATTAGTCTGTGTTACAGAGACTGTACTGATGAGACATGCTATTTTGCATGTTTGTACCATTTGATGCTTCGATAGTGCTAAAAGTAACTACCCCATAGTAAATTACGACTTGTCATAATTAATTATTTACTTGGCAATAAAATAAAAAGCTCAGCCAGGCAAGTATCATTCACTGAGCACATAAGAATGGTATCGTAGCGTGGTATTTAGTTGTGAAGATGAAAGATATACTGGTAGCTGAACCTTCATATTAGTCTGTGTTACAGAGACTGTTCTGATGAGACATGCTATTTTGCATGTTTGTACCATTTGATGCTTCGATAGTGCTAAAAGTAACTACCCCATAGTAAATTACGACTTGTCATAATTAATTATTTACTTGGAAATAAAAATAAAAAGCTCAGCCAGGCAAGTATCATTCACTGAGCACATAAGAATGGTATCGTAGCGTGGTATTTAGTTGTGAAGATGAAAGATATACTGGTAGCTGAACCTTCATATTAGTCTGTGTTACAGAGACTGTTCTGATGAGACATGCTATTTTGCATGTTTGTACCATTTGATGCTTCGATAGTGCTAAAAGTAACTACCCCATAGTAAATTACGACTTGTCATAATTAATTATTTACTTGGCAATAAAAAAAAAAGCTCAGCCAGGCAAGTATCATTCACTGAGCACATGAGAATGGTATCGTAGCGTGGTATTTAGTTGTGAAGATGAAAGATATACTGGTAGCTGAACCTCCATATTAGTCTGTTTTACAGAGACTGGACTGATGAGACATGCTATTTTGCATGTTTGTACCATTTGATGCTTCGATAGTGCTAAAAGTAACTACCCCATAGTAAATTACGACTTGTCATAATTAATTATTTACTTGGAAATAAAAATAAAAAGCTCAGCCAGGCAAGTATCATTCACTGAGCACATGAGAATGGTATCGTAGCGTGGTATTTAGTTGTGAAGATGAAAGATATACTGGTAGCTGAACCTTCATATTAGTCTGTGTTACAGAGACTGTTCTGATGAGACATGCTATTTTGCATGTTTGTACCATTTGATGCTTCGATAGTGCTAAAAGTAACTACCCCATAGTAAATTACGACTTGTCATAATTAATTATTTACTTGGAAATAAAAATAAAAAGCTCAGCCAGGCAAGTATCATTCACTGAGCACATGAGAATGGTATCGTAGCGTGGTATTTAGTTGTGAAGATGAAAGATATACTGGTAGCTGAACCTTCATATTAGTCTGTGTTACAGAGACTGTTCTGATGAGACATGCTATTTTGCATGTTTGTACCATTTGATGCTTCGATAGTGCTAAAAGTAACTACCCCATAGTAAATTACGACTTGTCATAATTAATTATTTACTTGGAAATAAAAATAAAAAGCTCAGCCAGGCAAGTATCATTCACTGAGCACATAAGAATGGTATCGTAGCGTGGTATTTAGTTGTGAAGATGAAAGATATACTGGTAGCTGAACCTTCATATTAGTCTGTGTTACAGAGACTGTTCTGATGAGACATGCTATTTTGCATGTTTGTACCATTTGATGCTTCGATAGTGCTAAAAGTAACTACCCCATAGTAAATTACGACTTGTCATAATTAATTATTTACTTGGCAATAAAATAAAAAGCTCAGCCAGGCAAGTATCATTCACTGAGCACATAAGAATGGTATCGTAGCGTGGTATTTAGTTGTGAAGATGAAAGATATACTGGTAGCTGAACCTTCATATTAGTCTGTGTTACAGAGACTGTTCTGATGAGACATGCTATTTTGCATGTTTGTACCATTTGATGCTTCGATAGTGCTAAAAGTAACTACCCCATAGTAAATTACGACTTGTCATAATTAATTATTTACTTGGAAATAAAAATAAAAAGCTCAGCCAGGCAAGTATCATTCACTGAGCACATAAGAATGGTATCGTAGCGTGGTATTTAGTTGTGAAGATGAAAGATATACTGGTAGCTGAACCTTCATATTAGTCTGTGTTACAGAGACTGTTCTGATGAGACATGCTATTTTGCATGTTTGTACCATTTGATGCTTCGATAGTGCTAAAAGTAACTACCCCATAGTAAATTACGACTTGTCATAATTAATTATTTACTTGGCAATAAAAAAAAAAGCTCAGCCAGGCAAGTATCATTCACTGAGCACATGAGAATGGTATCGTAGCGTGGTATTTAGTTGTGAAGATGAAAGATATACTGGTAGCTGAACCTCCATATTAGTCTGTTTTACAGAGACTGGACTGATGAGACATGCTATTTTGCATGTTTGTACCATTTGATGCTTCGATAGTGCTAAAAGTAACTACCCCATAGTAAATTACGACTTGTCATAATTAATTATTTACTTGGAAATAAAAATAAAAAGCTCAGCCAGGCAAGTATCATTCACTGAGCACATAAGAATGGTATCGTAGCGTGGTATTTAGTTGTGAAGATGAAAGATATACTGGTAGCTGAACCTTCATATTAGTCTGTGTTACAGAGACTGTTCTGATGAGACATGCTATTTTGCATGTTTGTACCATTTGATGCTTCGATAGTGCTAAAAGTAACTACACCATAGTAAATTACGACTTGTCATAATTAATTATTTACTTGGAAATAAAAATAAAAAGCTCAGCCAGGCAAGTATCATTCACTGAGCACATGAGAATGGTATCGTAGCGTGGTATTTAGTTGTGAAGATGAAAGATATACTGGTAGCTGAACCTTCATATTAGTCTGTGTTACAGAGACTGTTCTGATGAGACATGCTATTTTGCATGTTTGTACCATTTGATGCTTCGATAGTGCTAAAAGTAACTACCCCATAGTAAATTACGACTTGTCATAATTAATTATTTACTTGGAAATAAAAATAAAAAGCTCAGCCAGGCAAGTATCATTCACTGAGCACATAAGAATGGTATCGTAGCGTGGTATTTAGTTGTGAAGATGAAAGATATACTGGTAGCTGAACCTTCATATTAGTCTGTGTTACAGAGACTGTACTGATGAGACATGCTATTTTGCATGTTTGTACCATTTGATGCTTCGATAGTGCTAAAAGTAACTACCCCATAGTAAATTACGACTTGTCATAATTAATTATTTACTTGGCAATAAAATAAAAAGCTCAGCCAGGCAAGTATCATTCACTGAGCACATAAGAATGGTATCGTAGCGTGGTATTTAGTTGTGAAGATGAAAGATATACTGGTAGCTGAACCTTCATATTAGTCTGTGTTACAGAGACTGTTCTGATGAGACATGCTATTTTGCATGTTTGTACCATTTGATGCTTCGATAGTGCTAAAAGTAACTACCCCATAGTAAATTACGACTTGTCATAATTAATTATTTACTTGGAAATAAAAATAAAAAGCTCAGCCAGGCAAGTATCATTCACTGAGCACATAAGAATGGTATCGTAGCGTGGTATTTAGTTGTGAAGATGAAAGATATACTGGTAGCTGAACCTTCATATTAGTCTGTGTTACAGAGACTGTTCTGATGAGACATGCTATTTTGCATGTTTGTACCATTTGATGCTTCGATAGTGCTAAAAGTAACTACACCATAGTAAATTACGACTTGTCATAATTAATTATTTACTTGGAAATAAAAATAAAAAGCTCAGCCAGGCAAGTATCATTCACTGAGCACATAAGAATGGTATCGTAGCGTGGTATTTAGTTGTGAAGATGAAAGATATACTGGTAGCTGAACCTTCATATTAGTCTGTGTTACAGAGACTGTTCTGATGAGACATGCTATTTTGCATGTTTGTACCATTTGATGCTTCGATAGTGCTAAAAGTAACTACCCCATAGTAAATTACGACTTGTCATAATTAATTATTTACTTGGAAATAAAAATAAAAAGCTCAGCCAGGCAAGTATCATTCACTGAGCACATAAGAATGGTATCGTAGCGTGGTATTTAGTTGTGAAGATGAAAGATATACTGGTAGCTGAACCTTCATATTAGTCTGTGTTACAGAGACTGGACTGATGAGACATGCTATTTTGCATGTTTGTACCATTTGATGCTTCGATAGTGCTAAAAGTAACTACCCCATAGTAAATTACGACTTGTCATAATTAATTATTCACTTGGCAATAAAATAAAAAGCTCAGCCAGGCAAGTATCATTCACTGAGCACATAAGAATGGTATCGTAGCGTGGTATTTAGTTGTGAAGATGAAAGATATACTGGTAGCTGAACCTTCATATTAGTCTGTGTTACAGAGACTGTTCTGATGAGACATGCTATTTTGCATGTTTGTACCATTTGATGCTTCGATAGTGCTAAAAGTAACTACCCCATAGTAAATTACGACTTGTCATAATTAATTATTTACTTGGAAATAAAAATAAAAAGCTCAGCCAGGCAAGTATCATTCACTGAGCACATAAGAATGGTATCGTAGCGTGGTATTTAGTTGTGAAGATGAAAGATATACTGGTAGCTGAACCTTCATATTAGTCTGTGTTACAGAGACTGTTCTGATGAGACATGCTATTTTGCATGTTTGTACCATTTGATGCTTCGATAGTGCTAAAAGTAACTACACCATAGTAAATTACGACTTGTCATAATTAATTATTTACTTGGAAATAAAAATAAAAAGCTCAGCCAGGCAAGTATCATTCACTGAGCACATGAGAATGGTATCGTAGCGTGGTATTTAGTTGTGAAGATGAAAGATATACTGGTAGCTGAACCTTCATATTAGTCTGTGTTACAGAGACTGTTCTGATGAGACATGCTATTTTGCATGTTTGTACCATTTGATGCTTCGATAGTGCTAAAAGTAACTACCCCATAGTAAATTACGACTTGTCATAATTAATTATTTACTTGGAAATAAAAATAAAAAGCTCAGCCAGGCAAGTATCATTCACTGAGCACATAAGAATGGTATCGTAGCGTGGTATTTAGTTGTGAAGATGAAAGATATACTGGTAGCTGAACCTTCATATTAGTCTGTGTTACAGAGACTGTACTGATGAGACATGCTATTTTGCATGTTTGTACCATTTGATGCTTCGATAGTGCTAAAAGTAACTACCCCATAGTAAATTACGACTTGTCATAATTAATTATTTACTTGGCAATAAAATAAAAAGCTCAGCCAGGCAAGTATCATTCACTGAGCACATAAGAATGGTATCGTAGCGTGGTATTTAGTTGTGAAGATGAAAGATATACTGGTAGCTGAACCTTCATATTAGTCTGTGTTACAGAGACTGTTCTGATGAGACATGCTATTTTGCATGTTTGTACCATTTGATGCTTCGATAGTGCTAAAAGTAACTACCCCATAGTAAATTACGACTTGTCATAATTAATTATTTACTTGGAAATAAAAATAAAAAGCTCAGCCAGGCAAGTATCATTCACTGAGCACATAAGAATGGTATCGTAGCGTGGTATTTAGTTGTGAAGATGAAAGATATACTGGTAGCTGAACCTTCATATTAGTCTGTGTTACAGAGACTGTTCTGATGAGACATGCTATTTTGCATGTTTGTACCATTTGATGCTTCGATAGTGCTAAAAGTAACTACACCATAGTAAATTACGACTTGTCATAATTAATTATTTACTTGGAAATAAAAATAAAAAGCTCAGCCAGGCAAGTATCATTCACTGAGCACATAAGAATGGTATCGTAGCGTGGTATTTAGTTGTGAAGATGAAAGATATACTGGTAGCTGAACCTTCATATTAGTCTGTGTTACAGAGACTGTTCTGATGAGACATGCTATTTTGCATGTTTGTACCATTTGATGCTTCGATAGTGCTAAAAGTAACTACCCCATAGTAAATTACGACTTGTCATAATTAATTATTTACTTGGAAATAAAAATAAAAAGCTCAGCCAGGCAAGTATCATTCACTGAGCACATAAGAATGGTATCGTAGCGTGGTATTTAGTTGTGAAGATGAAAGATATACTGGTAGCTGAACCTTCATATTAGTCTGTGTTACAGAGACTGGACTGATGAGACATGCTATTTTGCATGTTTGTACCATTTGATGCTTCGATAGTGCTAAAAGTAACTACCCCATAGTAAATTACGACTTGTCATAATTAATTATTCACTTGGCAATAAAATAAAAAGCTCAGCCAGGCAAGTATCATTCACTGAGCACATAAGAATGGTATCGTAGCGTGGTATTTAGTTGTGAAGATGAAAGATATACTGGTAGCTGAACCTTCATATTAGTCTGTGTTACAGAGACTGTTCTGATGAGACATGCTATTTTGCATGTTTGTACCATTTGATGCTTCGATAGTGCTAAAAGTAACTACCCCATAGTAAATTACGACTTGTCATAATTAATTATTTACTTGGAAATAAAAATAAAAAGCTCAGCCAGGCAAGTATCATTCACTGAGCACATGAGAATGGTATCGTAGCGTGGTATTTAGTTGTGAAGATGAAAGATATACTGGTAGCTGAACCTTCATATTAGTCTGTGTTACAGAGACTGTTCTGATGAGACATGCTATTTTGCATGTTTGTACCATTTGATGCTTCGATAGTGCTAAAAGTAACTACCCCATAGTAAATTACGACTTGTCATAATTAATTATTTACTTGGAAATAAAAATAAAAAGCTCAGCCAGGCAAGTATCATTCACTGAGCACATGAGAATGGTATCGTAGCGTGGTATTTAGTTGTGAAGATGAAAGATATACTGGTAGCTGAACCTTCATATTAGTCTGTGTTACAGAGACTGTTCTGATGAGACATGCTATTTTGCATGTTTGTACCATTTGATGCTTCGATAGTGCTAAAAGTAACTACCCCATAGTAAATTACGACTTGTCATAATTAATTATTTACTTGGAAATAAAAATAAAAAGCTCAGCCAGGCAAGTATCATTCACTGAGCACATGAGAATGGTATCGTAGCGTGGTATTTAGTTGTGAAGATGAAAGATATACTGGTAGCTGAACCTTCATATTAGTCTGTGTTACAGAGACTGTACTGATGAGACATGCTATTTTGCATGTTTGTACCATTTGATGCTTCGATAGTGCTAAAAGTAACTACCCCATAGTAAATTACGACTTGTCATAATTAATTATTTACTTGGAAATAAAAATAAAAAGCTCAGCCAGGCAAGTATCATTCACTGAGCACATAAGAATGGTATCGTAGCGTGGTATTTAGTTGTGAAGATGAAAGATATACTGGTAGCTGAACCTTCATATTAGTCTGTGTTACAGAGACTGTTCTGATGAGACATGCTATTTTGCATGTTTGTACCATTTGATGCTTCGATAGTGCTAAAAGTAACTACCCCATAGTAAATTACGACTTGTCATAATTAATTATTTACTTGGCAATAAAAAAAAAAGCTCAGCCAGGCAAGTATCATTCACTGAGCACATGAGAATGGTATCGTAGCGTGGTATTTAGTTGTGAAGATGAAAGATATACTGGTAGCTGAACCTCCATATTAGTCTGTTTTACAGAGACTGGACTGATGAGACATGCTATTTTGCATGTTTGTACCATTTGATGCTTCGATAGTGCTAAAAGTAACTACCCCATAGTAAATTACGACTTGTCATAATTAATTATTTACTTGGAAATAAAAATAAAAAGCTCAGCCAGGCAAGTATCATTCACTGAGCACATGAGAATGGTATCGTAGCGTGGTATTTAGTTGTGAAGATGAAAGATATACTGGTAGCTGAACCTTCATATTAGTCTGTGTTACAGAGACTGTTCTGATGAGACATGCTATTTTGCATGTTTGTACCATTTGATGCTTCGATAGTGCTAAAAGTAACTACCCCATAGTAAATTACGACTTGTCATAATTAATTATTTACTTGGCAATAAAAATAAAAAGCTCAGCCAGGCAAGTATCATTCACTGAGCACATAAGAATGGTATCGTAGCGTGGTATTTAGTTGTGAAGATGAAAGATATACTGGTAGCTGAACCTTCATATTAGTCTGTGTTACAGAGACTGGACTGATGAGACATGCTATTTTGCATGTTTGTACCATTTGATGCTTCGATAGTGCTAAAAGTAACTACCCCATAGTAAATTACGACTTGTCATAATTAATTATTTACTTGGCAATAAAATAAAAAGCTCAGCCAGGCAAGTATCATTCACTGAGCACATAAGAATGGTATCGTAGCGTGGTATTTAGTTGTGAAGATGAAAGATATACTGGTAGCTGAACCTTCATATTAGTCTGTGTTACAGAGACTGTTCTGATGAGACATGCTATTTTGCATGTTTGTACCATTTGATGCTTCGATAGTGCTAAAAGTAACTACCCCATAGTAAATTACGACTTGTCATAATTAATTATTTACTTGGAAATAAAAATAAAAAGCTCAGCCAGGCAAGTATCATTCACTGAGCACATAAGAATGGTATCGTAGCGTGGTATTTAGTTGTGAAGATGAAAGATATACTGGTAGCTGAACCTTCATATTAGTCTGTGTTACAGAGACTGTTCTGATGAGACATGCTATTTTGCATGTTTGTACCATTTGATGCTTCGATAGTGCTAAAAGTAACTACCCCATAGTAAATTACGACTTGTCATAATTAATTATTTACTTGGCAATAAAAAAAAAAGCTCAGCCAGGCAAGTATCATTCACTGAGCACATGAGAATGGTATCGTAGCGTGGTATTTAGTTGTGAAGATGAAAGATATACTGGTAGCTGAACCTCCATATTAGTCTGTTTTACAGAGACTGGACTGATGAGACATGCTATTTTGCATGTTTGTACCATTTGATGCTTCGATAGTGCTAAAAGTAACTACCCCATAGTAAATTACGACTTGTCATAATTAATTATTTACTTGGAAATAAAAATAAAAAGCTCAGCCAGGCAAGTATCATTCACTGAGCACATGAGAATGGTATCGTAGCGTGGTATTTAGTTGTGAAGATGAAAGATATACTGGTAGCTGAACCTTCATATTAGTCTGTGTTACAGAGACTGTTCTGATGAGACATGCTATTTTGCATGTTTGTACCATTTGATGCTTCGATAGTGCTAAAAGTAACTACCCCATAGTAAATTACGACTTGTCATAATTAATTATTTACTTGGAAATAAAAATAAAAAGCTCAGCCAGGCAAGTATCATTCACTGAGCACATGAGAATGGTATCGTAGCGTGGTATTTAGTTGTGAAGATGAAAGATATACTGGTAGCTGAACCTTCATATTAGTCTGTGTTACAGAGACTGTTCTGATGAGACATGCTATTTTGCATGTTTGTACCATTTGATGCTTCGATAGTGCTAAAAGTAACTACCCCATAGTAAATTACGACTTGTCATAATTAATTATTTACTTGGAAATAAAACTAAAAAGCTCAGCCAGGCAAGTATCATTCACTGAGCACATAAGAATGGTATCGTAGCGTGGTATTTAGTTGTGAAGATGAAAGATATACTGGTAGCTGAACCTTCATATTAGTCTGTGTTACAGAGACTGTTCTGATGAGACATGCTATTTTGCATGTTTGTACCATTTGATGCTTCGATAGTGCTAAAAGTAACTACACCATAGTAAATTACGACTTGTCATAATTAATTATTTACTTGGAAATAAAAATAAAAAGCTCAGCCAGGCAAGTATCATTCACTGAGCACATGAGAATGGTATCGTAGCGTGGTATTTAGTTGTGAAGATGAAAGATATACTGGTAGCTGAACCTTCATATTAGTCTGTGTTACAGAGACTGTTCTGATGAGACATGCTATTTTGCATGTTTGTACCATTTGATGCTTCGATAGTGCTAAAAGTAACTACCCCATAGTAAATTACGACTTGTCATAATTAATTATTTACTTGGAAATAAAAATAAAAAGCTCAGCCAGGCAAGTATCATTCACTGAGCACATAAGAATGGTATCGTAGCGTGGTATTTAGTTGTGAAGATGAAAGATATACTGGTAGCTGAACCTTCATATTAGTCTGTGTTACAGAGACTGGACTGATGAGACATGCTATTTTGCATGTTTGTACCATTTGATGCTTCGATAGTGCTAAAAGTAACTACCCCATAGTAAATTACGACTTGTCATAATTAATTATTTACTTGGCAATAAAATAAAAAGCTCAGCCAGGCAAGTATCATTCACTGAGCACATAAGAATGGTATCGTAGCGTGGTATTTAGTTGTGAAGATGAAAGATATACTGGTAGCTGAACCTTCATATTAGTCTGTGTTACAGAGACTGTTCTGATGAGACATGCTATTTTGCATGTTTGTACCATTTGATGCTTCGATAGTGCTAAAAGTAACTACCCCATAGTAAATTACGACTTGTCATAATTAATTATTTACTTGGCAATAAAAAAAAAAGCTCAGCCAGGCAAGTATCATTCACTGAGCACATGAGAATGGTATCGTAGCGTGGTATTTAGTTGTGAAGATGAAAGATATACTGGTAGCTGAACCTCCATATTAGTCTGTTTTACAGAGACTGGACTGATGAGACATGCTATTTTGCATGTTTGTACCATTTGATGCTTCGATAGTGCTAAAAGTAACTACCCCATAGTAAATTACGACTTGTCATAATTAATTATTTACTTGGAAATAAAAATAAAAAGCTCAGCCAGGCAAGTATCATTCACTGAGCACATGAGAATGGTATCGTAGCGTGGTATTTAGTTGTGAAGATGAAAGATATACTGGTAGCTGAACCTTCATATTAGTCTGTGTTACAGAGACTGTTCTGATGAGACATGCTATTTTGCATGTTTGTACCATTTGATGCTTCGATAGTGCTAAAAGTAACTACCCCATAGTAAATTACGACTTGTCATAATTAATTATTTACTTGGCAATAAAAATAAAAAGCTCAGCCAGGCAAGTATCATTCACTGAGCACATGAGAATGGTATCGTAGCGTGGTATTTAGTTGTGAAGATGAAAGATATACTGGTAGCTGAACCTTCATATTAGTCTGTGTTACAGAGACTGTTCTGATGAGACATGCTATTTTGCATGTTTGTACCATTTGATGCTTCGATAGTGCTAAAAGTAACTACCCCATAGTAAATTACGACTTGTCATAATTAATTATTTACTTGGAAATAAAAATAAAAAGCTCAGCCAGGCAAGTATCATTCACTGAGCACATGAGAATGGTATCGTAGCGTGGTATTTAGTTGTGAAGATGAAAGATATACTGGTAGCTGAACCTTCATATTAGTCTGTGTTACAGAGACTGTTCTGATGAGACATGCTATTTTGCATGTTTGTACCATTTGATGCTTCGATAGTGCTAAAAGTAACTACCCCATAGTAAATTACGACTTGTCATAATTAATTATTTACTTGGAAATAAAAATAAAAAGCTCAGCCAGGCAAGTATCATTCACTGAGCACATGAGAATGGTATCGTAGCGTGGTATTTAGTTGTGAAGATGAAAGATATACTGGTAGCTGAACCTTCATATTAGTCTGTGTTACAGAGACTGTTCTGATGAGACATGCTATTTTGCATGTTTGTACCATTTGATGCTTCGATAGTGCTAAAAGTAACTACCCCATAGTAAATTACGACTTGTCATAATTAATTATTTACTTGGCAATAAAAAAAAAAGCTCAGCCAGTCAAGTATCATTCACTGAGCACATGAGAATGGTATCGTAGCGTGGTATTTAGTTGTGAAGATGAAAGATATACTGGTAGCTGAACCTTCATATTAGTCTGTGTTACAGAGACTGTTCTGATGAGACATGCTATTTTGCATGTTTGTACCATTTGATGCTTCGATAGTGCTAAAAGTAACTACCCCATAGTAAATTACGACTTGTCATAATTAATTATTTACTTGGCAATAAAATAAAAAGCTCAGCCAGGCAAGTATCATTCACTGAGCACATGAGAATGGTATCGTAGCGTGGTATTTAGTTGTGAAGATGAAAGATATACTGGTAGCTGAACCTTCATATTAGTCTGTGTTACAGAGACTGGACTGATGAGACATGCTATTTTGCATGTTTGTACCATTTGATGCTTCGATAGTGCTAAAAGTAACTACCCCATAGTAAATTACGACTTGTCATAATTAATTATTTACTTGGCAATAAAAAAAAAGCTCAGCCAGGCAAGTATCATTCACTGAGCACATGAGAATGGTATCGTAGCGTGGTATTTAGTTGTGAAGATGAAAGATATACTGGTAGCTGAACCTTCATATTAGTCTGTGTTACAGAGACTGGACTGATGAGACATGCTATTTTGCATGTTTGTACCATTTGATGCTTTGATAGTGCTAAAAGTAACTACCCTATAGTAAATTACGACTTGTCATAATTAATTATTTACTTGGCAATAAAAAAAAAGCTCAGCCAGGCAAGTATCATTCACTGAGCACATGAGAATGGTATCGTAGCGTGGTATTTAGTTGTGAAGATGAAAGATATACTGGTAGCTGAACCTTCATATTAGTCTGTGTTACAGAGACTGGACTGATGAGACATGCTATTTTGCATGTTTGTACCATTTGATGCTTTGATAGTGCTAAAAGTAACTACCCCATAGCTCAGTTATTCATTATAATTCATATTAGTCTGTGTTACAGAGACTGGACTGCACAGTTACTGTGCGCTGTAAATCAACAACTACTGCTGAAAAATCACAATAGATTTATTAGTAAGAGCAAAAAATTAAAATACTATTACTGAAACCTTAAAATTATATTCTACGAACTACAAGAACAAACAATAACATCTATAAGAAAAAATAATCACAATAAAATAAAATAAAAGATTGTTTATAACTGCATTTATTAAATAAAGGCCTAGATGGATCCACACGTAAGAAACAATATGAAGGAGTCTGCACAATACAAAACAACATTAAAAGAAAACTATTGAATGAATACAAAAATCAAGTAATAAACAAGCTACGTGTACTACAATAAAAACCAAGGAAGGTGTCAGCCAAACATGGAAAAGTTGGTAAGTCGAGTTATCTGAAAAATGAGTTAATGAGTTAACTGCAGGTTTCTTTTGATGAGGTATATGTTGTGTTAAATCAGTTATGTCTGATGCCGTTCCGTTGCATGAGGAAGAATTTCCAATGTGAACTTTAAGTTAAGATAATTTGTCCAGTTTTTCCTTTTAAATGTTTAGCACTGAAAAAATGTCTCGGTCTACCTCATCTTTTTTTCACAAATGCCATTCGAATTGAAAATAAGGTAAGTCATTTTAACTGCTTTTTCTTTATTAGTCTAAGAAAGTTAGTATAAACTTTCATTTTATTTGTTGTCTGTTTGTGATAGTCAGTGATGATCAAAAGTTCAAAGTGAGGCATCTACCTGCTGTATAATTTCACAAGTAGCCTTCTTGTTGGACTAAAAACTTTGGCAACTTTTGCAAAAAGGGAAATGGCAGTACAAAATAAAATTCTGGTTCAAAAATAGCTTTTCTAAGAAGGGAGGAAAACAGCAGGAAAATACTTTACAATTCATATAAAACTTTCAAGAATTTGAAATGAGTTTATTATGATTACTAGTAGACATAATAATTGCAGGAATTCAGAAGAAAAAGCATAAAGTAGAAACATTGAAACCACCTCTTTAAATATAATATAATATATTTGCGGATCAAAGGAATTCAACTATAAATTTCTGACTAAATAAATAAATTGTTTAGTATTTAATAATAACATAAAATATAATTGAAATACATATACATAAAACACAAACCATGGGCATTGCCCAACTGCTAACAGTTAACTTGTAATTTAATGAAAAATAAACAAGAGCTAGGTCATTGTTATAATAACAGAATTATTTAGGATAGAAACTTCATGCAAATTAAAATTGATAGGCCCCTTACTTAATTTTTATTTTTTATTTTTTTTTTTTGGTTTTGCAGTCCCTCCTTTAGTTCAAGGGAATCTAATTTAAACATTAGAAGCATTGTTCTCTTATTTCTGAACATGGCGCAACAGCATATGCCTTTTTAAAGAATACGAGAACACAGATTTATAGCTGCAGTGTGGGCACTGATAAGGTTTTTCTCCAGTATGACGGCCCATTATATGTTTCTTTAAATAAGTAGCTTGTACAGCTTTATAGCTGCAATGAGGGCACTGATGAGGTTTCTCTCCTGTATGCAGGGCCACTACATGTCTCGTTAAATCCCTAGTTGTAATTGCTTTAAAGCTGCAAAGAGAACATTGGTGAGGTTTTTCTACAGTATGATAGGATATTATATGTGTCCTTAAATGAGTAGCTTGTACAGCTTTATAGCTGCAATGAGGGCACTGGTGAGGTTTTTCTCCTGTATGCTGGGCCATTATATGAGTCCTTAAAGTACTAGCATTTGCAGTTTTATAGTTGCAAAAAGGGCAGTGGTGAGGTTTTTCCCCTGAATGAACAGCCATTATATGTTTCTTCAAATAACTACTATATGCTGTTTTATAGCTGCAAAGAGAACAATGATGAGGTTTTTCTCTTGTATGACGGCCATCACGTGCAATGTCAAATTCCAAACTGTTACTGCATTATAGCTACAATAATGGCACTGAATAGGCTTTTCTCCAGTATGGTGGACCATTATATGTGCCTTTAAGCAACCCCTATATACTGTTTTATAGCTACAATGAAGGCACTGATGAGGCTCCTTTTGTGATTGAGATGTGATCTGAGAGGTATTGTGATTAATAGCGGCCAACCCAGACAAGTTAAGGGGCTGACTGTTTTGATTTGTCTGAACCAGTTCCTGGCCTCCTGTAAAAAAGAATAATAAAAAATATTGTTTAAGACCAGTTTCACACATGAGCCTTTTGTGGCACAGGCACAGGGAATCACAGGTACAAGGCACAATTAAAAGAACTGCACACATACCAGCAATATGAATCATTCCTGCGTTGTAGCATCAATATTATATTTTGGTTTACCCACACAGGAAATAGACACATGTGAGCACTGGTTATAATATGAATAATCAAGCTTAATTGTTTTAATATTAATTTGTTTGGTAAATAATAAAGTAATAAATATTATCATAGTTGTTTTTCACATTACCATTGGTAATAACAGATACAATCTGATGTATTGCATTGTAAGTACTTTGGAGTCTACCTCTTTGTAGTTTTAACATACAACACCTTGTTTAAACTTAAAAACACTGTTATCCTTCAGTTTGTGTTATTGTTCTCTGTACACATGCCAAACACTGATAATGCATCACTTTGTAGAAGATCGTTCTGTGCTCAAGCAGTTATTTCACGTTCGGTTATATCATGATTGACAAGATAAGTCAGGTAATACCAAAATAACACTATGTATAGTATTTGATGTATTGTCTTTAAAGTCACCAATAATAACTGATTTATTACTGGATCTATCAAGGTTTGATACTCTTAAAATGTAACTATTTATGAAAACATAATAGTGTTCTAGCTTCAAAGAAGTTTACTAAACTGCGAAAAATGGCCAAATTATTGTTATCCAATTCAAAAACCAAAAAAATTTCTTTTCTTGTGAATGTTTAATAATTTTTTTTTTTAAATCATTTAGGGGAAAAGCTTATTTTAGTTTAATATATGTCAAAGGTAAACAATTGTTGGATTATTACTGCACTTTGAGTTGAACTCTTTTCCGAATGATTGCTTACGTTAGGATAATTAAAACTCGAACCCAGCTGGTAAACCTAAAAAGAATCCATCAGCAGTTATCAATCAATCTTGGTCAATGAGGCATGTGTCTCAGTTCTCTTCAGCTACCACTGCACCATTTATTCACCAACTTCTCGCTCTCAAAACTTTTCGTTGAAACATCTTTGTAACTTGACACTGCTCTCTCCTAGTATCTGTACCAACAGCTGATTACGACATTAGAAGGCTTTGATGTTGATAAGAATTAAGACATTTGTTGACAGTAAGCAAATAATATTTCTTACCTCAATGTCCCACAGAAGTTAGTCGACAACACTACATTTCTCTATTCAATCATTGTTTATTCAAGTCAATTTCAATTCTTCCACTAAGAATATATTGTTATGATATTTTAAAATGGTGATTTTAAATGGTGCTTATATAAAAAATCTCGGAAAAAATTGAGATTGAAGGTCAAGAAGGCATCGGACAGGAGCGGGAGGGGTGAACCTCCTGAGTGGTCGTTCGGGGAAGTGGTTGGTCAGACACAGTTAGGAGGTGGCGTACCCAAGCTGGCCCCTGATGGTCCTTTTTCATTTATCAACAGATGCGACAACTTTACTTTTAATCATCATGAAGACAAGTCAGATCAAGCATAAGTGATATGAACAACGAAGATACCAACACGAAGAAGCACTGGCCAGCATAATACGAAATTATAAGTACGTGATTATGTTTGTATGTAAATTTTTAGCTGTAAATGTTTGTAATAATTAAATCAATATTCCTTTAGCCAAAAGTTTCCTAAAATAATTAACAGAACCCTGAGATAAAGTAAAAGTTATAAAAGTTTGAATATAAAGTTTTTATAAATAATTAAAATAATGATTATTATTAAGAGTAATAAGAAAATATTAGAATAATATTATTTTGCAGAAATCAGCATTTCCTCGAATCACTTCATAATTTTAAGGCTATTATTATTGGAAAATTTCAATAAAGAAGCAATATTTACTTTCATTTTTCATAAAATTATAATAACAAACCATTATTGCAATTTCCCAGCTACAAAGTATCTGCCCCTTGTAACGTTGATCATTGTGAACAAGCCAAATTGTAAACAATATGATCTCTCAGTTCTATGCGGTCTTAATGCATAATATTGTCTATTTCAATGTTTCATAATAACATACTTGGCTAGAGAATTTTATATAATTAAAGTAATTGTTAGTTATCTAATACAAATGACGATTTAAAATAACATGGGTAGACATTCATTGCTGTGAAATAGCATTGTGCATGAAATGGTATTCATTCCTCATTTCTTCCTTCCATATTGGCTTCCAATCTGTAATCTGGCACATATGATTCTACTGGACCTGGTCTAGTAACTAGTTGACTGTTTGATGAATGAATGAATTTAAAAGACAAACAGCCTCTATCTCCTACATGCTGCTATTTATAGGTCACCACATTATAAAATAACAAGTACATAGCACCGAATAAAATAATATTTATTTTGTTTGGTTGTCAAGAACATTTTCTAAGGTTATTCAGTGTCCTCTAATCAAAATACCAATAGCTCTCTCTTTCCCTATAAAGAGATCTGACTAACCAAGGCTGTGTTGTTGTGGTTGGTCATGTTGGAACTGTCAGTCTTTTCACTGTGATTTATAATGGGAACAGGTAAATTTTTTGAACCTTTAATTCAATGGTAGCTGAAAGTAAAGATTTGATAATTATTTTTTTAATTATTAACTAAACTAATTTAAATGAAATAAGGAGTGATTGACATTTGAGTGAAATTAAAAAATGTCATTTCATCTTCTGTTAATTCATAGAATAAACTATAAAAATGACTTTCCTCTGGTCTAGTGTCCACAATCAATGTTGTTTTCGTTTCGTTTCCTGTGACAATATAGCAATAAACTTTAATAAAAGTACCGCTTCTGTATCTTCATCCATTTCTTATCTCTCTTTGGAATAGTTCTGTCCCAGAAGTGTTTTCAATTACTGCGTTAAACCAACTGTAGTCTCAGCTTAATTAAAAACAGACTTGATGAATGCTATAAACACTTTGGCTAAAATCTATGGCATATGTCATTAGTCGTGGTGGCGGTAAGGAGCTAGCAGGGGTAGTTGGTGCTACGCCTCTACCTTTTATTTATTCCTATTCCTTTGATATTTCAAAGACCAGTCAGGCCTTCAGTGCAGTCTAGCCTAGGAGGTACCGGGTCCTTCTAACCCTTTCTATTGTTTGTAATTATTCAATCCCTTCTATTAATCATTACTTATCTTTGTTACAGACACTGAGGTTCGAGTCAAGCAAGAACAGTCCGAAGAAGCATCCCAATCCTACTGTGGTGAGATAAACATAAAATTGAAATATTTTTGAGGATAACATTCCTTTCTATTTTATTAATTACTTTTCAGTATGTTACTGATTTAGGTAGTTTTATTCTAACGTAATTCTGGTTCTCCTTCCTCCATAGCGAATAAATTTCTTACTTGTATTATACCCAAAATCGAAGACCTGTCTAATGTTACACCCTTATATACTCTAATTAAGGGCAGGGCAGGCAGACTATCCAATTAGGAGCTAATTAAAAAATTGAAATCAAATTTCAATCGAACTAGGGAGTTTAAATCCCCTACATATGAAGGCATAACACTAACCATGACACCATAAAAGTGTATTTCAAATTGCCATAATTCTTACTATTTCCTATTATATATTAAAGTTCTTTAAATTTGGTAGTCTTGAAACTTATTTCTGCTGCTTGTCTGATGTGAGATAATGCCTGTTAAAGAAGTGAGGAGTTTACTTACAATCACAGATAATGGTGGGTGGTTTTAATTTGTTAATATTAAGGAGATACTATAGTCAGTATAGTGTGCATAGGACACACAAGAATAAATGCTGTGAAACTGAGGCTATTTATAGGTTCCAGTTCTTAATATAACATCATCACTATTTGGTCCATCGTAATCTATTGTCATTGACCAAACCCTCTCCTGAAAATAGATAAACTTAATCTATTCCATCGCTCTCAACATGTCCTCCTTCCCTCAAGCTGCACGTCAACGTGTTGTATCCTTTCTCATTTTCTTTTACTTTGTATATGACTATAGTATATGGAGCCTCTCCGACAAGTTGAAGTAAATCATGAACTGTTTTTTTTTTATATTTGTTTTGGGACTTTGCGACACTCCCATCTCTATGCCAACTTAAGGTGGCTTTTCTCCTCATCCATGGACAATAATTCCTTGTTTCGTTCTTTTTCCAAACCATCAATTCTCATTACCCTCCAATACATACAATATCCTTTCATCGATAGTTCAAATCATTAGTTTACTACCTGAGCACAAGATTCCTTCTCTCTGAATTTTGTACTTCCTACGAAACTGCTTCACCACTCTCCAGAGGCGTGAAGAATCCCTCCTTATAACAGCCATGCTTTATCCTTACAAAACTTCAGAACCCTCCTGCTATGCCTACATCTCATCAATATCAAAACAGATGCTTCAATTCATTTATTTCTATATTAGAACTTTATTAAAGTTGCAATCTTTTTAATATATTATTCTAATATTTGCTATTTATTAATAATATTTTAATTTAATTATATTTTCTTTCATATAATTTTAAAAACTTTATATTTTATAACTTTTACGTTAATTCAGGGTTCTGTTAATAATTATCTAGGAAAATTCTGGCAAAAAGAATATTGGTTTTATTTAAACACATTGAATAACTAAAATTGATATACAAAAATTAAATACGTACGTAATAAAGAATACTATTAAAAATAATATTAAAATGGTACCTTGTAAATTATTCGTAACTTTATACTAATACTGGCCAGTGCTTCTTGTGGATATATCTTCGTTGGTAGTCTTCTGGTTGCGTGGTCCGGATTAGCGTCTTATAAGATGCAGCGCGTGGTCTGATACGTCTTCCTTTGTTGTCGCATCTGGTGAAAAGTGAAAGTCGTCCACCACGAGGCGGCTAGCGTCTCGCTACCTCTTCTGCTACCTGCTCTGTCCTCTGATGAACGAAGAGTGAGTGTATCTTTTGGTCCTTGGTCTGCTCGTATATATATCTGCATCTCTCCGCTGCCTTCTTGACTTTCAACTCGTTATTTAATGCCAGTTGTTTTGAATATTTATTACTTTGCTTAAATTAGAAGTTTATATAATAAATGTTTATATTAAATATGATATTATTTTTATTTCAATTATTAATAATTAATATGACGACAATAAAAACGTTCATACTTTCAAAAATGAATCACGGATCGTTATTACGTTATTCAATGCTCGCTAATTTCGAGTTTATTTAAACAAACACTATTAAAAATCATCATTTTAAAATATCACAATATTCGGGTCCGCTCCGATTTAAAAAAAATTTTTGAGCTTGTATAAAAAAATTTTTTTTTTACATTACTATTGATCTTACATTTACTTGTTCATTATATTAATCATTTGTATTTTCTTATAACTAAATTACAATACCAAAATGTATGTCACCAAATATTTACATGTACTATACAGAGATTTTAACATTCAATTATTACAATAATTTTTCATTTTCAAGTCTTTACCTTGGTTGATTGAGATTATTTTCATAATAAGATTTCTAAATTAAATTTAATTCTCTAGTCTTTAGATTTAGACTTTAACACATTTTCAACTTTGATTGTATAGTTAAACATTCTAACATTTTAATACAATATAATAAACTTTAAATTTCCAAATTCTTACATATGTGATTGATGTTATCTTATAATAAATTATTTCAATTGATTTTAATTTCAAGCTTTTCAATGTCTTTTACCATATTTTCAAATTTTATTTTACAACTAAACATTTTAACACTTTAATAGTCTATAATAAACTTTAAGTCCAAATTTTTACATGTGCCTAATTGCCATTTTTTAATAATAGATTTTTCTATTAATTTTTAATTTTTTATTTTATTTATGTATTTTTTAGTTTACTTTTTTACATTTATCCGATTAGCATTATTTCATAATAATGAAGTATAACTCTTTTTTCTTTTCTTTTTATAATTATATTCGATAGTATTAAAAACATCCCTGGAGTTATTTTTAAATTCTGTCCATTTGTTTATTTGTATGTTGTTCGTATTGAACTCGCCCAGGGGAATTTCACTAGCATGATATAAAATGTTAAATTTGACTCTATTCCAATTCAAATTTTTAAATATTGTACTTTTAAATCTATTTATAATTTCTACTGGGTCTGAATTTTTTAATTGCTGAATTTATTAGTAATATAATTATATAATTACTATTTGTCTGTTCTAGGGAAGATGACAATTGATAATCATGGACAATGGTAAGTTATTTAAATTTTTGTAAATTAGAGAATCAGTTTTCTGGCGACTGCTCTAGCTGTTAGTATTTACTTCCACTTATCATAAACATTTTCTTTTAATTGTCTATTATACATTAATGTTGCTAGTGTCCTAATACATATTGTTCCTGTCTGTCATTTCCAGAAGAGATAATAAACATTAAGGGAGGATCTGATTATCAGAGACAATGGTGGGTGTTTTTGATCTTTGTAAATGTTACAGAGGTGTTATAGTCAGATTTTTTTTTGTGTTAACCCAGCTGTTAGTATTCAATTCCACTTATCATTAGTATTTCCTTTAATTTTCAAATAAACATGATATTTCTTTTATGTTGCTATTATATTAATACATAATTATTTTCATCTTTTCTAGGCGAGGTGAAGGAAGAAGAGGAGCTGATTATCTCGGACAATCCTGGGTGGTTTTAATTTTTGTAAATGTTACAGAAATACTGTAGTTAATATATTTGCTCTTTCTGTTAGTATTCACTTCCACTTATCATCTGTATTTCTTATTAATTGCCTAGTATACATTAATGTTCTTTAATGTTGCTACTTCCTTGATACATATTCCTCCGGTGTGAATGTTTCAGGCGAAGTGACCCACATCCAGGAAGAAGAAGAGCTGATTATCACAGATCATGGTGAATGATTTTAATTTTTGTAAATGTTACAGAAATACTGTAGTTAATATATTTGCTCTTTCTGTTAGTATTCACTTCCACTTATCATCTGTATTTCTTATTAATTGCCTAGTATACATTAATGTTCTTTAATGTTGCTACTTCCTTGATACATATTCCTCCGGTGTGAATGTTTCAGGCGAAGTGACCCACATCCAGGAAGAAGAAGAGCTGATTATCACAGATCATGGTGAATGATTTTTATTTTTGTAAATGTTACAGAGATAATTATTAATAATAGTGGAATCTATAGCACAACAAAAATTTACTTTATTACAGAGAGATTGATAAGCTCTTAATTACCTTCAAATACAAAGGTGTTGGGTAGTTATCAGATGTGTGTCCCCAAGTGGGGAGGAGACGCCCGCCGCGGGCTAGGGTCACTAAAACCTCTAGCCGCCGTCCGGCGAGCGCCTAAAAAGAGATAAGACGGGTGGACCTGTGCTCTTTCACCCTGGCTGGCAGGCAGCTTAATTCGTTTTGATCTGACACCGTAAGATCTTGGAAGGTGTGCTCCGACAGTGCATTCTGTTCAGGAGAAGAGGAACAGGGTAGGTTTATAGGTAGTTTATGTGGTCTTGGAATGATCACGAATTCACACTCGGTATCTAAGGGTAGGCGAAAACTGTCCGGATCCCAAAGGCGAGTGTGAACCGGAGAGAAGCAGACTGGATTGCCGTGGGAGTTGCTACTAGGTAAAGTTTGTGGGGCCAAAGCAACCGTCATCTACGAGGGAGAGGTCTCTCCCAAGGAGGTGCTAGTTTTAGCGAGACGAATGCAGAGATTCCCACTAGGAAGGTGTGGGGTCTGACAACGCCGGACTAAAGCATAGTGAGACCAGGAGGGAAAGAGAGAGAGAGACGCAAAGGTAATTGAATGAGAAGGCCATGGTTTGAGTAGAGCAAGCGCCAGTGAAGAGAGAGAGCAGTGTTCCAAGTGCTGGTTCAGTTCGTTCTGAGGTCCCCCCTAAGACGGCCTGGTTATATAGGCAGGCCAGCCATAGTGGGGATGGTTCCCCACTAGCTTCTCCCCCCTCTCTGGCTGACGTCATAAGCTTTATTATTAAAATATGGAAACATAGATAGATATTTTCTGGGCCGAGAAGAGGGGAACTTCTAATTAAGAGTTTGACACAACAAAGGTTACTGCATGTCACTTTCACCTTGCATTCGCTTTTTGTCTTTCCTTCCCCGATTTACTGCCTTCTCCTTAACGATCAGCCTGACCAGCAGAGTAGTCTGCCATATGCATTCATATATAGCTTAAATCATGAATTCCTTGCAACTCACTGGTTTAGAGCAAGCATCACATTAAGTATCGATCGGGAATAATCTCCTGCCCTTCCCAGCTTTGTTACGTATCTGACCTATTTCCTATCACATATTCTGACAAGAGCTTACTCTCAGACCTCTTTATGCCTCACTAGTGGTCCGAGGTTTGAAAGGCTTTACTGAAATCTGGTAGGATGGGGATAATAATCATTTTTCTTGTTAGTATCGGTTGATACATGATTTCTGTTTATTACTTTCGATTGATTGATACTGTTCATATTAGTACCAGTTGCATCCACAAATCTGCCAGTAATGGCTTCTGGGGAAATAGCCTTTTTATTAAATTCTCCACAACATATATCTCTTTCACCAACTCTGCTCTTAAAGCGATATCACTAACCTGATCTTTGCACTTTATTGATATTCTTAGGGGGCAATGTCCGAGAATAATGACATTTTGTATTTCATCGATGATGAGAATAAAATCAGAGAAGGTCAGGGAAACTTTTACCTTGGGTTGGGATGGTATTACACGACTTATCTGCCACTTTCATACAAAGTTCACATGAATTATTCATTAAAAAAAAAAAAGTAGTGTTTTCTTGAGAAACTGATTCCACCACTTAATTCAGCACTGTAAAATACATTAATGTCACGAGTCACACTTGTAATTGAGAAAATCAGTTTTTTGGATATTGCGCATGGCGAATGTGAAAATTGTCCGATCGACTTGTGTGACCATTCATTTTTTTTCAGTGTGTCAGGACAAACAACAATGTTCGTATTCAATTTTAGTGTATGATCAACCTTGAAGCAACCAAGAGGAGGTATATCAATAAACAAATAGAAAATATAAAATTTTATTTGCGCATAACTTTTTCCCCTCCAGTTTTGGGGGATGCAACCTGTTGGACGTGTTAAAGGCCTGTAAGAAGAGGACTTTAGGAAAGTTGCGATTTTTTATCTCAGGGGGCTCTAAAATGTAAAGATCCGTTAAAAAATGCGTATCGAACGAACATTTGACCCGATCACAATACTTCATTGCCTCGGCTACCTCTGGTAATGATCTGGTGGTGATGTTCCATAATTATTGACTGCTAGATATTCTAAATATTTCCCATCTGTGTACAGTGGCGGTCTTTCCATGCTCCTGGCGGAGAAAAGGTTAAAACTATCCAGTGATCACAGATTACTTAGTGATCAAAATATTGTTTAGAAGTAATTTTCAACTTTCAATAATGAGATTTCTCTGAACATTTTAGTTAAGTCGTAAAGAATACTTAATTTTCATCAATTATATGTAAAACACGAATAATAAGTGGTTTTCAGATCTAAAATTGGATCACTCAGTTGGCTTAGAGAGGAAATTTAAATTTTGATTATTTTGGTGCTGCTTTGTAGTGGCGAGTTTTCAAGCTAAAGCGATTTCTGAGTTTGAACAGTTTTACAGTTAGCTCCTTAAATTATAAATGTTTTTGGCTCTTCTTACTTAAAATGAGACTATATGTTTTAATCTTTTTAGCTTCTTTATGAAATTTCAGAAGTATTTAATATTTAAGAAACACAGTTTTAACTGCTTATGATATTATGTGAGTAAACTCAGATTAGTATGTTAATTATCTATTATATTATCTGTAAAATGTTTACTATTTATACATAATAATAAGTTACTTTCATATAAACAAACCATGAAAATGTACAGATTATGTTAACAAATAAAGTTTGAACCAATGCTGTCATTGTTTATCTATGTATATTTACCATCCTATTTATCCAAGCAATGTTTTCATTTATTAAGATGCTTATGTGTTAACTTCCATTTGTGATGATCATGGTATTAAAATATTATCACACTTGAAATATATCTTAATTGAAAGGATTTTTTTGTTGGTAAAGTTTAGAGATGGCTCGATATCTGTCTTTTTATTTCACACTTTCATTATTAAACTTTTTCTAATAATCAATAAGCATGTCAAAGACATTTTGTCTAAAATTCATTTTCTTTGAGACTAATAAAGTTCTTAATTATATGACATTTATGGCTTATTGTTATTGATCAAAACAAAATTCCTTTCTGAGAAGAAATTGGGATAGTGTTATATATATTGGTAACTTGATGTGTTAATTTTTTTTTTTATTTAAATGAATTCTTGATAATGTGCTTGGCAGGGAATAAACTTTCTCAATCGGTTATGTGCAAAGCAATCGGTGAGAAACTGTTGATTTACTAATACCTTATAATTTTAGGGAATAGTTGCTTCAGTTTCTCAAAGTTGGGGTTTCACAAAAATTAATGGATTTTTTTTCAAAATAAGAAACTTATGTTTCGTCTGAATGTCAGACAGCCTGTCTGAACTAAATTTTATTATGAATTTCATGTAATAAAAAAATAAATATTTTTCATATTGAGTAGGATATCAAATTAAATAAATACCTTAACGTTTTAATTAACAATATGTAACTTTTAAACTGTTTTACACAAAAAAAAAAGTTCTGCACCTGCACCAAACTAAGATAACAACGTATTTGTGTTGCTCTTCAAATCAACTGTTTTTGCTATCGTTCATAGGAAGTGTTTTAGCCATCTCATTACCTCCCCATGAGTCTGCTGACTCAGCTCTCGAAGCTGTTCGAGAGAATCATCCACCTAGATCTCTCCGAGCACTGCGAGATGCAAGAAGTCATCCCACCAGAGCAGACTGGTTGCAGTTTCGCACTTAAGCACAGGCTTAAGTGCGGACAACTTGGAGAGACTGCAACACCACGTCGCATCGAACGTCCGGAGCAACAGAGCTACCACTATTATCTCACTGGACTGTTCGAAAGCCTTCGACTTTGTGGACCACTACACCCTACTCCAACGTCTGAGGGAATACGAATTCTCGGATCAGCTACTGAACCTGATGACTTCATACCTCACAGGCAGAATTTTTTCGGTTCGTATAGGCACCACGTCTACGACCCGAAGAAAATACACTGCCGGTGTCCCCCAAGGATCAGTGCTAGGCCCCCTGCTGTTCAACATCTACACCGCCCACATCGTTGGAGCCTCGTACCCTAACTGCGAGGTATCGGCGTATGCAGGCGACATAGGTGTCTACAGCACTAGCATCAATCCCACCAGTGCCCTGAAATTTCCTGAGAAACTCGACGCCGTCAACATCAAAGTCAACCCAGACGCAAGGAATCATATTTATTTATAAATCTGGAAGAAAGAAGTTACCTAAATCCTTCGCCTTAGACGGCAAAGAGTGCACTGTGAGCAACAAGCTATGCTACCTTGGGATTACCCTCGGTAGACACTTGTCGTTCACAACACATCTCAGCAAGAAGTTAAAGAGTGTTAGGAAAAAGTTCTACAGCCTAGGACACAGCCCGGCTTTATCAGTACGCCTCAAGCTGCTAATTTACCAGAGCGTCCTGAGACCTGATTTGATGTACGGGACCCCGCTATTCAAGTATCTAACTCCTAAAACTCTAAAAACGCTCCCGCAATTCCAGAACAGAGTTCTCCACACCTCCCTCAAACATACCCCGTTCGACCGAATGAAGGCAAACGAGATCCACGAAAAATTTGAAGTGCTCACCAACCAAGATTTTATCAAGAGACGACACATCAAATTTTTCGATTCACTTCGACACAGCCCACTATTCTCCGACCTTCAACCACCACCAATGACCGTCCGATGGAAGCACTCCTAGACCGCCGAAGCCTGGAGACAGATGGACCTCATAGAACCCGAGCCCCCTGACGGGGACTGAACGACCCACACCCAGCCGAAGCAAAATGACCCCTTTTACCTGCTTAGGGTAGGTCGATCTCCCGGCCGACTACGAACCAATGCCTAGTACCCCTAGGGTCCACCATAGGTAGGTTTCCCACCTGTTTTTTATAAGTTTGAGAGCTATGGAAGAAAAAAAAAAAAAAAAAAACCCCATTCCAGTTATGTAGCAATGCTACAGGAAATACAAAAATTATTTGCAAATAGATTTGCCTGAGGATCTATAATTATATATAATCACCTGTAAATTTAAAGGGGCTATGAAAGAAAAAATCATTCTAGTTATATTACCATATAAACCCACCTATCCCTAAATAAATTTATCAAAAGCCAAACATGTAGAACCTCCAAAATATCTAAGTCAGGAGCTCAGTTGGTGAAGCCTTTCTATAAGTGGCAGTATCTTTTTTATGACTTAGTATCAATTCATTCATTAAGATATTATACAAACTGTAAATAAACCCTTAATTGAAGTTTGAATTATTTTTTAATGGTGAAAAGTTCATAAATGTTTGTGAACAACTTTAAGGTATTAAGTAGGTTAAACAGCCTCTTGAATAAAATAAATTAGAATAATATAAACCTACTTAAGGCATCTTAGTAGTAGTTGCTTTAACTATAAGAAAAAAAATCCGAACAGCTTTAGAGCTCAGACATGAACAACCTACAAATTATAACTGTTTGTTTCTTAACAGCATATTTAAAGGTGATCAGTGTTTGTACAACTTAAGACTGCAAACATAGGATTGTTTCTTTATAACAGGACAGGAGAAAAAAGTAATAATATTATAAAATAACATTGTATTTTAATATACAATAAGCTTGAATCGAGAAGTACAAATATAATATACATATGGTACAAAACGAATAACTCACCATTGAATTACATTTAATAAAAAATAATTCCCAATCTAGAATTGGAATAGGAAAAAAGAATTTGCATCAGTCTAGGAAAGAGAAATTAATGTGATTTTTAATCGACTTCCTCCATCCTTGAAGCATCCTCAGAACTGCCTTCCAATTTTGGCATCTCTGCGGAGGCAGGTTCTTCTTCTGTGACAATGGTATCATCTTCATCGATCCCCAAGCCAAGCTTGATCATCCTGTAGATTCTGGAAGCATGGACTTGAGGTTCTTCAAGGGTGAACCCAGATGAGAGAAGCGAAGTTTCAAAAAGAAGAATGACCAAATCCTTAACAGCCTTATCATTTTTGTCAGAGTCAGCCTTCTGCCTTAATGTGTCAACAATTGGGTGGTCAGGGTTGATTTCCAGATGTTTCTTGGCAGCCATGTAGCCCATAGTTGAAGTATCCCTCAAGGCCTGTGCCTTCATGATTCTCTCCATGTTGGCAGTCCATCCATACTGAGATGTGACAATACAGCAGGGGGAGTCCACTAGCCTGTTGCTGACAACTACCTTTTCTACTTTCTTATCCAAGATGTCCTTCATAACTTTGCACAAATTCTCGTATTTAACCTTGTCTTCTTCCCTCTTTTTCTTTTCTTCATCGTCTTCAGGAAGTTCGAGGCCCTCTTTGGTGACCGAGACGAGCTGTTTGCCATCATATTCTTTCAATTGCTGAACAACATACTCATCAATGGGTTCTGTCATATAGATGACTTCAAAACCTCGCCTCTTCACCCTCTCAACAAATGCTGAATTGGCAACCTGGTCCTTGTTTTCACCAGTAATATAATAGATATGTTTCTGGTTTTCCTTCATCCTGGCTACGTAGTCCTTTAGCGAGCAGGCTTCATCACCAGATACAGAAGTGTGATACCTTAATAAATCTGAAAGTTTCTTCCTATTCGAGCTATCCTCGTTAATTCCTAGTTTCAAGTTCTTACTGAATTGCTCGTAGTACTTCTTGTAAGTATCTTTGTCTTCGGCAAGTTCGTCAAAGAGTTCTAGACATTTCTTGACTAAATTCTTTCTGATGACTTTGAGAATCTTATTCTGCTGGAGCGTTTCTCGGGAAATGTTGAGAGGCAAATCTTCTGAATCTACAACACCCTTGATGAAGTTCAAATAATCAGGAATAAGATCTTCACAGTTGTCCATGATGAAAACTCTCCTCACATATAACTTTATATTGTTTTTCCTCTTTTTGTTTTCAAATAAATCAAAAGGTGCTCTCTTTGGTACAAAAAGAAGAGCTCTGAATTCTAGCTGACCTTCAACTGAGAAGTGTTTGACTGAAAGGTGATCCTCCCAATCATTTGTGAGGGATTTGTAGAACTCACCGTATTCTTCTGGTGTAATATCATCAGGGTTCCTGGTCCAGATTGGTTTAGTTTTATTCAACTCTTCGTCTTCGGTATACTTCTCTTTGACAGTCTTCTTCTTTTTCTTGTCCTTATCTTTGGAGTCTTCTTCTTCATCCTCACCTACATCTTCGATCTTGGGCTGATCTTCCTCTTTCTTGTCTCCTTCGCCTTTCTCTTCCTCTTCTGCTTCATCGTCACTGATTTCCTTCTCTCTTTCTTTTTCAACGAGCAATTTGATGGGATAGCCAATAAACTGAGAATGTTTCTTGACTACTTCCTTGATCTTTTTCTCTTCTAAAAATTCTGCTTGGTCCTCCTTTATAAAGAGAACAATTTTGGTTCCCCTACCAAGAGGCTCACCAGGATCAGGTCTGATGGTGAAGCTACCTCCTGCTGAAGACTCCCACAAGTACTGCTCATCATCATTGTGCTTTGAGCTGACTACAACTTTGTCAGCAATGAGGTAAGCGGAGTAGAAACCAACACCAAACTGACCAATCATCGAGATATCTGCTCCAGCCTGAAGTGCTTCCATGAAGGCTTTAGTTCCAGACTTAGCAATGGTTCCCAGGTTGTTGACCAAGTCAGCTTTGGTCATTCCAATACCACTGAAATAAAAAATTATTGTTAGAAATATCAAAATTTTAGAAAACAAAAATAAAAAAGAATCATTTATTCAAAACCCGCAAATAATTATTATTGTTGTGCCCATAGCTGCTACTACCCTGTCAACATTATGCTAAATAACATGACACTAGTCAGTACTAAATTGATGACCTAATGACCAAAGGCCTTTTTGTATTCTATTAATAATAAAATATGAAGTTGCATTTTTTGAAACTTGAATAGGTTTAATCGGGTAGGTACTCCCTTGATTCCAGTGGGGAACAGACTTACTTCAGGTACCTGCCCATACAAGCTCTGGTATAGAGTAATTCTCTAGAATGAGGAACATAACATAAAATTACATCACAACAGGGGAAGTACAAAAAAAAGTATGAGTGCTATTTAGAAAATTAAAAAAAAAAAAGTCACTCTCCATATAGTCTATATAACAACTGTAAATTTCATTGTAACTTGTAATAATAAATAAATATTTACTTAACAGAACTAAAATTTAAATTTTAGCGAAGAAACATTTACTCATGGGAATGAGATGGATGGAGGATGGCTATTTAATCAAGCCATCGTAAATCTTGTTGAATGAAAGTAATCATTAAATGAACATTGATCGCTGGAATTGTTACACTAGACATGTAATTTAAGTTTAAAGTACAATACGATATGATAAAATGAACTTACGTATCAATGATTGTAAGGGTACGATCATTTTTGTTTGGGATTATCTTGATGTAAAGCTCTTTTCCACTCTCAAGCCTCGAGGCATCGGTCAGAGATTCATACCTGATCTTATCCAGCGCCTAAAAGTAGATATACTAATTTTAACAACCAGAAATAAATTCTTTAAGAATAATAAACAATTATAACTTATAAAGTCAAGGGATCCATGATTTTTTCTGAGAGCATTAACGGACTACCATTGCCTGGAAGAAGATAACATTTCTGTTATCTTCACCTCTTCCCATCTGAGCGGGTTGGTGAAGCTTAGACAATAATTTGTTTCGATTTCTTATGAGTGTGAACTGTCTGATGATTTCATAGCATTTAATTAAACAGTCATTAGTAGTCTAATAAGTTGGCCAATTGAAAACTTTGTTAAGGTTATATACTACTGAATAATGTCTGATAATTTAATAATTAAATTACAAAAAAATTAAACCATTTCTTTGTCTTAAGTCTTTAAACCACATATATCACAAGGGAATGAACTAATTATTCCAGTCACTTAGAAACCATATTGGCAATAAAGGAAGATAGCCCTTCATTGAACTTAATCTAGTATATAGCTTTTAATTGTAAGATAGTGAGCTTTTTCCTTGATAATAAAAAAATTGAATTCTTAAAAGGACATTAGGGTCGAAATAATTATCTTATAATCCAAGATAATTTACTTACATCAGATGAGTTGGAGATCAATTCCCTGAGGAATATTTCTTTATTTGAATAGAATGTGTTAATGATGAGTGACATGAGCTGAGCAATCTCTGCCTGGAAGGCAAAGGTCTCCACCTCAGTCATTTCAACGTCTTCTGGCATCTGAAATAGCCGATATTGATATAATTAGAGCAATAGAAACAATATCAGGATCAAAACTTTAAATTCTGTAGTTTCCAGTAAGTAATGAATAAATCAGATCATATAGGTAAGACTATATATCGAAAGGTATATCCATCGGGAAACTCACCTTTGCTAGATGTAAGGATCAAGAGAATATAAAAGACAATCAGATGGTTGAATGCGATACCTCACGCTACGAGGTTTCAGAATTGAATGGCCGGGACGCGTCGTCGCCTGGCCCTGATGAAGGAACAGCTGGTCTGGAATGTTCCTGAACATTCTCGAACTTTTAGAAGGATCCAGAACTCAGAAACGTCAAACTATGCCATAGTTATTTGACGGTTTTGACACATCAGCTACTAAAGAAAATTTCACTAGAGTTTTTATTCATTTATGAATATTTTTAATATATATTTATCATGCTACATATATTTAATATATATATATATATCTCATGCTTGATAATTAAAATCAATAACCGCCACTTCTTATCATTAATCGTTACCAGGTTACATTTCACCAAGTCATATTTTTGTTTTTATATTGCATTTGAAGTATTTTCTAGTGATAACACCGGTCGCCCTATAATGAAAACCTATCTCTAATTACCAAAGCTATAAAGAGGAATAAAAGAAACTCCTAGAGCAGGACTGATAACGCGAAGTCGCACTGAACCTCGTGTCTCTAATAAAATATGTTATTACACTACATTTGCATGTCAAGGAAATATGAAATTTAAAAAATGGATACGAAAAACTCATTTATGACTAAGTACTAGTTGATAACAGCTTTGCCATCTCCAGTTTACTGTATTTGGTTCTTCCTCAAGATTGAGAATACTTATCTATTTTGTTTTATTTAATGCATATTAATTTAAAAATAAAATATTATTAAATCTATAATGTAAAAGTTGACTGAGATGCGTTTACAACATTATGTCAAACAATTACAAGTTAATCATATCTATAAAACTCCCCCTCCCTTAACCCCTAATTTTATATTAATTAAAAAAAATTGAATATATAGAATAACTTTGTATATAATGAGCTGTTAATGGCTGTTTGTACTGCATGCTTTGCATTGTAAGCAGTTTTTGTAAACCTAACATATCTATCAACTCTATATAATGCAAAAAGGACAAGGTGATGGGGCTCACCTTCTCTATATCACTTTTTTTTTTTGCCTTCCTCCTTAACCCCTAAATTTGTAATTTTTAAAACCGTTTATTATACAATAAAATATAATTGAGCTGTGGGTGGCTCCTTGCACTGCATAAATGGATTTTGCAGTTGTTATACTAAATACTAACATTATCTTTTTATTGTTAATTAAAAGTTTGTACAAATGAAAATTGGGACCAGGTGATAGGGCTCACCTTCGAATTACAAAAGGGACTTACAGGCTATATAACTAATCTTAAATCTAGAGCGGTCCTGCCTCGACTGCCTTCTGCCATTGATGGGTAAATCGTGGGGTTTGGTATATATTGCAGCGAATAAATGAATTTGATAATCTTGCTACATGACCAGTGTATATATATATATATATATTCCTTAGAAGGGCACAACGGTTTACGGGGTTGGTATAGTTTATACATTGGCTACTACTAGGGGTGCTTGTGTGCTAAACGTGGCTCTGTCTTTTAGTAACAGCTTCTGTAACGGTGTGCCAGTCCAGTAACAATCTGGCACAGCTCCAACTGCTACTGTGACACCATTGGAGCAGTGACAAATTACCAGTACCGGTCCAGTGACAGTGAGCCTGATCTTTTAACAACTGTGAATGAAAATAAAACATGCCTTTGACATGGTTTCTGCTTCCCCACCACTTACTGTTCGATAGAAACGTTTTTATTTGTCTCAAATTTCAGTTGATTTCTATCCATTTTATCTGTCTATCTTGTGTGACTCATTGCTGTACATTCTAAGCTTTACAAATTTTATTATCTGTTTCCTATTTTTTTGTCTAAAAAAAAAAATTATATATTTCTACGTTTGTCACTTGAATCCATTGAGATTAATCACGAATCGGACATAGACTAAGATGACTCGAACATTCCTGAAGAAACTTTTGTTATCGTTAAAGAAGAATCCGAACATGAGAATTCACCGCTAGAAAGCGCAGGTGAAGAACTGTCAACTTCAAAACAGCTTATCATGCCCGAGTTGATGATGTTCAATAAGATCCTTTCGACTGAGTTAATTGTGGCAATACTGAATGTCCTGAGAACATCCAGCAGTATTACGGCAAGAAAAACTGTTTCTGCTAGTCTCAAGCACACAACATCGTCGGAGTTCGTCTTTCGAGACCACAGGGACCCGCTTTTGGGAAAAAACTGACCCCCCGAAAAATCTGTAACCTTTGTGTTACAGCCAATATTGTAGGAACAAATGGTGGAACATAAGAAAATTGAGACCATGCGTATGCATATCAAATTCCGAAATTCTTCTCACTACCAAAATGTCAAAAGAGATAAATGTCATAATTGGTATCGATCTTCTTTGCTGTATTTTTAATTCAACAAAAAAAGCAGTATCGTTTTTTTCGACCTCAGTCTGTGGCTGACCGATCTTCAGAGCAATCATGTCCGAATAAAAGGTGCTCTGCTCAACACGGAGCCTTGAGATTTGGCGATGCCGCAACGAGCAAAGAAAGGACTAAAACAGACCCTGCCGCAAGAATATCTGATATATTTTATTCCTTGATTAGAAACTACCGAAATGTCTTTGAAACCTTCGTGCCATTTAGAGGTCCAGTTGGATCTCTGTTTTATAACTCCCACAATATGGCATGAAAGTAATGAGTGCTGATGACTCTCATAATTCATATATTTTGATGCCTAATTGTACACTGGTCAAGTTAGTGGTAATAATGTGATATTGCTTCTTGTAAAAATTAATTTATCCTACAATATATTTCATAGTGACATTTAAAATAAATAAACTTTAACAAAAGCCCAGATGAATATTCTTTTCCCAATAACATTGTTTTAAAAAATACGAAGAAGTTCAATGTTTGAGGACAGATACTGCAGGAAAAGTATATATTATATATGGTTTTCAATGTAGTGGTCCCTCAGATGGTGTGTACTTAGTTAGGGCTGAAAAAAAAAAAATATATGCCCTGCTGAGGGACGTACATCTTTCTCAACCATTATATGATTATTTAATATTCTAAACATAATATTTCCTTAATGCTTGCTTAACACATATTCGCACTAAAATAAAATGTCACATAAAACCTAGCCTGTTGTGATATGTTTTATTTTATTTAAATCGAGTTTAGTTTGTAATTGTCAAAATTTTAGGGTTTTGTTAACATAATTACAAATTTTATTTAATTTCCCACCTATCAGACAATTTTAGACACTGAAAAGGTATACCAAAATAATCTGAGGAGCTTTGAGTTACTACAATCACTAAAAAAATTAAATGTGTTCTTTTCTAATTCAGTACTGCACAATTTACAAACATATCAGGCCTCACTTTTGCACACTATAATATAAATGTAAATATTTCCCCCCATACTTATTTAATGGTTGTTATAAGTTGCAAAGTTTTTCTTTCAAATAATATTTGTTAGTATACTGGGAGTTCATTGTCAGCTGTGAATTGAGATATGAGTAGGTAGATTATTTGTTGGGATATCGGTTTATATTAATGAAAGAAAAATGTTAGATTTTGTATAAATGTTGAAACTTTGTAAATTAATTTGATAAGATCTAAAATCTCTCATTAGCCGAAGCTGACATCCCAACAAACTCGAAAATTAATTCGGAAAGTATAAATATAATAAGTTACTGGATATGAAACATTGGATTAAACACCTTTTGTAGCACTTCATTGTAGATACACCAGACTAATTTTTTATAACAGTTATTTCTTAATATAAATCTTCAGTATTGACTCTTTTATTACATTTTAATTTGTATTGAAAATTGGAATTGATTACAGTGAATACCCAACACACTAAGAACATCGGGGGCCAGTTTTTCCTCTGTAAGGGTGCTTTTAGCACTGTGGTGATCACCTGTTGGGAATATCAATTATTCAGAGGAAATTTGTCTTTATGCTAGTGAAATAATCAGAAAGAATTGATTTTAAAAAAATTATTGATCTCACAGCAAGCCCAAACCGCTTGAGTAACAAACTGGAAAGTTCTCGTCATATACAATAATTAAAATTCCAATTAATCTTTTTACGTTAACTTACTTGATTTAAATTTTAATATGAATCAGGTTTTAAAAATAATAAAAAAAAACAAATTTTTGAAGAATTTAAATTTATTTAAAATTGACTATTTAAATGTTCAAGGTTGGATTCTGATTAAGTAAACACAAGAAAAACTAAATAATAATTCTACTTAACCTACTTTTACAAATTTTCTTTTTGAGAATCAAATTCCCCTGCAATTCAAATGCCATAAAGTGGTCGGAGAATTTAAATCCGACCTTGAAAATGCTGTATTAGGATCAATTGATGATACCGCTAAATTCATCTTCATGATCTTTATCGAACATTAAGTCCATCGAAAAGGAGCATATGCAATAGTGGAAACTCATAGAAAATGGAGATGTTATCTGAGTAGATGCAATAATATAATTGAAGGCAAGTATAGCAGGGACATAAAATCAGGCAGATTGAAAAAATCCGGAAAAGGTTTTTCCTTTAATATGAATTGATGTACAATAGCTCTTTGATACTTGACATGTGGCGCCATTAAAGATTATAATGATAGACAAATGTTCGCTCAACAAATTGCTCAAGTCCAGCTTTACCCTAGTAGGATTAAGGCCTGTATCTCATAATAAGTTCATATTCCTACCTGAATAAAGTTCTACTAAGTATAAAGGGTCTGTTTCCCTTAATTGGACAGTGGAACAGAATTCATTGAGTCAGGAGCACAAGTCTTCAGTTACCTTGGGGAGTTAAAGACTTTCTTCTTCCTCATACCCTTCACTCTTCCCAAATAGCACAGCACTGTTGTGGTAATTTCTCCATTCTTCCCATATCGGGTAACAGAACGAGTTGCTTGATATTTGGCTTAGACATATGAGCTTCAGCAATTCCAATACTTAAGACGGCCAGTTTCTTTTCCCCTTTGACTAGGAAGTTGGACTTTTTTTTAATAACCAGATCTTTCTGTTGAGTCTTCCTAAATTTATCATTAACCTCCCATGGTAGTGTCAATGTACTATGTACACACTCCCTAAGGTTAACTGGTAGGCATTGGCTTGTTGCGACCCGTTTCTGGCTGGATCATCTTCAGTCCCCCTCTTCACCGTTTGGTAACAAACATCACCTGATCTTTGTCTTTGAGGGAAGGTATAGATTGTGACGAGTGTTTGTCCTCAAATGAATTTCTAGTTAGAGGGTCTAACTTATTTAATGAGCATATCAGTTTGGGTAAAATCCCAATTGTCTAGGAGTCTTAGGGCCTCTCATGTGTATTTAAGAATCATTGTAGCTCAATATACTTACTATCTATCAAAGGTGAGAACTCACTTATTTTCCCCTGGTTAGGTGCTTCTTGTTTCATTAATGCTACTACAAAGCCTATAATAATAATTTTCTGAACCAGAGGTATTCCGGAAATTATAACTAGTACATAATTCTTCAATGAGCAATGAACAAATTGAAATCTGCTGCCAACTTAAGATATAAATAATGGATACTCTGGCCATTCCTCTAGGTTGCCATTTAAAATCGGTAAAGAGAGTTGAGGAGGCTTAGCTGATACTTGAGAAACAGATTTAGCACAATTATCTGAAGACTGATAGATTTTACATAATTATTTTTAGTACAATCGATATTAACTTTAGTGCATTTGTATAATTATTAACAATTTTGATCAGTGTCATATATTCAACCCTAACATTAAACACCTACGTAGTTTCATGAAGAATTTTCAACTTGGCATCAATTGTTGATAATCTAGTAAACTGGGATTGAAAATCTTGATTATCTATAATAAATAGAAGTTATCATAGCAAATAGAGTCTACCCTACTGTAGAACAGCACTTTCCCTGTACAGGTTAATTTATCAACAGAACCCATGACTTATCAGGAAGTAGCATTGAATCACTCAATCTAATATAAAAATAATGTGAGCAATCATCAGTGGAGGAATTGTCCTGTTTCTTCAAGATATCTGTTTGGGTTCCAAAATTTGTACAAAGCTGAAACAACACACTAGAATTAAAGCATTTAGGGCACCAGATTAAACTAGTAGAATTGAAGAAAAGCAATGGAACTTAAAATATAAGGCAAAATTATCATTAATATGCCATTTGGATCTGAAACAGATAAAAAACATAAACATTTGTAATTTTAATAATATTTACCTTATCAGGTAAATGTATGCCAGGTTTATGCCTTTGGACTCCTTAAATAGACCTCCCTTCATTTTCTTTCTATTTTAAAATAAAATTCAATTGATCATAAAAATATCATTAGAATAGATGTGTTTGGCTAAAAGAAAAGCTCTTTTGTCAGTGGATATTTATAGAATCCCTCTGATTACTGAACAATGATCCATTAAAAAATTTACATACTGATTTAAGACAAGTAGGTTCTAAACATCTTGCTAACCAAATGATTGTGTGGACCCAATCAACTCCTGTATTGAAACCAGTGCAATGAAAAGATTTCACAATCGAAAAATGCATGTTTGCAAATACCTTACAATGTAGGTGAAAAATTCAACTCAAGTGTGATGTTTCCCATAATTAAGGGTTTCATAACAGAGCTGCGAGAAAGTTATGAACACAATCTTAATAAATTTTTTACCTTTTGCAATTATAGTCAACTAGACTTCCTGCAAATGAAATGTTATTAATTAGGTTGTGGAGACCTTTTATTTCATATTCTACTCAGGATGATAGGAAAATATTTATTTAATAATTAAAAAGTAATTAATGACACATAATCATGCTTCATAAACTTAGCAGTATTTTTTCATGTTGTCAGGTCAGCAGATAAAATCTCAGGTAGAATTTCTTTTGCCTCTAATGGGGTGTTACTATAACCAGGACAGATACAGGATTAGATTTTTGGTTTTGAATAAACACAATGAAATTCTAAAAAGGAATAAAGTACCCCAAATTACTTAAATATCATGTAATATTTTGGTATTTACAAGCAATATTTTTTAATGTACATGCCATACACAATAATTGTGATATGATGAAAATTAACACCTAATTTTATCACTACAATTATAAAATATATAGCCTTTTATTTTATTTAGCTGTTGGGGCAATCCAGTAAGCAGCCACCTTATTCCAGTCACTTGGGGCGGCTCCACCTATCTTGGGAAGAATAACAAAATAACACTTGGAAGGGAAGACATTCTCATTAAAACAAATAAAGGACTTTATAATCACAAGCACTCATTTTTATCAAAAAATACAATATGAAATATTCCTCTCTAGTTTGTCCCAGAAGATACTATCAATAATATAAAAATATTAGTTTACCTTAAGTATAACTATTTCTGAATAAAATAGCTTTTAAATTTTTCTAAATTTGCTTTACTAATTATTATCTCAAGGATAACATATTGCTGGTTATTGTCATCAATCACACAACCAGAAATTGCAGCTTCCTTATGAAGCCAAAAATATTCTCTACCTCCATTTTCAACCCTGACTTTAACTCGAAGCAGTTGCAAAGCTTTGATCACTCCTTTCTCAATTTCATTCTCCAATTCATCGATTCCTGTCTGTTTTAGACAGGAAACAAGAGTGAGATCTCGGTCACCACTATTAACAGTTGATAATTTGTCATGTTTGTTGCCGACCGAAATAATATTTTCTTTTACATCATCTCTTAAATTCAAAATTTCAAGAGTTTTTAAAACTTGTGTCTTTTGCATAATGTAATCAGGATGGCTAATATCTTGAACATGAACAATTACATCGGCTTGAAGAGCATCTTCCAAAGTGGCAACAAATGGTTCCAAAAGGTTAGTTGGTAAATCAGAGATAAAACCTATCGTATCGACATATAATACCTTCATATTGCAAGGTAATACACCAGCATGAACAGTGACATCAAGAGTTGCAAATAGCTTATTTTCAGGTTTAAGCTTTTCCTGTTCAGTTAAACACTTAATCAGAGATGTTTTTCCAGCATTAGTGTAACCGACAACTGCAACAATCGGAAATCCTAAGCTTCTTCGCTTTTTTCTTAATAATTCTCTTGTTTTTCTTAACTTATCAATGGACCTCTTGATCTGCTGTTCATAAAAAGAAAGAGCTTTCAAACGCTTTGAAAGATAAGACTCCCCCGAACCAATTCCCGAGTCTTTAATAAAATTTTCACTTTCCATTTCGTTGACTCCCTTAATTCGTGACCTGACATAAGGAATTTCAGCAAAAGATACTTGTAGTTTTGCTTCCTTGGTTATTGCATGTTTTTTAAAAATATTAATAACAATAGAATATCTATCAAAAACCGGTACACCGAACAGCTTCTCAAGTAATAAGTGTTGGTCAAGTCTCAAAGACTTGATATTTATAAAGACACTAGAAATTAAATGGTTTTGTTTAACAACATTTTCCAAAGATTCAAGTTGGCCTTTATTAAAAAATGTTTGCTTATCAAAAGAAAGCAGTGATATTTTCTTCGTCTCGACTACTTTCCAATCATGAAGTGATTTAATAAGTGAAACAGCTTCCTCCAATTGGAGGTCAGGAGATGTATCCTGTTTCTTCTTTGGTCCCCATTTAATGTAGGGATGTACAATAAACACTTGATGTGGCATACCACCCAGTCTTAAACTCCTAGGGACTACATTTTCCATTGTATCATCCCTGAACATTTCAAGAGGGGATTGAATATTGTCTGAACTTTCAGTGGTACAATGCCGTTTAGAGCTAAGTAAAATGTATTCTTTATAGTGAAAATGTCCATGATTAAGAAAATTAATTCCTAAGGTACTTCTAGAAAATTGTAAAGTAGAACATCCAATATTTTTTTGACCAAATCCTTTTAATAATGATTTAATTACATTCGTAGTACTCATAACAGGCATCATTGCTATAAACAAATATAAACCAGTCAAAGACAATCTCACATTACATAATTGGTGATAGTCTTGAAAAAATGTTAACACTCATAATTTATTTTATCTACTTCAATTCAATTTAGTTTGAAAAACGCACATTCCAAAGAAATATACTCTAACTCCATAGAGTATGTATTTAACCGAACAACAAGAAGTAACAATTCTGATGTAATCTTAAAGGTTTGCCTAACCAAACTAGTATAAGATGCCTGTTATAATATGTAAATATTATGTAAAAGTCTATGACGCTTCTTGTTTAACTCCGGTAATTTTTCTAGGCATTAGTCAGAATTTTAATTATCACTTGATAAGTTCATTGAGTCGTTTTTAACTACCATTAGTCTGAGAAAAACATAATTGTCATGCTAACAAATTTTTTTTAAAAAATGAGTCCTTCAATAATATCCTATATTTATATGTTTTGATATTTACGAGTACCTCTTTAATAAACTGTTGTTAACACGCCCTCTTTGTTTGAGATTTTAAAACTAATTTCGAAATAATGATTACGTTCTATTGTCAACAATTCTGTATAAAACACTTTCCAGATTAACTACATTTGTATTTTTTAGCGTTAAAAAGAAACCATCGAAAATCCATGGGCTCAGACAAAGGTGAACTGATACATTTCAGGATCTGCATACAACTTCATAGTTGTGTAATGTTCCCTTAAATGCTCACCAGTTAAAGAGAAATTCGACGTAGACATCTAATATTCTTTGACCACTCACACTCCTTAATATTTTAATAAGGCCTGGAAATGAGTAATATATTGGGCTAATTATATTAAGAGTTATTTTGGGCTAAGTTAGATACAAAGTAATGTTCAGAAAAACTATGTTTCGTGCAATTGTACAGTAAAAGCTGTTAGCTTTGGACGTTGAAATCCCATCAAGCGAGGCGATTCTATTTCAAGATAAAATTACTAGAACTTTTCTACCAAATACCGTGGATATTAGGCCTGCACCGTTCCGAAGCATGTACAAAAAACGGTTCTACAAGACTCGGAACAAAACATAACGTAACGAAAAACTTTTGAAAGCAGTGTCACCTAGCGGATAGTAGCGAAGTCAGCAGAACGGCCTCTATTTGTAGAAACATTAAACCGAAATGATATATTTCAATTGTGTAGGTCACGATTCTATGTATTTTTTCTTTGACAGATAATAATAAACCTTGAAAGTTTTAGGTTCATTGGAGTGTTTTCATCATACCAGCCTTTATATCTCAATACTGGTAGATTTTTCCGCACAGGGTGCATTGGCAGGAATTTTGTTTTTATTAATTTTTTTATTTATGGATATTTTATCCCTTATTATGTAGCAGTTCAATGGAACCAACCGATTTTTATGTATATCGTAAAACTTTAAAACTGTGAACGTTCCTACTGAATTTGACAATATATGCATGAGGTAGCTTTTTTTTTTGTTTGAAAACACTATTTAATATATCGGCTAATTCCCCAGAAAAAAAGCTATATTTTAATGGAATTTTTAATTAAAGTTATTTTTCTTGTTTAAATTAGATCAAAGTATTTCCATTTTGAATGAATACTTAACTTTGTTAACAAAATAAATATCACCAGCCCGACTCCTTTATAGGACCAAAAGCTCTATAAACTTTTAACTAACAACGTTTAATGAAGTGAACAATGTCATACAATCAAGGGTTTTAGTGATATTCCTAATTATTGATTGATTTTCATAGATTTATCGAATTATTGTTATTAGCATATACGTTTAGAAACAGTTTCTATAGCACACCCCTGCGATTGATACTGTACATCTAATTATGGCCACAGCTGTTTTATATAAATATGTAAAAAAAAGTAAGTGTTCAGTAAACTTATTCTATGTTTTTCTGAAATTGTAGTCCACTAACCCTCAATACATTAAACATATTCTTAATCAGTATATCAAGATCTTTAATTCGATAGTCTAAACAATATGCTAGGGAAAAAATATTTATTTGTTACACATTCATTAACTGATTAATGACACTTGTTAGTTTTTTATAGAATTATTTTTATTGTAATCATCACGCTATCAAATGGGACTATCATGCAAATTTTCATGTCTCTGAAAAAACCACTGGTTGAGTTCCAAGTTATGAATACGATTTTGACAACTTTGTGTAATTACAGATCTAAAATATAAAAATTACATATTATTAATCATGGTGACAAAATCTTTATTTTGAAACCCTACTAAATACTGAATATTACATGTATAAAGTATATTAACACGTTGACTGCCAACTACGAGATAACTCGTAGATTGCGTTCTTTTCTAGGACGCCAACTACGAGTCATCTCGTCCTGTGTTTACTTGCCATTTTGGTGCAGCTACGATTCAACTCGAAATATATCAGTGCTATATCGATAGATGGCTCCTGGGAAAATAATTCAGTCTTTTGTTGTCCACAAATTATCATTCGCATTTGATGTTGTTACTGGGGAATCATCGTCATTATCTTCAGATTCGGGATCAACTTCAGGTTCGGAGACGACTTCAACTTCACTATCACTTGAATTCTCAGAAGGTTCATAATCGCTACTGTCGTTGCAATCGTCGCCAAAAATCCCGTCAAATTCTGAATCACTTAAGTTTGCATAGTAGTCAATTTCATTTTGAGCCAGTGGTCTTTTCTTATCCATATTGGGTTCAGCTTTAGAGAAGCGACAGGTCGAAGCGTGTCTGCGTGCGAATTAACTCGTAGTTTGCTTCCGTGAAGTTGATTTCTGTTACAGAAACCAACTATGAGATAATTCGTAAGACCTTTTTTTTTAAAAAAACACATTTTTTATGATAACTATTCACTAGAATTAGAGTTTTTAATAATATAATGTGATTTTAATCAAATTGTCATTTTAGGACAGATTTTTGAAAATGGCCGTGGCAATCAACGTGTTAACTTTGTGTAGTTTATAAAAATACCATTTGCTAATTGTTAATAAAGACCCCCCTTCTCAGTGTGGTAGAAACTGATATGATTATCTATAGAAACCTCATGTTGCTCTTATGAGAAATCCTTCCTGAATACAGGAGATTAACTTTAGGTTAATGAAAAGAAATAATGGTAGGCCAATGCAGGACAAATAATAATAGGCTAAGCTTGATAATAATAAATAATAATTGATGACAAATATGTCATGATCACCATAAGGCATTCAATTAGATAAAAAAAAAAATCATTTGAAATATCCAGTTACTAATATTTATATACAAAATTCTTTACTGATTTCTTTTTACAAAGGGCTGTCATCTTGTTAAATGGAAAGTTATTTGGATATTGAACAATAACAATAAGCCAAAAACTTATATAATGAAGAACTTTATTAGACTCAAAGAAAATTAATTTTAAATAAATTCTCTTACTGTCTTGATAATTGATTAGTGGAAAAAGTTTGATAATGAAAGTGTTAGATTAAAATCATCGAGTCAAGCCAGATCTCCATTTTATTTTTGTAAAGACATACTTTACAATAAATAATGGACCTGTGATCATATTTGAATACCTTGATCATCAATCATGGAAGTTAACAAAAAAGCATAATAATAAATAAATAGTGCATTGCTTGGTACGTAGAAACATAGCTAAACAATGATAAACTGCTTCAATATTTATTTATAACATAATATGGGCACCTCCATGATTTATTTACATAAAAGTAACTTATTCTTATGTATAAAACTGATCAATAAACAGTGAAACTTTTATAGATTAAATAATAAATTAGTACCGTACTAATCAAAGTTTACTTTCTCATTACCATAAGCAATTGTTACTTTGTTTCAAAGAATATTAAATGCTTCTTAAATGGGTTAAAAAGTATTAATTGGAGTTTCTCACATTCACATATAGTCTATTTTTTAAGTAGGAAGAGCTGCTAACTTAGAGATACTTCCCACTCACTCTAAATATCTATCTTGTTGACCTGTACTGAATAGTCAGTTCTCTATTCACTCAACAGATCGCACTAATTTTTTTTTTTAATTTGTTTCAAATTTTAACTAACAGATGCATTCTAATTGAATGACATAAAATAATATTCACTATTTTATGGACATTTTTTCAGGAGAATCATCTGATCTCATTAATAAGTTCTAGAAATAATCCATTGATTTGGAATAGCTGTTTTTGTTTATAAGATTATTAATGAATGTGTGCATTGCAATATAATTTTGGAATGCCTGGAGCAAGTTACCCCCAACTTGGTGCATGTATGGCTTGAATCTTGAAAAAATAATGTGCGGGTAACATATAACCCTTGCAACTCAGGTGGTGTGTAAAAATAATAGAAAACATAAAAAATTATTAGGGTTGAATCTATATTTTTGTAGTGACACTCCTGACACCTTGTGAGTCCAAGTTCAGGCTTTATCAGCAGGAGGGAACAGATTGCCCTTTTAATGCGTTAGTTCATAATAATTCAAGTAGATGCCATTATGCTGGTAGTTCCCACATATACCAACTTAAAATGAATTAACCATCAATTCAATTTAATCATACTAAAATGATTTATATGAATAATATAAAATATTATTAATAGGCTATTCTTAAATTTTGATAAGAATTAAAACTATTATATACACAATAATCTATTAGGTTGACATCTATATTTTTGTTATTTATGGATAAACTTATACCCTGGGACGAAAACATAGGAATGTAGGATGAACACTCAACAGGTATTATGTTATAAAACAATAAAAAGTTTTTATGTGCATGCAAGGTATTGGTTATTTCACACCATTTAATATTTCGGAAACCCCTCCCTCCTAAAAAAAAACGATATTTGAATTGAATTTTTATTTTATATCTTTACTAAAATGTTTACATGCAATCTATGCACAAAGCATTTCAAGCAGTGCTTAGGACTTCAGATTTAATGTCTTTTTGACAAAGGAATTTTGTAGTATTGTTGTCCTATGGGAGGGGGGAATGAAAATCCATATAATATTTGTTCAGAGCTACATAGTCCCAGGATAATAGAGATACTGCTATTACCACTTTCACTTGTCAATTCCAAAGTAAGTACACTATGTTTCATATCGACCCACAGGGCAACGCAGTGAAGGCATCACATTTGGTTGACACTTGAAAAAATCACAGCGGGAGTTATGCTGTATACAAAAAAAAATTATCAAAACCAGACTATTTGACTTTTAAAAATCAAGTACTTAATCATAATTATTTTAAGGGGTTAATACTTCATGTATCATGCAATTGGCACAAAAAAATTACATTTTTTCCATCCAATTGATACGAAATTCTTATTTAATATGTCGTATTTTTTTTTTATTGAAATATAACATAAAAAATTACAAATTTCTTTATCGACATGTCTACTTCGTAAACATTACCACTAATAATAGTAATCTCATCTTAAAAAAAACAACAAAAACAATTTGATAATTACTCTAATGGTTAATTACAACCATTCAAACGAACACAGGAAGAATTCAATATAATTAACATTCAAGAAACTGGGTCACAATACCTCATGAAAACTGTTCAAATATAAAAACCTAAGCAGAATGTGATCTAATTTTACAGATTTATTACAACGCCCGACCCTTTATCATCATGAGCCATGACAAAAAAAAGAGCACATTACACTTAACAACTAATACATAAATAAAATTTAGACGATTTAAAAAAATATGGAAAAATTTCATCTACATGAAGTAGAAAAATATGTTATATAGTTTCTTAAACAAATGAAAAAAGAATATAGAAAAATAATTAACAACAAAAAAAGGTATGGAACAAGTGGAAACATATTTACATTTCAATTTATAAATAAATTAATTTGTACAACTTAAATTCTCATGATCTAAATCGCACAATACATACATGAGAGACAATTGTATCGTTGTCACAGCTTTGCCTTCAAATAATATAAATATCTCTCGTTAATTCTAGTTTTTCACACAAGATGTGTTTAGAAAAGTAGAGTGCTCATGCCTCCAGTCTCGCTCTGCTCCTTCACAAATATCTCAAAGTATTGGTAGATGATTGTCACGGCCAATAAGATACCGGTACCTGAGCCTATGGCTCCCATGAAATCAGCTAAGACAGACAGTGCTCCAATGCAAAGACCTCCAAAGGCTGCAGCAGTTGGGATGTATCTGTTCAGCTCGTGGATCATGGAGTTGTCACGGTGACCACGCATCACCATCTGCTGTTCCTTCAGCTGCTTGGCAACCTGAAATTCAGCAAAAAAAAAATGCAACAACTTGATATAAGTTTTGTGAAGTGGAACAGGAGTATTAAAAAAAGAAAATTGTTGATTAATATAAATTTTGTTTAAACAGCCATCTTTCTTTATAATTTTTTCTTCCAATAGACTTTTCAGGCCTTATTTAGCCTGGGAAGAGCAGGATTCAACCAAATCACCAAATGTTATTAATAAAATTAATTTTGCATGATTGCTGAGGAAAACTTCTGTCAATAATTGAAATCGCTAATTTCAATATTAATAAGATTTATCTGGTATATTTCTGATAGGGCTACTAATTCTTGAATTAAATAGCATAAAATGTCAACTTGTGTATGGAGTGGTAAAAATGAGCCGAGGCTAAACATTTATGCTTAGCGGCCCCAAGAAAAGTATGAAGGTAGAGAAAGAAGAAAAATGTCAACTAATTCCTATGCTCTTACACATGACAGAAATCAAATTAAAAATTAATTGCTACAAAGAGAGCAAGGCTTACATCTTTAGCTGATGAGCCAGAAACTTCAATCCACGTCTTTGAGAAGAAAGCACAAGAGCCAAGCATAAAGATGATATAAAGAACAGCATGAACAGGATCTTCCAGGATATGTCCCAGATTCTCAGGTGGAGAGAGGTAATAGCACAGACCACCTACTGGGTAAGCCCTGGCCGGTCCGCCACCTCCGACATCTGCCCATACACCGAGCATATTCACAAACACATTACCATGGAATTTTACAGCAAGCATCTGTAATTATATAAAATTTCCATAAATTAATTAGTTGTCAAATAGTTTAGTATCATAAAATAATTAAATGCTGCTTAGATATGCATTGACATATACCAATGTGTTTATCTTACCTGAGATATGACGTACAGATTTGACACTAGAGCGGACTGAAGAATGATGGGAATATTTGAGGTATAAAAGAGCTTGATAGGGTAACTGCTATATTGTCCTCGATAACGAGCAGACTTGATAGGAAGGTCTACTCTGAATCCCTAAAATGATATATTATGGGTTATATTAAATAAACTTTGTAGAGGAAAAAAATAATCATACATAAAATATTTTAATGAAACCATTAACAGTATTAATATTGAGCAGCTAAAGAAAAAACATAATAAAAGATTTGAACCTGGGAACTCATGATAAAATGCTCTTTTTAACTAAGCTATTCTGTATCAAATAACAGCTTTGTCTATCTCTTTACCTGGTCTTGGAGTTTATCTTCAAAAACATCGAAGAAATGATATATTTTTTAAGTGACCACAATATGGCCTATTTAAATTTTTCAAGAGTTCAACTGCTTATCACCGCACTACATAAATCATATGTTGTAAAAATAAAAAGCTAACGAGTTCTCAGAAGATTTAAAAATAATACAGTGTTGACTCCTTAGAAAGATTGTTGCTGTTGCGATTTTTCAAAGGTTGTACACGAACAGCTAAAGAGATTAGATATTGATTAGACTAGCAGTTTAACAGGGACAGATCAGATGGAAAGATCAACTTGATGGGGATCAGGAAGCCTTAACATTATATTTAATTTTACATTAAAATATCAGTGCAAATATAAAACCTACCTGGAAATATATTACTATAGCAAACACAAGAATGGTAGCTAGTAAGTTCATCAGATTTGGAAGATTTTGCCTGTAGAAAGCTTCACGTAATGCGCGCACTTTGTCTTGCCTAGTGGCCAAAAGATGGAAAAGAGCAATGACAGCACCTTCGAATTCTGTTCCTCGTCCTATTTAACAAAAAAATAATATCTTATAAATATAGCTTAACAAGTACATACATATATTATTGTGTAATTTATTATTTATAATCCCCCCAACTAAAACTGAAATAAAAGTCAATTATAAATTATCCTGCACTGTAAAAAAACAATTTATGATAATTAAAATGTTTTTTCAGTTAAATATAAAGCAGTTTTTAGGATATTTCCAAAATCGGAACCCTCATGTTTTCACATGTGTGTCTGTATGCTCTGGTCTTTGTGACTTACCTGTTTGACTTAAAGAGATGAAATGTTACATAGAAGTTCTAATTGATAAAAAACACTACCTACATACGATGTGTTGATAAATATGCACAGAAGTTAATATTAGTTTAATGTTTTAAAAATATAATTTTTAGTTTTGCTTGTATAATTACATACAAATATTTCCCTATTTCCTAGTACAATATAACATAAACCAACCATCCATATGTTAATCTACTACATACCAGTATTGACGGTTGCTGGAGAAAATGCTTTCCAAACAATAGTTTCACAGATGTTTGTAGCAATGAACAAAGATATCCCTGAGCCAAGACCATAGCCTTTCTGGAGCAGTTCATCGAGTAATAGGACAATAAGACCAGCGACAAACAGCTGAACAATGATAAGTAAGCATATACCAGCTCCGATCTCGGCTGGATCTCCGTACATACCAGTCATTACATATACGATTGCTTGCCCAACAGTGATTACCATTCCAAACACTGCAAAAATAAATATATAATTTTAATTGATAACCAAATTAATTTGTATTTGTAAGGAGGTTGGTTATAATTCCCTTATTTGGGGAATTAATGAATATTGTATTCATTAAAAACAATTGAGCAAAAAATGATATATCTATATGATATGGATTAAAAATTTTTATTAATAAATTAATCATCTCCCCACAAAATTTTATTTACACAAATGTATTTAAACAGACTTGCCAGTTTGTCCATGTTGAAATATAAGAACATGAGGAAGAATAAACATTTAACAACTCCAGTACAGTCAAAGAATAAGTTAAAATCATAAACATTTTGTTAATAAATTAAAGCTTAGCTAAAATATTAAGTTATTGTTGTTCATGTTTCTATATTTCAGCATTGTGGATGACGAGCCAAGTAAGTTGAAATACATTTTTAAAATTAAATTCAATGTGGGGAGACACTCGTTTGCTTTATTCAATAAATAAGTATACTATTCAATTTAACATAAAATATATAATAGCATATTATTTAATGTTGGTATAAATGTCATATTACATGCACATAATTAGAAATAATGTAATACATAATTGACATTATCACTTACATTTCTGTGCTCCGTTGAAAAGAGCTCTGTCTTTAGGAGTGTCGCCGACTTCAATTATTTTAGCGCCGGCGAGCAGTTGCATAATAAGACCTGAGGTGACTATAGGAGAGATCCCAAGTTCCATGAGTGTACCTCTGTTTGACGCGAGAATCACACGAATCCAATAGAAGGGATCTGCTGAGTCTGAACTCATGATTCCAAACAGTGGAATCTGAAATAAAAAAGACGTATTTAATTGACATTATTGCAATTAATTTATTACTACTACTATCCTTTCCCCTTCCCTACAAATAATAGATTCATCTTGCTTTCATATTTTTATATAAAGGAACTAGAACCTGCAAATATCTCCACATATTTGATTGAGAATAAGGCGAAAAAAATCTTATGAACAACTAACTTTAAATTCACGCCATACACATTCTACTCCTAAATTTCATCTCCTCAACAATTTTTCAAAACAAATACACTTATAATAAAAACCTAATATATTTTCTTAATGTATGAATACACTTGAATAGTTTATAACCGTGAACAGTAAACATAATTTTTAATTTAATATTAAAATAATGCTCTCAATAACTAATATATATATTTTTTTCCAAATGGGTTTTAACTGATTTAAAAAAAAAATCAAAAATAAAATTTAAAAAAAAATTTAGGACTTGGTTCTAAAAACATTTTTATTATAATAATGATAAAGGTAAAATTTTTATTATGTATAAGTTATAATTATTTCATAATATGGAGTATTAAACCAATAAAATATATTATAGTGGGGGGGGGGGAATACAAAATCTTCCTCAGTTGGAGGAACCCTATACTCTCCCCACCTCATATTAGAATTTTTTAAAACATTATTATTAGCACCCAGTTACGTAATGTTAAAAATAGTGCAATAAAAAAAAAATGTTTTGAAGCCTAAAACTGAGATGAAATGTATCTTTTAAAATATAACCAATAAATCATTATTAAGACTTTATTATATCTTGAAAAATTAAACATTTTTTGTTAATGGAAATTTTTTTGCTAATGCTGTGCAATATGAGAATGAAAAGAGTTTCAATATTACAGAAAAATCAATGAAATTAATTTTGTACTACATTAAGAGTTTTAATATATTATTTTTAAACAACCTGTAGAACAAATTATAAGCGGAAAAGGGGGCAAAACTTTTTCTAAGTAATACTTCAAGATAGGAAAAAAAAAAAAAAAGGGCCAAAAGTGAATTGCTTAATTGATATATTGATGTTAAACTTTGACATTTACTACTGTTGGATGAAGAAACTCTTAGGAGTGGAATTAACTAGTTTTCTTTTATGGAACCAGTTCTCTGTTATAATATAAGCTCTTAGCAATGAAATTAGAATACAAATAGAAAAGAAATTCCTGGCCTATATTAAAGGTTAATGTTATAGAACGGAAGTTTCTTAGCAGGGAGACTGGGACTTTTAATTTTGATAAAATTCATATTACTACCCAACAACAGCCAAGGACATCCGTGCATAATTGGTGAACAAGGTATGAACGATGACCAGACCTTGTAAATAAATTGACATTAGAACAAAAAAGAAAAATAGGAATATTAAGTTGCTTTTTCTACTACTTGACTCTCTCTCAAGGTGACTTGTAACATATGAAGAATGACAAGTTTTCAATGATTTACAGAAAACATAATACATGAAGTAGGAAGGTATCATGCCAACATTAATTTGACATATTTCATTGGTATTAAAAAGGAATAAAAAAGTTAGTAACTCAATTCAAAAATTCTACTTGAAGTTATTGGAACCGAATTAAACATTCTAAGAGACTAATCGAACAATTTAGGATCTGATATTTAATAAGAAACATTAAAAAAAAAAAAAAAATCAAATGTGACACATCACACAATCAAGGGTTTTTGTGATGGCTGAGGAAACAATTTTAATGACTTTTGGTAATTATAATCCACTAAATTCTAAAAAAAAACTACCACTCAAAATATGACTATGTAAAATCCATATTGAGTTAACAGTAGCAAACACAATTTTAACGACATTCTGTAACTATAGTCCGTCAAGATCTTTAATTGGATACCCTACTCGGTATGAAGAAAAATATAAATTTTAATAAGTAATTAGTAAAGGATCCTTCATAGGGTTGCTTAATCATCAAATTGAACTACCATGCCAAATGTCATCCACTAAAAAAATCACTGGTTGACAAAATGTCACTACTAATACAACAATGTTAATGATTTTTCCTAATAATAGTTTTTAATAACACAAATTAGATATTTCTAATAAGGACACCGATATATTCAGTTAGATACTTAACTCAAAATTGTAGAGATGTATATTTTTTTCAAATACCAAGTAATGAATCACAATTAATGGAGATGGCTAAATTTTCCATGCCTTCACAATGTTAAATTAAATGGGGGACAACCTCCATTGAAATTTCAAGTCACCAGCTAGAACAGTGGACTCGCAGACCGAAATAGGCGGCCAGGTGAAAAAATAGGGGTTTCTGGTTTAATTGGTTGATCGGTGGCTCTATTAGTCCCGTATTAACTATAAAGACTACCTGTATTCTTTCTCTACTCTAGCCTTTCCTTCTAAAATTTTAATTGCAAATATTATCAAATTCAATAAAAATATTGATCATTTAGCAGTTTTGGGGAGATGTTTTGAATTATTTGTAAAGGATACAACGAAATACTGACTTCCAAAAGGAAGTTCCATTTGACAAATTAACGATAGCCTATGTTACGGTTTAATAGCAGGCTGCGGGTTTCAATAAAAAAACAATCTCCTACTTTTGCCTTCCCACAAGTTATTTATTTCTTATTCAAAAGCACTTTCAAGCAGCCTATACTGACATTCTGAAGTGCTCATAATGTTCTTTATTTACTTGCTACTCTTCACTACTCTGAGTACCAACCCAGACACCACTATCATTAACAATATCCTAGAGGAGATCAAATTAGAACGTTATTAGCTTAGATGGCCTGTCACCAACAGATTCATTTATTTGCCTGTTATCTTCCTGAACCTACATTTGAAATTTGATGCAATCAATCAAAAGAATTTTTTTTTTTTTTTGAAGAGCTCGACTTTTGAATAAATAACACCCTTTCAATTGAAAAAATATATTAAAGAAAGATATATTTTAATATGACAATTTAAGTTAAATTATAAATATTTGGTTTTATTTAAAAAAAAAATTAAATTGTTAAATTTCAGTTAATAGTTATTTTATCTAATGTTTGTATGAGCACAATGAGCTACAAAATAAACATTAAGTAACAATCAATATTTGACCAGTAAATAAATATTATTTTAACCATTGAAGAGGGTACTATCATTATTTGACTAATGTTAAGGTTAAACATTTTATAATTTCAAGCCTAGAATAAAAATTAATAAGTACATGATAAATTTCAAGTACTATCTAAATGAATATTGAAATATATCAAAGAGTTTACCTGACAGCAGACCAAGAAGATGAACAGAGTGATGGCAGTCCATAGCACTTTCTCTCTAAACTGGATCTGTAAGAGAAGATGTAATACCTTAGAGCATATGTGACTATATTTGAAATTTAAATATATATGCAAATAGAACATATATCCTTACCTTCCGTTCTGGTTTAGCTATTTCTGGCAGTATACTGCAGAATGGTTTAATAACTTCCAAAAATTTGACTGAAAAAAAATAGAACACAAATAAAAATATATTATAGGCGACAGTGAAATATTTTCAAAAATATGTGGTTGTCACAATCTTCTCTAGTAAAAAAACAACTTAGATTAAGAATATTTAGTTATATGAAACTAAATACATACATGCTTAAACAACTTATGGTCTGACTGAGCATAACTCATAAAGCAAGAGTAAATAATTGTATAAGCTACAAAAAATTATATACTTTCAAACCCTTGATAAAGGAAGGACTAACAGTAGCTGCAATATACAAATATTACAGAAATTACAAAAGAGAAACTTTCAACATAATCTAACAGTACAAAAAGCCAATGATACTAATTTATTATAGAATGACTGATATATAATCGAAATAAAATAGTAAATATTACTTACTGGCCATGGTACAGGTCCTAAGTCACTGCCCCAGGGTAAAAACCTTATAGTCCTCTAGGGAATGCCAGTCCTTGGGTAGCTTACACGTCTAATGCAGACAGAAAAGTAAAAAGTATACCAATGACAACCACTACCCCTTACACGTAGCTTACAACAGTACAAAATAGTGGCACACGTAGCGGCCACAGCCTCTCCCATTGATTAAAGGCTGATCTGTCATTATAACACCACTAAAATAAAATAAAACTAACAAATAATCATAACAGAAAAAATCAATTAACAAGAATTTTCGGGTTATTAAAATATCCTGTGATAAATAAAATACATTTATCTTCGATTTAGTCAGAATTAAATTATTTTGAGTAGATCGGATAAAAGAGTAAATAAAATTTGTTTATTAGTTTTTATAAATTTAAATAAACCCATATGATTTTTTCTAATAAGCTGTTTTTTGTAATCGTAATTCTTTGGTGCGTTGCTAAAGGAGGCATTCTCATCAGGTTATTGTAGGCGTTTACTGAGTGGTGCTAGTGCAACTGTTTCTTCTGTAAAGTGGTTTTGGTTAATTAAGTGCGATGGCAGCGATTACTATGTTGAATCCTAAAGCCGAAGTGGTGAGGAAGACCGAAGCATTGTCGATGAACTTAAGCGCTGCGAAAGGTTTACAAGATGTCATGAAAACCAATCTCGGCCCACGCGGCACGATGAAAATGTTAGTATCGGGTTCTGGAGATATTAAAATTACTAAAGACGGCAATGTTTTGCTGAGGGAAATGCAAATACAGCATCCCACTGCATCTCTCATTGCCAGGACATCTACTGCTATGGACGACATCACTGGTGATGGTACAACTTCGACTGTATTGTTAATCGCAGAGCTGTTAAAGAAAGCTGATAGCTATATTGTGGAAGGTGTTCACCCTAGGTTGATCACCGAAGGATTTACCGTTGTCTGTAAGCTTGCAGTTGAACTGCTTGACACTATGAAAAAGCCAGTAACTCTTGAAGACACAGAGACACTTACCGCAGTAGCAAGAACAGCTCTTAACACCAAAGTAGAACCTAAAATTGCCAATGTCTTGACACACATATGCGTGGAAGCTGTCCAGGCCATTAAGTTGCCAGAAAAAGCATTAGATTTACATATGGTCGAAATAATGACCATGCAGAGCAGACTCGAGTCAGAAACTAGACTGATACAAGGGCTTGTGCTTGATCACGGTTCCCGTCACCCCAACATGCCCAAGAGGGTCACTAATGCTTACATATTAACTTGTAATGTCAGTCTTGAGTTTGAAAAAACCGAAATAAACAGCGGTTTCTTTTACAAGTCGGCACAAGAAAGAGAAAAACTAGTTGCATCTGAAAGAGAGTTTATTGAACTAAGAGTTAAGAAAATCATAGCCTTGAAGAAATCTGTTTGTGATGGTACTGATAAAGGATTTGTTGTCATCAACCAAAAAGGTATTGACCCGGTTTCATTAGATTTGTTAGCTAAAGAAGGTATTATGGCCCTCAGGCGTGCCAAGAGGAGAAATATGGAGAGGCTCACTTTAGCTTGTGGCGGTACTGCTATGAATAGTTTGGAAGAGCTTAATGAAGAATGCCTTGGTTATGCTGGTCTCGTGTATGAACATGTTCTTGGTGAAACCAAATATACATTTGTCACTGATTGTCCAAACCCTCACAGTGTGACGATCCTTGTTCATGGACCCACCTCTTATGCCATTACTCAGATTCAAGATGCCCTGCGTGACGGCCTGAGAGCTGTTAAAAATGCTGTAGAAGATGGTGGTGTACTTCCTGGTGGAGGAGCAGTCGAATTGAAATTACGTCATGAAATAAAGAAAATTGCCGAAACAACTAAAGAAAAGTATCGTGTGGGTATGGAAGCTTTCTGTGATGCACTTCTTGTTATCCCGAAAACTCTTGCCATGAACAGTGGATTCAACACTCAAGAAGTTATCACACAACTTGATTTTGATGCAAAAGAAAACGATTCAATAGGATTGGACATACAAACTGGCAAGTCAATGATGCCTTATGACCTAGGAATTCTCGATAATTACTCAGTTAAGAAACAGTACATAACTTCAAGTATTATAGTTGCTAGTAATCTACTTCTAGTGGATGAAGTTATGAGAGCAGGAATGTCATCACTTAAAGGATAAAACGCTTACTAATAATTAAAAATCATATTTTTTATTTTCATAATGCATAACATTTTTTATTTATTTACATGAAAAGTTTAACTCTCGTCATTATGGACATTTGGCTTTCTATTAATATTAAATGTTAAGCACTTAAGTTTAAATCGAAAATATAATATTTTCTCCTTACATTTCTTTTTTTTTTTTTTTTATACATTTTCTCTTCTAATATAAAAGTATTATAATTGCCAGGCATTTTGGTGTATTTCAAAAATATGTGAACATTGTCTAAGAACAAAAGTGTTCTTTTTAGTTCAGGACTCATTTGTTTTAATTTTAATGTATTTTTTTTATTTATTAAAATACATTTCTAAAACCTATTTTATTTTATTTTATTAAATACTGCTTAATCCTGTCATTTTTCGTGGGTGTAAAGTCCTACTATGAAAAATATATTTTTCATTTTCTGAAACTTGGAATGTTTTACACTAAAAGAGACAAGTTTGAGTGGAATTTTATTTAAACAACTTTGCAGCTTTCTCAACTTAAAATTCCAAAAATTGGAGTTAATCATTCTGTCAATAGAAATTTTATTTAATTGTTATATTTGGATTTTTGAAAGTATCAAGTTCATACTTTTCTCATATTGATGTTTAAATATTAGAACCGAAATAGACAGCAAATGCGCATGTTTAAAGGACATAATTTGGTATATTGGGTAGAGTTGATCTAATATATTTTGTTTAAAAGCCGAATTAAATCCAATATGAAACCAGGGTTTTCATACCGGGGAGAATGTCTTTTCTGATGATTATTTTAGTAATTTGGTTAACCTAGAGACTTGAAATTTTTCATTGATGGTATGATATGAAAAATTGTCCAAGGTCATCAAGCAATTACTTGGTATTTCGCAAATAAGTTATTTCCTATCAAATTTATAAGGTATCAATTAAAGATTTAAACCTCAGCAGTTGTCAATGTTGGACTTTAGTGGACTATATTCATAAAACTCAATAAAATTTTGTTCACAGCCATGAGGAAACCCTTAATTGTAATTGTATATACATCACACTTTACTTGAATTTGTGTTCCTTATAATTGAACTCTATATAAAGGACACATTCTGCATTTGAGTTCAAAATAAGAGAAGAAGAATTATTGCAAAAGCACTTAGCTCATTTTAAGTTACTGCAAAGGTCCAATCTATAGTTAGGATCAACAGGTTTTGTTCGGTGAAAAAACTGAAACAGTAAATATTGCAATTTTTGACCTTAACTTCCTCACTCAAATATACTACAAACGTAGGAATGGTCAAAAATTAAAACATTTGCTATTGGGTTATTCCATACCAAACAACCTCAACCTGAAAATTTCAGATTTGGGTGGCAATTTTATACGTTATCCTCTTCAGTGATGTAAATCAAAATATGTTTTTATCTCATTGGATCTAAATATAATTTATTTTGAGAAATCTACTTTTTTTGGGTTCAATAAACGATGTCTAATCTTGAATTATTTAAATTGTATAAGGCCTAGAAAGCATTTGACCCTTTATTTTTAAAGAAATTAGATAGATTTAATTGCTACTGGACCATATTTTTTTCCTAACTTATCGAGGTAGTCGGTTTTTTATCAATTCTGAGAAAAATGGATGCTTTTTGCAATATTATAAACGAGTTCATTCTTGGCTATGGATTTTCTGGTGTGCTGGGTTAAGATTATGAAAGCAAGGTGTTAAGATTTCCTTTTAATTTATTAATGACCATCACTTAGACATAAATGTGGGCTGATTTGTCCATTAATTTATTTTTATTTTTTACAATTATTAAAATGTTAAGTTGAATATAAAGATAATTTTGATACAACGTTGATTAAATGAAAACCCAATGAGTTTTGACTTGTCTTAATTGAAGGTGTTATGAAGTATTGGGTTGGAAGAGATGAAATGTCAGATGTATTTATTTTGTTAAAATCATTAAAGTAAGAATCCATGTCTTGTTTACTAACACAATGGTAATTAAATTAATTTCTTGACATTTATTTTTCATTTTCATGCTACATCTTCCAGTTTATTGTGAACTGTTCAAGTTTTTGTGTAATTGTGAATATAATGTTATTCAAACGTATACATAATAATTCCAAAACATCAATAAGGCTTTTGATGATGGTACAGTGAATGAAAGAACTATATCGGTGGTTCTCTAGGTTTCAATCCGGCAATGCAAGTTTCGAGAATGAAAATGAACCTTGTGGAAGGTGTGAAACAAAGCTAGATGATGATGATAAGTTATGACTATAGTAGAGGCCAATCCACGTCAGACAAGTAGTGAACTTTTAAAACACTTAAACTTCTGTCATACAATACCTTCATTAAAGGGAAAACAAAAAAAATGAACCAGTGGATGCCACATGATTTCACTGATCGCCAGAAATGTTGGTCAGTTAACTTAAAAAAAACTATGTGATTTGCAAATACAAGTTTTACCACCATATTCACCTGACTTGTCGCCAACTGATTATCATTTTTTCAGAGCATTTGACACATTAATAAAAAACAAAACTTCCCTAAATAAATACAAGGCAAAATTTTCATTTCTCGATTTTAATTGATTTAAAGCCAAGAAGTTTCTTTGAACAAGGGATATAAAAAAAAAAACCTTGTCGGGCGTTAAGAGCAATGTATTGAAGCTAACAGAAGTTATTTTGAATAAAAATAATATTGTTGAAGTTGGTTTTTCTTTCATTTGCCCCATATCCTAGAAACTGATATTTCATATGCTCCTACCCGATAATATGTACAAGAAAATTGTAATTTTACAAGTAAAGAACTTTTTGAAGAATTTATATTTTAGGGAGAATGATCTCTGAAAGGTTTAGTTGGCATGAAATAATCTTATTGTTATCTATTTTAAGGATCGACCAGTGATAGCTCATAAGTTTTTTCATCGTTCCTCCTTTCAAAGCCTACAGTAGTCAATTTCCATGCCTCATACTCTGTTAGATACATCAGTATGCTCCTAATATTTTATCATTGGCTGCCTGCTTTTTTGTATGAAGTTAATTTACTGCCATCCTGTGATATTTTAATGTTAGTGTATTAGTCATTACTACATTAAACAGCCAGAAGTTGGGGATATCAGAATTGTTCTTAATTTATTCCTTGTAATGTAATCTCTGATTAATGCCTGGCTATTGGTTACTTTTGAGCTATGGGCATATCATATCAATCGTTCTAGTTTTTCAGACAGGTCATCTTATAGTTATTGTAGGAATTATGGAGCTCCTTTGTCACACTATGAAATCAAACTCTTCAAAAGTAAAACAGATAACAAAAAATGAATACTGATTATCGATTTAAAATTGTAGTACTTATATACAGTTGCAAATCTGTCACTGGAAATTTAGATGGGCACCACCTAATGTTAATACTAGAGTTTAGTAATTGTTGTTGTTTTGGTTTTTACATGATATATTTTTAAACTCTGCTAATAGGGTTTCAACTATATACTTCAATGGCAGGAGCATAGAAATATCCTCTGGGACTATTTAGAAAAAAATCTGCTCTTCCTGCCTTCATTCCAGTCAAATTAGACTGGTAAGTAGATGGATTAGATCAAGGGATTATGTGGAGCTCCTGGGTGATGCTAAACAAAAAAAAGCAGTCCCATATAATTAAATGAAGGTCATTAAATCAATTAGTAATTAATCAAATTTAAGATCTGGATGTTTGTTTTCACAGCTCTAAGGAAGACTTTACAATGAGTAGAAGAGTTTGTTGGGAGATGCATGTCTGGATCAGGTCCTAGTGTGGGAAGGAGATTGGCGTCGACTGTTAAAGGCATTTAGAAGAACTTTGCAGGAGTAGAATGGGTATCTACCAAGTCCTCACCTTCAGCTTCATAGGTGGCAATACTAGGTTTATATGCCTGTATTGTATGAACATATATATATATTGTAAATACTGTATGAATGAAAGAGTGAATGTACATTTGTGTATATGGTATGAATACCATCTTTTATCAGTAGGGCAGATTATAATTTTCTTCAAATAAACATCTATTAGATGGAGGAACTGACAATGCATAGTATGTCAAAACAGTTTCCATTAAAAAACGTGTAATGAAAAGCTAATAAAGTCTTTCTTCAACCTAAGCCAATTCCCTGACAAATTTATATACTCATGGCTAACAATGAACCCACAGCTTACTTGTGTAGTACATCATTATTGATTTAATTTTTTTTCTTCATTATCCTTGACATTTCAACCTTGTCTTGGATTAAACTGAACGAAATTGGAAAATACAAGTAGAGGAATTAGATGAAGTTATGGAGAGGCATTACCACTTCTATCTATTAGTAGGAAAACTTTCTCACAAAACCACTGTTTGATATTCCCACCCACCATGTTCTTACTCCTAGCCCTGTTGCAGATGAATTCTTGCTATTCCCCCAAAATTGATTCAGCCAGGTATCACGCAATTAGACAAGCTAGTCAAGATGATTCCTGAATATTGAGACATGGATAGTGAAATTTGCCGTACAATACTATAATATAAAGGCTCTCTAGTCACATGTTCGGCATAGATATAGTGTAGCATCTAGTCAAAACAAAACAAGAGGGGTCTCGAATTTTGATATTTCACTCTTCTCCCCTAATTTAACCATATTGCAACCCTATTGTTATTGCTGGACTCACGCCATATTCGGCATGAATATACAACAATTTACAAAAATTATGCGGAAATCACGATTTCAAGAGTTTAACACTTCCTCCTTCAATCCCCATTTCATTGTCGTACTCTCGGTTAGCTTGGATTTTTATTATAAAAATTATTGTTGAGTGAGATGAATAAATGCTAGTTTATGATTGGGAAATCGTTTGAGGTTGATGAAAGGAAGATACTAGATTTCCTACAAATTTATTGATCGACTTTTCGACATACCATCTATGTTTCTTAATATGTGTAATATTAGACATACACAGGTGTAAGGGCGATTTTTTCGGCTTATATTTGTAATAAATATGACAGTTACACTTGAAAACATGAAGGATTTCGGTGTATAAAACATTGAGCAAAAATAGTTAATATGTACCCGTACTCCCGAATTTATCATCGGTCAATAGCTACCTTGAAACTATTTCATCGCTCTCGCCATCTGCTCCCTCAGCCTACACGTCAACTCCTTGTATCCTCCCTCATTTCCTTCACTTTGACTATGGCTGTGTGGTGAATGAGGACCTCTCAGGGATTTCGAGGACAAGTTGAAGCGAATCATAAATTGCTTCGTTAGATTTGTCTTTGGGACTCCACGGCGCTCCCGTGTCTCTCGTCTCACCTGTCTACGCAGAGTTAAGGCGTCTGCTCCCCTCCTTCCATGCAAAATATTTCATTGATTCGCATCACCCCCCTTATACATACAATATGGTTGAAATACTCGGTCCTCTTCCGGAACACAAGATCCTGTCTCGCTGACCTTTATACTCCTGGCTACAAAACTCCAGTATCCGATCTCAGTATTCTCTACCTACTAATATCATCAACGCTTCATCCTTACTAACCTTCAAAGCTCTCCTATTCCAACACCCCTCACCATCCAAAGAGACGCTCGTTAGTCTGGGAACAATTTGTTCATGATATATTATTAGGGTGACCGGAAAGTAATGTTTTTTTTACATTAAATTCAAACATAAATTTTTAACAATTTTTTGTTTTTGATCAATAATGTAATCACCCTCGTTATCAGCGCCCTTTTGCCATCTAGTGTGCAAATTTTCAATGCCGAATCGATGAAAATCAATTGGTTTTTGTGCAAAATACTGGGGATGGCATTTTGGACATCATCCGAATTTTCAAATTTTTAGCGATCGGAATTAATGGAAATCCGATGGCGCAATATGGGTATGGTGGGTGAGGCTGAGATGAAAAATGGGTCCTCTATGATAATCCGAAAATCTCTCCGCATGAATCGGCACAAAGTAAAGCTAAACCAGGTTTACACTCCAAAAAGGCGCTTTTGTGTGTTTGGTGGAGTTTTCGCGGGTACCTGCAAAAACTGTGAATGCAGATATTTACAGTGAACAATTGGATCGAGTGAATCAATCTTTAATTGAAAATTGCACAGCGATTGTCAATAAAAAAGGCGTTATTCTGTAACACGATAATGCAAGACTCCACAAGAACCCTGGAAAAAATTAATGAGTTGGGGTGGGAGGTATTGCCTCAACCAACATACTATCCCCGATATCTGAGTTCCATGTATTCCGATCGCTACATTTTGTAAGTGGCAACAAATTTTAAAATTTGGATGATGTCAAAAATGCAATCTACAGATATTTTGCTAAAACCAATTGATTTATTGATCAGGCATTAAAAATTTGCACACTAGATGGCAAAAAGTTGCTGATAACGAGGGTGATTACATCATTGATCAAAAACATGATAAAAATTTATCTGTTTGAATTTAATGTAAAAAAACGACATTACTTTCCGGCCCCCCAATATATTTTCTGACTTTTATTGTTATATTTAATATTTAATTATTTACTATATGTTGTACAATTTGTTTAATTGGCTACTATAAGTAGTTATTATATATTGTTATGATAGTTGTTGGCTACCAGCTTGTATGCCACTTTATTTGTTTTCTTTTGTATTAATTTAATGCCATTCTGCATATTGCAGTTATTTGTTCTGGTTCCTTATTGGCGAACTCATCTATGAGTTTATTTACTAAAATCAGTTAAATATTTCATAATTATTATCTTTCCTATAGAGGTTCAAGCTTTATTTTACGTTTTCATTATTTCTTTTCTTTTTTTATTGTGAATTCGTCATCTGAACATAAATGTTATTCATAGAATTGCTATTCTATTCTATATCTGGTAAAAAGAAACTTATGAATAGTTAGCTTAAAACTACTATGTCAAAAATGTTAAGGTTTACACTACTACTTTTTACTATCTCGATGACGTTTGAACACCATACGTAACCTTCATTGACCGTATCGTTCCATTGTTATGTAGAAAAATAATTTTCCCTTTGCGGCCTTTAATTTCATTTATTAATTACATGGGCTCATTTAATTACAAGCATCTTTTAGGTGCTTTGTGGAAGAACAAGGGCAGGCTAGCTGTGGCACGTCCTAGCATCTCAAATGTCAACATAAATGCACAATTTTTTCATGTATCTGCCAATAATGGTTTAAAGTCCAACTTACCTGTAAAATGGATAAGACCGGAAAAAATTCCCTGCTTTCATCCAGAAAAAAGTGGTGATATGAAATCTTTGGCAAAAGTGAACCTTAATGAATTGGCACCAGAATACAGAGAATTGGAAGAATTAAAAAGGTTGTTTTCTTTATTATCAAAGGTTTATTTATGCCATATAGTTTTGAAGTCCATTTCTGGTGAATTTCCTGGCAGGAATTCGATAGGGTTTTCAAATTTTGTTCTGCTTTGTAATGAACATTAATTGTATTTGTAAAAGCCTAGTTTTATTAATAACTTCTAGGAAATTACGTTTATTCAATGCAATAAGGGAGGCTGTCCTGGTGAGAGCACGTTAAATGATCAGCAATTGACTTATCTTGGTTTAAAAACAAAAATTAAATAATTATTATTTATTGTGGCTTCAATTCCATCATTTTAGTAATTATTAGCCAAAGAAAAAATATTTTGTCAGAGCTGAGCTCTTTGAGTACTTGAGGGGTAATTTTAAGGAATAATTTAGTGACATCATCTGATCTGCTGAGAGGTCTTGAGGTTAGAACACTGACCTCAGAATCTTTTATCTTTGGCCAATGATTATAATTATAAAATTAGGTGAGAGTTTCGCTTACCTCATTCCTTTGCTTCGTAACATAGCCTCTCTTAATGCATACAGTTATAAATCCTATATTAGATATGTAAACATTGGTAAACTAAACACAAACCAAAATATTGCGGCCTACTGGACTTCATGAAGACAAAATAAAATCTTGATTTATATAAAACATATATAAAATTATAACATTCTAAAGAATTGTTGGGGATGGCCAACATATAAAAATACAGTTTCTCCAATCAAAATTTGATCCACTCGTCTACTCACTTATAGACAGACTAAAAAGTGCCGTAACAATAGATACAGCTAAACAATATTTTTCAAACCTCGTTGAGGAACCGGCTGCCTCTTTACTAAAGGGCGTTGCTATGGGCTGATTACTCACTAAAGGAATGAATGATCCTGTAATAAAGGAATTATTATTATTAGATTAGCAGAGGAGAAACTTTCCAGAGAGTATTATCTTTTTCAAAGCTTGTAGTTATTTATTTAAATGAGCGCACTCAGACTCGTATCATAGTCAAACTATACAAGACTCACTATCAGTCCACTTAACACAGATTTAGGTCAGCTTGCAGGATTTATTTTCATAGAGAGTACAAACAACGTTAAGTTTGAAAGAAGCTGTTATGTAAATAAATATTTCATGTGGGGGTGTGAAAAAAATCTGTTCCAAGAGCCTGGATAAATTGTCTATTCTATACAAATTTTTGCATGCCTAATTTTCTGAACTTTTTACTAGTCGGCCAGAATGCAAATTTTTTTTGTAATCGTATCCCTGTAATTAGGTTTATTTAATTTTGAATATGTTTTAGTGCGGATGAAAATGTGAAGAAACTTTTTACATTAGAATTTCTACCGTATAAATCAACCGTCAACCAATTGAGACAAGACTATGTGAATAAAGTACAAAGACACGAATTTGATGTATTTTCTCCAGAAGTGAGGGGTAAGTGTTAGGATACAGTATGCTTATGTATAGTATAAAGGCTGGTTCCCACTAGCCAATACGTTTTTGATTACAGTTAAAGTTGGACACTATAAAGATAGCGAAAGGTAATCAAAAGAAAATGACAACACAGGGAAGAAAGGTGGTTTTCTTTGGCCAAAATTCATTGAAATTTGTAACCATAAATATAAATAAGTGTGCTACGACTAAGCTTTTATACAAATAACATAAAAAAACAACTAAGAACTTGATTTAAATGCTTTAATTTTTCCTATGTATATTCGTTAGGATAAGGATAACAAATTATTCATGGTTATTAATTTAATTGAATAAGTATAAAAAAATTGATTAATAATAAATGAAAAACAAAGCAATTTTGAAGTGAAATAATTATTGAATGAGTAATGTGATTTCACAAAATACCTAAGTGATGAACAAAGACAAAGATTTAGAATTCTGAGAGAGAGGGATGGGGAAATTATGGTGTTAAATAAAGTCAATTATGTGATTCAAAATTGTATTATTTATGTAGGTACAACAGCTTTCAGTTTCTTAAGATCTAATTAAAATACAATCATTAATTAATACAATCAAATTACCAAGTTGCTTAGTGTCAGATCCTGCTACTCCAGCTGATAATTTAAGTTTTTCTGAGCTAAATTTGCCAAAAATGCTAAAACAACTACCAGAAGCCTAACTAATAATGAAATGACTGAATAGTCTTCTAATTTTATTTCTGGTATTAAAAAAATACATTTTTCTTAATTGAATCTATAATTATCAAATAAAGATGTTTAGTTTACTAATTTGATTATGAGTATTTTAAATATCATTATTAATTATATACTAAGTACATGTAACAGAATGCATAGATTAAATGTCAGATTTGATTAATTATATGTGGAGTGTATCATAAAAATCGCCTATTCTTCCTGCCAAACTCAACCATAACCATAGGAAAGCGTGTTAAATTTGAATCAGCATAAATTTTTTTTTTTAAAAGGTAGTTTTACCCATTTTAGATGAAAAGTGATGTTAATTAAATATTTATTTATTTAGACACAAAACTTCAACACAAGCAAAGTTTTTATTTTTTTATTTTTTTTTATAGTTGCCAAAATGACAGCAGATATAAGAGATATGCAGAGATTTGTCGAAAAGTATCCTCGTGACAAGCGGACAAAAGTTAGACTAAAAGAGACAATAGACAAGAGGAAGAGGTTGTTAAAACGACTACGAACTTGGGACTACAAATGTTTTGAATATGTGATAGAAAAATTGGATCTTATTTTCAAGCCATCCCCTCCAGGGTAAGCAAATTCATTCTTATTATTTTTAAATTTATAAACTTGTCTGCAAAAATTTAGGAATGCTTAGTTAATATAATATAACCTGAGCACACCTCAGTTAAACTAATGACCATCTTAACAAACTTTGACCTGTTTTTATATTAAGTCCAGTACCGTTTTCACTAATTACCTTTGATAGATGAAGTAGAAGTAAATACAGGCCCTCTTATATTTTTTAACATTACATTATTTTTTTAAACTATTACAAGTCAATTAGATTATAGAAAAAAAATGTTATCATGACTGGTCGGTCACTAATTCCGATTTTTTTTCTTTTCAACTACTGTTGATTGTGAATTTATATAATTTTTCCTTCTTCTATGTTTATTGCATTACCTGGAGGCCGAGGAGTTTGGGAAAAAAATTAGAATTAAATGTTTTCAAAACCTGTACACAGTACAGGGTAGTGACCGGTTGACTGACAATAAAACTATTAATAATATTTAAACACATAATTTATGTTTATTTTTTGCATTGAATTTTCAATATTATAAAAATCTTTTTATTATTTTAGGGATGCCTATAAGAGAGTAGAAAGAAAACGTTCATTAAGATTGCTTACGGACCAATATTGCAAAAATGTTGTATCAGAGAAACTGCACAAGTACCAGGAAGAGCTTGAATCCCAAAAAGAAAGCTTTCTTATTGAAAAGATAGAAACCTTCAAGTGGATTATTAAGGAAGAAGCCTATTGTGGCGTTCCTCCTACAGTTACTGATAACGACATTCAAGCGGTAGAAGCAGAATTACAAAAATTAAGACTGTCAAAGAAACCGGAAACATCTGTAGTGAATGATTAAAGTAGTTTTTCATTATGTTTATCAGCTGTAAATAAATAACTCTTAATTATTCAATTGTACTTTTTTTTTCTTCTAGCTACACATTTTGATACATATATACTACACTTTTTTTTCCCCCCCTGTCCAGCCGCTATATTTTTTCTTTGCATGTTAATTATTAAAATAATGAGATTTATACCACTACAAAAATTTCTCATTTAATAATGATATATTTTCATATTATGCCTTAACATTGGCAAACTGCCTATCAGAAAATTAATTTGGAGGTTATACCATGTCCTTCCTGTCAGGTGTGTGACAACTGTGTACGATACTTTCAGTTACTGCGAGAGTTTAGCAAAGTTACATATTGGGAAGACCATCCAGTCGACAGAGCCCTAGACTAGATATTGGAGATCTTAGGCCCAAGGTAATGCTTTATTAAGTTAAATTTCTGTTCTAATAACTTATTTAATTAAACACATAAATGTATTGAGTTCAACTTCTTCCACTTGAAATATAAAAAGAAATATTTTTTCACTCGCTATTTTATCTTAACTACTGGTCCATATTATTGTGGTCTTCATTCTTAGCTTGTTTTTATATTATAATAAATATATTTGCAATATTTACATTGTGAAATATATCAAGTCCAAAATTAAAAGACTGATTGTATTAAAGTCATTATTGCAGTACATATGAATTTTAATTTAAAAAACTATTTAATTTAAAAAAGAAAAATATTTCTTCATAATATATTATGCCCTTATGTTTGGGTAATTTATCTATGTTATTAATGTTATGAAGCAATGGATTCTTGCTGTGTTCACATTTATCTGTAATGTGATAATTATAGTATAACGTATAATAGTTTGCGGTTGCCACTTGTAAAATATGATCAGCGGTGGATTTTTCGTTCCACTTGTAACTATTGTAAAAATATTATTACTTATTTTTGGATTATTTGAAGTTTGCTGATATTGTTATGATTGACAAAGCACCAACTAGGTGCAGCGTAAGTTAATATGGGCTTTACTAACAAATTCTAAATGAAGTCAGGGAATTAGAATTTCTATTGATAAATGGGAAAATTGGTTTAACTTATTTTCAGGAAATGCATGTGTGGTTTAAATGTGGTGTGCGAAGTGAGCCTGTGTATTGCTCAAGTTTTGTTGACATGGATTCATAATTTCCTCTTAATGAAATACTTGTCCAACTTACATAAAGAAGCCTGTAGTCTACTTACAATTGTGCCACACCTCCAGGATTATGTGTGAAGGCGTGTTATCCGAAAAGAACATCTTTGATGGCAGGAATGCCATTGATTGATAAAGGTATTAAACAGTATAGGCGATAAGATGGACTCTTGTGGCAGTCCAGCCAGGATTTCTTTACCGTCAGATTTATTTTGACCGATAGAAAAGTAGAATGTACTATCTGATAAATATGAGCCTAGGAAACTCATAATAAATCATTTTAAAAATCAGACCCTCATGCCAGACTATATCAAACACTTTTCCCAAGTCGATACGAGCCATACCCTTGAGTTTTTTAATACTAAAACTATAAGTGACAATATCAACTACTCGAGCTAACTGACCAGTCGTAGAATAGCTGATTCTAAAACCAAACTGGCCTTTTCTTATTAGGTTTTTTGAGTATACACTGTATTTGATTTCATCTAGTATTATACTTTCATAAGATTTACAAATACTATTTAATAAATCGATTGGTTTTCAATTTGCACTTGTAGGCCTTCATAGGCATTCCTTAATGGAGTGGATACTTGTTCATAATTGGGTGTCTGTTTGAAAATCCTTAAAAGCTCAGCAAATGACAAATTGTTATCTAATCAGAAAACATTACATATATTTATCTAACTAATCACTTAGAAGCAAAGGAACAATAAATTAGTCATTAAATGCTGGAAAATAGAAATTTTTATTTTGTAACAGTTATTTTTCATTTGATTACCATTAACACTAAACGAAATACAATTAAATAGAGAAACAGATAGATATTTTCTACTAATGACACGTAATGCAAATCCTGACACTTTGTAACGACAGCTGGGATGTTAACAATTACAAGACAGGTGAACATTGTGAACTCTGTTAGGTGTATCACCTGAGTATATTTAATCTTAATGTTACCTTTAAAACTTTATCCACTTACTGTTATTCTGAAAAAGACCTTCTCTCTCTGCAATCTTGCCAAATAGAATTTTACTTCAGGAGACCAGGAGTTTTTGTTCATTTGACTTGGAGATGATACACATCTCAGAGCTATATAGTCTAAGCTTTGTTGTCACCTTCTAAAGGAGCTCCTGATTACTAACATGATTCTTTGTCTTATTTTTGCTGACATATACTATACTCTCGTCTTTTTATAGTTGTGATGCACATAGACACAACATTAATCAATTCTGGTTATTTAGTTTCAATTAGTTACTTAAATCAAAGAAGTGATAAATTAAATACAAAACATAGCAAACATTTTGAATATTCAAATAATACCTCCTGAAGAACACTGATTATAAGACATTAATTATGACTAGCTTAACAAGTTAATTTATATCATTAAAATACTTTTATAGAAAAATAAATTATAAAATAAAACTTGAACATTAACATGCTTGGAGATCACAGTCATTCTCATTTTACAAAATATGTACAATATTAAAACAATTAATTTTATTATTTAACATATTAACAATTATTTAATTGTTGATTCTATCCTTGCCCATTTTACGCTTCAAATAAAATAACAAATTTTTCAATGCCTTCGTGTTTAAACGACAGGTACATAATTTTTCGACAAGCTGATACAAAGTAATCAATGTATTCTCATCTTTGCAGAATTGAATGTAATCAAATTGATAATGCAAATCATGCTTACAGGAGTCAGGATCTAGTTTCTTTAAACGTTCATTTATATGATATACTTTACAATAAGAGGCAAGCATGCAATAAAGTAAATCAATTTCCATTGGAGACATGTTAACATACTTATACAATGAAGAAGATGTCTTCCATGCCTTGATAAGCATATCCTTTAAATGCGTCGATTGGGCATGTTCCACTATAGAATTACCAGAAGACATAGTGTTCCACACAGTCACTCCACCTAAAAGAGAGAAAACAAATTATATACTCCAATTTTAGGTACTTTAGGTAGCAATTTAAATGTAGAGTTAAAAGCATTTATCTTGTTAAAATAAAAAAAAAGTCTTATTAGCTTAAAAAAAATAAGATAGCGAAAGGCCCAAAGTTCGTACCCAGGACCAATTGAGCTATCCCTACAATAGAGAGTTCAATAATACATACATTCCACAAGCTATCAAAGACTATTATTGGGAAAATCCGGAAGAAATTAGATTTATAATTATTAATTAATTTGATATAACTCAGTGTCTTAAAAAAATTCTAGCTTAACAGCAACAGTCCACTACAATGATACTTAGAAAAATAAGGAGCATTCAAGAATCATACTCATGTACTAAAGCCTCAAGTCCCTAAAAAACTATTTTATATAGCAATAAATCCAATGAATAAATTTTTGCTCATGACCTGCTAAAAGTATTATAACTACAGGAGGAACACTTAATAATTTTTATTTAAAATGTGTCATAAAAAATGTACAAACCTCCATTCTTCAATAAAATATCGACTATCTCGTCATTTCCTTCTTTAACTGCACATGCCAAAGGAGAGTCATTGTCGCTATTTAGTGCAAATATATTCAGTTCTTCAGCTCCTGAAAATCATCAAAAAGCAAAAATAAGTAAGGTTTATTTAATAAGTAATGTGTATTTTTGAAATTTGGGGGGTGGGGGTTAATTGAAATTAAGGGTGATAAATGAAGCAATAAATTACATAATATAATATACAAGATTTTTGTCAATGAAATAGATTATTTCGATTGCAACCATCTTTAGTTTAAGTTCAATACCCAATTAGCAGTCCCTGAGTTTATCTTGCACAAACAAACATTGCCTACCTACCTTTGCCAGGGTATTTATTTATCCTAATATTAGACATAAGATCATATTAGAAGGGAAAATTAATGAATTCATTCTATTTTCAAAGTAAAATCTAAATCATTTTACTTACAAGTAAAATATTGGGTTGGCAAGAAAGTGATTTAGGTTTGCACCAGTAGATAGCGTTATGTTTGTTTCGTTATTCTTTTGTCAATGTTAGAATTTTTATCTTTTGAGAGTACAAGTAAAATATTGGGTTGGCAAGAAAGTGATTTAGGTTTGCACCAGTAGATAGCGTTATGTTTGTTTCGTTATTCTTTTGTCAATGTTAGAATTTTTATCTTTTGAGATTTGGTAGGTGATACCTTTAGGTTGCTATAGAAAGAAATTCCGTGTAATTTTGTTTACAACTGTCAGTTTAAACATTGAGTGCAAAAATAAGCATTTTCGATACATTTTACTTTTTTATTTTAATAAAGGCAAGAAAGTTGCTGAATCTCACAAAGAGATATGTGAAGTTTATGGTGTTGATTGTTTAACCGAACGCACGTGTCAGAATTGGTTTAAAAAATATTCCTCTGGAGATTTTTCACTGAAAGATGATCGACATTCTGATCGACCTTGTGAAGTTGATGTTGACAAAATGAAAGCCATAATTGAATCGAATCATCATATAACTGTGCGAGAGATAGAAAAACAGTTAAATGTATCATACATAACAATTGAAAATCATACAAGATGTCTTTGACTTGTTAAGATGTTCGATATTTGGGTTCCACCATGACAAGTGATGAGGCCTCACACATCTTTAGCAAGACGTACGAAACTATTGGAGCTTGACTGGGAAGTGATGTCACATCCCCCACACAGCCCCGACCTTGCACCATCGGATTATCATTTATTTTGAAGATTACAAAACTTCTTAAATGGTAAAAATTTCAGTAATAATGATGACCTCAAATCGCACTTGGTTGATTTTTTTGCTGATAAGGACCAGAAGTTCTATGAGCGCGGGATCGTGAAGTTACCAGAAAGATGGCAAAAGGTCATCGAACAGAATGGAAGATATTTGACTGATTAAAGTTCATTTTTGAATAGAAAAAATTGAGTTTCATTTCACAGTAAAAAACCGAAATTACTTTCTTGCCAACCTATTATTTTACAAATTTAATATAATATTAATTTAACTTAAAGCTCTATTAAAAAAAGAAATTTTTAGTTTCACCTCCAGGTGTAAGAATAAATAAATATGTCAACCTGACTGTACCTAATCAGCTTAGCGACCCCAAATATTATGACTTTAACATAATGTTGGCCACTTTATTTGTCACCCCTTCTCATCCCCAAGCTGGTGGGGATTGAATACACACTATAACTGTATGAATAAGACATTAACAGTTCCAGATTTAGTAAATAAAGAGTCTATTTTAATCAATGAAATAAATATTGACCAATTACTTTTTTTTTTTTTTTACCTCTGCCTGAAACCGCCCGGTGTTTGATCAATAACTTGACACAATCTACAGAGTTGTAATATGCTGAGTTGTGTAAAGGTGTCCAGCCTGCATTATCTGCAATATTGACATTGGCCCCTTTGGTCCTCAAAGCAATACCTAGAGCTTTGTAATTGTTGGCCCTACAATATTTGTGCATTATTGTTTCCCCTAAAATCATAAAATAAAATATAATTATAGCTGAAAATAGTAAATGTACATAATATGTAACAGTCATATTGTTAATATGAATATATACCTGAGTAATCAGTTTTATTGGCTTTTATGTTTGTGTGTTTTGATGTGGCAGCTGTTTTTTCACTGTTCTGAAAAAGATTAACAGTTCTATGAGAAATTTTACTAATAATTATCCTACCAAATAAGACAAATCAACTATCGTACCATAATACATATTATAATATTAGCTTAAACAAAGGGTGATAAAACTTACTTTATTTATAAGTGCCTTTGGTTTAATAGAAAGATTTCTTTGCAATATTTTTAACTGAAAAAAAAACAACAAAAAATATACATAATTAGTTAATGATAACAACAGCTTTTGTTTAATAAAATACAAAACTGTAGTCTACCCAATGTATTCTGATAAAAGCTCAAAAACCTTTGATTAGCAAGCTCTACATAGTTATCTGATGCAGTAGATTGATGTTCAGATATGTTTTGTACCTATTGATCACACTTTTAACCAACAGATTGACAACACATCGGTGAACAGAAGATAACATCATAAGCTGCAGAAACCGCTAGCAATTTTAATAAAATACTATAAGCAGGCAACAATTGTTTTAGGATAATTAAGGTAATATTGGTTATGAGAAAATTAGCCTAAGAGAGTTTAGATGAGAAGAGCTTTGATTATAAGAAAATCAAGGGATCTCACTTCTAGATAAATAGTGATATAAAGAATTAAAGAAAAAAATACTAATTAAGACTTTGTTTTCTCCAGGACACATTGTACAGTCGACCTTAATTATTTTAAATAATAACTATGCTGTAATTTGTACTTCTCTTTCACGTGGTTGTTCAAATATTTACAAGTACTCTTAAAAACAAGCGTGTAATGTATTAATATATTTAGATACTTACAATAGAACTAAGGTCGTCAACCCCACCAGAAGTGACTCCACTCTTCAAAAGAAAACCGCACAATTTAAACTTCAGCCATGACGGGTATATTATCTGAACGTGAGAAACTGTCTCTTGGGTTATTGTATCATCTTCTGAAACCAAAGGAAATTACATAGTAAAACTTTTATACTAGATATCAAATTATTTACTATTTTTCAATTTCAAAAGCCACTTTTCTAGATTTTGTTATATAATCTATATATAATCTTAGGCTCTATTCACCATTGGCAAGTAAGAAACAAAAGAACCTCTACATATCAAACAAAAACTTTTGCATTAAAAAAATATATGTAATTTTAATCAAAAGGTAGTTCACAAGAGGTTATATCAAAAGGTTATATTAACAAGAAAGGATATAAATTAAATATTAAATAATGTTAACTGTTTTAAAAAGCAAAAGAAATTTGAGGAAGACAAAACAAATTACTGAAAACAAATCTTTATATTTATAAATGACAAACTAAGAAAAACTACTAAATTTTCCATTTTGTATAAGCACATTAGCCTAAGTATGGACAAATAATGCTTTGCCGAATACAATAAAAATCTGTGTTGCTAAAGCAGGTTTAATAGAAGAAAGTCTTGAGGAACATCAAGAATAAACATACACCGAAAATACAAAAGATGCATGGGAACAGGTCTATTCATTAGAAAAAAAAATGAGAGAATTGAATCCGAGCAATTTTTACACGTTGGCAAGACATTAATTGTAGCTGAATACCCAACAATTAGGACATACAATCAAGATGAACCCAAAGATGACAATGACGATGTCGATAATAAGACAAATTACTAGAAAAACCTTCTAGAAAACAACAAATGGAAGTATTCAAAACTGTGCGATTTATTTCTTATGTTCCTGATGATTTTCTCATTGTACCTCTCTAAATAAGCGTGAACACTACTTTTAAAAGGCTTTGACTATGAATTGTTCTCAAAAAGTTACTTTACCCAAAAAATGACTATTTATTATTATGTACATGTTTTTAGTACAATTAAATACACATTATGCATGTAAAATAACTGTGATTAAATAATTTGAACATTTTTTAAATTAATAGTTTCTTTAGCCCTAAAAAATTAGAATATATATATATTCTATATATATTCATTGATATATATATATATATATAGAGAGAGAGAGAGGTACGACTGTATTATACTGTAAAATCGTAATAACGACTGTATAATCATTTCTCAAACAGTGTTGAATCCTAGAGAGAGAGAGAGAGTGAGTGAGATACCGAAGAATAATTCATGAAGTCAAAGTCAAGTGCAATGTATCTCTCAGTTAAGGGTTAAGCTACAGATGCAAAAACGATTTTAATGAATTTTATTGTTAATATTTTCTGGACCATTTAAGTCCCAAAAATATAACATATTATTAATCAGAACATTTTAAATTTTATATTCTACTCAATATGATAACAGAATATTCACCTTTTAATTACAGAGTAATTTATTTATATCTCTTCACAATTTTTTGTGGGTTGCTATTTTATTTACCATCACATTAAATATTATGTCTCTAAGAAAACATAGAGAATTTTTAGTTGATACCCAACTCAAAATTATTTAAAAAAATATATTTTTTTAATATCAAACAATAATTAATTAATGTCATTTAATCATGTTTTAAAGAGAAAGCTATATTTTTTATGTCTTTCCAGTATCAAATGAGACTTCTCCATGTAAAACTTTATATCTAGCAAAAATATTGATCAAGTCTTTTAAAGTAAGCACTATTCATTACCAAATGATAAAAGAGGGATCATTATTGGAATATTATATAAGAACAATCACTAACTTTTTTCTTCTTTTTGAGGAAAAATCACAAATTATTTTACTAAATTATCACTTTTGTTTTTAGTGGATCCACAAAATAAACTACAAAGAAACAAAATAAAAAATAACTTACCTTTTTTTAGATGGGCCGCGAGTTCTTCAGCGAATCGGTTACAATAGTAGCTAAAAAATGGGAATTTTTTCTCTTTGTTTTCTTCATTCGCTCTTACAGTCTCACTTAATAATGTTATATACCTCTAGAAAAAACAAAATTAGAGCATAAGCTATCTGAATAATTCATGAATAAATCAAATGAGACATTAAGACTAAATAAATAAAGCTGGTATTGTATTTCCCCCTTCAATCAAAGAGGTTTCCTTGGGCTGACTGCTGCACAGAATCAGGATGGTTTGGTAAAGGTGATAGTGAAGACTTTGACTCAAAGATGAATTGCTGTGCCGAGGAAATTAGAACAAAAACTATCATAATACGACATTCAAGCAATGGATGATTTCCTATACCTGTATCAAAGTAAAGCGTACATAATATTTTTTATGCTTTATGGGTGGTGCGCATCCGAAATGCCCAATTTTCCATGACTCTGACGCATGAATCAGGCTGAATTTGACCGATGGCATGGATTATGTTGGCTTTGAGGACCTCTGTGATTTGTCGCTTATTCGTATAGACCTGCGACTTAAGAAAACCCCACAAGAAAAAGTCTTAACAGGGTCAAATCGCACGATCTCGGTGGCCAGTTCACATCACCTCCACGTGAGATGACCACACTTTGTTGTCTATGGTTGTTTACCTTCAGCTCCTGGGTCAGTTGAATTTTGTACAGGTGCAGGCCCAAGTCTCGACGCAAATTCGCCAAGTTGTGGTCTGCGAAAAACCGAGATCTTGTGAGCGACACGAAATCGACTGCCTCAGATTCTCCTGCAAACTCTCACAGACAGTGGCGATGCTTTCGGCAGATCTTGCATTTCGTCGACGTTGATTGATTGTTTACTGAACCAGTGGACTCAAATTTATCCACCACACTGCAAATAGTCCTCTCGATAGGACGGTTATGGCGACTGCGGAACGTTGCCCGAACAGAACACCCATATTGATAAACAATTATATCATTTGAACATGTTGCTGAATGCTATATCCGCCCATGATGATTTGGCAAAACAGACTGAATAAATTTATAATAAACAGCCAATTTGACAGATGCAGCTTCAAAAATATGGCCGCTATCAACTGTCAAAGTTTGGAAGTCCCTATTGGAAAACGCTTTACATATAAATATAATAAAAATATTTTTCTCTAAAAAATAAATAAAAAACATTGGAATAAAATCTCTTAAATTAAAGAAAAACAAGACAATAGTTATAATTAAAATTCATTATAGATATTAGCTGAGATATTTCTTATTCTACTTACTGAAATGACCAGTTTATATTCCTTAGGACAAAGCAAGAAGAGCTCAAACACTTCAACACAATGCATATTCAGTAAGCCTATGTCGTCTTTTCTATCCCAGGCGACTTTTGTTATTATCGGAGAGGTACTACTACACCGCAATTTTTTTGCCAAGCAGTACCTTGATCTCATCCACCACATCTACAAAAAAGATTACTGCTTAGATATAATCTAGGAAATTAAAATAATATGGGTTTACAACATTCATACATTATAGAATATAATTTTTCTTTTACTTTATGTTATTGCCAATATTTTAAAAAGATAACTTTAATTCCTAAACAAGCTTCTGAGCTAGTACTCTTAAAATTTAGTGAAATGAGCCACTTTTTTAAAATTCGTTCATAATTCGCATTATTGGATTTTAACTAGAATCTAATCAGCACATTTTGAGGTATTCAATTCATTCATTCTTTTATTTCAGATCAACTGAATAATTTTTATGACTGCTATCATGAATCATATATATAGAGAAAAGACAGAGAACATTAGAAAGTTGTAGCTCTTCATATTGCGAAGTTGTAGGAAAAGAACGAGGATAAAATAGTACGATCACAGCATTAGTTCTCAATTGTGTTAAGTAATTATTATGGCAACCTTTTAATTATAAATAATTAGAAGTTCCCCTCTTCTCGGCCCAGAAAATATCTATCTATGTTTCCATATTTTGATAATAAAGCTTATGACGTCAGTCAGAGAGGGGGAGAAGCTAGTGGGGGAACCATCCCCACCACGGTTGGCCTGCCTATATAACCAGGCCGTCTTGAGGCGGTTAACAGAACATACTGAACCGGCGCTTGGAACACGGCTCTCTCTCTCTCCCTCCTGGTGCTTGCTGCTCTACTCAAACCATGGGCCTTCTCATTCAAATACCTCTTCATCTCTCTCTCTCTCCTAGCCCCGCTATATTTTAGTCCGGTGTTGTTAGACCCCACACCTTCCTAGTGGAAATCTCTGCCTTTGTCTTGCTAAAACTAGCACCTCCTTGGGAGAGACCTCTCCCTCGTGGACGACGGTTGCCGTGGCCCTACAAACTTTACCTAGTAGCGTCTCCCACGGCAATCCAGTCTGCTTCTCTCCGGTTCACACTCGCCTTTGGGATCCGGACGGGTTTCACCTACCCTTAGATACCGAGTGTGAATTCGTGGTCATTCCAAGACCACATAAATTACCTATAAACCTACCCTGTTCCTCTTCTCCTGAACATAGTGCTTTGTCGGGCCACACCTTCTAAGACCTTATGGAGTCAGATCAAAACGAATTAAGCTGCCCGCTGACTAGGCCGCCAGCCAGGGTAAAATACCATAAGTCCACCCATCTTATTTCTTTCTTGGCGCTCGCCGGACAGCGGCTAGAGGTTGTAGCGACCCTAGCCTGAGGCGGGCGTCCTCTCCCCACCTTGGGGACCCTGATAACTATCTAACAGTAATTTTATATATTAGCAATCCCCTTGGTCCAGAGCCTGCAGAAACTACTTTTTAATGTCTCTTCAACATCGCTTCAGATCTCTGAAATTCTGTATTTCCTTTCCTCTGGACAATCCTTCCACTGTTTACTTGAGGCGACCTCTGGGTCACTTGACTTCAGACCTACATTCTTTGGGAGCTTGTTCTGGTATTTATTATGTCCTGAAGAGGGTCTTGATTTACCTCCTCCCGCAATCTAGTGTGCTCCCTCATTCTGTACAATCTCATTGACCAATTAATCTTTGGAGAAACTTCATCTGGGCTGCCAATACCCTTACGTATACATTTAAAGCGGTCAAGATTCTTCTAGATTCAATCTGGTAGAAAGGATTTCTTTGTAGGTGGCTATTTTTGTATTTGTTCCCATCTCTCTTCTCTTGATTATAATATTTTACAATTAGAAATACACATAGTTAGCTTATATGTTCTGTTGCTAAATCTGGGTCCAATAGGCCATTTGGCATAATTTTAACTCCCAAGTAGTTTAATGAGTTGACCTCTCAAGGTCTTCTCCATTAACTGTAATTGGAGCATAGTCGTTTTTTGGATTCCTAGAGACTGCCATAACTTTTATTTAGACAAGTCGAGGGTCATAACTCTTCTAGTTATCAAAGCGGCATGACATCTTGGAGTTTCTCTCACGATTAAAATCTCTGGAATCTGCATTATCCATTAGCCACAGCTCATTTCTCAGTACAATAATGAAGCTCAGAATGTTTTATATATATATATATATATATATATATATATATATATATATATATAATTTTTGTACACATACGTGATTGTCTGTAAGGTAAGTGAGGTATACACATTCATATAAGGAATTAGACAAATGCACATTAATATAAACAAAATATTTTGAACATATGTAAATTACATATTTACCCTGAAATCCTCTTCTAATATGTCAACCATCAAGCTGAAAACCATAAACAGTCTCTTAAGTATGTCTTTGGAACTCATTTCGTCTTTACCTTCTTGATTGTCTTTATTCTGTTGAATCATAAAAAGAAAGAAAAAAATCAATTTTGAACAATAAATAAATACCATAATAAAGAAAAAAAAAAGTTGACCTACAGAATAAATGACAGACGATGGAAGTATATTTCCAGTTTTTGTATAATTGTCTAAAAAAAATTGATAGAATTCATCGACATCTTTTGGAATATCAAAGCTGTCATTACTTTTATCCGGTTGTTCAACCTTTGTTTCAATTGCAGGTTTATTATTAAGCTCATTCACAACTTTTCCAATTGTTGTGAATACTTTCAAAAAATTATATGTAACGATTTCCGGATTGGAAGGATCCTGCAAACACATTTTATTTAATTCAAACAGTAAGAATCATGCAGTTACAAAAACAATATTCTTATTATAACAAGCAAAAAATTATCCTTAATAATTTTTAGGGCTTCGTTGCTGTTTTCAAAACAAGAAAACGAACATGTTTTACCTGTGTCTCTTTTCTGCAGTTTGTGAATCCCAATTCAAGCTAGAGACATGAAATTTTACATAGGGTCCCGTTTTATATTGCAAATAAATAAACAAATATAGCTATACCCATAAAGCATTAACTGTCATTAATTAATTAGTTGGTATTTACAAAAAAAAAAAATGCTGATTACCAACCAATATGTAATTTTTATTTTGGTTTTTCAAACTATCATTACAAGAAGTCATTAATATCGTGCACACAGCTTACTCAAGTCAAATAGTGTTTTTTTTTCTTACAGGAATGATACTTTATATTATAATTCCATTTATCTAATGCCCGATTATAATAAAAATAAAACCCATTCCATCAAAAATATTGAGTAGGGCATCAAATTAATAATAGTAATAATATGTAATATGCCGGTGCTCAAATGGAATATAATTATGTTAAGACATTACGATTATCATCAAAAATATAATCTCAATATTTTCACAGTGGAGCAATAATAATTGATGGCACAAACATGCTACAAATAAAAGCAACCTTATGAAGTGTCAGTAATTTAAAAATAAATGTTTTCCGATCATACTAAATAAATAAATAGTATATAAAATTAGAGATTTCCACTGGTTCTGATTAACATGATGTGCTTCAGTCAATTATTACAAAAAATCATCTAAGTCCTAAAATGAAATACTTAACTTGAATTTTTTATCGAAGCACCATTGAGGTGTGCCAGGATACTTGAATGTTGACTATCTATAGTTTTCCACCCTTTTGGTATTTGAAACTACGTTATTATCATGAAAGGAAATCTTCAGATATGGATAAATTCAATGCTAAACCTTCCGCCACAGCAGTTAACTTTTTCAAAACCTTTTATTTAATTTCGTAATAATAATAAAAAATAAAGTTAATTGGATAGCTATACATACCAAACTATCAAAATCTCCCACCAATGAACTAAGATATAAGGTGTTCAATTTGTTATTACAAGGCGGATGCAATTTTAAATGTCCTTTTACAACGTCTTTTATCTTTAAGCATATGATTTCATCTTTTTCATCCTGAAATTCAGAGAAATATTATGGGTAAATAATTTCTTATTATTTATTCAATATTATTATTCATTGTCTGACATTTTTTTTTAAGTGCCCGATTTTGATGGACCATAAAAAACAAAACACCTTCCAAGTTTTTTAGAGCATAAAAGTTACCTCAAGTATAATGTATTGAGGGCACTTTAATTTGCCGATTCAATAGATATTTTTTTAATTTTCAAATCTATCAATTTTGTTTTTTTTCCAAATTTTGAAAAATGTGAATAAATCCAGGAAAACTGAATTAATCTTTGAGCAAAACAGTCATGGTGATAAAAATCATCATTGCCATGTAGGTCTCCAACAACGTAGATGCGTCTTAAAGCAGTATCTCCCCCCATTCAGATTGTTGGGTCTCTCAAGATCGATTAAACAAAAATGCATTGCATATAGCACTAGTCCAAAAGTGATAAAAAATGAGTTTTTAGCGTCCTAGTTCATGATGGATGCTGCTCGATTTAGCTGAAATACTTACCAGGTATTTCTGTTGAGTTTGAAAATACTAGGAAGTATTAAAAAGGGGCAAACTCGATCTTGCCATTCAGAGTGGTTGGTGATGGTGGATTTTTGTAATTATTTTATTACATTTGTCTCACGATATGAGATGCTAATTCATATCAGCATATACTTGAGAACTATTCGTAGACATCAATGGAAGCCCACCATCATCCACCTATCAATTTCGGCATGAAAGGAAATGATACAAACAGAAAAATGTTGAGGCTTACAGCTAGTGAAATTATGAACAGATTTAAAAATTAAACTACTCACCAGAATACTGTAAAAAAGAAACCTCAATAAAAAAGGACTTAAATGTGTTTTCTCATTGATGAGGCATGTCAAGGGATACTTGAGAACATACCAGCTTTTAGCTAAGAATGAAAGAGCTTTTTCTTGTGTTTCACTGATCTGTTCAACATTTATCTGCAATGTAAAAACAATATATAATAACATAAATTTATGATACCATATCTTTTGCACACTTTGGAAAATAAAATAAAATAAATAATTGTATATTGAATTGAATAGAACTAGTTTATATATTTAATTAAAAAGAATCAAAATTACTTTATGGTTTTCATATTTGCAGCTCGTGACTGACGAGCAAGAGTAGCTAATCTGGCTAAAAGGAGAAAATTCAGGGCATCTCAGGTCTTCCATAAACAATTTATTAGCTGTTAGCATTATAAATGCTGCTGGTTTATTGAAATCTACAGATGCTGTGGGAGATTCAGCACTGCTGAGACCACTGCTACCAGTGCTATCCTACGTAAAACAAAAATGTATTAATAAATATATTTGTACAATAAATCATAAAAAATGTACAATTATTTCCGAGCCAAATAGAAGTTCTATTTTTAAACAGTTTAATTGTCTATGTATGTTTGTTTGATCAATCAATCAATCTAAAATTTTAAAGGTATATATTCAACAATATCTCCAAAATTTGCTGGTAAAGTGTAGGTTAAAAAACAATAACGGGAAGTCCATTAAGGAAATGAAACATGAAAAAAAGTCTGGCCTGTTTCAATGACTTATATGAATACAAATTCTTAACTCAAGGCTAAAACAGCTATTTAAGAGACGGCTTCATAAAAAGAAATGATTTTCCAACAAACAAACAAACAAACTCTATTGCTCCTTAAAAAAAGAAAAAGAAACAAGGGCATAGTGTATTTAACTTTGTCGTAGAGTCAATATTTAAAATGTTTTTATTTGTGAAAAATACCTAGTAGTTTTTTCTAAATTCTTAGTGGAGGAGTGCCGTTAGTACTTTTTGATATCGTTTCTTTACTTTCTACATTGTTTATATTTAATCTAAAACTGCAATTTAGTTTATAATTGATGTTATAAAAAATGTTGCGGGTAAAATTAAAACAATAGACAACTAGTTTCTATTAGTAGTTTACTCTACTTGCTTTAAACAAAATTCATAAGATCACTATCACTTATCATTAAACTTTTTTTTCATATATTTAAAATCATAACTAGAAACAATTAGTGTAATCATAGTGAGTCAATGAGTGTCAAGTGTGCATGTAAAATCCAAAGCAAAAACATCTAAATCATTGTAGATAGTAGGGGGGGGGGAGCTGAAAACAGAAATAAACTGCTTAACTGATATTATTCCAAAACCAACCTCAGTTTTCTTTTAATAAATATATGAAATGGTCTTATATTTATTAATAAAGAAATAAAACAAACTGAACTAGCTTGGTACACTGAAACAAACCATTAAGCAGAGCTGAATACTTAACTTGATTGGAAAAAACTTAGACTTCTCTTCACCTTAACCAGATATTCTCACACAAATGCTTGTTTTCGTGAACACTAATTTACAATGTTTTGGAAACAGATACAGTCAAATCTGGATAAGCGATACCAGCATAAGTGTAATACCTGTACAAGTAGTACAAAACTTGCCATTTTTACCTACAATAAACTCTTTAACTGGAATGTTTCCACCTCTATAAGTGGAATCAAATTTTGTGGATATTGCCTCTGTAAGTGGGACAGTTTCTATACTTCCCTCACATTCCAAAGCAAATTTGAAGGTTTAGATAGGGTATTTTATTTTTACCGATCCTTAATATGTTAACATTGAAGTATTGTTACTCTCCCCCCACCCTGCCAGTCAGTAATTAAACCGCATCGTTCCACCATGTCCTAACAGTTAAAATCGTTTTCTATTAGTGAAGATTTTATGACCAAGAAGATGAGGAAGATTCAGAGAGGCTACCGGTAACCAAAAATGATACAATAAAGTGTATTGAAAAACTGCAAACATTTTTTGAAATGATTGAAGGAGTTGAGGATCAAAGCTTCGATAAATTATATGATGTAGACAAAAACGTAATGAAGTGCCAAAGATAAGTACAGAAAAAAATAAATGATTACTTTCATTAATGTAATCTGTATTGTTTTCTTTTCATATTATGTCCATATTTCATAATGTTATGTATCTTTAAGATAAATTACATTTAGTTTGGAAACCTTTCTTAGTGGTACATGCAACCTTAATAACCTGGATAAGTAAAACGCTGCATATGTGGAATTCAAATCAACTTATCCAGGTTCGACAGTAGCATTGTTTTTTCTTTTCTTTTTCAAATCAATATAAATATTTGTTGTTTTGGGTTTCTTGTTATACTGTGGGGTGCCTCGCAGATGCCATAGTTAATAGAAATTGTACACTTTTAGAAAGAAAGCCCAACTTACTTAGATAGTGTGATACACAGAATTGCTCAAAGTGGTCGTCAACTTTGCTGAAGAGCATACTGTAGTACAGTTTACTCACTGAGGGCTTTTCCTTATATATATATTTTTCATATCCCCAGTACAATGAGAAAGAACATGCAAGCTTCATCTAAATTTTATATACATCATTATAAATGAAAATTATAGAATGCAAGAAGTAATATTTTACCTTTTCATGTACAATATCATCAGATGAAACATTCATTTTGCAATAATCAAAAATGGTTTTCTGGTCAGCAGGGCTGCTTATTAATGACATGCGTTTTCTTTTCAATTTCACACATTTTTCAATTTCTTTTGAAGGAGTAATATTTCTCCCGCTGTTGATGTCTTTAAGTGGAGTTCTTATCTTCATATTTTGGTCCATACTTATATATCTTGATTTATATCTAGAATAGAAATCGATTGGGTAATTAGTAACATTCTACTGATAACTAAATTTGACTACATGAAAATAACAAGTGATTATTACCAGAGACATAGCCAAATAAATTACTGAACAAAGATACATTTCCATCAACTGCTAATAGAATTTTAGATTTTCAATTCCCTAACACGTTCCCAGGGTTTTATTTTTTTTTTTGTTACAATACGAACTTATGAGTAAGATCAACCACAGAAGGTTATAATACAAACTGAACAAATAGCTGTAGCAATATATATTACCGGTTGAGCCATGGATAGTAGACACATCATTTTTGAAATATATAACACAATAAAGGGAGCAGAAGCTGAAGACACTATATACATAGATATTTATTAGACTATCTCGATCACTGATCAATCAATTTAAAAAAACTTAAAGAAATCGGCTAAAACAACAATAAAAATTTCATTATTTTTGTTGTTCTACCTTCAAATATGTAAAATTGATGTGAAACTAACAATATGAATGATAAATATACCATTTTAAGTTAGTAGGAACAAGAATAGAGGTTAGGTTAGTTCTCTTGAATCGGCATGGTGTAAGTTTAATTCAAAATTATATTTAAACTGCAATACAAAACTCAGCATTTGGCTAAACTTAAAAAGGTTTGCAGATGAGCCCCCTTTCCTGTCCTAAATTTGAAAACGTACAGGCCTTAAAATCAAATAAACAAGCCATCTATTTAAGAATTGAAAGGAACACTTCAATTAATTATAAAAATGAAGATTATTACAAATCTATTACTACAATATAGCAATCATATTAAGGATAACCTTATAGCTCTTTTGTTTGCAACTTTACGAATATATAACATCACTTATATATCTTCCCACAAAGCAATTTGGTTGGAAGGAGGCTAGTTAACTTATTGAATCAAACATACAACATACTCCTTTGGTTTTCTTTGTCAGTAGACAAGTATTCACAATATGAAGAGGATAATTAATAGTTATTTAATTAGATTGGTACGAAATTCCCATTCCAATGATCTTACTTACCTTTTAAAGCAGGAAATATCCATATGTTTTGTGAAATTTGATCAAATCAATTTTTTTTATTTTTCATAGCCCTTTAAATTTACAGATAATTATAAATAAAATTATAGATCCTCAGGCGAATCTATTTACAAATTATTTTTGTATTTCCTGTAGCATCGCTACACGAATCAATTACCTTTAACAATGCAGTATAATAGATGGTTTGTGGATATCTATTTCACATCAGTACAGTTTTCTTCTACGGTAAGTGATAATAATAGTTACATTAATGAAAAAAGTCATTTATTCATATAATGTTAAATCTAGGATCATGCGATACGAAGTCATGGGAATATTCAGTAAAAAACGTAAGCAAAACGTAACTGAAGATTTCGAATTTAACTGTCAACTAGCTCTGGGGGCGCCATGTTTAAAACCCCCTTGATAAACATCTAGGTCTGGAACGTTCTGGGTGGAGTCGTTCCGAAGAGTCAGTTCCAGGCTCGGAACGGAACGAAAAACCTATAAAATTATTAACAGTTTTTTTTGGATATTGTTATCCCTAAATATTTTTATACGAATAAGGTATCATTTTTTGTTTTTTTTACAGAATTACACATTTCTAGTCTCCTTTGGTTGAATTTTCACCAGTCCGATCATACTGTTCCCGGTCCTCATACATCTCTCATCGTCAGGAATTTTTTCATTTCTGAATACTGTTATCCATTAGCTAGCGAACGGATTTTATTTGTTAGTATAAACGGAAAAGCCTGTGGAACTTGCCTATACGTTAGTGGCGAACTGCTTTAAGGACAAGTTCGGTTGGAAAGTTTTGGCCTACCAACACTATACACTTTTTTTTTTTTTTTTTCTTAGCTCTCAAACTTATAAAATAGGATGTGGGAAAATTATTTTGGGCTAATGAGTGCCTTTCACTAAGGGGAGTCCCCCATTTGAAGGGTGTATGAGAAGGATATAGGGTGTGGAATGCCTGAAGGAGGCGGGTGGATTCGGGAAGGTAGTGAGAGTCTACCGAGGGTGGAGCCTAGGGGTACCTAGGCAATGGTTTGTAGTCGGCCAGGTCAAGCCTGGCCCGCCCCGACAGGGGGCTGAAATAAGTCGGCCACTCGGCCGGAAGGTCTACCCTGCTTAAACAGGTAGATGGGGTCTTGTAGCTTCGGTTGAGTCGGCCGGGAGATCGGCCTCGATATCTCGGCTGGGTGTAGTTCGTTCAGTCATCGGGTTCAATGACGTCGATCATCCTCCAGGCTTCGGCGGTCCAGCAGTGCTTCCATCTGACGGGCATTGGTGGTGGTTGAAGGTCGGAGAATAGTGGGTTGTGGCTATGTCTGAGTGAGTCAAAAAATTTGATGTGCCTTCTCTTGATAAAATCTTGAATGGTGAGCACTTCAAATTTTTTATGCTTCAAGTTCATATTTATAAGTGTGCCTTTTATTTTTAGTTTAAAGCGGTTAAATCATCATGGTCAAGGACGGAAAAGAGTGGAACAAAGAAATGATTACAAAATTGATTAATTTATACCGAAAAGGCCTTGTTTGTGGAAGTTGAACTATGGACATTATAAAAACATAAAAAATAAAACGTATAATGAAATTGCTGAAGCGCCCAGAGACGATTATCCAGAAGTGGATCACAGTATAATAAAAACCTACGGTACAGTTACCGTAAGGAAGTTAAAAAAGTGGAGGCATCCCAAAGAAGCGGTCGAGGAGGTGACGAAATTTACGAGCCGGAATTATGGTGAGTTGAAATGTACATACCTATGTATACATATTATTTTCTTTTAAGTTAAAACGCCGTTTTACTTTTGTTACGTTATACAAGCATGGATTGCAATTTAACGTTTATTCCATTTCCCATATTGCAGGTACTTCAATTTGATCGATTTCACAAGGGATCAAGATCGCCCTCTCCCCAGTATATACTTCGATGAGCCTAATTTTGTAAGTTCCGCTAAGTGAATTGATGAACACGAACCAATCAAGGAGGCCACGGTACGAAACAAATTAAAACTTCACTGACCACAACACAGTTATGGTCTTAAAATCCGCGGATTGATCCCGTGGAATTGGCCGTCTAAAAAAGCCGCTCGCTAGCTAACATTATGTGCATTACTTTCAGTGGATATCTGGACATAGCAAAAAAGAAACCAATTTTATTCAATTATTGCATTACCAATCATCTGATTTCTATGAAATCTATATATTCGTCGACTGTGGTGCGCGTACTCCAGTGGAGCTTGGATTGTTGCGGCGGTCAACGGACCTTGGTTTATTTTTTGAAAATAGGTCTTATTCATCATCTTAATAATATACGAAGAATGACAATTTTGTCCTTTTATACTATTTACGAAGACACATACATATATTCTAAGATACAAAGAATATATGGAGAAACAAACAGAGAATATACAATGTGTGATACATCGATAATTCAATAATAATATAATGATAATACAATATACACTGACTAATCCTTATAGCAATACAACAAAAACTTACATACTATATAATGAGCTTAAATACTATTAAAAAGTACTGCTCTACTCAAGGATGCATAGAATTTCAAATAAATTCATGAGCCAGCATCATTATATGATAGGTAATGACTTTTTTTTTTTCTTTCAAAACCTTTTTATTGATAATATATATACAATGACAAAAATAAATAAATTAAGAGTTACAGCTGTCTCCTCATGCTGCATTTGCAGATGCATTCGAAGGAGTGCATAAAATATAATACTTTCAGATTGTTGTTAAGAAGTCCAATACACACACACTCACTAGGTGATGAGGCTCACCTTCAGCTTGTAGGTAATGACTTTTTTTTTTTTTTTAATTTCAAAACCTCTTTTATTGATAAGTAATACAATGAACAAAAAAAATATTGGGTTACAATTTGCTCCCTGTACTGCGATGCGCTGATGCATTCGAAGGAGGGCATAAATATAATACAATTTCAGATTGAAGTTAAAAAGTCAACACATACACAACACTAGGTGATGAGGCTCATCTTCTGCTTATAACTGTGAAAACACTAAAAAACTAAAACCTATACCTAGAACCTAAGACTAAAGCGTTCCAGCCGCGACAGCGTCCTGCCATTGATGGGGGAACGGAGCGGGGGTTATCGTGTTAAACACCGGGTTTGTTAAGTATTGCAAGGAGTCGAAAAATTTGATATGTCTACGTTGGATGAATTCATCCACCGTAGGCAGCTCAAATATCTCATGAAGCTTGCTGTTCCTCCGCTGCTCGAATGAAGTACCTCTGACCGCTTTCATCAGTATACCGTTTTGGGATTGTTGGAGTTTCTTAGCTGTCGCATAGTCTGATAACGAAAAAGCGGTGTACCATACAGCAGAGTAGGCCTGAGTATGCTCTTGTATATCAACAGCTTGAGACGCAGTGATAGATTGGGGGAAGTCAATAAATGCGTAAGCCGGTAAGACTTCATGCGAGTAGGCTTCAACTTCTTCGTAAAATGGTTACTAAAGGTAATGACCAACACAAGAGTCTGTTTAGGCTGGAACAAGTCCTAATTGCACTCCAAGAAGTAGGTGAGAAAATAGAAGAAATAGGTCAGCACATAATTGTTCTAATTGATAGCAAATATTCCTCGTTGGACCTAGATCTCAGAAAATTAGCCATAGCAAGTATGAAATGTTTGTTTTTTAGTTCAAATTTGATAAATAATTTTTTTAAAAGGTACTAAATATCAATGAAGCTTATGCCCTTAAGAGTTAGTCCTCTAAATTTCATCTTAGTTAGACAAGATATTTATTGCTATTTCATTCAGTGGAACTGATTGAGTTATGGAATAAACTCACTATCTCCTCGGTGGCTAGAAAAAGGTTAAGGGAGTTAGAAAAAAATGATTGTAATAGATTAGTTAAGTAATGAAATTTAAGTTGCTCAAAACTTAGTAATGATTTTTTCTCAGTGTATTGTAAAATATTTTTGTTCAATTACAAAATGTTTTTTTTTTGTTACCTGGAATCAATTTGTTATTATGGCTTGATTCAATCGACATGTTTGACTTTTAAAGTGGTAAATTTTAATTATCAAAAGGAGACTAACATAACAGTAAGGAATAACAGAACACTTTAATACAACTTAAGCAAGGGTAAATACAGTATTAATTTTAAAATGATAATTGGGTATTTTACTTTTTTTTTTACTTAAGAATCAGTTTTTCTATTATAAATTTTCCCATAAATATTTGTATTCCTGTTTTGCTCAGTATGTATATCTGATACCAGCAGCTTCTTCAAACATGTGGATTTTAGAATTTTATACAATTGTTTTCTAAAGAAACATGAGTTTTCTATCCGAATGCTATAGAATGTTACCTGGAAGTTAATGGTACATTATTTTCCCAGAAAAATTGTAATACCACCGAAACATGCAGTAATGCTAATAAACAAACTACTCCCCAAATGGGATTCTGGATGCTTCCTTATTTTGCAAGACACATTCCCTCATCTACAATATCAATTTTATTGTCAACTTGTTATAAAAATAGAGCAGAAAACATTTGATTTAGAAAGAGCATTAGATTGTATACAATATTTATCCTCTGGGATTACATATAGTTAGCCATCAATTTAGATATATGCGAGTTATTTGTTAGCAAATCAGTTTTGGTTCATGAAAGAAATATTTTATCTAATTTATTAGTGGACAATCTTTTGACTTACAATCACAGTTATATATGAATTACATTAAGAAATAGATGAAAAATATCTATCTTCTAATAGCGTATACAAAGTATTGTATAATACTTGGGATAAAAACAAACAAACTTGTTTAACTATGATGGATTGAGAGAACTCCTCTCTACTATACTTATAACAATGGTTTATAATGATAAATTCTACATCATGCTTAATAACTGTGTGTGTGTGAGAGAGAGAGAGAGAGAGAGATAGAGAGACAGACAGACAGACAGACAGAGATTATATAGATGATGACTTAATAGCAGGAATTTAAGAAAAAAAACTGTTTTGAAAAGAAATTAATTTTTTCTATTTATCAGATCCATATCACTAGATAATTTATTAAACATTGTACATTATGAAAATGACTAATAGGTATGATAACATGACTGAACATTGATAAGCAATCCCTCAGCATAAGCTATGAACACAGCAGTATTTTATGAATGCAGCAGTGGCCACAGCAGATGCTGTAAGAAATAGAGTGAAAGAACTTGTGACCCCACCCGAGGGCGGAGTGCTGACAAAAAATTTGTTATAGACTCATCAAAAGTCCCCCTCCACGGAAATCTTTAGTAAAAGGCGAAAGATTTATTCGCTTTGAAAGGAGACCAGAGTTAACTGGAATATCAAAATTTTTCCAAGAAGTAGCGCTATGACAAACAACAACTGCGGGAGGTGAATTGACAACGTAATACCAACGACTTACAAAAAACTTAAAAGTATTGGAAACATGTCATCCAATCGACGTAATTATTCTTCAATTACTTAACGAATTATGATAAATATTGGACATGAAATAGAATTAGACCAAGATTAAATATGCCGAATCAACGGTGCGGCAGCACCTGCTGCTACCTGGTAGCACAGATGTACAACTGAATAGGGAATCTTAAGTCTTGCATCATTGGTGGTGTTGATATGTTTCAATTATTCTTCGAAAGGTATTGATGCTTTTAGAATATAATAAATAAGTCAATATAAGCTTATAGGCCAAATCACCTAGTTTGTAAATACTAAAATTATTTATTATACAATATATTTTTCATGAAGTAATAGTTAATTCTATAACTTGGATTTAGTATTTTTCTAATATTAATAATTATTTATTGTTGTATATTATCCTGACTGACGGGAATAAATTTTAATTGTTATATAATTTAAAGAGAAAAAAATATAGCACAGCCAGTATTTAAACCCGGGAGAAATTCTCTGGATCACTCTATAAAATACAGAAAAATTAATTGAATAGTTGGTTTTGAAAAAAAATCGCACTTGCACTGTTTTCACATAATTAAGGAGCCCCATTAAGATAACAGCATCTGGAGTATAGAAAAGTCTTTTTATGGTTCCAGAAATATTTATTTGTGTTCTTTTGGGGATGTTAAGTATGGAAGCTTCTTCTTCTGGACGCATTACCCTCAATCTCATCTTATTGTGACTAGGGGTAGCCAGAAGTATCCAAACCAACCTAGCAGCTGGAAAGGATGTTTATCTGTAGTGAGTCTCTGGCCGTACAAACAACGATACAGCAAACGTCTTAGCAAGGAAAGGAGCCGACCCTCCACTTATTGACCCTATTGGCTCGTCAAAACTCAATTCAACTTTTATATTGAAACAGTGGAATTGGTAAACAATGGTCTAACAATATCAGCAACAAACAATCCAAGTCAGGAAAACATTTCCGGGTTAACAAACTGCAAGTTGCAAAACATAAACGTAATAGCAGGTACTTTAGCCAAAAATTTAAGAAACACTACTAAGGGATTTCTCAGACTAATGTATTATACAATAAAACTATGACATGAGTTTGTTGTTAGATCTGCTTAGATTGATAAAAGGAGTTATTCGTTGTTGCAGAAATTTATTTATTTGCAACCTTTTTTTTCATACCTATAGCATCAGGTACTTGTGTGAGATGGCTGTCCAAAACATTTTGTGGAGGTGGGATGGTTGGGGATGTTGATTGTTAAAAACATTTTGTGGACGTTGTCAACCAGCCTAAGCCAACCCCCAACAAACTCTTATACTCATTTATATACTAACAGAAAAAACTTGATATTATTAAATGGAATACTTTGACTGGTTATGAAATCTAGATTTAAAAAAAAAAAAAGGAACAGTACCATGGAAAACACCGCGGACTATCAAGCAAATGTGCTTGATTCGACCTCTGACAAGTACTGTTATGAACAAGATGCTAACAAAATGGTTTAAAACCTCGATTTCAGACTTGCACAGGTAAGGGTGAAGTCTTTGAAAAAGCAAAGCCCGTAAACTAGCCCCACCTATGTTTTTTTTTGCGAGTATAGCTCTATTTATGATTTGTACTATTATAGCTTTTCCAGATTTTTTTATTATTTCAATGCATAACAATTCCAGGGTAATTTGAAGTTTGTTTTAAGACAATAAATTGTACTGTTGTTTCTTCTCTTTTATTTAAAAAAAAATTTCATTTTCAAGCATACTTTAGTCAAGGAACCTTGTAATTTCACTTTGTCATTAAGACAAAGAATTTTGGAATAGTATTATTGAAGCATATACTGCTAAACATAATTTTTTTTACAAAAATTTATTTAAAATGTAAAAATTGTGCAGTAATCTATTGATGTTTTATTCAAATTATTACACATTAGTCCCACAAAATATCCAGCGTCAACCTAGGAATTATTTTTATCAAAACCCCAAATAGGGGAATGACCACAATCTCAAATTAAGCATTCCACCTTTCCCGTTTGACACCCAGCGACTCCTAGTTACTTCTTTAATTTTCCCCAATTCGTGAAATATATATGTATGAATATCTAACATTAATTTTTTTACTCCCAATAATCCGTCAGTTGTCTGGTTCCATACGTGTAAGACTATCAAGATTGTACTGTACTTAGAAAAACTCATTTATACCAACTTATTTCACAAGCTGTAATAATACTGTGAAAGAAACAGGAAAATTTTCGAATTTGGATAGAAGGTGAATTAACATAAAGAAATTTCATTCTTTTAATAATAAAAATAATTATTTCATAACATAACAGTAATATATTATTGTAATGATATTTTTATAGTAAATATTAATTAAAGATACAGTTAGTTTTATTTTACATTGGATGAATATATTAGTTTTAAATAAAGATTTGCACTTGGCAGGGAAAGTGTCTTAGTTTTCCACGTGGGCAACTATCAAGGCAGAGATGAATTGACCAACAGAGAAGAAAGGAGATAGGAGAGACTGAAATTCCAGAACATTCAGAATAATGAACTGGAATCATTAGCGGACAGAGGAAAGGCAATACTAATTATTAAATATCATTTAGTTAAAGACATTTTTGAAGATCACAGATTGACATTAAAATATTAAATTATCCCATTAAATAATGAAATAATTTGTAATGTTTTGTTTTCGGAATATTGCATATTTGTTCAAGGTTAATATTTAAAGTGAAAAATATTACCTAATTTTTACAAACAGAAATGGGAATTGATGATTATTCCACCTTATTGCTATTATTATGTTTTAAAATTATGATATATATATACTTTTTTTTAAATCAGTAACATTGGCTTATGTAGCAATTACATACATAAATATTTGTTAATAATAAAGTGGAATCTAAAGTCAGAAGTAGTCGCCATTTGCATCGAGTCCCCACCCTCCACCACCTGGAGTGCTCAGCTGAAACTTGTCCTGTAATCACAGTTGTATAATTAACAACAAATAATACAACTCTCTAGACTGTAAAGGATGTTTATCTGTAGTGAGTCCTAGGCCGTACAAGCAATGATACAGCAGACGTCTTAGGAAGGAAAGGAGCCGACCCTCCACTTATAGACTGCCACTACCTATTGGCTCGACTAAAGACATTTAAACTTTCATATTGAACAGTAGAATTGGTCCAGAATGGATAAACAATGGACTAACAATAATAGCAGCAAACAGTCCAAGTTAGGTACACACCCCACCTATTTTATGTACTTTTTTTTTGTTAGTATATTTACTATTTTTGGTTTGTTTATTTACATTTTATGATGGGCATTGTTATAGTTTATTCAGAGATATTTCTTTCTAATTGAATGCATAATAACTCCAGGTTAATTTGAAGTTTGTTTTCAGACAATATATTATATTGTTGTTTATTCAAGTTTTAAAAAATGCCATTTTTAAGCTTGCCTAGTTATTATTATAATTTCGCCAAAGAACCTAGTAATTTCAATTTTTCATTAAGACAAGGAATTTTGGCATTGTATTATTGAAATATATTCTGAAGCATGATTGCATACAGTTAAACAGTAATGCCAATTTTTCACAAAAATTTATTTAAAATGTAAAAACCTGTGCAGTAATCTAGATTCATGTTTTATTCAAATTATTCCACATTAGTCCCATAAAATATCCACTGCCAACCTTGAAATTATTTTACCAAACCCCCAAATATTGGAATACAACCTACAATCTCAACTTTAGCCTTCTACCTTCTCCCATTTGACACCTAGTGACTCCTAGTTACTTCTTTTATTTTCCCCAGTATGATTAAGGTTAAGTTGAGTTGTGAATGGTTACAGCGGAGTTTATAGTAATCTCAAAGCCAGACACAAAGAATAGAATTGTTATTTGCCAATTGGTGCAGCTTTTGACAGGTATTTTTTTAATAGAACCTCATCCCTTTGGGACTCCAGTCCGTCCAACATCTGGATTGCATATGTTCAAATCAAAGTATGTTTTAAGCATCTGCATATCCTGCCTTACTAATGTTTCGTATACAGCAGTGCACCATGGTTTTGTTTTCTACTGTATATGAAATAGTATATTTCAGGATCTAAAACACAATTAGTACCTCTTGTTGTAGTTATTTTAAGGGAACAGTAGTTGCAAAATAAAGAAACATTTATTATTATTTTCAATAATGTTTTGTTTAGATTAAATCAAATAGTGAGCTTTCATTATATATTAATTATTAATAATTTGCTATCGTTTTAGAATTGCCTAAAGAAGAGGAAAATGCGGAGAGCATGATAGTCAAAATAACTGCCAAAGTGCTTGAGCTTGGATAAAGAAAAACAGGAAGTCCTTAGCCACCAATAATGATAAAAATTATTCTTCTCCTGTAGAACAAGACATCATCAATAAAATCAGGATTTTTTTTTTTTTAAATATTTTGTGACAGAATGTATTTTATTAAAGCTGAAAATTTTTTTTATAAATATGCTGTGAAAAATATCACAAGGCTAGAACTATACAAAGACCATCACCCAGATTGTTCTGGACTGACCCTTGACACTAAAAGAATGAAACAAACATTTAACCATTACCTTATACTACTTCGTAGTTTTTTTTGTTCACAAAATATATGTATTACCTATGTTACGATGAAGCTTGTATACTTACACAAGCCTGCCTGGATTTACAGGAATCAAATTTACAACTCAGCCAATACATGGATAGATTATAGACTTGTAAATCGAAAGCAGAACTGCTCATTTAATATAAAAATGGTTAAGTGAGGTTTTGTTAAGTGGAGCTCAAGAAAATCATGCAGTTTATATAAAAAAACTTTATTCTGGGACATGGTTACCTAGTGAATATCAGAAAAGTACTAAAGAGATTTGTCTTGCTTAAATCAAAAATAATATAAAATGTTATTCTTATAACTCTGCGATTGTGATGAAAATTGGTGTGCTTCTTTTACCATAATTTTCTTGATCCAAGGGTAGGCTGTGACATGTTCGACATTTACCTTACCTATAAATAATTTATTAGAAATAAATATATATGCTAAGATTTAATATTTATTAGATATAAATATGAATGCAATTATTGGTAATTAATTAGAAAGAAAAAAAACTATACATTAAAAACAATCAAAAGGTGCTATCTTTGTTTTGAACATGGAATATTATTTTAGGTTAGCCATGAGGCGCAAATCATGTTGTTTGTTCAAAAAATTGTTAATGATACAACATGATTTGCCCCTCATGGCTAACCTAAAATAATATGGTAGCCCTATTGGAAATTAAATATAATTAAAAACTTTAAATTAAATGATTTGTTTCTAATTAAAAGTTAATATTATAACTGGGAAAACAAGAACACAAAAAAAAGTGATAAGTTCAATTACAAAAAAATTATAATGTTCAACTATTATAATGGATTAATGAGATTATGAATTGTTAAATAGACTTGACTTGCCCTTGCCTGTATTTATGTGTGTTCTGGGATAGAGGTCATGAAAATGATTCAATTGATCTGAAATTTTAAATATTCTGTACCGTCTCCAAAAACACTGATTATAAATAAAAAAGGGAATAAAGGGAAGTATTTTACAAAAAAATTGAAATTTTTCGAGTCACTACCCAAAAGCAGGTTGAAATTTATAGTCCTCACTTGCTGGACCTGGCTAATGGGCTTTTACTTACAAATAATAGTTTAAAGAATTCAATTAAATATTTTATAATAAATGCACATGATATTACTACCTATTATGTTTTTTAGGTTCTGGCATACATTGATGAATCTACCTATTGCCTTTTTGATCAGATATCATAAGGATGAATAATTCTCTGCGACAATGCTGCCCATCCTACTCATCAATTTGGTATCCGTTTAAGACATCCTACTGTTTAACAAAGTCTCCACCCTCAGCCCTTCAAAGCAAGCAGTCTTGCAATGGTTCTTTTCTAGAGGTAGTACAATCTTTCGACAAACCGTGTTCGGCATACAGGCTGAATTAAAAAAAAAAATGTATTTATGAGATAAATATATTTTTTTTAATCATTCAGTCTAATCCCTTTTTCCAAATAAAAGCGGTTTATAATTTTTCAACTGCTATACAAAATAAACCGAAGTTCCAAATGTCAGTGTTCTGGGCCCTATTATCTATAACCTCCACAGCGCCTTTATCCACTCTACTTCCAATATCTTTCAGGCAATGTTTACTGATGACACAGATTCTGTTCTGTTCACAGTTCTGGACATACCATCCCAATTCTGCAACGGATTTTATGACCTTCAAAGACACCTTACAAAGATTGAGAATTGGTGCCACAAATGATGGACCAAAGTCATTGAAAGAAAATGGACCCAAAGTACAATTTCTGTCCGTCACAGGTCCTGTCAATCAGTTGTTTATAACTCCATCATCCCTCTTCATCAGATGGAAGGCTATGATGGAACACATATGGAATCCACAGACTCTTTGGAACGATTTACAGAGTCATATCAAAACCAATCTAGGCACACAGACTAGAGTAATGATGCACAGTAAAACTGTCATACATCAAGTACATCCAATCCTTTGAATCAAAATCCCTGAGAGTAGTAGTTAATGACTCTTATTACATGAGCAACAGAACCCTTCATAACGATCTCTACAACTTACATGCTTGATTTGTACGTCAATTCATTACATTACAGCACTCATCCTAATCCTCTAATACCGTCATTATACATCTCCACCCATGCCTTTAATCCTCCTAGAAGATTAAAGCGAGAGTGGCCTCGTAACCTGCTGTAAATAAAAGCCCGCGGGAGTCCCGGCTGTGCCCAGTTTCTTCAGTGATGTCCTACTTTGGCTTGGGCACTCAAGAGTCTATCGGCTCGTATTTGGCGTCGGTTGAAGGAGGAGCAAGGATGATCTTCCGAACTTCCTATGCTTTCTTCTGATGTGAGGGTGGTGACAACCACAGAGTTTTGTGAGATCTCTGAGCTTTGTATAACATAACATATCGTATTAGTGAATGTGGAGCTGTAAATGGAATCGTTCACTATTGCTAAGTAGTTTTATTAACCACTGTAATTTGGGGTCCAAAAAAATGTATCCACTGTTTAAAAGTCCATAACTTGCAAACTAATTGACGGAGTTGTCTCATTTTTGGTAGTGTAATAGTTTGTAGTTCCGGCAATCGCCATACAAGCGTTGTATTGCGTTGTTTTGTTTTGTCAGATGACAGTCGCCAGATAGTTAGTGTTTTATTGTTAGTTGTACCTTGTTACTCGAGTAAACATGGCTGGCGTAAAGCTTACATTTGATGGAAGGAAGTCTGTTTTAAAGTGGTATTTTAAGTACGAAAACATTAATGAAGGTCAACGGCAATGGCGAAATGTCTATCAAACAGAGCCACCGACACGTTTAACGATTCGTCGTATTCGAGACAAATTTGAAGCCGAAGGCTGTGTTAAAGATGTACACAAACAACGATCTGGACGACCTGTAACAGTAACAAGTCCATTTAACTCCCATCCTGTGTTACAACAATTCACTCGCTCACCACAGAAGTCTGTGAGACAGTGTGCCCGTGAAACTGAGTCGCTCTGGACTTTTACCTGTGGGGAACACTAAAGGACGTCGTTTATCGACTTCGAGAATCCACCGTACATTCATGTGCAAATATCCAACTGAACACGTTGCAGTCAGTAGTTCGTGCTGAAGTTCGGCGGCATCGTTTGTGTGTGGATGTTAATGGTGACCATTTCGAACACCTACAGTGATATCTTTAAGTTGGACTTTAAGCTACACTTTCATAAAAAATGAGACAACTCCGTCAATTAGTTTGCAAGTCATGGACTGTTAACCAGTGGATACATTTTTTTGGACCCCTCTGTATATAATGTGACAAATTTTAATTTATACAATTTGTTAGTGATTCATATTTTAAATGAGTCTGTGGAGCATTGTATTCAATGTGCGTAAGTTTCTTTTGACGTCTAATCAACGTGAACAAAATAATTCTATTCACATAAAACTGTCACACCATAACACCTTTACAGTTGTTCGCTAAAATATCGGTTAAAATCTGCGTTACTAAAAAAACCTTTAGCTGCGTGATATGTAACACTTGAGTGATTTTTGACGTAAAAATTACGTCTTAAGGTTTCACTCATATCGGGGGGTCGCCGAGACGTCAAACTACGTAAACTTTCGCATTACTTACGTCTGCCCTCAGTGCTCCACGCTTCTAGCACTGAACAGGTCAGAGAGACGGTAGATGGTTTAAAAGATGGGCAAACGATGAAACGGAAATCATCTCAAAAAATTGCAAAGCCGTGTAAGCAATGAACTATTAAACATTTTCATACTTTTCCCATAGAAAACATTTTATAAAATGAAAACCACTCGGGCACTACCATTAAGAATACTCTAAAGATGTCTAACAAAAAAAAGAAATCATAATTTTCAAAAGTTCCTTGTTATTTTTTTTTCAAAAGTCAGAAAACTCACTAAAAACAAAAAATAAAACGGAAGGAGCCGGAAAATTGCTTCCGTTAAACTTATTTGACCTCAAGGATGCCTAGTTATCTGTCTGTATCAAAATAGTGAGATTTTTACTGTTGAGGAATATTCTGATACGTTTCATGTATCTAGCGTGAACAGAAAAGCAAGAACGTACAGACATACAGGTGAAAAGTTATTTGTTTTTGATTAAGAAAAAAAACAAAAAAAAACAGAACCTTCAAAATTGAGCGCACATACCCTTCGATTAACAAGTGCATTGATTCGGGATTGAAACAAGTCACTTTAACCATCATGATTGTAACTATAGGGTGCAGTAACATTGGGGTTGGTGCATAGCAGTTTGCTCGCTTAAATCTATAGCTCTAGCTAGCCAGCGTTAAATGGAGTTATATTGGTTTTGCTTAATATGATTATTTATACTTTAAGTTGGCAATCCTTCCACTTATAAAGGTACTTATAAATTTTACTCCTTTTTTTTTATATAATGATATTATATAGACGTAGTTGGAGAAGCGAAGCGTGGTAGTGTGGTGCGGTCGCTGGGTAGGTTCGTACAGTTTACGATATCAAAAAGGCGCCGTTCCGTTGAACGAACCACGCCCCTGTGGCACTCGTAACAGGAACTGACCAATGACTCATTATCAACAACCAAAAACCCAAAACCTTCAAGTTACCGATAAACGATATAGTTAAAAAAAAAAAAAGTAATGGCCAGCGTGATCAGAAGTGCCAAAGTTATGATGAATTTAAATAATTAGGGTTGGGAGCAATACTCTATATAGAAATTCTCTCTAAATAGTTAACATAACCCCTAATAAGCCCTAATAAGGGTAAGATGAGACAGGCAATCAATCGTGGCACGCCCTCCCAATGGGTGTCCGAATCGTAGTCATATAAAACTCACACCACCGAATAGCCCAAAGGCCCAAATAAAAAAAGAGTAGGCATTGGAAAAAATAGCGCAAGGTTGGGATCGTTTTAACAATTTCATGGTTGATTAAAAGCTCAACAACGAGTATATTCAATAATAATAATACTTCAAAGTGACCTGTAAGGTAGAAAAAATTTGGGATACTTTTAAAAGGATATCCTTGTGCCCGGCCATGTATGCCAACTTTTGCGTGACCACGATAAAAAACGTCTTTAAAAGTTTTCAATTAAATGTGTTGTGAAAATTTCTTGATTTAGTCATCAATTAGAATTAGTGCACGCGTACATGTTTGAAAATAATTATTTATTTATGTTATAACAGTTTAACAATATTTCTTTCGATCGGTCTTAAACGCACCACTTAACTATTTGTAATGTTAACGGTTAACATGAGTGATGTGTCATATGCCTATATTCCTGCATATTCGCTGTGCCGTATGCCTATATTCCTGCATATTCCCTTTGTCATATGCCTATATTCCTGCATATTCGCTGTGTCATATGCCTATATTCCTGCATATTCCCTTTGTCGTATGCCTATATTCCTGCATATTCCCTTTGCCACATGCCTATATTCCTGCATATTCCCTTTGTCGTATGCCTATATTCCTGCATATTCCCTTTGTCATATGCCTATATTCCCTTTGTCATATGCCTATATTCCCTTTGTCATATGCCTATATTCCCTTTGTCATATGCCTATATTACCTTTGTCATATGCCTATATTACCTTTGTCATATGCCTATATTCCTGCATTTTCCCTTTGTCATATGCATATTGTCGGGTGTCAACAACTGTCGGGGGCTTCACTAGGGGAGTGCCTAATCACTCTAGCCCTGTTGACAAGTGCGGATTGTTGTAGTTAATAACATGGACCATGTTCCATGTAGGCGTTAATATCTGACTCCATTTATTGATAGGGATGTGTCCTGACAATACACTGTGTTCAGGATGAGGTTCAGAGGTTCATAAAGAATAAGACCAGTTTTCAGAGTTCGGGCGGGAGATCGGCAGCGTAATAGTACAAGTCGTCAGAGGATCTGCTAGAGGCTGTGAGGCAAGGTACCGGCGCAGAGGTGTGGCAGAGAGAGTGTAGACCAGTGGAAGGCTGAGTGGGCTTACTCCCAGGGCCCCGGGGCCCTGGTGTATCGCGATGAGTGATAGCGGCTATCTAGATGAAGAGACTAGGAAAGAGTGAGGAGTGAGCCTACCAGAGCCAAGCGGCCCTGGCGTAAAGCAACAAGTAGTGCGGCTGAGGAGACTAGGAAAAAGAGTGATTCTGCAGGGCGAAAACCCTTGATTTAAATATCGGTCCCCCCTTCCTTCCGGAAGGCGGAGCCTGGCTGCAGGGGGTATGTTTATGATGCCCAGGGGGCTAATCCCCCTTAAGTTATTGACTGTTGGCCTGAAAGGGTGTGGTTTATGATGTCACACCTACCAAGCTACGTGACCGCTCGTCCCCTAAAAGATTGTTTCTAGCATGATTTTTAGTTTTATGACCCCGGACAGTGACTGAAGGTCTGCTTGGGTCTATTTTATTAGGGGCAGTGGCTTATCCTCTCAGGTTTTATTGCAGGACCTTCGTCCCTCTGTTACCTGTTTCACGACTACCGACCACTCTATGATTTATTACAAGAAGTTTACAAAGATTTGCGTCTATATTATAATACATTATGCACCAGAGTGTAGGGTAATTTACATATATAGTTAGCGCTTCGCTACACATATATTCCTGCATTTTCCCTTTGTCATATGCCTATATTCCTGCATATTCCCTTTGTCATATGCCTATATTCCTGCATATTCGCTGTGTCATATGCCTATATTCCTGTATATTCCCTTTGCCACATGCCTATATTCCTGTATATTCCGTTTGCCACATGCCTATATTCCTGCATATTCCCTTTGTCATATGCCTATATTCCTGCATATTTCCTTTGTCATATGCCTATATTCCTGCATATTACCTTTGTCATATGCCTATATTCCTGCATATTCCCTTTGTCATATGCCTATATTCCTGCATATTACCTTTGTCATATGCCTATATTCCTGCATATTACCTTTGTCATATGCCTATATTCCTGCATATTACCTTTGTCATATGCCTATATTCCTGCATATTACCTTTGTCATATGCCTATATTCCTATATACCATTAATTAATATTATTAATAAACCAATTAAGTGGTTAGCGTAGCTGTTTCGTGGTATAAAGGGTCTGGGTTCAAACCCATAGAGTAACAAAGACATTTTCTTTCACTTACAGTTTCTTAAGTCATATACTTCTAACCTCTGATAGCTCGTTTTCTCCCACTGTGTAGGAGTGCAAACATTTTTAAATATCTGATAAAAAAAAAGTTAGTTTAGTGTGTAATATTGTTCTTGGTATAGTAAAATACTTTTAGAAATATTTAATAAACTTCCCCACAATTGAAAGTGGCGGAATTATCTTTTAATCATTATTATTATACGTTTTCAGTAATAAGGTGCTATAAATATGAAGGAAAAATCCAATAAATATTCAAAAAATTTTTTATTTTTATTTCTTGCTTAAGTAACTGATCTCTAAAAATTTAGCGGCCTACCTGATCCGGGTCTGCGATAGCACAAACCTGTCTCATGGTAACGTGTAATCTCCCAACAGTAGTTTAAGGTAGACCCAAGTGGCCGTCAAAACTATTTTCAATTAATTCTAATAAAAAAAACAAAAAAACTTTTGTTTTATGAGATACAATTATTCTTATACATAACAAGTCAAAACATAAATTTTTGTGTAATTTTTTGGATTTTTATTGGGGGTTTCGTTCTTGACCACCACTGAAAACGTCTAATATTAATTAGTAAAGAATTGAAAGCCGAAATAATTATCTTTTTTTTTTTAATCAATAATGGTGCCTAATGGAAAATTTTCTAGCTTTGGATTCGAACTGAGCACATTTGAAAACATAGAAAAAAAGTGGCTTAGCTCATTGGTTTTCAAAATGACGCCACTTTCGCAGTCCACCACCCACAAAGCAATCCGAAGTTACACTTGCCTAAAGCTACACTTGAACACACGTGTTACCCTTAGTTTTCAAGGACAAAACATGACAGCACCGCTTGACTTTTCGTCCATGCCCACAATGTTCCGATTTTAAAAGATTCACCTCAATAAGCGATTTTTGTTTGCACTCTTTGATTTCACATTCCAAATGACGAGGTCCGTTGAGGACGACTGTTCCGTAATCACGGGGTTACGATTTGATAGCGGTTACAGCATATGCAAACCGTTTAAAAGGATTTCCCTACAGACAGCAATAAAAAATGCTCATTGGATCCGCTTACAGCCCTATATTGAAACATATGGAAAATCTTATTCTCTTTTTAGAAAGCACAGTTGCTATTGTATACTTTCGTAATTTTTTCATGGATTCTTCTGATCGAATATAATATAATATTATACGCATTCTTGTACTATGGTCTACTCTCAATATACACTGTAATATGACTTAAAGATTACATTTTACTATACTTTTATAAACTTAACAACAGCCAAATTTAAGTAGGGGTTTTGTCAAAACAGCTTTGTCACCATACCCATAAAATAAGGAACCCTTATGTTTTGATTATAAATCATACCTTCATCATACCAGTTGTAAGCTAAACAGTAGAAACGAAAAACTTCTTAATCAAAGAATAAATCCTATTATTATTGGTTGGGAATTTAGTGAAATGTGACTGGAACCGTTTTTAAGCTGTCCCTGTCAAGAAAGTTCCAATTAATGTCCCCGTGACAGCTCGGCATTGTCAATATTAAACGTGACAAAATAATTTTCAGCAAGGACAAAGGGACAGGCTATGCAGTCATACAAGTGCGATTCCTATGCGATGTCTATTAGACAGTCTACGAACGCTCCCAGAAAAAAATATCTGCAATTTTAAAGACGCACTCGTGATGCTCTGGTTAAGTATGCGAAAACAATCAAAATTTCAAAAGTTGGTCTTGTAACACACCCGGTCAGGTTTAATGTTTTAGTTATTCAGAATTTTTTTTTTTATAGAAAAGGGTATTTCAAATAACAAGATGGTTTAGCAAATAAATTTTGACTGAGTAGATTTTTTTTCACATAGTATATTAAAAGGTTTGATCACCTGTTTCTTGTTTTAATATTTTTAAGTCCTTTCAATTCAACGGAAATTCTTCAAATTTTGTAGAGGCAAAAGCCCCTTAGGGCCAAATCTGTATTCAAAGCAGATCACCTGACGCGACTTCACTTGCGTGAGATGACCTGTCATCGTAAAAACTCACTTTTTGTTCCTGAAAACTATTTTTTTTTGGTCAAAGGTAGACCGAGTTAAAGGTATTTTTGGGCTTTATCAACATCGAGAGGGTCAGATTCAAAAGATAGATGAGTACAGGTCACGAAGGAATGGAGCTGACGAATCGTTTTTTTTTATTTTTTTTCAAATCCTCTTTATTACATGAACAAAATAAATAATAATTGAAATACAAATTTCTCCTCTTCCTGCCATTCACAGATGCATTTGAAGGAGTGCATAAATATAATACATTTTGTTTGTGGTAAAAAGTTCATAGTCTCATATACAACACTAGGTGATGGGGCTCACCTTCAGCTTGTTACCGACACTAAACACTAAAACACTAAAAACAAAACAAAACAAGCTAAAACCTATACCTAGAACCTAAGACTAAAGCGTTCCAGCCGCGACAGCATCATGCCATCGATGGGGGAACGGAGCGGGGGTTATAGTGTTAAACACCGGGTTTGTCAGATATTGCAAGGAGTCGAAAAATTTGACATGTCTACGCTGGATGAATTCATCCACCGTAGGCAGCTCAAATATCTCATGCAGCTCACTGTTTCTTCGCTGCTCGAATGAAGTACCTCTGACCACTTTCACCAGTACACCGTTTTGGAATTGTTGGAGTTTCTTAGCTGTCGTATAGGTCAGATAACGAAATAGCGGTGCACCATACAGCAGAGTAGGCCTTAGTATGCTCTTGTATATCAATAGCTTGAGACGCAGTGATAGATTGGGGGACATCAATAAGTGCGCAAGCCGGTAAGACTTCATGCGAGTATGCTTCAACTTCTTCGCAAAATGGTTACTAAAACAGAGGTTGGAGAATCGCAACTGGTGGAAAATACCTGGTCTAAATTCTTCATAACTGGTCTTCGAGAGGAAACGTAACATAACACCGGTCAATATATTACTCAATGTTTGCACTTAGGATATAATTTGTTGTCACTTTTAGACTGAGTAATGAATTTTTGCGTGTGTGTTTTCTTATATTAAAACGTACTAAGTGATGATTTCTCTGTCATTTCATAGATTTTGCTTCTATTAATATTTATTTCGTCGGAAAATTTTTACTAAAAAAAATCATTTATTACTTTGTGCATGTTGAGCTCAACTTTGTAAGATACTAAATTACTGGTAATTATTTTAGGCCATGCTAAAAACACGGACCGGGCATACACTCATCATTTAATAAGTTTTTCAGAAACTGAGGAGTAGTTCTTTAAGCATCTGTTGATAATTGTCCCTTCACTTTCAGAGACTTAAATTTCTTTTGATTATATTTTTTCAAGTGTTGGTAAGTAACATTGTACGCACTTGTCTGACAGTCAACTCGTCTTTATTTTAAAGGGGAATGGTGTCGTAGAGACATAAACGATTAGCAAAATTATCGGAGATGCAGAGAATTGTGGGTGACTAAATTGAAGTCTTCTTTGCCTCAGTAATTAATGAGGGTCAAATCCCGAAATATCGGTGGAAGAGTTTAGTCCTATTACGAAATTTCAAAGAGTCTCAAAAACCGTTACTCTCCTCCGAATTCTGGCACACTTCGAACACATTTGTCGCATCGTTTCCACCAACAAAGTAATGATTGACATTTATTGTCTTCCTACATTTTTTTTTTTTTTTTTATTCAAATCCTGAGGCAGCTTTCGGTAACTTACATAACCATTATCAAGGCTAGGCCGAAATCCTAATCAAGCGTCTAAAAGCGTAGCCGACCAATGTCACGCTTTACTCAACTGTACTGAGTAGTCAGACTGTTCTATGATAAGGGTTGTAGACATGTATATATATTGTTTTAAACCTCAAGTTTTATTTTTTAATATATGCTAGGAACTTTGAAATCGAATGATGACAACCTAGTTTGGTTTGTGGAAAAAAAAACAACACAATCTGAGTAAAGAAGTATTTTTTTCTCCCGTTGCAGTTTTAATGTAACTTAATATCAATAAGTATCAAACATGCCCTTGTGTTATACAAGGTAAGTAACATTAAACATTTATCTATATAAATAAATTTATTGATGTAACAAAAAAATATAAAATAATTCTGAGAGCCACCAATACCTACATACATATTTACAATTCCATTTTTAATGGGATTTTACGAGTTGTCTACACAAATAAAGTTTATTTGTTTTTGTCAAAATGTAACTAACTTTCCACTATAACACGGAGCGATATTGTTCCTTTGTTTTCTTCTCCTTTTATTTATGTTATGCGAATTAAAAAAAAAAAAATGTGTATAATAATTGATATAATGAAAAAAATAATCACTAATTTATTCACAAAAATAGTAGAGAAGGCCACTTATCCTTGGTTAAACAAGTTGTATAAGTTAATATCACTATTGAAAATTCACCAAGGAACACTCTCTCCTGTAACTTGCTGGGAAATGTCTATGCAGATACAGAGTGCGCTGCATCTCACTTACCAGTCCTTAGTGGATAGTTGCAGTGCTTGTTGTATAACAGTACTTCTATCATCTATTACTGGTGCCTTCCGTTTATTTAGCTACAGTAGTCTTCTCGGCACGTGCTATAACTGTATATTCTCGATTTTACACTCAGCTTGAGAAGATTACGGCGAAATCAAGTGAGAAGGCCACAGAAGAAAGACAAAATCTCAGTCGGTTTTGACTTGTGGAGCTCCAGCATATATTGGAAACATTTTTGCGTGAATATCACTCTATAGTAGAAACAGTCTAAAGAAGATTGATTATAGCTTTTTCTTATCACTTCAAAACTGCAAAAACCAAACAATAAGTGCAGCTACAGACAAAGTATGCCCGTACCTTCGCTTTCGTAGAGAACGTGCAATCGAAGCGGAAGGGCCCGCAATCTGACCTAATTCTACAGTCCCAAGTATTAGGGCCTTGTAACTTCAAAATTGTGTCGGGTAAAGACTGCGAAATTGCTATCATTTGAAACTTGAGAAAATAACTTGCAATATTAATATTGAGCAAAATTATCGTCATCGACTTAATGAAAATAGAGCTTCATGCAGGTTAAAAGTAAATTAATACACAATTCATAAAATATTATATACATAAAGTAATTAACTGATTAATGGCACTTATTTTTTTTTGATTGGATTTCATTCAATGTTGGCATCAAATGGAATTTCAATACAAAACATCACGATTCTGATAATACCACTGATGAGTTAAAGTTAAGAACACGATCTCATCGAGATTTACCTGTAATTTTAGTACAAAAAAAAAAAAAATTACATATTAGTAATCAAGACAACGGGATCTTCAATTCGGTACCATACCCAATATAAAAAAATTACTAATAAATTAAATTGCACTTATTCTGGATTACAAAGTAATTAATTAATAACCATTAATTATGTTTATGGAGTTCAAAACATTTTTAATGACGTTGGGTAATTAAAGGACATCTTGATATAAAATTTCATGTTTATAAATCAAACAATTGACTCACAATCGCCAGTACAGACAGGTACATAGATGAAGACGTTAAGGTTTTTGATTGTAATAAAACTAAAAATTATGTGAGTACACTTTAAACCATTTGTACATTATATTACTTATATGTATATAATTTTGGACTGTGTAAATGGTGTCAAAGAACAAGTGGACAACAATCTGTTCAACGCTAAAGTAATAGTTTGAGCTTAATCTGTACTCTATTACTTACTTTGTTAACTTCTTCCAATCTTCCAATATATCATCGACTATTGAATAATTCAACTCCAGCGCTGCGGAAAGATAGCGCGCTCGATTCCTACTTTCATATTTTTTTTGAAGTATACATAACTTTAGTTTTTAATATATTTATAATTAGATTTTGGGGTAGTTGGTATGTTTATTAAAAATAAAAAACAGAGGTCCACCCCCCTGAGGGCCAACGAACGTACTTGTAAGGGACACACGGGGTAAGATAAGATGGGGAAAAGAGAAGGATTAAAATCAACGTCAATACTTCAGTGATATTGGATACTAATGTGACGCAATTATTATTACGCAATACGCACGTTGATTGGAGAGTTGCTATAGATAAAATAAATTTATTTTTTAATTGAATTTCTCCGCGAAGAACGGCTTCTTCAATCTTCCAATGCACCTACGTAGCAGAGCTGTGAATGCAGTAGTTGCGTGTGGGATTTCCCCGAATCTTGGCATATTCTCCTTTTCCATAGCCGGGGATACTGAAAGGAGCCTAATATATATAATATGGTATGAATGAGATCATGTAGCACAATATCAATTCCCCTATTAGGGCTGATTCTTTTTGACTGAATTAAAAAAAGTATGTTTCTGCTACTTAATGTACGTTAAAAATGACCAGTGTTATTATAGGTAGAAATGAATGATTATTATTTCATGAATTTCACCTGAAGCTCTTTCAAATGCATTTGAGCACCATTTTTATTTTTCCTGAAGTTAAAGTGATTGCAAGAATTTCTGTTTTTAAAGGCGAATTGTGACGCATTAGTTAAAAACAGTACTCAATAGTAAGGAAAAAACCAAAATATACTAAGAATACTAAGAATTGCTGTCAACTCCAACAGCATGTTTAGTACCAGATAGCAAGAACAAATTTTGTGGATTTCCAGGCAAAGATTGTCAGATTTTTCAAATGAAGGAATTTTGTTTTAATGTAAACCATGAATTATTTGTTATTTTGAGAAATGATTGGGAGAATCAAGAAATACAGGAGGTGCGAAGGTGGTCTGAAAAGTTTCCGACCTAACAAAGATACAAGACGTTTTTTCAGAATTTATTTTTTTATTTTTCAACATAGTCTCCATTTAACTCTACAAACTTCTCCCAGCGATGCTCCCATCTCTGTAACCCGTCTATAGTACTCGGCGTTTTTCTCTGCAAAATAATCGTTCACGAAGGTGATTGCCTCTTCATTTGACGAAAATCTCTGTCCTCCGGGTGCAATTTTTAGATGAGGGAACAAAAAGAAGTCGCTTGGGGCTAGATCTGGTGAGTAAGGCGGATGGTCAAGCAGTTGAAACCGTAATTCATGGATTTTCGCCATAGCATGCTCTGAGGTGTGAGACGGTGCGTTGTCTTTGTGAAACAGGATTTTCTTTTTCTGCAAGTTCCCCCTTTAGCTTGTCAAGTAATGATGCGTAGTATGCTCCTGTAATGGTTTTTCCTTTTAGAAGATAATCGATTAAAATAACTCCATGACTATCCCAAAAAACTGTCGCCATTAATTTCCCTGCCGAAAAAACAGTTTTTGCTTTTTTTGGAGCCGGTACCCCCTTTGCAGTCCACTGTTTGGACTGTATTTTTGTTTCGGGCGTATAATGGTGTATCCAAGTTTCATCCACAGTAATTATTCGGAACCAAAACTCGGATTTATTGCGCCTAATCTGCGCCAACAGAGCGTTGGAAATGTTCATTCGAACACTTTTTGGTCTAACGTGAGCAAACGCGGCACCCTACGCACGGACAGCTTTCTCATCTCTACATCTTGATTTAATATGTGACAAACACGTTCTTTTGACATGTTCATAACCTCTGCTATCTCTCTCACTTTAATTCGGTGGTCGTCTAGCACCATTTGGTGAACTTTGGCGGTGTTTTCGTCGGTAGTTGCAGTTTTTGGACGTCCCGAACGTTCATCGTCTCCCAAGCTCTTACGACCACGTTTAAATTCAGCTGCCCAATATTTTACTGTGGTAAATGATGGTGCAGAGTCCCCATACACAGAATCCAACTCATCTTTGATTTGCGTAGGCGTATTGCCTTTCAAAAACAAATATTTAATGACAGCTCGATACTCGATTTTGTCTATTTTCATAAAAACTCACATCGACTCACTCAAACGACTGTTACACAACAACTGCGCGTCCAAAATGGCTGAAACTTTGGTGAGTAACTGTCAACAGATGAACAACGAAATTCACTAGCTTTTATTTGCGACTGCTGCTATCTTCATGTTGAGGTTGGAAACTTTTCAGACCACCCTTGTAAAAGAACGTCTAAATCTTCGGTTATAAGTTGAGATACTACCCTCTGAGGCTTAATCGAAATTACCATCAATAAAATAATAAAAATAATAATAATAATAAATAAAAGGTGTGTAGTGACCCTAACTACATAAGTGTTAAATCACCCTATACTCTGGTGCATATATAATGTATTGTAATTAGATGTAAAACATGGTAAAAGGTTTTTCTAGTAATAAACCATGTGGGACCGGCAGTCGTAAAACAAGTCACAAGGGGGTCGAAGGGCGTCAGCAATAAACCTGAGAGGGTAAGCTACACGGCCGTCATAAAGCCGACCCGGTAGACCTAGGGTCACCTTCCGGCGGTCATAAAATCTAAAAGCCATGCCATAAAACAGTCCTTTAGGGGACGATGGGTCCCGTACCACGGGGCAGGTGTGACATCATAAACATACCCCTTTAAAGCCAGGATCCGCCTTCCGGTAGGGAGGGGAAGTAATATTTAAACCAGGGGGTTTCGCCCTGTAGGACTACTCTTTCTCAGTCTCCTCATCTCCACAGCCACTATCACTCGGTCACTTTACGCCAGGGCCCCGGGGCCCTGGAAGTAAGTCCACTCAGTCTTCTACTAGTCTACTCTCTCTGCAGCACCTATGAGCCTTGTCACCAGGGCTAGAGTGATTAGGCACTCCCCTAGTGGCAACCCGACAAGGTGTATAGAATATTTTTTGGGTGGAACCGAGATAAAAGAAACCAGATTTCTCTTCTAGGGGGTAAGACAATCTAGAGCTCGCGTGGGCCCTGGTGCCTCTGAAGTAGGCCTATCTTTCACCGGCTTCAAGAGCACTTCGAGCGATGTCAAATAATGAATGAAAGTAATAATTGTAACAGAGAAAAGCCAGGATGGCGTAGTTCTTATATGTAGCATTGGAGAATTGAATTTAGGAAAAGAGGTCGGAAAGAATTTGAGGAGGAGAGATTGATTAGAAATTGAAGATGCCACTTGTTGGAGGAAAGGGGCTGCAGTTAAAGTTATGGTTTAAAATAGCTTCTATTTCTTTAAAAACCCTTTCATGTTTCAAATAAAATATTTTAAAGATGGAGAGAGTAAGGGAGGTATATTCTATTAGCATCTTTTTTTATATAGATAACATCATATGATCATGTCTTGTACAATGGTTAGAATCGCCGATTTCTGCTGCTTTTAGTTTATAAAGAGCATTATTAACTGTAACGATTGAAGACAGAACAGTACTCTAATGGTTATGACACAATAAAACATTGAAATACAGTACACAGTTGCAAGATCCTCCACTGACCGTGACTATGATGCCCTTCAATATTTGGGACCAACGATTTACGATTTATAAATAAACCATGACTGGTGCCACGAAATAGCCAAATAAACGACAAATCTGCTTGCGAGACTTGCAATGGGCCAAACTTGTGGTAGAAGTCTATCTGTCGTTCTGTTCAAAAGAACTTTGAAATCATTTGCTAATACCAACACATACCTGACACCCTTTATAATTATCTCATAATATTATTATTTATGAGCCTGAAAGGAGATACTCTCTAACAGGTGATAGGAAATATCTTTCGTCCAGCGTCGACGTATAACATATATCACCCGTAAAAATCCTACAATCGAACTAAAAGTTATATTCAAAAACACATTATATGTTTTTTGTTACGACGTAATAATGGCAGCTAAAACTAGACATAAAGTCAATTTCACTATGCATTTTTGTCAAGTCAATATGTTAGGCATTGACAGATTAATGAAAATACTTTCGGTGGCCGAGATTGCCTTACATATTAAATGTCTTGACCGAGCTTATTTTACTATTAAAAAAAACGTAGCTGCTACGTATAAATGCTATAAATGAAACTGTTTTCATGTATACATTTGCCTAGCTCCCATTAGGGTCGACCCGATGTGTGAAGGTTTATTTGTCATACCCGTCACATGAATAATGGGTGCCAGAGAAGATGGTTATTGGATATGAATAGAAAGCATAAAAGCATTACCATATACTGTTGGGCGCAGTCTCCTGAATAAGACGTATGAATTATTTACATCCACCCAATATTTTGGTAAGCCCAAAAGTCCAAAAGGGGATGTCATTACTTAGGAACAAATAAAAATACTTTTTTCCTGAATTTTCGTTGATCTCAAAGAATTTACCTTGAAACGTAAACGTAGGGGGCAGTGAACTATACTGTATTATTAGATCTTTAAACTGAAAGAAGGGGAAAGGGAAAGTAAAATAAGCGTGCGGCTATTTTCAGTAAATTGTATGTATTGTATGTACATGATTGTAGAAAGAGCGGTTATTGTGAGGGTTGCCTAACACTTGAATTAAATTGTAAAAGCAAATACTTTGTATAAGCTGCTCTTAGCAGTTTTTCAAGTATTCATTCTTTGATTTCCTCTCAGGGGACTAAGTACGTTATTTGCCTCTAAGGAGAACAAAGGCAAATATCTAACAGGATTAACAAGGTGAATGCAGTTTACTACCAGATATGTAAAACTGTGGTAGGGAAGAGGGAAGTAGGCAAAGATGTGAAGCTACACATCTTCAAGACAGAATATCCGCCCATACTTTTGTATGGAGCCGAGAGTTGGATATTAACGGACCGACAGGAGAGCCGAATCACCGCTGCCAAAATGAAATTTCTGCGAAGGACGATTGGAAAAACAAGGAGAGACCGAGTCCGCAATGAAAGGGTTCGCCAGGAACTGCAGATAGCCCCACTGAATGAGCTCCTAGAAACTTGTCTGATAAAGTGGTTCGGCCATGTTATCAGGATGGACGACCACAGAGATCCTCTAAAGACCATGGAATATGTCCCAGATGGCAGAAGACCTAGAGGTCGCCCTAGGATGTGCTATCTCAGCTACATTGAACGACTCTGTAAGGTGAGGGGGAAGGACCTCCGACAGGCGAGGAACCTAGCTGGAAATAGGGAAGAATGGAATTCCTGGCTGGATGCTTCTCTACGCTGAGAGGCTCTAAAGAAGGAAGCTAAAGAAGAAGAAGAGAACAAAGGCGATAGTTTGAATCCTTATAGAACGCCATTTTTTAAAAAGTAATCTTTAGTCAAAAATTTAAATGTGCATTTATGTAAAGATTCCATTTTGTGGAATCTGTAGCTCACTTTGATTATATTAAATTAAGGGGTTTGGGAGAGGAAACAAAAATATCAATAGTTATATCATAGTGGCCTCATGACCTGCTATAAACGCGTGACAGTGGGAGTCCTGGCAATGGCCAGTCTCTCCAATCATGTCCTGAGCGTCTGTGGCTCTCGCGCTCTTGGTCAGCCTCCACTGGCTAGTATCCAGAGACGCGGCTGACGGAGGAGCGTGGGGGACTTCCCAAGACTCCGCTTTCTCTTTGCGGTGGATTTGGGGGGTCTCTGGGCTGTCTGTAAATATTGTATGAATGAGCGAGTGAATGATGAACTGTAAATATTGTATGAATCAGAGCATATATCTTAATTACATATTGCCTTATAAAAGGCAGATTGTAATTATTGCACAATAAAGGAATTAACAATAACTATTTTGTTTACGTTATTATTAAAAAAATAGTCTCTTAAAGTTAAAAAAAAATCATTTAAATAATGGCAAAAGTGGTGAGGCTACTAATACTAAATAAAACTGACTAGTTCTAACTATATCATAGTCACTTTCTAGTCGTTAGCATTGACATTTAATTACCATATTCCTAACTGGATAATAAACAATTGTTTCTGACCCTAATTTTCAGAAGCTAACTGTTCGCGGTTGAATAGACAGGAGTATTTTTTTTTTCCTTTTAACATGGCTCGAAACTAGAACGAAACCACAACAGCGTGCTATTTTCTGCCAAAGTCTTTTATGACTGCCATATGGAATTAGCCGATGTTAGTGTGTTTATTTTATAAATTTAATTTGTGTTAATGTAAATGACTAGAATTTTCTCTAGGGACATTGAATAAACAAAACTGGAATATAATTAAGCAAAAAAATTATATACATAAACTATTTGAATATCCACTAAACAGTGACATTGTCTATGTCTCGTTTTAACTCCCTTCAGACTAAACAGAAATTCAGATTTTGCAAAGTCAACTTTTTTTTGGTCGGCCCACCCACAAAGGCAAAAAAACCCAGGAAATTTACGCAACATTGAACAAATTATATTTTCTATGCATATTCAATACGATAGGAATAGGTAATTCAAGAATCACAAGGTTAGTTAGATACGTAACCATTTACTTTTTTAAAATTAAAACAAATAGAAAACATGATGAGAAAAATTTAATATTCAAGGAATTTATAATAAGGTACCTGAAAAACAAGAGTAGCAAAAACTCGAACAAACTAAGGATTTTTAAATCAAATCAATCAACTTTGCAAAGCTACAGCTCAATGTGGAGCTAGAAATTGTATTTTATTTACTAACAGCTTAATGCTGGGAGACTCAGCTGACGACACTAATCTAAGTTAATTTTTCCAACCAGAGTCGGTTAATGACGCCCTGTTGGCTTCTTTTATTAAGTTTATCTTGGAGATTGATTGTTAGCTAGCATCGATATGTCGAACCAAAATAGAAGAATATCAAAGAGCTAAATCGTGTAACAAAGGAAACTCTTCGTTTGCTTAATGAATTCCAAAACTCCATATCCGTCGAGTTATAACAACAACCTTGTATTTATACAAATAAAATCAAGTATCTTCGGTCAAAAATATACAGAAGTTTTTTCAAAATACATTTATAAATAAATAATTAGGATATTGTCTTATTCCCGGCAATGGACGGTTCTCGTGTCGGTTTGGGTTCACATATAAAAGTGCGGTATATAAATATATTTAAAATTTTACAGCCAAATGCCTCCAACATTTCTAGAATGGGATCATGCGAAAGGTGGTCCGACATACTTCTCTCGAGAGGTTAAGGAACGCTGACCTGCACCCGTTGCTTGGTGTGCCGTCGGTGGGTGAGTTCATCCACCGGAGACACATCGAGCTTTTCGACTCGTTGCAGCACCTGACAAACCCAGTGTTTAACACTATGGCCCCACCACCCCTCCTGTATCGATGAAAACAGACTGTTGGGGAAAAATTAGTATCTAAGTCAGTTTTTAGCTTGATCAAAAAATGTGAGCCCCATCACCTTTATTAGTCAGTTTAGTCCAGTCAGGTATAATGTATATCATTATACTTGTTTATTCCAATATGTTATTTTTATAAAATAACAAAACCTGTATATAATGTAGCGACGCTAAGGAAATACAAAAATAATTTGTAAATAGATTCGCCTGAGAATCTATAATTGCATATAATTATCTGTAAATTTAAAGGGGCTATGAAGAAAAAAAAATATTTAAAATTTAATTCCGTCCTAAGTCTGCCCTTAATTCTGTACCACGGAGAGACGAGAAGCATATTAAAGTCAGTAAATCGTACTGATTGGGAAGATGGAAGTCGCGACTTAAACCTTCAAAGTGGGAAGCAAAACTCTTCACATTACGCAAGTATCGTCCCGAAAGATAGTAATTATCGCTATACAAATCACACTAAGAATCAGAGAGTTCCAAAATCTATTTAGAATTGGGAATGACCTGAATAACTTAACCGATAGAAGAAGTTACGAACATATACTGTGTATCCTTCTGTATTAACTCCTATCTAGGCCAGTCTATCCAATAGAGACTCAAGCTAGTATGTATCGATACTTAAAATTTTTTTTTGTATTATTATTTTTTTCCTTATTTAAAATTTGTATAAAATACTTACGTATTTGTTCAAATAAATACATTTATTGATTGAAAAAAAATAATTACCATTGAAGTGAATCGTATAATAAAGACATAATATGAATCGTTAGCCAAAAAAAAAGATAGCGACGGAGCCAATGATCCGACCCAGGACCTCCTGCCGATGACGTAACTACGCAGGGTTTGTACCACTTCCAAGTGATCACAATTACAATACATATCCTAGCTCAGTTCCTTATACTCTTTTGTATATCTTAAATATTATTTGATATGTTATTATTATTTATGATACATTAGATACAAATTGTACTAAAGTTTTTTGGACAGTTCTTCTTTAACAGCTGTCATATTTACATTACATAATTAGCTTTTAAAATATGAAAAAACGTCAACAGTTAGGTCATCAAAGAATTTGAATTAATTTACTTATAATAGTTTGTAACAGAAAAACTCACTCTTTCTGACCTCGTTGTTAGTGGGGCATATCATTTTAGGCATCCGATGTTTAAATGCTTTGTGATACATTTTGTTTTCATTTAGTAATTGCAGTAAATTCAATTTTTTTTGGAAGTAAGGTTTTCTGTGTTTGCCGGTCCAATGCCTAGTACCCCTAGGCTCCACCATAGGTAGACTCTCACTACCTTCCCGAATACACCCGGCGCTTTTAGGCATCCCACACTCCATATCCTTCTCAAACTTCCTTCAAATGGGACTCCCTTTAGTCAAAGGCACCCATCAATCCAAAATAATTTTGTAACTATTGTAGGCGATTGTACGATATTGTGTTGTAATTCTACCCTCCTTTGAATGCATCTGCGCATGCAGTAAGAGGAGAAATCTGTAAATATTTTTTCACTGATTTTGTTCATTTTGTTCACATATTGTATAATAAATAAAATCCAAATATTCAGTTATGGGAAAAAAACAAAAACAACTATTGTAGGCTGGACTCAAAAGTTTCATAGTTTTTAAGGGGGATAGATTAGTCGTCATGAAACTTATGACCAGCTCTTGTTTTTTAAAATTGTTTCATTTGTAGCGGCACCCTTTGAAGAACTCGAAAAGGACTATGATATATCAAATTAATTGGTTGTATATATCAATATTTATGCCATTTTTGCAAGACTGAAGCGTGCTCTCCCACTGGCTATCCCTGTCCGAGTATTGACTAGGCCAGATACGTTAAATTGATCTCTTAACGTATCAAAAGAATCTTAATAAGTAATCAAAGGAATTTTGGCTACGCCTACCATACAAGCACACTGCGTCACATCACACAGTGTGAATATGTTGTGTACAGTATGTATATCTGCCACAATTTTAGCTGTGACTTTAATTCATGCATTAATCGTTTTCCATTGTATCTTGAACTTTCTATTTTATCGGTTGACAATTTTCAAAAACACAAATATTTCAAAAGTGTAAATAATTGAATGCTTGGCTCATTTTACGTATAGTGTTTGGTTTTTAGAATGCAACCAAAAGCTTCGCAATCGTTTTTTTACTTGTTAGTAATAATTTCGTTTCGGTAAGCTTAACTCCAATTAGTTTTTTTTGGTGACAGTGTAAAATACCAATAATAAGACTACAATGTCGTACTTTCCAGAACTAATGATTATTAACAATCCTAATCCGTCTAATTATGTAGTAAGTTTGTCAGGAGCAGGCGCGATGACGCTGTCCATAAATAGAGACATCTATTGATTCTTTTTTCACGTTTTTAATCTATTTGTTTATAATAATAGGAGTTTCATGTCAGCAGCGAATTTACAAAAAAAATTACGTGCGGGGAATCCAGAAAAAAAAAAACACTAGGAGAACCGAAGATCTGAGGCCACACATTTATTTATTTTTAACTGGGATCCCGAGCGTTTCGCATGCCTGTTTGGAGCTCAATAAACATTTCAAATTTCAAAAAAATTCAAGTTGTCCAAAACCACTTTTTAAGGATAGCAGGAAACGTAGACTACTGCTGTAAATGTAAGTATTTATTACAGCTTACTCCACCTATAGATTGTGCTGTTGTGGGAAGATAAAGCCAAATAGCCTCTAAATAATAATGATGAGAGTTCATTGTCAGCAGTGAATTTGCAAAAGAATTGGGGAGGGAAAAAACCCCCAAAAAATCCATCGAGGTAGAAAAAAACAACACTAGTAGAACCAAAGATATTTGGCCTCACATTTATTTAATTGCTTTTGCCTTTTTCAAAAACCGGGATTCCTAGTATTTCGCATGCCCGGTTTGGAGCTCAATGAGCACTTCAAATTACAAAAAACAAACCAAGTGACTCCAAAAAAAAAAAAAAAATGAAAATATCAGAACAAGACTAAACATATATTCTGTTAAATATAATATGTTGCCTTATGTAAATAATTGTTACTAGCTAACTACACCTTTAGATTGTGATATTATTGTCTTTGACTGTATATTATCACTATAATAGACTTTTTTTATTTTTGTTTGTTTTTCTATAAATTTAAATTATCTTATTATCTGTCTATTGTATTCAACCTTTTATTATCATTTTACATAAATACATGTAATAAAATTGCAGTAAATATCTTTCTCTTGATTTCTTGTACGTTTTGCAAATGTGTCTACCTGTTCGTTTTGATGGATGATGGTAAGTTCTCTATTTCATGTAGAGATTTTTCAGACTATATGAATAAATATAATTCTTTGCCTTTATATCAAAGAATCACTTTTTTGGGAATTGCGGTCTATTTTGATGTACCTATTTTTGAAGTCTTTTAGCGAGACTAGATACTTGGAGACGAGACAAAAGCAACCCTGATTGTGCCAGAGCCAGAAAAGACACCGGACAGACAGATAAGACTTCGGACAGACCGACAAGACACCGAACAGACACACAAGACACCGGACAGACAGACGGAGCCGGCCGACCGAGAACCTCAGAGTCTTGTGGCCTTCCACACAGGGGATTGAATCGGCATGGTCCGCCCTGTTACATATTCAGTTTACGGTTCGGATTTGCCGGCTTTAACCATAACAGTGCTACTGGGAAGCAGTCGGCCAAGAAACGGGGATCCGTTCTGCCCCGCTCGCTCTCCTGTTACTTCATCGCCAACTCTATAAGTACTATCCGGCTGGGAGTGTACGCCTCAATCTGTCCCCAGTAGCCGAACCAGGAGCAACAACATGAGCATGGAGTCCGCACTTAAGGTGACGATAGAGGAGGGTATATGATACTAGTGACCACCACCAGTGGACTCATGGACTATTTGCCCACAGGTGATGTTGATCGTGTCCTCACTGGCAGCGGTGTGCATTGGCCAGGGCAGCTACTACAGCAGCTTCAGTGGGCCGGTCTCCGGAGCAGTCGACGAGGTCTTGGTCGCCGAGCCGGCAGGATTCCAGAAGAACGAGCCAACCTACGACTACGTGGTAAGTCTCCGCCAATTTCTCATTTCCCGCGTAATTTAAATCGGATCATTAATGATCAAATACTCAAATCGAGTATCGTATGCTGCGGTCACAAAATTCAATCATTTAACTAGTCAAAATTTATTAGATTGGATACAAACAATGGTAGAACCAGAATGTGGTGCTTTTCTTGGCATTTCATTCATTCTTGTAATTTTTGTTACTTTTATTTAATTGGGTTATTGAAGAAAACCCAACCGGTAATTATTGACAATGAAGGGCTACTGGAAATCACTGGTCTTGTCGGAGAAATAAATGAACAAAAGTGTAAAGAATATCAAACAGTAGAATAGAATGCTGATTTAAAATGTAAGTTTTACCCAAAAATACACTTTCAACAACTGTTTGATATTAGTTTTTTTAGAAAAAATTTGTTTAAAATAATGAAAAAAAGTACTATTGATCAGACAAGGTCAATGAATAATGATGATAATAATGATAATAATTCATATAAAAAAATATAAATAAAATAAAATCATGTAAATAACGCTTTGAATTACTATTAACAAGCACTTCAGTAAATAATATGTGATTGATTGCAATTATGTAGAGGTACATAATAGAGGGACATTAATGCTCGTCGTTTTAATTATTTTTTGATTAAAACCGCTTGATGTTTTTAAAGGAAAATTTAACGGTTTTGCTGGGAATTTCTTAACTTTTGTTTTTTCGTTAATTTGCTGTTACTTGACTGTCTTTTTACTTGGCATTAATTAATTGAAAATGTACAGTAAGTTTATATTAAGTTATGGCATAAAATGTGAGTGTGTGTTGGTTTGGAAATCGGTTTTGATTGATAAAAAAATATCCGAGATTTTCATCATATCTATTAAGTGTCAATCATCAAATTATGAAAATCCAACCAAACTGATACCCAATTAAACCGTTAACATACATAAAAAAACACAATATATTCTGTGATATATTAACTGAATTAATTTGAAGATTTTATCAATTAAAAAAAATATAATAATGTATATTTAAGTTTTTATTTTCTTCATAATAAAATACTTTTAGTTATTATAATTGCTTGAGATTTACTTCTTAATAAGATTAATAAGATTTCAGAACAAAACACCAAATTAGTAGACAATTTGGATTTAAAGAGTACATTTGATTGAAAATAGCTTTTTTTCAAATGGACAAATAACAAAATGAATGCTCATGTGTACTTGTGTAGAATATTTATAATCATTTTGCTATTCAATTGCTTCAATCGATACTGAATGAATCTTGAGAATTCATTCAGTATCGATTGAAGCCAAAGTGTTCCGGAAATTAATTCATTTTATTAAATCGAGAAGGAGTTTTTTTAATACTTGTTAAAAATGTTGCTATTCTTTAATAGTCTAGTCTAGTCAATCTGTTTGTAAGGCCTTTTCATTTTCATGATGAGTACCCATGATTGCCGTGTTCGTGTGTCATTACTTTCAAATAGGTACTGGTAACTCTTTCTCTCAATATAGCTAGAGGAAGAATGCGAAAATATAATTTAAATGGTTTAAGCTAAATTAGAGGGGGGGATGTGTTGTAATAAAGTTATGGTTTTAGAGCTGTTTTAAATAGTTTTGGTTAATGTCTTAAGCGATTTTCAGTTGTCAAAAAGTTATAAAAGATAAAATACATCCAGTCTAAAACACGGAATTAGTTTTCGTAAAAGTAATTTAATGAATATTTAAGAGATTCAACGTTTTTATATCTACATAATAAAAATAATAAGTACTCATCTCTCTTGATTATGAATAAAGTCTTAATTGAAGTAGATATAACTTTTAATTAAGAAAACAATACAAAACCTAACGAAAACTAATAATACATAAATAAAAAACTAGACGGTAATATCTGCTTTTTCACAAGCAGGAACATTTTTTAGTTAAATTAAACTATTCAGCTGTTTCTGAATGGTGAGGAAAATGATCATGGAACATAATTGTTAAAATCCTCTCGAGAAGACCTAAGAAGGACCTACGGGACAAAGTTGAGATTTTGGAAGCGATAAATTGTGCAAAATCAATTAGGTTCTTAGCAAAGAAAGGGAACCTTGGAGGAAGAGGCTGTCGACCAAGCACCGATTCGGAAAACCGATTGGAGCCAGAGGGCCATGGAGTTGGCGATTGAACGCATACAGACCACTGACTGAGGCAGCCAAGTCGCAGCAAATCTGCTACAATTCACCATTCAGCCATCTGTATCACCCGTTTGTTTTCTTTCGTAGTTCACGGCTATTTCTTATATTTTTACATTATGGCGTGATTTAACAGAACAAAATTTAACAAAGTACGGGCTATACTTACGAGGAGGTTCGCAGCAATTTGCCTGCTTGTGGTACTAAAGCCAAATATATATATGCTTGCATTGATTAGGCCGTTTATGTTTCTGATATACAAACAGAAAGTAAATGCAAAAAAATTGATAATCATTAAATATTGTGGGCCAAAGAAGAAAACTGAGCTAGAGTGTACTATCGGCCATACACCCAACTTGAGTCCTCCTAAGCCAAACTCTCGTATTGACTGTAAGCAATGTACCAGATGAACAAGAAGGCAGATAGTTGTATTGCCGATTTGAAATTCAAATTTTCCCCAATTTATTCAAATACGATAACTAGATAACGATACCATAAAGGTTTGATAATCATTAATTTTAATAACTTTTTTAGTCATAATTTTGCCAAATTATAATATCCCTCGTTCCGGTGTCGTTTAACAAATACGATAAAAAAACCAGATTAGTTTTGAGATTAAACCCTTCAATTTCTACCTCCTTAATTTCATTGCAACATATAAAACTAAAGTGGTCATTTTTGCTGTGGTACACCTCTCACATCTATTAATCATTAACAACCAAACATACTTGCTGGCTCGACTCAAACCCAGGGGACCTTGTCCGGTATAGCAGAGTTGGTAGATCACCCGACTAGATATTGGGGAGATCTCAATCCTGCCAGTATATTTTTTTTATTTAGCTACTATTTATTAAAATTAATTTGTAATTGATGTGATAATGCTTTGAATATAGAAATCTTCAGAATATCGGTTACGTACCCCTTGATTAGCCTTATTGAGAAATGATAGCTACTTAAAAAACTTTACAATTTCTCAACATTCCACAATTTTCTGAATGATTTTTAATAAGTATATAAGATGGCACGCTTTTAAAATTAAAAAAATTCATTTCAATCGAGGTCATTTCAATCGAAGGGTCCTAATTTAGTTTAGTGGTTAAGGCAGTATGAAGATCCTGGAATGAAAAATAAATTTTATTTTCACTTCAGTTCCTCTCGAGATGAGACAATAGCCATGTTTTTCATATTCAATGGGTTGTATATTTATGGTTTTAGATTATACTTACACTAAGACGGCAATTGACTTGAAGATTGAACCTCCCCCCTTAAAAAACTACCCAGTCCTTAATAATCAAAGTAAAATGATATTCGTTTTAATGAATAAAATTTTTCGTCTGGAAAATTGTGTATAGGAGCTGATATTAAACTTTAAAGCAATATTAAGTTATACTAACCCATTAATTTTTAGCCTGAGTGAAAATATAAAACTTGGTTCTACCGAGGCGAAATCCGAAGACATGCCATTTCGTAGCGATTAATATATACACTATAATCCGCTTGGGTTTCTTATAAGCTAGCTACATTTCCAAAATAGTTTTTTAATTCATTCCTTTTGTGTTGTTTGTCAGAATATTCATTTTTTGTCAACTACCTTGGTTGACTCTAAAACTTAAAAAATACAGTCAATTACAATCAGAAACAATTACTCCAACCCTTGGATTGACACTTCTTGGAAAAGTAATTTGGTTTCTAAAAAAAGAAATGAATAAATATATTTCACCTCCATTGGAAGTGCATTGGTAGTTTTAGCATTCAATAAAATTCCAAAATATATTCTGTAAAGTGTGATGTATCAGGGAATAAAGAGATTTCTCGCCACGTGCAAGAAACTGTGGAAAATGGGTAGACAGGTTTAACTAATCGACTAATAAAAGGCCCTCAATTATTTTTTAAGGGATTTTTTATTAGTCGGAACTTCAGAAGTAAAATAAGAGCAGTAACAGTAATTTGTGCAAAAAACATAAGTGTTTTTTTTTTTGGTTTGAAAAGTAAGCTAAAAATCTACAAGTTATTAGTTGTATATGAAGGACTTACACAGCAACTGTCCAAATTACATTACACAGATATTTTACATAGAATGTAGATGAATAATGTTACCATGATAGTGGCGGGCGCTTCATACACATGTCTGCGTTGTACTGTCCTTATCGCACCGTATTGGGATTTCCTTTCCCCACTGACAACTGATACGATACAGTCATTGTATGTTTATAAAAATATATAATGGAATAAGCAAGCATAATGATATACATTATACGTGACTGGACTAAACTAACTAATAAAGGTGATGAGGCTCACCTTTTTTATCAAACTTAAAACTAACTTACATACTAATTCTTAACCTAATTTTCCCCGACAGTCTGTTGCCATCGATTCGGGAAGGGTGGTGGGTCATAGTGTTAAACACTGGGTTGGTTAGGAGCTGCAACGAGTCAAAAAACTTGATGTGTTTCCGGCGGATGTACTCGCCCACCGACGGCACACCAAGCAACGGGTGCAGGTCAGCGTTCTTCTCGAGAGGTAAAGAGAGAGGTATGTTGGACCACTTTTCGCATGATCCCATTCGAGAAATGTTGGAGGTAATATTAAAGTTTTAATTAAGAGTTTTTTTTTCTTCAAGCTTGGTAAAGTAAATTTATTTCATGGGGGAATAAGTACCGTTAAAGAGATAACTGGAGGCACTCCTAAATATCGTAAACGAGTATTGATTTATAGAGTATAGTACAGTTTTAAAAAAGGCAATTTTCTGTTTTTGGGTCAGTTTCCTTTCTTGCATTCTTTTTGGCGCAGTCAAACATTGCGGGTTATTTTAATCTAGTGGACACCAATTGACATAGCTATCAGATACTCATAACTTTTTATCGACATAATATTAAATTGGGACTATTTCTATATATTTGGGATATAAATATATTCTATATTTGAGACTATTTCAAAGAAAATCACTAAACTCATAGACGTGGACAATTATACCACTTATGAGAACACTTTTTTAGTATAAGGGTCGGATTGGACCACTATTCTCCTGATGTGGATATGAGCTACAAACAGTCCAAGGATCCAGTGAAAGAAGTTAGAAGACAAGCTGGTAAGAATATTGACCTGTTCGTAAGGAACAGTCAGTTCCCCCGGAACGGGAATACATCATTGAAGAGTTCACGAAAAATTGAACTGCCATACTTTATCACCGGCCAGTGATTAAATCAAGCTATACCTTAAGCAAACATAAATATGTGTCGATAGAGTTGTGGCGCTTCCCGAAATATTTCTTTGATTAATTAGTTTTCCAATCGATCTCAGCTAGTTGACCGTTTCCTACACCCGTAATCGGAAGAGGGCTCAGATACAAGGACTATTGGAAGGACCTCTCAATGGCAAGTGAGCAGCAGATACTTCTAGACTAAAGCCAAGATGTTTTTTTTTTAATTTTTAGTTCCAACTTTCATTCATAAAGTCACTAAAAGTCACATTTCAATCACATACTGAACCAATATTTTGACAGATACGACAACTGTAACTTAACTCTGTTTTTGCAATAGATCAGGCGTCTTTGAAAAGCTGTTCACCATGCAGAAGTCATACGGGGGCGTTGAGATCGCCTCATACCCCCTCGACCATGTCAAAATCTTCTATGCTGTCTCTTTTTACGAGTAACGGTTCATTCCAACCACGTGCCCTCCCTGTCAAGTAGTTCTGTCGTTAATTTTACGACATCAATGTCACCGAAGAGTTCATTAAGTTCCTGATTTTTAAGTTCAACATACATCTCCTTCTTTGTAGTGCAACAGATTCTTCCAAGTCGTCTTTCGTCTGGTTTAGTACGACTGGGTGAATGCCTTTTACAACCTGGGCCTAGTTGCTTAGTAGCTAAAGCTGCCTTTGAACTTTTTGTTAAGTAAATCCGTTTGTCCTCCGTCAAATATCTGAAAAGACACAGCTACCTGAGCCCTCCTTGGATTCCGGGCGTGGGAAGCTGAGATCTATTGGAAAACAAATCTGTCCTCAGATATTTATTTTTGCTAATGGGATAACTTGATTTAGTCATTGGAAAGATACAGATACATAGGTACATATAGATATATAGGTGGATAAATACTCATAATCAATTACATGATGCTAATCATCCACAAACTATCCAGCTAAGAGAAAATGCTGTAACGAGCCAGATATGATTTAATGAGAAGGTCCAGGAAGCAAGTTAGCTGGGAGCGGCCTTTACGTGAGGGAAGGTGAGCTCATCGCTGGCCGACAGCTGGGCATTAAGTAAAGCTACTATTGGGATTAGAGCGTCTTACCTGTTACGTGTCAGTCTACGTGGAGTATACGATGTTTGTTCATTAAACTAAAAAGTATATATATATAACTTCTTTATTGTGCTAAAATTACAATCTGCCTAATTAGGCAATAAGTAATTAAGATAAATGCTCTCATTCATACCATATTTACAATTCATCACTCACTTGCTCATTCATACAGTATTTACAAACAGCTCAAAGGCCTCCCAAAATCCACATGGTAAACTAAAAAGTAAAGACCTTCTTATAACAGGGATCTCATCTGAAATCAACAATTTCTTGACAAGAAAATGAACCTCTGTCTTTTCTTTTTGCAAAGTCCTGCATAATAACGAGATTCGATACTTCAAACAGAAGGCAGAGAACACCCAATGAGCGATACCTCCCCTAAGCTACATTTGAAGATAACTTACAGTACTAATTTAGAAGGTCTCTATTCCAACGTCTGTCAAAGGTGTACCTGTGATAGGTCTTATAAACCCCTTTATTGAAAAATCTGTATAGTTTTGATGTTAGTCTTTTTAGCCCATCCGTGAATCTCCTTACGGCCAAATTGGTTTCAGAAGAAGTTTGTATGTTCATATTTTTTGGGACACAGGAAGTTTCAAAATTTTAAAAATTATTATATAAATAGTAAAAAGTTGAGTATAAAGTATTATATAAATAATTAAAAGTTTGATGATTACAATTCAAATGGTCAAATAGAGATCAGTCTTTAAAATATTAAAAATAGTGAAACATTTAATAACTATAGTGAAATACGTGTTCAAATGGTTATATTATTTATATAAGGCCCAGAATGTAAAATATTTGAATGCATATTTATTTGTGTCATATTCCCTTATTACAAAATTAATATATGTTATAAAATATAGATTCTACAAACGAATCTATTTACAATTTCTTCATTATATTTCCTGTCGCTTGGGCTATATTTTATACAAATTATGTTTTCTACTAATAGTTATCTGCATTGTACAAATGTATAATGATGTACATTGTACATTAATGGACTGAATTTATTAAAAGTGATGGTTATTGAATGCATAAACACAGTAAAGAGATGTTATTCACCACAAAATGTCACCTTCATGGGGAGTGTACCCAACCCAATAATATTAAATCATTAAACTCACGGCCAGCAATAATACCATTCCTGGGATATTTTTGTTTCCTTCCAACATTTTAGCCGAGCTCGTAAGGAGAAGGCTCTTCTTTCAAACAGATTCCTAGCAATGTCTGCATGTCTGTTCTACGACAGCGTTTCGAAAGGAACTCAGCCGATTTAAAATGTTAAACAACCTGGATGATAAATAATTTTTTTGATTAAATGAATGCGAAATAAGTTGTTTCTAATATAAGTGACAATGTCAGAAATTATTTAAGAGTAAGTTCTGTTTTTCCCATTTTGATTAGAGAGACGGTAACACGTTTTGAAATTTAAAGTCATTACAAGTTTTGAGCGCTTATTGAAATCGTGAATTTAATATAGCCCCAACCATCATAATAGGGGATTTGCTATATATTTATAACTTTATCAAGTAATTTTAAGTAGCTAGTTTGGTAAAAATAAGTATAATAAATAATCAATATATAATAAGTAAGTCGATTTATAAAAATGTTATTGCGTTTTTGCAACTGAAATATAAATCATATTGAATAGAGTATCAATTTATAGATATTGGTGATCTGAGTAAAAATATTTAATATTTATCGGGGTTACGCGGGTTTTAATTGCATAAAGCCATAAAAACTGTCATCAAAATCATATTTTTTTGCAACCCCAAGTTCACATATCTTGCTTGAAAGTTTCACGGTACCGCAGAGTTAGACATAAAAGGTACCTTATAAAAAAAAAATAATGAAGAGTCTAACTTGAGATCACGTATCACAAAGTCACGTAGAATGTATATCATTATACTTGTTTATTCATTATATAATTTCTATAAAATAACAAAACCTGTATATAATGTAGTGATGCTACAGGAAATACAAAAGAGTCTAACTATTAATTGATTACGTAATTAAACCCTTACCTGTTAAATGCACTACAGCTGACTTGAATTTATTTATCTTGGATTCGACACAGAAGCTTATGTGTATGTATACGTTTTCATATGAAAGTTCATTTAATTTTTTATTGCTTATAACTATAAGTTTAATAAGGTACCTTGTTCTGGTTGAGCGATATAATTATGGTCTCCCTATTTATGTTGTTTGTGCAAAGATGAGACTGAACTTCTTCCCACTGCGTCTGATAATTTATACGATGGCTTTATCTCGTTCCACTTTCTTTTTACATGCATTTTTTTATTTGTTTTACACGCTCAAAATAATCGAAACACACTTCAATTCTGTTGTAATGAGGACTTAACTTGTCACTAGAGCTCCTGTACCTTCAATTATTTTCGTGAGCCGAATATCAAATTAAAGTCATGACGTTCTGATTGAGGAAAAGCAAGTTTTGTCTGCTAGATGCACAAGAGATTCCTGAGTACACGAGCAATCAAATGTCACAATTAATAATAATATCTTCGTGGAAAAGATATTACTTCGAAATCTCCGATTATTACCGAACTAATGGTCTTAAATTTTGTATGAAGGCTATTGTAATTCATAGCTTTTAGATTGTTTAAGTTGAGATATTGCTACCCGCAGCACGGTTCTTGCTATGAATATACATTTGACATGCATGAATAGAACTATGACAATGTGCTATTAATGATACAATTGTATACTCGTATGCAAAGTAATCCGTGTAAAATGATGTCCATCAAGGCTTCCCTGAAGAATCACACTAAGGAGTATAATTCGTAACTTATATTCATATTCTTCCAGCTCCTACGTAATTATTATTATCGTCCTTCGTGATGTGAATGTTCGAGGGACAAGGTATTTGTTTTATTCAAACACGAGATTTTCTCTGGACGGTCACACCGAAAGTGAGCTGTCAGGTATCTCCTCAGTGCCTCAGCCTCTCAATTCCTCACGGTCTACTGTTATAGGAGCTGGCGTGGAAATGTAATTGATGTAGGAAGACGACAATACTGTTCCTTCATTCGTCTTATCTAAGCTCTCTTTTAGCCTCGTATCCGACAGATGTCTTGCATTTGCCTAACAACGGGCAGAGATCATTTCGCGAGTCGAATCAATACTAAGGATGGTTACATTCTCTTGTTTAGGACAAGGAGGGCTGGTTATGAAATGAGGAGCAAGATCTTTTCAAAGGAGATTTAATTTGTTTGTTTTTTTACCTTCAGCGTCCAATGAAGTTACATACTCGCAAGCGAGGGCCTGGCAAATTTTGTTCAAAGATACAGTATTTTAGAGCTACGCTTCTTATTTGTTGTAATTTATTACTTTATAACTGTATACCTTAATAACAACCAGTGAATGGGACACCACAAAATCAAAATGGCGTAAAGCTGAAGAACACCCAATGATAGCTGTATTAGGATTGCCTTTTTGTTAACCAATCCTAGCTTCTTCTTGTAACTGACAGAACTTTTTTTAATTGTAAATAAAAAAGGGACCATAAAACATATGCACCGGGCGTGACATGCCCTTATGCTTAGAATTGATTGAGCTTGGGAGCAGCTCTTGTCTCATGTTTTATCAATTATAAAATCAGCTACGAATGATAATTGATAAAATGAGTACAAGTCACCTCGGGACCAATCGCGTAAAAATTTTCAGAAAGTCACTGCGACCTATTCAAGTTCAAAACCTATTCTCTCTCAGTGCCTGGTCTACTTTCCTTTCCACTTCTTCATTGTCATCAGTCAGGAAATCTTTTTGGTCGTCTAGCGTTCCGGTTCTCACCAATAAGTGGTCGTAAACTTTCGAATGGAAAAGTCACAACTTTGCAAATAAAATAAAAAATGTACTACGTCCAGATAGCCGGACAAAGTTAAAGTTCAGTCGGTCAAAACTTTTAGAGCAGGCACATGTTACTTGCTCAGCGGAACAACGGCGCAAATTTAAATATTTCATCTCACAAATGGGTACTTGACTATGGGTAATATTTAAGCGTGTACACACTAGTGAGTTATTTACTTAACAGCTGGATCGGGTAAGCGGGGCTTGGCTGTTATGGCAAGAGTTAAGCAAGCATATTATTTCTCTTATTTTACAGCAAATGTATTAGAATACAATTAAATTAGGGGATATTTCCTATTGTTTATGTTCTCTTTACTTATACCTAAAGAAAAGAAGAACATCATTAATGAACGTAATGGCGTAGAAGTGCCTCAGAAACAACGCCCCAAAAATATTATATAGAAGAATAAGTGTAGTTTTCATGGCTCCTCTTTGCCATTATCAGTTTAATGTCAGCAATATAATGAGTATAATTATTTCACTTGATCAACTCAGAATTGTTCATTGTAATTAGGGGAATATTTTATAGGTTAATATGTATTAATGCAACGTTTATGAAATGAAGAGGTATGGCGACGCAGTATGGAACGTCAGTGTATGTTTGTTTAATGGATCTTTTGATATCTCGTCGTAGAGCTTGGTTTTTGTTTCGTTGACCATAGTTATCCTGTTCTAACTTAACCAAGCTCAACAAATTTATAATGATTAGAAGGGATGACGACTAGGGTTAAGGGTTAATGTAAGAGTAAATCTGATCTATTCCATCCAAATAAGTACTATTTTTATTTTTTCTATTCTCCATCTTATAATCCATCGACCAGATATCGCATTTTGACCTGCTATAGGTCACTATACAATTCCTTTTGATGTATCACTCCACTTAGTTATGTAGTAGCCCTTTTTTGTGTTTCTGGTTGGCAGACTACACTTATTCCTAGAATTCGTCCTGCAGTCTCCATTTTCAAATGGGCAATACATTTTTCTATTTTGGCCTATTTTAAAGTATTACATTTAAATGTTTTTTACAGTCTATAACGGTTGATTAAATCAACCTGATTTTGGAACCGAAATGGATAATTTTTTTTTTATTTGTACCTATGTATTTTATAGGTTAATATGCATTAATACTTATTAATGCATTTAATTAACATTTGTAGAGTATTAATTTGATTTTCCTCTCCAATGAACTATTTGTATGCTAAAAATATTGCACAGGCTTCGTAAATAATTGTACTAAGGGCGTAATTAATTTACAGCTCATTAATTCGAATTGTTTATTTTGTATGACTAGGGCATATAGGTCTATTTCTAGGGAACTAACAGGTGGTAATTTCGAAATTAAAATATGCTATAAAAAGAGGTGATCCCTTGAAAAAACTTATAAGGCGTTTAAGTCTAAAACTAACACAACTTGTAATGATCCTCTGCAAGGACTTCCCACCTAAAAGCTTGTCAGGACTCTCAGCGAACTTGATCATTTGGCCAGCTTTAGCTCACGTCGATGATAGAGCAATCTTGTGATCTGTGGAATTATTTATTATTTGGTTTGTGTTGCAGGCGAAACCGGACTACTCCTTCGGCTACGGAGTTAACGACCCCGAGACTGGCAACACCCAGAAGCACGAAGAGACTAGGGACGGAGACACGGTACGCGGCCAGTACTCGGTCGTCGAACCCGACGGCACCGTGAGGACTGTCGTGTACACCGCCGACCCGGAGAACGGATTCCAGGCGACAGTACACAGGAAGCCCCCAGTAGGAAGTGCACCAGCTTTCCCCCCGCCGCAAGCACCTGTACCCGAGTACTCCCCGGAGATCAGCCACCAGGCACCGGTGGTTGTCGGAAACCAGCCGGAGTACGTGCCTGAATACAACCCCGAGTACAGCCCGGAGTATAGCAGTCCGGAGTACACTCCCGCAGAGAGTGCAGAAACCCCTGCAGAGTACTAACTCCTTAGCTTGACCATCTCCCCTGTGTACTGGCCAGTTCGTGCCAGGAATATTATAAAGAGCTCTTAGACTTATAAGTCATTTTGAGGACATTTAACAGCTTTTATTTCAGGTAGTCTCTCTTGTAAGCGCCGGCTTTGTTAAATCAGAAACATTTTCGTATAATTACTGAACCTCACTCATATTTTGTAGGGAAAAAAACAACTCAATTGTAATTAATTTCGTTTAGGAATCATTTGATGTTTGCTCTAGCCTCCATAACTATCAAATTTTATGATTTTACTAATCACAGTAAAAAAACTACTAAAAATGTTTAACCGATTGTGGCGAAAAAGGAGTGAGATTTCGTCCTCTTCGAAGTTCAAAATCCGAACCAGTTACTTTTAACCTTCGATAAGGATAAAATTATTATTTTTTTTTCTGTCACGTTATGAAAATTTACATACGCTTTATGCTTTTATTTATGCATATGGTGATTTTTACTTAAGTACAATTCCGTGACGATAGAATCGACCTATTGGCAGTTATTTAATGCCAAATTATAATATTTTTTTATGGTAACTTCTTGAGAGATCGCCTGAAAATAAAATGACGTTTGTATTAAAGAGCTCACTAACCACCACACATGCGATTCACATAAAGCTTGAGTGTATCAAAGTTACAAAAGATACCTACTAAAAACACATACTTTATCAACTATATTGCATGTTGTAAATTTATATTTCAATATATATCATATATATATTTTTATACTATTTGCGATTACATAATGCGTTATTTTTTTGTATAAAAAATATACATACTAGTCGGTGAATAATATTAGTTGCTTGGTTATTGAAATGATTTTATTTTAGTTACTATTGGCGCATGTATATGATCCCTTATTCACGTGATTAATTGTTGATATTGTGAATGTTCCTGCATTGTTAGTATTATTAATTTGTTTTATTGTTATCCCTCTAGGGTTTATTATAATACCAAAGATTAGTTAGGTTAATATTAGATTTTTAAACGGTTGAAGCAAGTTACCTAAATTTTAAAAATCGGATAAATTTTTGGATCAGATTCTCAGAAGACAGTTTTCAAGCTTTACATTTAAAAAAAAAACTACATCCCAGATTAGAAACAAGCTATTTCAAGATACGTTATTTTAAACTAACACCTTATAATGTGGACGATCGATATTTGTCCGTTGAATACTTGTACATCTCACAATATAATTAACATTAAGTTGAAATTTTTCCTGTAAAAAATACAGATTTTTAACATTTGTTTTCAATGATCACGGAGTTCATCCGGAAATTCATCAATCCAAACCGAATGAAAATATTATTAGACTCATCAAATGCGTCAATCGACCAAAGAATGAAAATGTGATTCTCTAGGATAAGACGTTAATTTAGTTTTAAAATTAGTCTTATTTCGTTGTAAGTTTAGATAATACATCTGCAATTGAAAATAAAAATTCATTAAACCCCAATTCTCAAAAAGAATCTGTAAATTTAACATTAAATGATCTGTCATTTTATAAATTCCTTCATTAAAGTCTTCAATGAAAATGGCCCTAAATTGTAGTTTCGCCCTAATATTCTTCGAATAACGAATATTTACAGACAAAAAAAAAAGTAAACACAACTAGTTTTAGGTTCTATTCAAAATCTTCACGCGATTATTTAATAAACTGAAGAGGTTTTAGATCAATGAATATTATCTCAACAAAAGGGCACTTTTCACATAATATATTGTATTAAAATGTACTTTCATAACCTCATGTTCTTAATTCGTATAGAATAATTCAATTTGAACAGTAATACAAATTCAGCATCGATACTTCATTTATGTAATAACCGACGTTTAGTTATGCTTGCTATGAATAAAATCATTAAACCGTGGTTAATCCTTCTTTTTGTCGAGTGTTACAGTTATGCAATCTTGCAGGAATCCACAAAAAAAAACAAAAAACAAAAATAGGTCACAGATTCGTATGGGTTAGTGGAAAGTGCGAAGAACATCTTGGATTTGTTACCTCATAGGGACTTTTACAGCAATGTAATAGTTTTAAAGCATACCCTGCACAGCTACCGTGTTAGAATCAATTTTTAAAGTACTAAAGTAAAAAAAGAAAGTTTTTTGAGAATAAGTGTCTGTAAGAATGTGAGTGATACATAACATTCAGTAAATCAATAGCCACGGCTTTACAAATTATTAGTACATAACCTGAAGGTTTTTTAATTCTTCACATGTTGTATATTCATAGAAAATGTTATCTAGATTTTGAAAACATTTATTTTTATAATTGTACCAATCATTCAAACAACTCAGGGTTAATAATGACAAGAACGATTAAAAAAAATAATGAAATTAATAATTTGATCATATTTGTAAGTTTAATTTTAATAATTAGTAGTAAATAATATTAAAATTTTCATAAGAAATTATTATGTGTTAATTAATATGTGATTAGCGAGACCAAATGTTATTTTAATGATAGTCATTAGTTAGTTATAAGTTAGACTAAACTTTTCTCCGTTCATGGAGCAGCCAAGCATAGCAGAACCATGAGCTATGTTTTTTCTGCTAATCATGCTCATGAATCTTGACCTAATCATTACTTTCCTTCCTGCTCTTTGATGAAGCAGGAATCCACGAATCACTCCATCAAAATCATTGCATTTTGCCAACTCACTTTCAATTAATGATACATTGAGATCGGATAAAGTTTGACGATCGTGAGAAATCACGATTCTCTACGACAGTAAAAAATAAGATTTCCAACTTATTTGTACTAAAAATAGTTCATGAGCATAAAAAAAAAATCGTCACCTTTGAGAAAGAAAGGTTTTCGAGTTTCATTATCTAGATATTTTTAAGTTAACTACTTTATAATTATATGTAAATTTAAGTGTAAGTAGCTATTATAATAAAAATTACAGGTTAATTTTTGTACTTATGCATGAATCGCTTTACGCTTGATGTTATTATAACCATACGATACGACTGGTTTGTAGGTTAATAATGTATATTTGTTGATTTTTTATGTACATATTATCGATATCCTTATTTTCTACTTGCATATTGTTATTAAATGTCACCATTTGTAATTTTCGTTGAATAAATACAAAATAACGCTTGTTAATGTTCTGTGTTAATTATTTATTCCTTTGAAATATTTAATTACTAGTAGTGACTATCATCGTTAATAGCTCAGTATACTTAGTTTCTCATCTCCATTCTAATAAAGGTAAAGAGCTAAATAAATTTATTTTATATTTTGTAAGTATTTAAAATTACATAAATATGATTAAAAGTAAAAAAAAAAACAGTACTACAAAAAATCTTTGTTAATACTGTGATTTAGTCCTTACGCACACAGACACACATTAGGATTCTAATCACTAAATAAAAACTTTGTTTATATTATTTGTAAGTAGGAGTTGTTGGAAATCATAGCCCGACCTTCAGCCCTTAGTGGCAGTACGGTTGTAAAAACCTATACATAGAACGAACTAGCAAGTTAGCATGATGTGGGCATCAAGTAAAAATTTTGTGCATAATATCTTGCTTCTGCCTCCAACTTAGGTCCTGAAAACGATTTTAATGGGCGTTTTAAAGACTGTAAATATCGCCTATCAAAGATTCATCACATAATACGTATTAACTATTAAGACCTCAACTACTATTAATTTGACAACTTAATAAATATGATAATTTTTTCTGATAATTGTGACCAGAAAACAAAATAAGGTTGAGTTAAGTGAAACAGACATACACAATACAACGAGACGTAGTCCATTGATAAACTTGATTAAAACAACACAACTTTGTTTCATTGACTCAACTGGTGATCTCCCAAGAAACTTTGCTACTCACTTAAACATAAAAAAGTCTCGGAGATTGTGTATCTTTTTATTTTTACGTATTCGTCTCTGGAACGAGTGTTAAATTTACTGAATCCACTAATCACCTCTATTAATTAATTCTTAAAGCTTTCACCCTTTTACGCACGTGTTTAAATTCGCATTCAGGGATATGTTGTATGCAGCAATGAACACAGCTAGTTTTCTTCTGCCTCTACTGTAAAATTTAATATATTCACTAGTCTTCTTTTTGAGTGCATAGTCTTTAATGGCGCCAAAAGAGTAAATTTTGATTAAATGTTACATAACTACATCCCCCTGAAGCACAGCTTTTATAACCTAAATTAGAAGACCAACTACCTCCTTTCCGGTGGAGCAAGTTGCCAAGACGAGGTGACCCAGTGACTTCAGCGTTTTAGGAAGCGTTACGGACCAACGGTTACCTAGCGGCCTAGAAATCTATTGGTCTTAGGTAACATTGCCTGGCTGATAATTTGGCTCATCTCGCAGCCAGCCAGAGGCTTATGATCATTGTTCAACGATACATACTCATTTGCATAAACTACAAGCCATCATCATGATTAACAAATATATTTCTGTAGCTCAATAACTGGAAAAAGAAACTTTATGTACAATTTATAAATGTACAATTGTGTATGGTAACAAGGTGAGAGCTTACTGGCTAAAATGAATGCTCTAAGGAACCGACACTCTGGCTTATGCTTAAGAGGTATTTATGTGTATATGAAAATGATAATAGTACAGATATTACTGAAAGGTCGTGGAAGACAAATATTCAGAATGTTATATAATTATAAGGCCTGGGAAAGGAAAATAAGTTATTTATAATTACAATAGAGCTGATTATAAGTTAAGAGATACAGTTCTTAGGAATGTTATTGATAAACATACCATTTGTTAATGATAAGATTATATATATTACATAGCATCTAAACCCAAGATCAGGACTTAGCCTCATTTTTATATTCACCCTGAAGTATTTCTGCAGCAAACAGTCCAATTAAACATTTTCATCAGTTCATATTGGAATGTCTGTGTTGTCAAATAATTTGATTAATTTTTATTAGGAAAAAACATTGAATGTTCTGATGGCAGATTGATTTATTTAGTTTCAGATTGATCGTCAGTTATATAATGCTAAGAATATTATGATGCTAATATTATATATAACGCTAAAAGCAGAAGGGGCTTGAGGAGAACTGTATTCTTGCCTCGTGACTTCATGGAAGTCACTGATATTTTTAAGTAAGCAACCGCATTCCTTCCAAGACCTCCCATCCCAATTCCTGGAACTACCCTTCTCTTATACACATCTGTCTCAGCTTTAGCCCCAGTTCCCACTTGTTTCCCAGGCACTCGTCCCTAACCATCCCACCCAGTATGAAGTAACATAACTCTTAATATTTGTATATACTAGTGTTTTGATTGTACTTCATAATAAAGCTTTTCTTTCATTTCTTTTAAAATACTCTCCTCTACAAAGATTATTTAACTGTCGGATACTTATTTACAAAATTAAACTGTCATCTGTGTATAATAATTAAGTCATTCTCCAGTTCATTATATCTTCCTAATTCTTGTCACCAGTTAAGTTCCAGAAATAGCCTGGTTCTATTTCTTTGTAGTCTGTTGACTGCTTTTTCGGACTACGTATCATCAGGTAAATCCTTTGACCTGTATTTATTTTTTTTCTCCTACCAACAACCTTTTTACTTTGCGCCTTCATTTTCTACTTCTACGCTACAAACCAAAAGAAGTTCCTTAACTCCATTTTCATTTTGATATTATTTTACTGCCCAGCAATCTGTCGATTCTGAGTAAAGTGTTTCAATGAAACTGGAAACACAGTAGTATACAATGCTCGGCTTAGGCCCAAAGAATTAAAAGAAAAAACAGTTTTAGGTGTCTTCACATAAATCGCAATGTGTATTATGAGCATCAACTCTCAGGTGGTTTCGGTAGCTCACCGGTCTCGTTTTCAAGTGCTGAATCCCAATCAATCAGAATCAACTGTGGTAAGAACTATTTATAATAAAACTAAAACCGACCTTTTCTTTCATATAACCAGAAACCAAAGTGCTGTCAAAAATTATTTTTAAGACTATTTAAAAGAAGATATTAAAGACAGAATATTTTAGCTGAAAATATATAATACAATTCGGTTTCGAAAGTCTTGACAGTGGGTTAAGTGAACTGATGAGAAGATGCTGACAAGGGGAATTCTGATGAGAAAAACGGATGATCCTTACAGATTAGGAATGACTTCCAAAGCTTTGTACGCGTACGGTAAACCAGGGAGTCTATGGCATAGAGGGAGGCCCAGATTTTTTTGGATGAACGGATCCATCCAGATTGTCTTTAGAAGATGATTGAGGAATGATAGAGACTCCAAAGACGATTGAGTTGCGTACTACAGTGACAAAGAAACGGAAATCAAGACAATAACTGTCAGTAATAGTGAGACCGTAACGAAATTTGACTATAAAAAACGATTTATTAAAATATCTTATATTTTTATATAATACCATACATGCCATCATATGCCATCATCACCACTCTCTATAAGTAAAATTAGGGGTCACATTGTGTCTTACTCTGTCCCCCTTACATTGCTCAGCACGGTATATTTTTTTTATATGAGACTTTAGGCAGAGAGATATCACATTGAGAAGGTCGTCCAGTCTTGCATGGTAGTTCAATTGGTGGAGTCCTCGGACTGGATGTCGGAGCTGGTCTGGGGTTCGTGTCCAGGCCCCCCTGGTGGTATATTTTTTTCTTTGGTTAATAATGATAGTGGGATCCATAACGAATTTGATATAGGGTAATCTAGGCATGATGATACGTAATAAGTCTTAAAGCAGCTTAGTCAAATTATTCTTCGAGTCAGGGCAAGCCACCTCCCTACTTCTACTCACTCACTTCAATTGCTTGAAGAGAAAAAAAAATAATTCAGAAAAAATAAGTAATAAGTGAATAAATTAATATCTATGAACTTCGTTTTCCAATAAGTACATGAAGAACTGTTTGGTCATCAGATTAAATACCAAATCAACTCGCCTGGGAAAATTCAAAAGCAATAAATGACTCGTAACATTAAAATGTGTTTTTTTATTTTTATTTTAAATGCTTACATGATTTATATAAACAACAAAGATATCTAGGACAAATATCGGGTACTGAACAATCTATTTTCCCTTCTATTGTTTATTCAAAAACTTTACTACGATAAAATTACAATCTGCCTTATTGGGCAGTAATTGTCATAAGTGTTTCCATTCATACCATATTTACAATTTCATTCACTCGCTCAGTCTACAGTTGTCGGGTCGTCACGAGGGGGAGGTGCCTAGTTACCCTAGCCCTGCTGACGAAGTAAGGGCTGCTTGAGTTTATAACCTGGACAATCGTTTCATGACGGCTTTACTATCTGACTCCATTTTTTGATAGGTATGTGCCCCGACAATGCACTATGTTCAGGAGAAGAGGTATAGGGTAGGTAGTGTAGGTAGTTTGTGTGGTCTTGGAATGACCACGAATTCACACTCGGTATCTGAGGGTAGGCGAAATCCGTCCGGATCCCAAAGGCGAGTGTGAACCGGAGAGAGGCAGACTGAATCGCCGTGGGAAACACTGCTTGGTAAGTTTGCAGGGCCACGACAACCGTTGTCCACTAGGGAGAGGTCTCTCCCAAGGAGGTGCTAGATTTAGCGAGACGAAGGCAGAAATTCCCACTAGGAAGGTGTGGGGTCTGACAACGCCGGACTAAAACGAGGTGAGGAAAGAAAGAGATGCAGAGGCTTTTCATAAAGAAGCAGTCAAGTTTCAGAGTTTCAAGCAGGGTAGCCACGAGCCAGTTTAGTTGTCAGGAGAATGATATACCGGCCCCAAACCACCGGCCTTAAGTACCCAGCTGGCCTTGTCAGTAGCCAATAAGGATCGCTTTTGTAGTACTCAATGATGTGTGGTTTCCTTTGTCCTCTGACAGAGCCGGGGAGGTCTCCCGGCGGTTGGGTCTTATACCTGCCTGACAGCTGGTATCCCAGCTCATATAACTAATTGCCTCCCACGCAAGTTTTATTGTTTAACATATTTACAATGATTTATATTTTGGTAATGTTGTTTACATTTGTTTACAATATATATACAATAGAGTATAGGGTGATTTATCTTATGTAGTTAGCGGTCGTACAACAGTATTTACAAACAGCCCAGAGACCTCCCAAATCCAAATGGTTGTCACCTCCCTTGCACGCGAAAGAGGAAGTGGAGTCTTGGGAAGTCCCCTACGCTCCTCCGTCAGCCTGTCCGCAGAGCACTGGATAAGAGCCAGTGGAGGCTGACGAAGCCACAGACGCTCAGGACTTGATTCCCTTCTATTCTTAAATCCAAGACATTCTATCGTCCTGGGGTTTAACAAGACCCATTACGATAATAGATGATACACATTTGAATATCCTTCACATTATGTATGTAGCATTTTTTTAATAGAAAAATATTAAATTGGCTTGCGTCTACAACGTGCGGTCGTTTAAATATTTGTTGATCTATTCTGTGCCAGGACTCCAAGAAAAAAAATGACAATCCAATCTAAACGACAGCGATTATCCCCTCTTATCCATTCCCCAGCTGAGCAGATGTGATTTACGTCATCTCATATCCTTCAGCAGGAAGCAGGACAACTGCAGCGTAAATCTGACATACCGAAAGCTTTTTCACACACTGTGTTTTTTTTTCTTGATTCTTCAAAGACCTCTGGGTCATTGTGGAAGGGCAGACAAGTGTCGCAAGGCTTGCACAAACTGAATCGTTCACTAATGGTGCTTGCTTACGTCAGCAGAATGCAGGTCAGTCGCCTGCAATACATCTCGGATCCTGTGTTCCCACACTGCTCCAGGGAGGGAAAACTAAATTGCCGAAGAGATATTTCGCGAATCTGCATTCGGAGGTTGGTCTCTTCTTTTTAGTGCTAGCGGCAGTTGTGTAACCTGGGCTATATGAGTTGATCGATATCTCCAGCACTGTCGTAAAAGAGATCCCAATCTATCACCTCTGATATAAGGAGAAATGAATAAATTCCTCACCCACTGAATATGTTAATTACAGCTGATCAAACCGACTTTATGTCGAGTAGTTGTTTGTTTTTAGATTTGTACATCCTTTTAAAGCCTTTGAGAACTATTCCAAAGGCATCTTAAGAATGTTTGCATTCGCCAGGCATCTCATAGCTGTCGCGATGTTGATTGCTCCATTATTACGATGTCACGACCTTACCAAGAGATCTAGTAGGAGTTATCTTCAACATCTTTCATGTTATTTGCACTCACTGTAAAACTTATTTGAAAATATATGTCCAGCCAAACATTTCTTACCTTTTAATTCTCCAAGATTATTGGAGAACTTAAATATTTATAATGGTTATAGATCCGATATTAGCCAAGAAAAAAAATATACTGTGATGGTTGGGACTTGAACCCAGGAACTCCACAATATCCAGTGTAGGGCTCTATCAACTTAGCTATTGCATTCCGTGCCCACAATCACCGAGCTGGCTAATTTTTGGGGATGGTGATATTTTGGCCAAACCCTAGGGATACCTTAAAGAGTTGCTGCCTTTGGAGCATTGGAAGTGGAAGTTAGGAACCTCGGCCTACCTGAAAGCGAATTCGATATCAAAATAGATAACTAGATACCCTTAAGTTTGATTAAACAACTTTGATCTCATAAGCTCTCCTGTTTTCTTGGTAACTGAAATCATAATGTCATTCAAGAAATAAGAAGGAAAATACCAGCTTATTTCGGGTCAGAAACAATCCTGCTGTTTTCCCTTTGAAGACGAAATTATTCCCTTAAAAAACTCCACTACACCTTATCCAACTTCAAGAAACATTTTAAGGAGCATTTAGCGTTGATCTAGTTCATATCTAGAGAATAAGGAAGAGCGCCAAGGTCTGAAACTGTGACCGTAAACCGGTGCTTTTCTGTTATTGACAATTATATTTCTGTTGCTCAATAACTCTTAAAAAGAAACTTTATTTGATATAAAACACAAATATAGAATTATATATGGTTACAGGCTAAGAGCTCACTGGCGACTGCGAGAGCTGAGGAAACAACAAACTGTCTTATGCCTAAGGACTATTTATCTGTGTAGAAAAGCTTAGGATGGGGGTAGCAGGAAAAAGCCAGACAGAAAAGTTTGTGGGAACCAATTATTTAGAATAGAGGTCTGGGAAGGGAAGATAAGTTACTAATAGGATAAGATAAGATAATTATAATAGGGCTGATTATTATAAGTTATGAGGCACAGTCCTCAGGATGTTACTGATAAACATACCATTTGTTAAGTTAAGATTATATATATATGTGACATAACTGACTTTAAGGAAAGTAAAATTATTATGGAAGTCAATTATTGCTACTTGCTTTATTTATCCTTTTGGGCCCAAAGGGAGATCGATGGTTGAAAACGTATTTTTTTTGGAGTGTATCTAAAGACTATTTCGTCCTTTAAGTATTTATGCGTACATCATAATCGTACACTTCGGAGCGGATAGAGTTGCGTCAGTCATGCCAAGTGGTATTATCGATTAAGTAACTCGCAAATGTTGGATAATTGATTTGGAAGGAGATTCCAGAATTTTAATTTACTGATTATATATTATAATTGGGCTGGAGGTTGTTAGATCGCCGTACAACCATGTTTTGCTGGACTACTGTACTTGAAGCCCTATAAACTAGGGCAAAAGTTTAACAACAGACTGGAGTCAGTTCAAGACAGTGCAAGTCGAGTTATCATTAATCAGAGGTAGGCTTTCAGTCGCAGTTGCCGTTAAAATAAAAGCCGGCCTATAACCATTATGTGCCCTATCTGAACACGATTTGTCTTAACGGTGGTATAGACTTGAGCCTAGTGACTGGGAGGGTCGAACCGCCCCGAGGCTCTCCTTACCTGCGAATATAGGCGGAGCTAATTAACTGCCAGTTAGGAAATAGGTTGCGGCGTTGCGCCGTTATGTAAAGGAACTGGTATGCAGTCCTCAGTACGAGGGCGAAGCGGGGGTTGATGGGATCAGCACGGACTAGGGTAGGTAGTTACTCGAACCAGGGGCAGTTATACTGACAGGATTAAAGCCTCACAGTAGGCCGTAGTCTATACCTCATATACCTGAAGATTCACATCTGCTCACGCATTTATGTCGTTTATCACTCGTTTTATTGAAAGCATCTTGATTGTTATCTGACAAACTCACCTATGAATGCCAAACATAAACATAACTCATGAAGCTCAAAGTACTATACTCAACTCGGGAATTCGATGAAATGAAGATTAATGAAAAAGAATAAAAAAAAACCTTATTAAACAATAAGAAAAGAATAAATATAACGTGACTCATAGTCAATTTATTCCACTGCTTCACAGGGAAAACAGGTTTTTCTTTGATTGCTTGATTGTGTCTCAAAACTTGGATTTCATAATTAATTTTCATTTATGTGCTATCACGTATTTAACGCGATCTGAAACATTATTTCCATTGTATCTTAATCATAACCAATGACATTGTACCAATTGCAACCTATGAGGTATATGTTCAAAATTAAAAAAAAAATTGACTATTTTTGCGACCCCTACTTAGAAATCATACAGATTATAAAGGGTGTCCCTGAATTAATGCAAGATTTGATTTAAATAGAAAACAGAGTTTTTAGTATGTTCGTTGTTGTTTTTTTTATTGAATTATAAAGTAAATAGGATAGGGTTATTTATGGAATAACACATCGGGCAAATGGCCTCTACGACTTTGCTGGCCATGACCATTTGGCATAAATGTGGTTGAATTTCGTTGACGCAGCGTTGAATTTCCTCTTTTAATGCACGGGTGGGTGTGGGGTTGTTGACATACATCTTTGACTTTAAATAACCCCATAAAAAGAAACGTAAAGATATTAAATCACACGATCTAGGGGGCCAATTCTGATCACCGAAAAGAGAGAGTACACGACCTGGAAATGTCTCGTGAAGTATTTGAATTGTTTCATGGGATGTATGACATGTGGTACCATCTTGTTGAAACCACATATTTTTCATATCAATATCATCCAATTTCGGCACAAAGAACTGTGTTATCATGTCGCGATATCGAGCACCAGTAACAGTCACTGCTTGACCAGCCTCATTCGACACTCTCAGGCACTGCTTCGATATTGACATTTGAACGGCTTGTTTTTGGACGACCGGTGTGTTTAGTGTCTCCAACTGATCCAGTCTCCCTAAATTGTTCAATTAATCTCTTCACAGTTGATGAAGTCAAAACACTATTCCGACCATATTTTGTATGAAATTTTCGAACTGCGGCCGCCAAACTTTCATTATTTTTGAGATAATGTTCAACAATAAAGACACGCTGTCCTATCGTGTAACGCTCCATTTTTACTAACCCTGAACTGTCAGTTGTCAAATTGTTTATTTTTAGGGTTGCCAGCACTTTACTGCACAAATGGCGGCCAATTCAAATCTTGCATTAATTCTGGGACACCCTTTAGAAGTGAGCGACTCCTAGCTCTTATCATTTCAGGATTGATACAACTAATATAGTTGCTTTTAGACCGTTTATATATTCTAGAATAAAAATAAAAATGGCCCAAGAGGCAACCAGTCCGAAAGAATGAAGAAAGCTAGCCATAAGGATTAGCTGACATAATGAAGAGCCCGTAAGAGAACGGACAAAGAATGCCTGAAGCAGGTCGGATAAGGCTCTCACTGGGACGGACGTAGCCGTGCAACTATTTTCATCTGTACTTAAGAAAATTGTTGATCCTTTTCTCTCGCCTGTCCTGTTGACTCCAGTGCTACTGGCTCTTCTTCGGATCGTTTACACCATCTAGCTATTACACAAGATACAAGCGAGTTCTTGATGTGGATTAAAATATACTATATGATTTATATGAACTTTCTATTGAGATTTTGAATAATTTAACAGTTTACCTGTGTATACCATTACATGGTCACCTATTCCGTAGTGTGTGGGTATACTGCTAGACACACCACGTATAATGAACCGGTGGGGGATTCCACCCAAGATAAATCCACCGGAAGTTTAAGGAAGGACGGGGCAGACTTGTGGGATTGAATGTCGAAAAATGTCCTGAATAGGATTGTATTAAGTTTCATGTATTGTTTACATATATAAATGAGTTTTTTCTAAATATTTATTGTAGAGTTTCTAGGTTAAGTAAATTGTGTATATAGATTATAAAAGATTCACTGTAATTTACTTGTATAAAATAATTGGTTTGTAAAGTAGTGTTTTATTTTTTAATAATATGTTACCATTTAGTTGAGTATGGATTTATTCTGTTACCGCTTTAGTTTAGGTTAATGATTTGATAAGTTTTCTGTGTTAGAGTAAGAAAGCATATCAGGTTAAATAGAACAAATGCTAGTCTAGAGATTTCATATGTATATATTATCTTTTTATTTCTATTGTTACATTTTTCTTCGTGATAAAGACTTTGTGTGTACAATTACATTCATTTTTTTTTTTTTTTTTTTGAGAAAACAACAATTTATTAAGATAAAATTACAATCTGCCTTTTATTAGGCAATGAGTAATTGAGATAAGTGTCATCATTCATACCATATTTACAATTCATCATTCACTCGCTCATTCAAACAATATTTACAAACAGCCCAGAGGCCCCCCAAGTCCACATGGTTGTCACCTCCCTCGCATGCGAAGGAGGAAGCGGAGTCTTGGGGAGTCCCCCACGCCCCTACTTCAGCCGCGTCACTGGATAAGAGCCAGTGGAGGCTGACCAAGAGCGCGAGAGCCACAGACGCTCAGGAGATGATTGGAGAAACTGGCCATTGCCAGGACTCCCACTGTCACTTATTTATAGCAGGTCACGAGGCCACTGCCGTTTAAGTCTCCGAGGAGGATTATAGGGATGAGTGGTGCAGTGCAATGACTGTGCTAGGGAATTAGGGTGGTTGGATAGGTTACCATGGAATTTAATGAACTTGGAAGGGATGAGTTCAAGAATATAGGGTATATTCAATCATTGTGAAGGGTTTTGTTGCTGACGTAATAAGGGGCATTTACTATTGTTCTTAGGACTTTTGATTGAAAGGATTGGATGCGCTTGATGTTCGACTTTTTTGCTGTCCCCCATAGCTCTATTCCGTATGTCCAGATTGGCTTAAGTATAACCTTGTAGATAAGTAGTTTGTTTTCTATTGAGAGGTGGGATGCCCTTCGAAGTAGTCTGTACAGTTGTCCAAAGCGTCTGTTTAGTTCTTGTCTTTTTAGTCTCGTGTGTGGGTTCCATGTCAGTCTCTTGTCGAGATGGAAGCCTAAATACCGTACTGTCTCAGACACAGGGAGAGGAATTGAATTTAAGTGTTTTTGAAGGTTTTGGGATGCTATATCAGGGTCTGGATGGGTTGACAGGACTGCAATGTCGTCTGCGAATGTTGCCAAGAAGGTATTGGTAGTAGAGGGGACATCAGCAGTGTATAGATTATAGAGGATGGGACCCAGGACGCTGCCCTGTGGAACTCCTGCTTTAATGGGATAGTAGTTAGAATATTCCAAACCACAGCGGACTTGGAAGAAACGGTTTGAAAGGTAGGATTGTAGGATTAGGAATAGGGTTTGCGGTAAATTATATTCATTTTAAATGCAGGCTTTTTTCCCTTCTATTTTGTTAATAATTTTATGTTGATGAATAGTTCCGGAGCCACTTCGCAGTTATTACTACTCATAATGATGTACTAAGTGTATCTGATTGGTTTGTGATAAAGTATCAGGGTTTCGATGCAACAAACCTTCATTAGTATACAGTCATTAATTGACTGTCCTGGCAGTGTTGAGTTAGTGGGATCTGGTGTCCATTAATTAATAATGAGTTAAGTGTGTGCTATGTAAAAATTAAACCGTTAATTTAGATTTACGATTCGTATTTAGAGACCAAAAAAATTTGAAATTTCTAATTTTAACACAAAACATCAATATACACATATTATTTCATGGGGTTTTAGGTTATAGTTTGACTGTCAGACAACTATCGTACTGCGCTAGGTGGCTGGGTGTATTTGCTTCACAGACATGATAGTTCTTAGACATTTCACGCTCTTGATAATACAATGATATATAAAGTACTGTGGCTTAGATATTATATCGTATCATATTAAGAGTATATCATATCTGCTTGTCAGGTTGTGTACTAATTTAGGGTTGACTTGTTCATAACATCGACCTAGTTTGTAAAATCAATATTTCCGTGACAAAGTCTGAGAAATCAAACAAGGAGGACTTATTGATGAGTAGCAGAGAAGACAGACATATAATTAAAGTCTCTAGTCACTGATTTGGTTTAATATTTTTTTTAATTAAAATCTGATCTAATCTACAGAGTTATACTTAACCCGATCTGGACATATGGAATAGAGCTATAAGGGACAGCAAAAAAGTCGAAGATCAAGCACATCCAATCCTTTCCTGGGAACAATAGTAAATCACGTCAGCAACAAAACCCTTCTTAACGATCTTAATATACCTTACATTCTCAAACTCATCCGTTCCAAGTTCATGAAATTCCATAGTAACCTATCCAACCACCCTAATCCCCTAGCACAGTCATTGCACTGCACCGCTCATCCCTATAATCCTCCTCGGAGACTGAAACGGCAGTGACCTCGTGACCTGCTATAAATATGTGCCAGTAGTGAATGATTGTAAATATGGTATGAATGAGAATTTTTATCACAATTACTTATTGCCTAATAAGTAATTTTAGCACAGTAAAGAAGTTTCAGTCACTAAAAAAATAAAATCTGGTATGAATAACCAAGAAAACATCTCGTCTTTTCAGTCCTGCTTAAGCAGTCTCTTTTAGGTTTTTTTTTTTATATTTTGAAATTGAAGGTTAGCCACTTTCAAGAGCTAAAAAATTTCAAAAAACTATTAGTATAAGTTGTAGATAAATAAATTTATGTTGCAATTGTCACCTAGAAAAATGTCTTAATCCTTTGAAGTAAGAAACCACAAAGGACATATAGCAAACGGACATGTTTAAAAGAAGAAGAAATTATTTAACGACCTATTTAGTGAACTAGAGATCTCGAGCCCGAATATTATTAATGTTTCTTTTTTGTCATCGTACAGACATTGATCCTCTAATCCCAGCCTTGGCTTTGGAACTAAAAGCTGACTTGTTCATTGTCGATAGCTGTTTTACATAACCGTGTAATGCCTACCCATTCTGAAGATGCGGAGGGTTCTAATACATAAGGAATTAACATGATAGGACAAATATGTCTTACGTAAGGGATGTGGGAATACGTGGAGGCTACGCTAGATCAGGGGTATCCTGTCATCTGGGAACTATAGCACGGCTATTGCGTAAGTCGAGTACGCTGGCTGGCGTTGGATTTACGCTGTCCCTGCCAGCTGGGGATCCCCCCGTTCATATAAGTCGGTGAAAGTCTCACAGGGAATTATATTTCAGATGAGATTAGTCAATAAGAAGAAGTAAAATAGATTTTTCTATACAACTTTGAATGTGTAAGAAATGTTTCATGTAAAGCAATTCAGCGTTACATCCTTGCATGGAATAATGTGGTATTACCTTGCTTGATTTGAAGCTAATACTCAAAGCATTATTGAAAAAGTTTTTGAGATATGGAATCTTGTATTCTAGCTACATTAAGGGGTTCGGAATGGTTTGCTCTCTGCTTTATGACCACTCATATTTTTTGCCTATTCGAATACCCACATCTACAAACAATTTGGTGCAGTTATCACTAAACAATGGTAACCGTATATATTACTGATAATTTTCATGTTTTGATAAAAAAGACACTTCACCAGCTCGTCCAACCAGCTTCATCATAGACGGACTGAATGCAAACAGCATATGCTACCTAGGCATCAACCTAGGCAGACACACCTACAGAAGAAGTTGAAAAGAGTACGTAGGACATACTACTCTCTCCAGCATCTCATCACAAGCCCGGCTATATCCCTTCGGCTGAAACTGTTAATATATAAGAGCGTCCTGAGGCCAGCTCTACTGTTCCGGGACACCACTCTTCCGATTACTACACACTAGCACAATAACTCGACTCCAGAGCTTCCAGAACAAAATCCTGCGCACGGCACTATGGCATACCTCATTTCGTGATATGAAGGCTCCCGACATCCACGAAAAGTTCGAAGTCCCCACCATCACCGAAGCCATCCAAAGAAGACACATCAAGTTCTTTGACTCGACGAAACATAGCCAAAACCCTCTATTCCAAGACATGACACCCCCACCGCTACCGGCAAGATGGCAACTCTCAAGATCTGGTAAAGCAGACCAAATGGTGGACATCACGGCGCTTGGCCCACCAACAAAAAGCCTCTAACGGGCACCCATCACTGCTATCCAACTAAATAAGACTTCACTACATGCCTAGAGGAACTCTAGGCCCAGCCACCAGTGGACTCTCACCTCTGTACCGCAATAATCAACCTCTACCGAGGCTTCCCACACTCCTTAAATCCCTCACACCACCTTCAAGCAGGTACTCCTAGTACAAGGATCCGCTCAACCCAAATATCCCTTTATTTTTCCCTCATCCTTAATCTTATAATTAGAGAGCTAAGGGTAAAAAAAAAAAAAGTTCTGATAATTACATTGGTGTAAATTTTGAGAATTATTGGTTGAAGAGAAGTGGAAACAGGACTGGGATTTGAGCCCGAGATTTTCTAATTAACTTTCATGCACCCTTTACTACAAATTCGGATATAGCAGAGAGATTTCGCAAGGTCTGATATTAGGCATATATAGCTCAGTTTATAGAAAAATTTATTAAGGATGATTCCGGTGCATCAGGATAGCTATACGTACTTAGAGGTGAGCTGTGGATAGCTGCATAGAGGAGCAGACAGGATTGCATTTAAAAGCAGCGACCGGCAAGGAGAGGTTACTTAGGCCACAGCGAATGCAGAAGCGAGAACCGTGAACGATGTCGACGCTGTTGCGACTGAATCGATTCAATTGGGAGCACGTGGCGGTCAAGGCTAGCTGTCTTTTCGACCTCAATACTTGTGTATTTGCTTCGATAAATATTTATCTATGCCGCTTGATGATTGTTCTTTGCTCCATTTACTGCTTGCAGGTGGGATGTTCGATTTGAGCGGACAAAACTCCAAAATTTTTCCTCACCGAATAATCATGTACGAGTAGCATACCTCAAAAATACTAATGTAATAGACTTTAAGACCTTAAATAGTCACAGAGCATTAATTAGAAAACACGTTTAAATACTGCTATGAATCCGGACAACTCTGACCTCATTTTGAATAAGTTATTATCAGTCTCGATCTTCATGTTTTACTGTCAACATCTCCTGTTTATGATGGATGTCATTTCCACAGCTAATGTAATCCTTCAGCACATTGTGTCATTCTCGTAAGATCATGACTATAAAATTAATTGCTTAACGTTTTATTTTTAGAACAAATAAGTAATTTTTCGCTAACAAAATTTGTCAAAACTTACCTATATCCAATAGCATCCAAGAATCCTCATATAGAGCCTATAGTGTTTTCGCACACTAAATCTAATAAAATAACTTAGATATTGAAATAGTAGACATCAAGTAATATATATATTATGTTTTCGGAGTTTTCAGTACTTTTACTTCACCTACAAACAAAGTTACCATGCATGGTCTAAATTTACAATTCGTTTTTCTTTTTGTCACCCGTCACACTGTTATATGGAGAGTAATTAACATGAAATAGATTGGGTGCCCAAATTAAATACGGGTGCCAATGATTTATTAATAATAGCTATTAGAAAAAGTATTTACAACAGATCAAAACGATTTAGTGGTGATGGTTTTACTCATTAACAAGAGAAAACAATAGAATTAATTACTATCAACCCAACTCTAGGGCTTTGCATAATTAATTGAGGAAATAAAAACATTGACAAGAGAAGACAGAATTTGCAGAGAAAATCAACAAGATGACATCACGTATGTGAAACGAAAAATATACATAAGGACCTTATGACCATTTCAGACACTGAGAGAATTTAATGAATCTGAATCAGTAAGTGAACAATCGTCAGTTTTAGCTAGTGATAATTCGTGTAATTTTGCTTCAGGAGGGGACATACAACATACTTGAAAATACACCACCTTTTGCAACCCAACCCCGTTTTTTTACCTGTCTTTACTGGGCTAGTATATACAGCACTCCAGGGTCCTAAAAACGCACAAAATACCGTAATTTAGCAAACCAATTACACTTGGCCGGCCTCTCGTTGTGTATAAAAAGTGATTATTTGTAATATTATACTAAACATTTTTGACTTCTATTAACAAGTTTGATTTACTTGTCAAATTATTTTTGTATTTCCTGTTGCGTGACTACATACAGGCTTTTTTATATTATAAAAATTATATAATGGAATAAACAAGTATAATGATACACATTATACATGACTGGACTGAATGAAGGGGCTCACCTTTTTGATCAAACTTAAAACTAACTTACATACTAATTCTTAGCCTAATTTTTTCCCAACAGTCTGTTGGCATCGATGCGGGAGGGGTGGTGGGGTCAAAGTGTTAAACACTGGGTTAGTTAGTTGCTCCAACGAGTCAAAAAACTTGATGTGTCTCCACCGGATGAACTCAAATGTTGGCCTACTTCATAAGTCTCTTAATGAATTCAAATAATCTACGGTAGAAACACCTGTGTATATTTATCAAGTTTCAACCTCGAAATATAAAAATTGCTGAATCATTTCTTTAGATTTTTTTTCGGCAGTTTTGCAAAGAGAGAGGACGGACGCAAGAGAACAAAGAATCGAACTGTGACCCATAAGGTTAGATGACAGATAGCCAAGGCCAGAGTCTATCGAAATAAAGCAAGGCGATGAGATAACAGAGAGAGAAGGCTTTGGCCACCACGGCTGACAGAGAACCACTCAATGGTTAATCAACTTTATTTTCGACACTGCTTTTTAAAATGTCGAAAGTTCAGTCTCATTGGCCAAGCGGTAACTGCTGAGACCCCACTGCGTTCGAGTTGTTTTCTTTAACTGCTTCGAATTAGCGGATGGTTTATAATATTTACAATGCTCTAGTTACAATAATAGTCAATAGTATTAAACAGTTTTCTATTGCCAAACATATAAGTATAACCATAGTTTAACAACTTAACATAAAATGTACCGGTGTCGAAATTTCGGTGAGTGAATCTTCTGCCATATACAGACTTAATTCAGGTTATCTGTTGTCTGCACTTCCATTATAAGTCCAGACAAAAGAGCATACAAAAAGTCGTCGAAGTTGCTGTTACTGGTAAGTTATATGTTTTCAACAATTTTGACGTTTGTTTAAGATGTTTTCTGCTTATGATCTCGTTTACATACTGATACAGTTTACTCTCTCACAATTTCTCTTATACTTTGTACGTATGAAAAGCCTCTTCAGTGATCGGTAATTAGAAGAATTCTCTATTTGATTAGATTATAGAATTTAAATGTTAGAGTGACTACATAAAGATTCATTAATGCGAAATATCTAGTATCTAAATATATAAAGAAAACTGGTGAATTATAGAATAGGCGAAATGTTGAAAATACTTGAACTTTTGGCTTGAGCTTTCAATCACTCCGAGTGCTTCACCAGGAAGAACAATTTTCCAAAATTGTCGCCAACCGCAATCGGTAACAAAAGTTGTTATGATGGAGTTTTAGAGGTAACTAACAAAACTCCTCAAAGTCACGTTTAAACATAAAAAGAGACAAAAGCTCTGTTGTCTGTTTTACTTTACATAGTTTTACAGTAAATTTGACTGTAGAATCTTGTTCAGAACTCAGAATGTAACGGTATGAACGAAGGTAAATATTTAAGCGCCGGTAGATTCTGCATTTTCGTTACTGCAGAAACAAAACTAAAGTTACATAACTTCTATTAAAAAAAAAACACTAACTGAATCATTTAAATTACTTGTTAGTTGACAATGGAGGATGTACATGATTTAATTTTTAACCCTTTTGTTAAAGCCGTTAACTTTAATGCTAACATTCATTTTTTTTTTTTTTTTGTTTTTTTTGTTTTGTTGAGTTTTTGTATTGATTAATTTTCTTCAACAGTGTTTACCCAAAGAAACAAACAAGCGTAATTATTACGATTGTAATTATAATTTATCGCTTAATTTCACTCAACAAAGGATAATGTTCAACCAGTTTTTGTTTACACCCAATGGCTAGTGGTCAAGGTCTCGTCTTCTCATACGCACAAGTTCTCAGTACGGCTCAAGCTTTGTTTGGGGACACAGAAATGCTCTCCCTCACACCCGAATATTGATGATTCGCTGAAGTATCTCATTTTTTCTTGGTCGAGTACTCATCACTACTCATCATTTTTATAACGCTCGTTGTGAACACCCGGACTGGGTGTTCATCACTCGTCACCGTGATTGTTGTTCACGAGAAGGGAGAAGAAGAGCAGAAGTGGCCGCTCTGCAACAAGCCGACTCTACTCGTCTACTTAAAACTGGTGACGTGAACATGTTCCTTTTTTTTTTTTTACATCATGTACTTTCTTCAAATTTAGATCATTAGATTTAAATCGATTTTGTTTTTTTTGTAACTGAGACTGATTGATTGATTATTGTAACGGAGCTCCGCTTATTTCATTTATTGGACATATATATGTATAAAGAAAGAAAACCTTTTTTTTTTATTTTGTTTTCACATTGATGGGTTTTTTATATACTTCTTTCTCATTTTTTTAATTGTCCAAATTTTCAGTTATTAATGTTTTTCTTTATTCTGAATAAAGTTTCAATCATTTTTGTTTGTAAGCTTGTTTTTTTTTCAATTGGGGATTAATTAAAACCTGTGAAATTTTTCAATACAATAGATTGAACTTTTGTTTGGCATTAAGTTGGTCGTTTTTTTTCTTTTCTCCTAACTATTTGTCGATGTTTTCGGGAATTGGGAGTGAAAGGGAGTGATTCTAGTTTGTCCAGGTACGGAGATTTGCTTCCTCAATTTTCGAGGAGCCACTCCCCCCAACACCTTTTATTTTACGCTTGTGCTATCGAAAGCGATTGCAGTAAAAATCCCCAAAAAATAGTATTTTTTAAACCTCGTTTTATTTATTTGTCTGGCCTAAATAATCTGCTTAACTTCTAGTCAGCTGTAAGCAGCTTTGGCAGCTGTATTTTGGAAGGTGCGTTAATTAATGTTATCTATTTGTTAAAGGTATGTTATTTCTTATCACACAACTAGTTTAGTATTAGCAATTACGAATGTAAATGAAAAGGAATAAAATGGCTATAATATGAATATCAACAAATTGCATGGAAGAAATGCAGAAACGCTGGCTCAAGACTGGAACACCTGTTGGTAAACGGCAGATCTGAATATTTCCAAGCATTTCCACGAGAATGTTTCACTTGATCGAGCGTCAAGTGCACCGTACTTTCGAAATATTCTATTTGGGCAACGAGTATTCGCCCTTTATGAATTTCGTATGCAACCGTTAAGAATAACTCAACACGGAGACAAGCTCTCAATCCAACAGTATTAAACGTCAATTTTTTTTACTAGAATAATATACCACGTTTAGTAAATTATATGTTGAGACTTCCAGTATGTGATGGAAAAATGTGATGGCCAATTAGTCTCTAAAATATTGTTTATGATATAGTGCGGATGGACGTTTCGTTATCATATTTTAAAGGTCTTCCACAAGAACGGATCGGATTCTTGGTGATATTATTCAGAAAATACTTTTCGCCCAATAATAATTTATGGCGTATATTAGCCTTCAAAATATTAAAAAAAAAAAAAATTTGATCCGCTCTTATGATGATCACTAATTTGTTATAATAATGCCAGAAGCTGAATATAAATTACTTATTTTATGTTGTCTTTGAGTTGATGTATCTATGCTATGTGTAGCAGTGTTGTTAATTACAAACTATAAATTACATAATTTAAACAATTTAAAATAGAATATTATAAAATAAATCTTTTTTAGACGTTGAAAATTATGGCGAAACGCCCGTCCACACTTTATTATAAAAATGTAAGTCTCGAATTCAGAAACTTAAAGGAAGTGGAGGTTGTCATACATATATACAACACTTGCAGATGTAGTTTAGAACTGTAATATTTTTTTATTTTTTTTTTAATAACTTCCTTTATTGTGCTAAAATTACAATCTGCCTTACTAGGCAATAAGTAATTAAGATAAAAGCTCTTATTCATACCATATTTACAATTCATCATTCACTCGCTCATTCATACAATATTTACAGACAGCCCAGAGGCCTCCCAAGTCCACATGCGAAGAGAAAGCGGAGTCATGGGAAGTCCCCCACGCTCCTCCGTCAGCCGCGTCACCGGATACTAGCCAGTGGAGACTGGCCAAGAGCGCGAGAGCCACAGACGCTCAGGACATGATTGGAGAAACTGGCCATTGCCAGGACTCTCACTTTCACGTGATTATTGCAGGTCACGAGGCCACTGGCTTTCAGTCTCCGAGGAGGATTATAGGGATGAGTGGCGCAGTGCAATGACTGTAGCTACAGGATTAGGGTGGTTGGAAAGGCTACTGTGGAATTTCATAAACTTGGAAGGGATGAGTTCTAGAATGTAGGGTATATTAAGGTCGTTATGAAGGGCTTTGTTGCTGACAAAATAAGGGGCATTTACTATTGTTCTCAGGACTTTTGATTGAAAGGATTGGATACGCTTGATGTTCGACTTTTTTGCTGTCCCCCATAGCTCTATTCCATATGTCCAGATTGGTTTAAGTATAACTTTGTAGATTAGTAGTTTATTTTCTATTGAGAGATGGGATGTCCTTTGAAGTAGTCTGTACAGTTGTCCAAAGCGTCTGTTTAGTTCTTGTCTTTTTAGTCTCGTATGTGGGTTTTAGGTCAGTCGTTTGTCGAGATGGAAGCCTAAGTACCGTACTGTCTCGCATACAGGGAGAGGAATAGAATATAAATAAACTAGTGGACAAAACTTGCGAAAAAGGGTGAAGGTAATGTGGGAACATTTTGCTTCATTAACTTTGATCCGCCATTGATTGCACCAATACTCGATCTCGTCAAGGTGTTTTTGAAGGTTATGGGATGCTATGTCGGGGTCTGGGTGGGATGACAAGACTGCAGTGTCATCTGCAAATGTAGCTAAGAAGGTATTGGAAGTAGAGGGGACATCAGCGGTGTATAGGTTATAGAGGATGGGGGCCAGGACACTGCCCTGTGGAACTCCTGCATTTATGGGATAGTAGTTAGAATATTCTAAACCACAGCAGACTTGGAAGAAGCGGTTTGAAAGGTAGGACTGTAGGATTAGGAAAAGGGTCTGTGGTAAATATCTTTTGAGCTTGTAGAGCAAACCTGCGTGCCAAACCCTGCAAAAGCTTGAGCTATATCAAGAAAGGCAGCAGTGCAATACTGTTTGGTTTCAAGGGCTGAAGAGATGTGATCAACAACGCGAAGGCCTTGTTGAGCAGTGGAATGTCGTTGGCGGAAACCAAACTGGTGTGTGGGAAAAAGGTTTTTGGATTCAACAATTGGAAGTAGACGTTTTAGTAGGAGTTTCTCAAATATTTTTAAGAGGATAGGGAGTAGGCTAATTGGACGGTAAGAGGCGTCATTGGGTGGTTTACCGGGTTTGGCGAATAGGACAATAATGGAATGTTTCCAGAGGAGAGGAAAGTGCTTCGTTCGGATAATGCAATTATATATGTAAGTTAGGAAGATTATGGCTTTAGGAGGATGTTGTTTGAGAATTTGAGGAGTAAGGAGATCATATCCAGGGGATTTTCGGTAAGGTAAGTTTTTCAGAAGGTATTTGACCTCAGAGGGATTAACGGCTTTTGGTGGAAGAGAGAGAGGAATAGGTGAAGTGAGGAAATCTTCCACAGCTGTGCTGTGAGTATGGTTTTGATGAGAGAGGTGAGGTGTGAAAGTATGGGTAAGATGCAGAGCAAAAGAACTGTAATATTAAACATATGTACATATTAGCTCGCGCTACAAATATTACAATAAACAAATAAAACTAACCTGAATCAATACAATTGTCGATAATAAGCGTTGATCATTGTCTTAACTAGAGTACAGCTATTCAGGAGAGGTGACAGCACAGAGCGTCATTTGATACTAGCGCGCTCTGTAGGGACACCTAACATACGTGCCGAAGTTTGGCGGTAACGTTCAAACTTACAAAAATATAAAATTATTTTGGAGACTAATTGGGCATCATATTTTTCCTTCTGCCCAAAATATACCACTTTAATAATAACAAAGGCTTCACAGGCTCTAATGTTTGTAACATTGAATGCATGCCTTCTCGATGTTCATGTATATCCGCAAGTTCTAATTGATGCTGAATAGAATAGATCAGCATTCGACCCCGAATACTTGGGTGTCTTTGATCTTCCACTCGGAGGTGGCATCATTCAATCTAATTTCACAGCAATTAGGACAATGGTGGTTGTTAACAGAATAAATATTTTGCCCAAAAATAAATTTTATCCTCCTTATAATCATTTTTGTATGAAATGCTATTTGGTGCTATTGGTGTAAATAAAAATGCACACAATTGAAAATTGTACTCCTTCCTGCCGTATTTTCACCATATTTTGGCACAAATGGTCTTACGTTTCTCAACCATTGAGGCTCTGTCACATTAAACGTCTCAAAACCCCAAAACAATATTAGGCACTATAAAATGTTTTGAAGCAAGTATGCTTATTTATACAAATTCTATGTTTTCGGTGGATTAATCGAGATTTTACCTTTTTCCAATCCCGACACTACTAAATGTCTGAGACTATGCAATATTTAGGATTGGGACTGTAACCTGGGGTTGTCCCCAATTGAGAGCCTGGCAAAGGTTTCCAGTGATTAAAGCTAGTTGGTAGAACCCTACTTGATCTGTGGTTCGAGTCCCGATCCTGCCAGTATATTTTGTCTTTGGCTGATATAATCAGAAATGGTCTATAATTTATATAAAGTAACGTTTTTAGCTGAAAAATATCTTCTTAAACTAGCTCGTAGACCAAATAGCATTCTTTAATAAAAAAAAATTGTTGAGCAACGATGGTGAATGAACTAGTTTAACTTTATTAAATAGCAGTTTCGGTCTTGTAAAATGCCCGTAATAATGATCGGATCCTTTTTCTACTGCGCTATTGAGTGTTTCTGTCGAATTGATCATTTGTCAATATTTAATTTAGCAGACGAAAATAGTAAAACATGCACTGATTGATATTAAGCTATTATATAATCGAGGCTATTTAAACTCCGACGGGTCATTGACTCCTAATTCTGCCAATTCTCGTTACAAATAGGCTATCTAAAGGTCCACAGCCCACAATTGAGACTAAATATAATTTTTTTTCCCTTAAAGCGGTCCGAATTAGTCTCTGGGGTCCTGACATAAATATTAGGGAGGCAATGAGCCCTGACTGGGTGCTACTGTTCATATTTTACGGTCAGTTTAACGGCTTATTTATCTTGCAGCAATCACTCAAGGACCTTTTTCACGCCAAGGCAATATAAAGGACATGCCGAATGCCGCCTTTGAGCCTTCTCTGATTTGATACTAGTTGTAATTTTTTTTACTGACCAAACTTTGTTTACATCACTAACAAACTAAATTGCTCTTTTTTTAAATATATAGGTTTCTTAAGATTTTTTTTTTCATAAACAAAAGCTTAGGTTCTAGGCTCAGACCTTGAAGACTAAGTTTAAAATCTTTTCTACTATTTCACAATAAAGTAGATCAATTCTAAGTTTTTACACCTGAATTGGATTTACGAGTATTTGATTAAATTAACGAGCTATTCATATTAAACAAATTAAATAGATTTAACTCAAGTCATTTAATAAAATAATATAAAGCCCTTGTGGTATTGAAGATTTGACTTTAGTGCGAAACATTAAACAAACATATGGTATGAGAGATTACTGCCACAGCAAAAGACTGTGCTCTGCAATGTAAAATTCAAAAAATATCTGGACGAATTACGAGCTCACATCTCCTTGGGTACTTTTTCGCCGAAAGAGATCAGATCGTCTCGTTTTCTCAAACCCCAATAACAACTATTTACGTTGAACACTCATTCAGCAGCCACAGTAGTTTACTGGACGAGATTAGGCAACGTTTAAAATCAGAAAACTTGAAGAAAATTTTATATTATTAAAATGTTTTAGTGTTCCTATTTAGTTCTGCTAGTTGTAGTTAAGTTTCACAATGTTTATTATATTTTTTAATAGATTGTCTAATATCGCTTATAGGTCTGAAAATTAGTTTTGTGATCTGAAATTCGGAAACTAAAGATCTTCAGCATCTTCCTATAACTGACAGACAGGCAGCTCAATGTAGGACGACATGGGAATGCAATGACATTTTTAAGTTACATGAACTTATTCAATTAAACCTTTTTATACAACCTTAAATTATGGTATACACGGAACTGAAAAAAAAATCAAATCATTCATTTTAAAAACCAAGTAAATCGTTTATTTTTATGTTTTCAGAACCGGTATGGTATCAGTTCCGCTCCGGAACATACAACAAGTGATACATTTATACATTGATTGTCTAAACATGTTGTTGCAACCGCTAACTACATACGTTAAATCACCCTATACTCTATTGCATATATATTATAAACAAATGTAAATCATTGTAAAGTGCTAAGCCATAAAACACGGAAGGGAAACAAGTCATAAACAGCCAGGTACATACCGGCCTAAGAGCAAAGGGGTCCTACCTGACAGCCATAAACAGTCTTAAACTAAGCGACCCTTAAAGTGCGCGGGAACCGCTGCCGGATTAGACCCTCGCAGCCTCCCGGCAGAAACGGTATTTAAACCAGGGTTCTGGCCCTGTAAATCAGTCTCCTTGCAGACTCTCTGGTGACCTGTAACTATGCGTGTTTTGCTTCCGCTCGAACTCTGAAAACATGCCTTATTGTTTACGAAACCTCTGTACATATCGATTTTTCCTCACACAAAAGCGCCTGAGTAATAAGAAAACCCTTCTTGGGTCTATCATTCAAAAACAACAATTAGCAACTATACACAATACTAATAATAATTAACAACATTTAAAAGGAAACAATACAACAGGAACAAAACAAACGTTTTATTATGGTATTGAAAATTTCTTAAATCTGTATAAAAATGATTTACTGAATTTTATTTTCTTACCCATACTATATATGTATACTTATACATGTATAAGTATATGTATACTTCCAACTTACAATTATGTTACTGAAGATTTTTATTAAATTATTTTACATTTAATTTTTGAAAGGATGCCCAATTGCTTTTTGGACGAGTGTCAGTTGTGTCTATCTATCCGAGCATTGTTCAGACGATATAAATTACCGTTCAAACCTTACATAACTTCAGGGGAAGGCTCGTTGTGATGCAGACACAGAGCCTGGTGCACGTACCGAGGACAGACTGTGTGGCACTAAACGATGGGTGCATGTAAGCCATTTGCATGAATGCACTTGCGTGCATTGAATGAATCAGCCCCGAAGGGAGATTGATAGTGCCTGGCCGGGGCCAATTTTGCCTAGCCGGGAGCTGCATAACCTGCAATAATAAACTCTGTGAAAGTACCTGCTGACTCCATCTAGGAACTGAACGGAACTGAACTAAATATATTATATTGTGGGACTTAATCGTCCGGTTGCAATAAACATTGATGTGGCTTGCATGTACTTCGAAACGAAAGCTTCTTGATGAGAGCTAAGCATCCTGGTCTATAATACTTTGGGATTCATGCATTTCACTAATTACAAGGTCCTCATGCAAATTTGTTCCTAAGAGACAAACAACTGATTAATTCAAAATGTGAGTGGAATGACATTCCTCTCTTCCTCTCGTTGATGACTGACTAGGTGTGTTGCAATCGTCCCCATTATTCTAAACCCATTCATGAAAGTTTTAATTGCTTGGAATTATTACTATTTTAATAATTACTAATTGCGGTAAATAATCACACTGTTTCAATAATTATCAGCCTCAGTGAAAAGATGGGGACCAGGATTCAAATCAGGGACTCGATCGGCACATCCAGATTACAAATTAACTTAACAACAATTTTGTTTACTAAGATAAAATTACAATCTGCCTTATTAGGCAATTACTAATTGAGATAAATGTTCTCATTCATACCATATTTACAATTCATCATTCACTCGCTCATTCATACAATATTTACAAACAGCCCAGAGGCCCCCCAAGTCTACGTGGTTGTCACCTCCATCGCGTGCGAAGGAGGAAGCGGAGTCTTGGGGAGTCCCCCACGCTTTGTCAGCCACGTCACTGGATAAGAGCCAGCGGAAGCTGACAAAGAGCGTGAGAGCCACAGACGCTCAGGACATGATTGGAGAAACTGGCCATTGCCAGGACTCCCACTGTCACTTATTTATTGCAGGTCATGAGACTACTGCCATTTTAGTCTCCGAGGAGGATTATAGGGATGTGGTGCAGTGCAATGACTGTGCTAGGGAATTAGGGTGGCTGGATAGGTCACTATGGAATTTTATGAACTTGGAAGGGATGAGTTCAAGAATGTAGGGTATATTCAGATCATTATGAAGGGTTTTGTTACTGACGTAATAAGGGGCATTTACTATTGTGCTCAGGACTTCTGATTGAAAGGATTGGATGCGCTTGATGTTCGACTTTTTTGCTGTCCCCCATAGCTCTATTCCGTATGACCAGATTGGCTTAAGTATATCTTTGTAAATAAGTAGTTTATTTTCTATTGAGAGATGGGATGTCCTTCGAAGTAGTTTGTACAGTTTTCCAAAGCGTCTGTTTAGTTGTTGTCTTTTTAGTCTCGTGTGTGGGTTTCATGTCAGTCTTTTGTCGAGATGGAAGCCTAAATACCGCACTGTCTCAGACACAGGGAGAGGAATCGAATTAAAAAAGACTAGCGGACAGGACTTGCGCTAAAATAACTTTTATTTTAATGTTACTTTTATTGAATTTTGTTCATATTATATTTTACTTTTATTTTGTTCTGGCAATGTTTTTGTGAGATTGGACCCTCGTTCAATCTACACCTGAAGAAATACAGATTGTAAATAAGTTATTAACTTATGATGTGACTGCGGTAAGAAGTCTTCTAAGGAAGATCTGAGTGGTAGAGGTCAGTGTGTGAAAAACAAATTCTACTTCCCATCAACGTTGGTCTCTCCAAAATTGATGCATACTTAGTGACAAAAGTAATACTTATCGTTTTTTCTAATACACAGAATAGCTACTAACTCAATAAATTTTATTTGCAGTTTAGCACTTTTAAATTGTTATTTATTCTTTTACTTTTACTTATTATTTGATTTTCTTTGTCTTCAAATACACCATCGATGTATTGTTTATCATGTGACTTTTTATTTTAGCAACTGAGGATGGCAGCTCAGAGCTCTATTGTGGAAAGGGCGAAGAGTATTTATTTGAAAATATCGCACAATCTGCTAATCCTACATTATTATATAGACTGTGATAAAAAAAATAAACATCACCTTAAAAATTTATATATATATATTGGAATAAGGGTGTTATGAAGTTGTAACCTCTGCCCCTTCCCCACTAGGAGTTGTGGACAGATGGGGAAAATGAATTTCGATGTTCTATAAGCCACCTCGGCAAAGAGTTAGCGGGTTAAGTAATCATTCCGGAACAAAGATACGCTTGAAGATCCCCCCCCCCCGTTCTTAAAATATCCCGTAGACTTAAAGATTTATCAAGCGTGGAGAACGTTCTAGATCGGTGGCGTTCGGCTCCAATATACTGATTTCGGTTATCGAAGTGTCTCTCTCGATAACATAACAGCCAAAGGATATTTTTTATTGTTATTTGTTGTTACCACTATGACCCCGCCACCCCTCCCGCATCGATGGCAACAGACTGTCGGGGAAAAATTAGGATAAGAATTAGTATGTAAGTTAGTTTTAAGGTTGATCAAAAAGGTGAGCCCCATCACCTTATTAGTCAGTTTAGTCAAGCCACGTATAATGTATATCATTATGCTTGTTTATTCGATTATATAATTTCTATAAAATAACAAAACCTGTATATAGTGTAGTGATGCTACAGGAAATACAGAATAATTTGTAAATGGATTCACTTGAGGATCTATAATTGCATATAATTGTCTGTAAGTTTAAAGGGGCTATGAAGAAAAAAAAAAAAATTAACTTGTTCCAGACTACCAGATCAAACTCTACATTCTTTACCTTATATTAACGGGTTTTGTCTTCCTCGTAGTCTTGATTGGTTCAACATTGTTTTGAGGAGAAATGAAACCCTCGTCCGAACAGGAGCTATGTTGAAGTACCTGAAGCTATTCAGGAACTTCTAAAATCCCAGGGTTACCAAGAATCAACTGCGATTTATAACTTCGGGGCCTAGGCTCTATACTGTCCTAAAGGTACCAATGCTCCTAAAAGCATCATCCTGCCAGCTGACCATTACCGGCATAGTGATGTATTCATCCCTTAATAAAATTTGGTAATCGATTAGAAGTTAAATTAAAAGGTGTTGAAAATTTAGTCTACCTTCAATTACCAATGGTCAGTTAGATAAAAAATTATTTATTAAGTATCCACAATTAGGAATCAAAACTTTAATCTTACTTTTGTGGTTTTATTAGCTTGACAAGTAATTCATAAAAATTGTAGTGAACCATAGCAATAACATTTTTATTAAATATAAGAAGAATCATCCATTACAATGATGAACAGAATAGCAATACCAAAAATACATAATTGCTTAACACAATCCTAACCTAATAAGAATCCATCAGAAAACATATGTTATTCCATCGAACTTATAATAATATTGAAAGAAATTTAGGAACATATGGTTTTTAACAGTTAAATATACTTGGAATTTTTTCCTTGGAACCAGTCTAGCTGCAGATCAGGCACTAGTGGATGGGCCATTTTGGAGAGCATCGACACCAGAAGTGAATGCCGTGCCAAAAATCTCTACTGTCGTTGCGCTGCTGTTGTACTTAGAATTTTCCCAAGTCCTGTGTTACCTCGATCCACTGCCCATCGTCCATGACAACTTAAAACAATTCAATCGAAACAACACCACAACGAATCTGAAGGTGAGCCCCATCACCTAGTCCTGTACACATCGCATTACAGGATTCATTACACATGTAATTTTAACTTCAAATAGAAAATTGTTTTTGTAAATATTACCTCCTTCTAATGCATCTGCGCATGCAGCACGAGGAGAACATTGTAAATATTGTTCATTAAATTTTGATCATAAATTGTAAAAATGTTGTTGAATAAAGGGGTTTTGAAATAAAAAAGAAACACCACAACTGTAAATTATTTTTTCGCGTTAATTCCATTCATGACACAACATGAAAATGTAAACATTGTTTAATTAGTTATTTTAAATATTTATATAACAACTTTCTGCCATTAATCAAGCTCACAAATAAACTGAAAAATAGTACATATAGCATCCAAATTACTCCATTTTTAAGATTTTTTTTTTAAATTCAACGAACAATTTCGTGATTCACCCAGCGTCCGTTGTACTCATATGTAGGTAGACTTTGTTCTTTTGAGGGACTTAATGGACGTCATGGGAACACAGACACTAACCAGCAAAGTTAATTAGACAGTGGTGGACGAAGACTGCAGGTGCAATGCCAGAGGAAGCCAAGCCGTGTTTGTAAACAGTCAGATGGCCAGGGGCAGTCTCTCCAACTTGGGCCGGTTACAGAACACGGAAGCCAGACGTGCCTCCTGGTTTGTTTACGCGTGCTTTACGTGTTTTTTTGATTTTTTTTTTTGTATTTTGCAGCCAACAAGAGAGAACTCAATAGTAATATAAATGTCAAATTACACGTGAGGAACGTGCTTTACAAACCATTGACTGGAAAAGGGATTTCGTCACGTGCCATTCATAAACCACTGTCTCTCTGATCCCAATACCTCTTCCTGATATTTATTGATAATTTTGGAATATAACTACATTTAAAGAAACATCAATTTATACATATTCACTGGCAAATTTTTTTTCCAAAAACCGAGGAGATAGATCGAGTAAAAATCTGGGAATGAATAGAGCCTAGTCCAGACTGAATACACAATATTATTTTTGGGAGATGTTCGTATTTCTTTTTCAATATCTGTCTTCAATTATAACTAAAGCCTGAAGGGAAAAGGTATGAATTTTTAGTCTAAATATCTGCTGTTCTACAAGTTATGATATAGTTAAGCGGATTTGACTTGTTTTGTTTCATATCAGCCATTAAATTTATTCATGCATGATTAACCATACCGTAATATATTAGTGAATTTTAAAAGTCGAACCAAATCGAAATGAAACTATGTTCAGGTAACGAAAAACACAATGCTCGGTTGCGTCTCGTGGGATTTTTTTTCGTAAAGGACTTCATTGCAGGTGGTAGCGTCGATTCGACATGAGTGCCGTTACAGGTAGGCTTCTGCAACTGCCGTTTAATGCAACATACTTGTTTTTTTTGTTTTTGTCTGTAACGTATTTACTTGAAGGTACTTGCTCAACGAAAGGAATTCAATCGCCATTTTCCACAGATGAAACAAATCCCTCATGGTCTTCCTGATTCTACTCGGAGTACATTGCACGACCATTGCAAGAACAAGATCGTGACACCATTACCATTGACTTTAGTAATTTATGTCGCCTATATTATCAGCTATATAGAGTTACATCAAAATGAGTTACCCTGTTATTCAATAATAAGCAAGCTCAGAGCCCCTTTTTGCAAACCTTCACCATGTTCTTTAAAGCTTCCACCTGAGGCATGGAAGAGTTATTTATAGGGAACCCATAAAGTTTTCAGTTCTACCAATACTACTAACAGAACATGTAATTAAAAAGGGTTGGAGATGTCCCCTAAAATTACTAGAGTGTGCCTAAACTTACCCTGAGTCTAACAAACTTCGGTGATCGTTCTTAAACATAACCTGTGATTTAAATAGATAGATGTTAGGCATAACATTTTAATTTAATTACTAACTACGGCTTGTCTCCGTTCCTGTTGTACTTATTCAGATGGGAAGTCTAAATTCATTACGCTGGGCCTTTCTGAAATAAAATACAACTTACCCTTAAAGATAATCAACCTTTAGTCGATAATCGAATTCGCACTATTCAAGGCATTCGGTTACAGACAAGGTTAAGATATTTTTACTTTAAGGTTTTTTTCCTATTTTTAAAATGGAGTTATTAAATTAATATAATAATACAAATTAATTTATATTGCAAAACCAAATTAAGCAACTTAAATCCATATAACTCAAAACTTATTTAAACCAAAAATTAATCTCCTGGCGATATTGGAAATTGGTTTAGTGATTTCCACAAAAAGACAAACAAACAAACATTCGGTTTCATATATGGTTGACTTAACATGTAAAAAATGTTGACAAAATAATGGATAAAGAGTGTGCTTACGAAAAAACGATTTAATTGCCATAACAAAACCTAAAAGTTTGTTTAGGGACAAACCACTTTTCTTTTCAGTTTTACCTGATGCCATTAATAAACTAGAAGATAATGGATCCACCTCTTGTGGAGTCAACTGAGGTAATAGAAAATACCATTGTCCAATTTTCTTCGGCCCACCTCAGAACTTGGAAGAATTGGAGAACTTGGAGAAATTCCAAGCTACTGTGTAAAGGTCTGCAGACCGGGAGATTGTTAAAACAATTCTCATGCTAAAGGGAAGCCCACATTGCTCTTTTCTTAGTTCGAGATTATTAATACAAAAATTATTGTTTTACCATCAATTAAATAAATTAAGATATTTTTTTGATCTAAAAATTAACTTTTGTTTTTGAGACGATTGATACTCCCTTCAGATATTGACAACTCATTTCCATGCATCTTATGCAACGAGGACAGCCCTGCTCTGGGTTAGTGAGGGAAGGATTCCTACGTTACGGCAATGGGCTGTCTAATGTCCTCACTATAGTTCATTACGTCACAATCATTCAGCTGACTTCTTATCGAGGAAGCGCTTGTGGGGTAACCCGCCTTCTCTCTTCGGCCAATACAATAATATTATTGTTGTTGTCTTGCAATATTGCAAACGTTCACAGCTAGCTTCTTGTAGTCAAAATATTATTGTTGGATCTCCCACTCATGCAGAGCTATTCAACAGAATAAACCATTTAGTAAAAGTGTCAGAAGCATTGTAACTAATTAAGAAAAAAGTAGTCTCACTAGAAACTTGAAATTTCTTATCCTGAAGCATAAACCCTTAGCGATCTATCACAAATTGATAAATAGCTAACTTTCAATTAATTTATCAAAAAATAATTAAAATGAATAATAGTCAACCAGTCTTCCTAGAAATGAATGCGTTAATTTAATATTAAGCTTTCGGTAGGTCACACCAATGTGCTACATAACATACGGTAAAAAATATATAACCATTACATCGAAAAATTACTAAGTATAAGTTAATTGAAATTATTACAGTCTTCCAAAGTTTAAGGGAATATTAGTATATACTCTAAAATGCAAATAAATTTTTCATTAGCTTTAAACAAAATAAAATAATTTAAACATTTAAATCAAAAACTGGTCCAATTTTAAAGTCTTTAATTAATCCTGTAAACTAATTGATAGACAGATCAAAACAACTTCATAAAAAATAGTAAACAAATGGGTATTGGTAATATTATAAATCTGTGAAAGTTTAGTGATAAAGTATTTCTCAATAAGGCAAATATCAAAGGATACAATTAGCGATATTCTGAATATTATTCTTATTATCTCGTCAGATTTAAAATCTGCTTTCCTTTAGGGTTTTAGAAAACTAGTTGCTCCAAAAACTTGTGGCTAGGCACAGGATTTTAAAATATAATATTTAAAATAAAGTATACATTGTTTATTTATAAAAAATATTGTTTATGCTAAATTTAAAACATAAAAAGTTAAGAAAATATTCAGAAAGGAACCAAAAGTGCTCCAAATGAGGTGCATTAGATTTATTATTATAACATTTATTAAATGACTTTTTTTTTAAAAAAGTACATCGTTTACATATTACTGCTTTGAAAATAAAGAAAAATCTGAAAACGAAAAAAAAAATATATAACCAAAATATATTTAAACATTTGCTAATTTAGGATTGACTTTGGTAATGATGATTTTTTTTTTTTTTGCTGATAACCAAACCCTTTTACATCAGGTAAATACATAAACATATGGATAAATGTTTGAGTTACATGTTTAATATTTAGAAAATATTTTTATTATTACAGTGAGGGGCACTAATCTGAGCCAAAATATTAGCGAAAGAAGAATAAATTGTTTTATTTACTGCACCTGCAATATAACGTGTTGAAGCGTTCTAGTCTTTTCGATGGGGATTTCAACAAGGAGTGACAGTTTGTTTATTTGGGTTTAATCGTTAATTTACACCAACAGAGGGAGAAATCGAAGGTTATCTATAGGTTGACGCCCTTTCCATTGAAAAAAAAATGGGCTTGTGTGCGTGTTGTGACAAGGGGCCGAATAATGAGACACATTTTTATATGTAATTGAATAACGCGACACAATTTATTTACACAATGAGACATAGATATTACAAACAGAATGTATACACTCAAAACAACTGAAACCTTCTGAACACATGCCAGGTTTTGTAACAAACTGTTATTTATATCAGCTAACCAAACTTATAGTTATTTATAACTGCTTCACTATAGTGCGCATCCATCACATAACATATAATCTAACTCCGTTTTGGTACTGCATATACCGACTTGTGAACACAATGATTATGCATCATATTACGATTCACATTTATTCTTTGTTAATTATAATGAAGCCAATCGACCAAAACATAATTCGTTATAAATTAAATTGTCAATACTCCAGAGTGATCCAAACTCCAGATTTGTCGATAAGATAAAACGAACCATTTAAGACTTCGAGACGATGGTTAGCAGTCCACTTGTTACTCGTTGTCGAACAGGTTTTTATATCCCGATGAAGCTAACTCCGAGGTATCAAGATGGACTACATCATTACAAATATAGGTTAGACGCAGTCGAGGAACTACTCTAAGGGGCTAGTTCACCGATTTATTGCCTTGTATTATTGACAAGCCTGTATTGCCAATCAACTGTTATGACCCGCACTTCAGATAACCGGTTTGGTCTTATCGTTTATTTTAATGGCGAATATATCATACAACCAATATAACAATCAAGAACATGAAAGGCATCATATAACTAACGATCATTGTATTATGCACTAAGAATGGGTGGTCGTCCTGTGAGAGGTTACATGAGATGATAAAAGTTTGTTAGTTTTTTCATCAAGAGGGTTAGTCATAAGGACCCACCAGAAAATAATTAACATTATTATCTTTGAAAGGGTGAGGCTCTACATTTTACTATCTGGTGCCATATCTAGCTAGCATAGTGGAAGTAAACATGATCTAATTGAGCAGGAGCTTTAAAGCTATTTTCAGCAAGACCCCGCGTATGAATTTCAGGGTGGCTTAAAATAGATAAAAGAGAGTTGCTGTATTTTCATAAAAACAAACAACTAAAAAATGATTACTGCTGGATTGGGGAATGGTATAATTATAAAACAGCTTTATTGTCTTTCCACAACTGATAACCTCTTCTTTATTGTGACAGCGCTTTCGACAGCTCTAAGCTGTCATCCCAGGATCTCTAAGCAGTTATCATATAATTGGCTATATGGGACATTAAACTCATCTAAAACAATACTATATATGTATATATTTAACCAGGTCTGCTACAACCACGCTACTCACTTTACGACTGAAGTTAAATAGGTAAAAATATAGTATTGTTTTAGATGAGTTACGTGGGTATGTAACCAATTGGAGATAACTGAAGATGACAGCACAGAGCTGTCGAAGCGCTATTACATTAAAAAAGAGTTTATCAGCTGTTGAAAGACAATAAAGCTGTTTTATGAAATAAACAAGATTTCGATTTATGTTCCCACCAGGTATGAGTCTGTTCATTTTGTAGAGGTGAGCTCATGTATGTAGCTAAACTATTACCGTTTTTTAAACATTGATCAGCTCAAACATACATAGAGGCTCAAATCGTTGTCCATAAATAAATTTGATGAAAGCCTTTAACATTTATCTTGAATATGAAAGCCTAACATATTCATCCACTCAGTTATAAATGAAAACTAAGAAATAAAATTGAACCAAGATTTCAAATGGAAATTTAACTGTTAACTCCCAATAAATAAAAAATCGGACATATCTTATTATTGAAATGACTGTTTCTTACTGTGCTAGAACACCGACCTGCCCCCGTTGCTTGGTGTGCCATCGGTGGGTGAGTTTGTCCACAGGAGACACATTAAGTTTTGGACTCTTTGCAGCACCTCACAAACCCAGTGTTTAACACTATGACCCCACCACCATTCCCGCATCGATGGCAACAGACTGTTGAGGAAAAATTAGGTTAAGAATTAGTATGTTAGTTTTAGTTTAAGTTTTTGTTGTTAGACGTAAGTTAGTTTTAAATCTATGATAAATTGTTACTTTTAATAAATTGAACCCATTAATGTATATATATAGTAGTATAATTATAGGTAATTAATAGGCAATAGGTAATTAAGATATATGCTCTCATTCATACAATATTTACAGTTCATCATTCACTCGCTCATTCATACAATATTTACAGTTCATCATTCACTCGCTCATTCATACAATATTTACAGACAGCCCAGAGACCCCCCAAATCCACCGCAAAGAGAAAGCGGAGTCTTGGGAAGTCCCCCACGCTCCTCCGTCAGCCGCGTCATCGGATACTAGCCAGTGGAGGCTGACCAAGAGCGCGAGAGCCACAGACGCTCAGGACATGATTGGAGAGACTGGCCATTGCCAGGACTCCCACTGTCACGCGTTTATAGCAGGTCCCGAGGCCACTGCCGTTTCAGTCTCCGAGGAGGATTATAGGGATGAGTGGCGCAGTGCATTGACTGTGCTACAGGATTAGGGTGGTTGGAAAGGCTACTGTGGAATTTCGTAAACTTGGAAGGGATGAGTTCTAGAATGTAGGGTATATTAAGGTCGTTATGAAGGGTTTTGTTGCTGACATAATAAGGGGCATTTACTATTGTTCTCAGGACTTTTATTGATCGTCGCACGTACAATCAGTACTGCCGATTGGTAAAGCGGCGATTGGCATTCTTCCGTTCCGATTCTTTCAATTCCTACCTCTCCTCTCTGTCCACCAGGGATAACTCCTTGTGGAACGTAACCAAAAAAATCCTAAAGTATCAACCTGTTTCACACCCACTCCGTCGTGATGATGGGTCCTGGGCGGCTTCGGATGGGGATAGGTCGGAGGAATTTGCTCTGCATCTTACCCATACTTTCACACCTCACCTTTCTCATCAAAGCCATACTCGCAGCACAACTGTGGAAGATTTCCTCACTTCACCTATTCCTCTCTCTCTTCCACCAAAAGCCGTTAACCCCTCTGAGGTTAAATACCTTCTGAAAAACTCACCTTACCGAAAATCCCCTGGATATGATCTCCTTACTCCTCAAATTCTCAAACAACTTCCTCCTAAAGCCATAATCTTCCTAACCTACATATATAATTGCATAATCCGAACGACGCACTTTCCTCTCCTCTGGAAACATTCCATTATTGTCCTATTCGCCAAACCCGGTAAACCACCCAATGACGCCTCATCTTATCGTCCAATTAGCCTACTCCCTATCCTCTCAAAAATATTTGAGAAGCTCCTACTAAAACGTCTACTTCCCATTGTTGAATCCAAAAACCTTTTTCCCACACACCAGTTTGGTTTCCGCCAGCGACATTCCACTGCTCAACAAGGCCTTCGCGTTGTTGATCACATCTCCTCAGCCCTTGAAACCAAACAGTATTGCACTGCTGCCTTTCTCGATATAGCTCAAGCTTTTGACAGGGTTTGGCACGCAGGTTTGCTCTACAAGCTCAAAAGATATTTACCACAGATCCTTTTCCTAATCCTACAGTCCTACCTTTCAAACCGCTTCTTCCAAGTCCGCTGTGGTTTAGAATACTCTAACTACTATCCCATAAGTGCAGGAGTTCCACAGGGCAGTGTCCTAGGCCCCATCCTCTATAACCTATACACCGCTGATGTCCCCTCTACTCCCAATACCTTCTTGGCCACATTTGCAGATGACACTGCAGTCTTGTCATCCCATCCAGACCCCGACATAGCATCCCATAACCTTCAAAAACACCTTGACGAGATCGAGTATTGGTGCAATCAATGGCGGATCAAAGTTAATGAAGCAAAATGCTCCCACATTACCTTCACCCTTTGTCGCAAGTCTGGTCCACTAGTTTATTTTAATTCTATTCCTCTCCCTGTATCCGAGACAGTACGGTACTTAGGCTTCCATCTTGACAAACGACTGACCTGGAACCCACATACGAGACTAAAAAGACAAGAACTAAACATTAATGTATAATGTACATCATTATACTTTTGTACAATGCAGATCACTATTAGTAGAAAACAGAATTTGTATAAATGTAGCCAAGCTACAGGAAATATAATAAAGTAATTGTAAATAGATTCGTTTGTAGAAACTATATTTTTAACATATATTAAATTTGTAATAAGGAGATATGAAAAAAAAATGATTGAGCTACTGGTTTCCATTGTTTAGAGCTAGATAAAATACTAAATGTGTCTCTACAGTTATAAATATTTTCGAGGGGTTGTCACTTAAAGAATTTTAAAAGTATTTGGAGAAGACAATACAAAGCGGGTATTGAATGCTTTTCGATGATGTAAAAATTGTTAAGATTAGATCAAATGATTATACCATATGAATAATTTTATGAAAATAATTTACATTATGAATAACAATAAAGCAGAATGGCATTAAATGCAGGTAAATACTTAATGTTACTACTAATTACTTTTTTTTATCTTAAAACTCACAAAACTCCACCTCTTGATGGAAGATTGTCATTCTTCACTTTTTTACGTCCTTTACGTCGTTTATACATACGAAGAAATGATATAGTTAATTTTAGGCAGTAAAAGAAAAAAATATGAATGATTTTTTCAAAGAAAGTCGCGTTCTGAGTAAAAACAATACATAATGCCATGAACTGAAACGGAATGAATACTTAATACGAACAAATTCTCCCGTGAAGAAAAGAAATGAGAAAAAGGCATCTAGTCACCCATATTGAGGAGATATTGAGGAAATGCATTACCCAAACAGTTCCCTGCGGAAAAGTCTTCCCAGCTCATAACTCTTTAATGGCTGGGGACCGTGGAAATCGCAAAACAGTATCATTTCCATTCACAAGGTTGTGCAAGAAACAAACCATGCACAATGCTTGCATAGTTTACTTTCCAGGTTACTTTAATATTGCTATATATCATCAATTACATCACGAAACTAATTGGAACGCGAATTCCACAGTGATTTTATTCCTAATTTTCGATTCCATTCGTTTTTGAAATAGTATTATAAATTATATTATTGAATATGTCTCAAAACCCCTTTATGTGTTTCATAAGACTAATCACCAAATACTTAAAAGGCTTTTCTAAGTAAAGTAAGCATAGGTTCTCAAGCTTAATTTACACCTCGATATTCTTCCTTTCAAAGGAATTATTATTTATTGGTTTAATTGAGCATATAAATAGTATTATAGATACACACATATTTTATATCAGTAAAAATAAATTATTGTTGTAGTATCATGAGTGGAAGATAAACATTCTAATTAAATTTATCAAACGTATTTGCGTTGTGGCGCCAAAATTTACTTTGCCTCTTGAGGTTACTGGACTTGAATGCCATTTTGAAATAGCTGTGTGCTGAGTACATAACATTTTAGCTCTTGTGAAAAGTCGTAACATCCTTTAGGTATGTTAAGTGCTAATAGAACTTATTAAGAACCAGTCCCTAAGAGACCAAAGTATCTCATTAAGACCTAAGGCACTGCTTATGTAATGACTATACCAGAGCATTGAGCTCTGGTGTGCATGGGCATTTGCTCCAGTTACCTACAGCTGGCACACTAAGGCGTGTTAGGCCAACTCAAGTTAATATCAGTAATTTTCGCAATTATGTGTGCAGGTTCAGTTTCTAGAAAATGCTGTATTTTGTCTTTGGAAAAATAGCCTAGTCATTTTATAAATGTATTTACGTTGATTAGGTTAAATTTTGTTTATCTAGACCAATATTCATATTCAGACAAAATAAATGGCGTGGACACTGAAATGCAGTATTGAGCGATACTTACTTGCTGCTTGAGTTTCTTAAGAAATTGTGAAAAAAATATTTGGTATTTTGGATCAAAATCATCATTTATTATTAGTTACTAGAAATCACCTTTTGGGAACTGTGATCAGAGAAGTGTACTGATATTCTCCATTGTGGAATCGTTGAGAGTGTATTAGTAATATTGTAGTATATATATAAATATATATAGTTGCTGAAAATTGTCGTGGAATAGGTAATAAAATAAAATATTCATATGGTACTAGTATGTTTTCTATTATTTTGAGTAAATTATTTATCCTACCTATACTAGCATAAATAAGTAGCGGAAAAAGTTTGGGAGAATTCTCCCTTCTTGGAAGAATAGACATGAAGCAATACCCAGAAAGCAGAATAATTAATTTGAGTTGTAATGTTATTTTTCGACTGTCATTGTATTTCAATTTGAATTTGTAATAAATCATATTCTACCGAAGTGAGTTACTCCAATGAGTTGCCGTAAGTACAATGACTTACTTGGGAGGAAAAATAAATATTGGAATCACAAAATAAACGGCGTGGACAGTGAAATACAGTATTGAGCGATACTTACTGGACTCTGCGAGTTTCTTAAGTAATTGTGAAAGTAATACTCGGTATTTTGGATCAAAATCATCATTTATTATCTGTTAAACCATCTCAGTCACTGGAAATCACCTTTTGAGAACTGTGATCACAGTGGTGTACTGATCCTCTCCCTTGTAGAATCGCTGAGAGTGTATTGAGAGGCCCTAGTTGTTAGAAAGGATTTTGATTAGATATAATTTCTTAAATGTTAACTTACTATTAGACTCATGCTTTATACTTGCGGTCAGAAGTGCATCACAAAAATATGAGATAAGTGTTGAAACAACCCTTATTATAGGATAAAGAATAAAATCCATCATATCATACAATCTAAGTTTGACCGGATATTGCTGAATATTTTCAATGCCGAAGTAATTAATTAATGAATTACTCCCAGTAGTTAAAATGCTTAGCACCTACTAATCAGGAAAGTAGGGATTTTTCTATCTTTCTTGGCGCTCAAAAATGAATTTCATTTAAGGACCTTTTTTTAACATAAAAATTATATCGTGCTAATTCTAAAAAGCACGAAGTGTACACCGGACAAATATTCCGATTGTAAAGACACAAGGAGCAGAGGACTCGAGTAAAAACCATGTCCACTGATACATACTTACATCATGAGAAACGTCATAAATTCAGCTCCCATAAGTAGAGCTCAAAGTAACCGTTTCGTGGGGGGTTCAAATAGGTAGTTCAAGTAGGCAGTAAAGGAGTGTACTCCACCTTACCACCGTTTAGGCACCTAAAGGCTTAGAGTGCCAAAAAACATATAAATCCACAAAACCTAATATTTACATCTTTGAAGATGGTTTGAAATGTTTTTTGGAGAAAGTGTTTTGATTCCATTTTAGGGGAACTGAAAAACATTCATTACGTTTTATCTGCACATAAATATACATTTTGTTTATATCTTAAGCACCTTACACTAATGATCACCTTTTTTTAAATATATCATATATTTTTACTTAACAAGCATGAAGTAGAGAAAGTGATTTTACGAGAATAAATTACATTTGTGATTACAAATGTCGAACGTCCTTTCACACCGTACTATAACACTTCTCTCTTCAGTTGGTCATCCTGATGTCCGAGTGTACGAAACGTTTCCTTATGGCTAATTTTTTTCTAATGATATAAGATATTTTGGAAGATGGAAAATTGACTTTGATTGATTGAATGATATGCATAATAGTCTTTCAAATTATAATAATTAATAGTTTGCTGCAATGTTTCAGACTGACAATACACAGACCCATCCTAGGGCAAAGTGTATTGTGACATTCAATTAAAAAAACGTAAACAAATTAATTCGATAATTTTTTTTCATAGTTGATTTGGAAGCAAAGTCGTAATCGTTTTTCACGGTGATTATCAGGTATTTTGTCAGTTACTTGCCTATTCACGGTGAGCCAATGATAGTTTTTACTCTAAGTATGTGTTATTTGTATATGTTTAAGTTGTTATTTTGATGATAATGAAACTAATTGTCAATCCAGAAGTTCTTTATGAGTTGACAATGCTACGCAGTCAGAAATGGATTAGTCATCGTGTAATTTCACACATTGAGATTTTTCCTGTTCGGCTGATTGAAAGTTCTCTTTTACAAAAGGATTCATTCTTCAGCAAGGCTATCATTAAATGTGTCAATATTCAGATACAGAATAATTTCAATTACTATCAGGCATAATTCAGTCAATAGTGAATAAACATTCACGACCAAAGAATTGTACAAGCTCATAATATTTAGTTCTAATAAATTAAAAAAAAAAATACAATTGTATAGCTGGCTAATAACTTAAATCGAGTCAAATTGAATTACTCATATTGAGTAATTTTTTTTATAGTTTAACAACAATTTTTATTAAGATAAAATAACAATCTGCGTTATTAGGCAATAAGTAATTGAGATAAATGTTCTCATTCATACCATATTTACAATTCATCATTCACTCGCTCATTCATACAATATTTACAAACAGTCCAGAGACCCCCAAGTCCACATGGTTGTCACCTCCCTTGCGTGCGAAGGAGGAAGTGGAGTCTTGGGAAGTCCCCCACGCTCCTACGTCAGCCGCGTCACTGGATAAGAGCCAGCGGAGGCTGACCAAGAGCGCGATAGCCACAGACGCTCAGGACATGGTTATTAGGAGTATTTGGTCGACCATTGGTGTGAATTACAGGCCTTCTTAATTTAAATTTTTTTGTTTGTTATTTGCGAATAAAATTCACGATATAGTAGTAATTAGTAAGCCAATCAGTTACAAAGTTAATAGAAATTAATTAAGATTAGTTGACACTCAAACACTCAATGAATCACTGCATGGACACATGTTAACTTTACTTGTTGTGGTAAGGGTGAAAGCAACTTCCGAGACTCCTTCAATGTCCTATGCAAATTAGGCTCATCCCCCGGTTGAGATACTATAGAGATATACTTTACATGGAATCAGCATAAAGTAGCACTTGTGAATCGACAGCCGGTCACCGGGACATAACTACAATATGGTACGGGCTGACTCAAGTGGTCATGAGGCAACAGCTGGCGGATAGCGTACTGCCATATAGATCCCAAGAATGTTATCGAAGGTACGTTCCTATTTTAGTAATTATTTCATCTTATGAAAGATCTTGTAGTAACTTCTTTATAGCGATCAATATGTACTTCTATGGCAGTAGTATTTTTTTCTCTCTGTACGAGAGTATTTCTACAACACTCGGTAATAGCTAGTGACCTTATTCAAGTTTTTTTATGTCTAAATCTTTATGCTATGTTTCTACTCATTTTATTTTGGTCAGAATATTTATATAGTTTTATTAGTAGCCATTTTCTCTGCAACATCATTATAAAATCAAGGTCATAGTTTATTGTAAATAAATGTAGCTTTCTTGCTACCCTTATTCGAATTCGAACCTCAGGTTACAAAATTAATATAAACACTTTATAAGAGGGATGACAATCATAAAGGTTCCAAGATAAATTTATCATATTCAAGTCAATATATCCTTCTGGAAAAATAGCATGTATATACAAAAAACACCTCAATACAATTGAAAAATATATTTTTTGTTTTATTAAGTAGTTTTTGTAAGGGACTCAAAATGGTAGAGTTGACTGACAGGCAGACCCCAGTGAAAATAAAACAGTAAATAAAAAGGTCATTTGGATCACACGGCCCTGGAGATGTTGGAAACTGACCCTAATTTTCATCGAAAAATCATCTTCCCATTTCTGGATGAATGGGTACGTCAACACACAAAATTGTCGAATTTGGGACGATACCAATCCACATGAGATCCATGAGCGTCCAATGCATCCCGAAAAAGTCGCTGTTTGGTGTGGATTTTGGGCTGGTGGCGTCATCGGTCCATATTTCTTTGAGAACGACGTTGGCCAGGCCATCACCGTCAACGGCGAGTGCTATAGGTCGATGATCACCAACTTCTTTTGGCCTGAATTGGATTATATAGACTCCAAGGACATGTGGTTTCACCAGGACGGTGCTACGTGCCACACAGCTCATGTCACATTGGACCTTCTGCAGGAGCGATTTGAGGGCATGGTCATCTCATGTGGAGGTGATAGGTCCCCTATACATTTTTTGTTCTTTCCAATCAATTGAAGCGTGTTTTTTTTTATTGGCACGCTTGTAAACATTTGGTAATTTGAGGTCATAACTGATGTACTATTTCTTGGAGTGGACAAAGTCCCAGATTAAAGTTAAAATAAAAAAACCCGATAATATACGACTGGAAATACAGCCTCTCCCTTCGGGCTCGTTAATTAGTCATTATTGATATCATGAATGAATAAGTCATCTTATGAATTCTCGAGTTATTATGACTGGAGGGAGGAAAGAAAGAGTTCGGTGGTACTACTGCAACACATATTCAATTGATCCTTTGAGATTCGTTCATAGGAGATGATAATTAAACAACAGGTGATTCCCATGCCACGCTTGTGTATGTATGACGCAGGTGTAGAGAGTGCGAAGTGCCAGGAACCGGAACGCTCTGCGTGGCATCCCCGGGCCAAAATGAGGCGAGACGTTGGCTCTGCCTTTCTACCACTATATCAGTCTGAGAAATCTCCCATGCCATCTTTATTGACTTGTAATGTATTTAGATTTTTATTAATCTATTTTCATGTATGGATGATGAAGTGACGTTTTGAGACTTACGCAGGGATCTCAGCTCACTATGTATCCGTTTCCATACAAAAGCAAACATGTTTTTAATGACAACCCTCATAAAAAACATTAAATAATAAAAGAGAAGTCGGGAAGCTCTTTAATGAAAGCAGGGATCCTCGTGATATAATACCTTCTAATTCTTATCAGCGTAGCCCTGTTGTGGAATACTTAAACTTATCTAGCACTTGTTTTTTAAACTGATGGTAAATAAATCCACAATTAATTCATTGCTCGTAATTAAATAAATGATTTGAAGGTCTCGTTGGGGGATGGACTTGGGCAGATGAAAAAGAACACGAAGAAAGAATAATTTTTTTTTTGTTTCTGGCTCTAATGAAGACATACATAATATACCAAAACGTTGTACATAAATAAACTTGATGAAAACATAACGTTTTTTTTATCAACCTAACCTTAAACTCATTTAATGAAGGTAAGTTTTTTAAAAATTTGTTTTCAAATGAAATCCGTGGATCTTTCTAGCAAATTTATTTACTTAATCTTCAAAAATAAACTGTCACGGAATCACGAATAAATACATGAATTTGTCTCTCGATAAAATTTCATGTGATTGTTAGAGCATATTAAAAATGTTCGTTTCGGCTCAGGATTATTTTGCTTTTATTATGCGATTTTGTGACAATTGTGATATTATTGAAGATCAAATAAAGGAATTTGTTAGTGAGAGTCAAGTCTTCAAGAAATATTTTTCCAGAAACCTTACCACCACCCTTTCTGCATCGATGGCTACAGACTGTCGAAGAAAATTAGGTTAAAATTTAGTTAGTTAAAATAAGGTTAGTATTAGAACAACTCATTCTTAAGGCGAGCCCTATCACTTTCTATGTTCACACGCCTTGTATTCTCTACATCAGCCTACCATAGAAAAATTCTTTAAACCTCACATATTATATAAAATGTAGCAATGATACAGTAAATATAATTAGCACGATGTGCATTTATGTAATGATTCCATATTGTGGAGTCTGTAACTCACTCTTTTTGAAGGGTTTTGAAAATATATAATATAAAAAAATAATGAAGTAGTTTTGATTTTTAGTACAGTTGTTGGGGGAAGCGTCCTGTACATCATACATATACATAATATTTTTTCTAATTATCATATTTGGGCTTTTACTGGTATTATCAACTCAAAAGAAGGATAGATTAGGTCAAAAGAAAAACAACAGGGTAAAGCGTGAGGCCGAAAACGGAATCCTCTTCCTTTGAGGTGTATTAAGGCCCAGGCGGCACCTCAGTCCCATCAGCCGGGACTTTTTCATAAAGTCTGATGGAATGAAGACAAAAACTGATCACAGGATGGCAGTAAAAAACATATAGTATAATAATGTGTTACACATAATAAGTTACATCTTCCAAGTTGTTAAAGCATGAATAATTGCACATAACTTAACATCTTCACCTTATAGTATAATTTGTTAGTGTTTGTAAGATTGCAACCGGTTCATTAAATATCACACTTAAATTAGTTATAAAACACTCTTCACCATTTATGGTTTAACTTCCATTTAAATGACAAAACTAAAAATGGATGTGTTTCATCTTGAAAAAAAAATGATTTTGTTGAAAATTTTGATTTGTCTCTAGTTGCTAGTATTGAGAGCATCCTATCCATAGTTGATTGGAAGAAAAATATAATAATTAACGTAAAATTAGATTAAAATAACAAAAATTTTTTTTATTGAATACACATATAATTATTATAGAATAAATTATATCTATTGAATATTAGGTTAATTAAAATTACTGATGAAGTGGTAAAATGAGCTGGTTACAGTTGGAATTGGAACTTAAATAATTAGTAACAATTTCTGTTTGTCAATATTATATTCATTTTATATTTTAATATAAAACTAATGGTCACAATTACAAAAAAAAATTGAATATTAGACTAGAAATCAGTATCGAAATATCATTGAATCTATGAAATGCGCCATGAGTGCATGCCGAGGGTGAAAGGAAACAGAAAATGCTAGAAAAATTAATATATTACAGAAATAAATTGGATGAAAAATTACAGTGAATATTTAGGTCTTTCTATGTTTTAAAGCTTCAAGTCAGCTTGAAATCACTTTAATGATATACAAACACAAGTGTAATAGAAAAGTATTTAGCCGTACCAATTTACCTAATATAATAAAAGATATTTAAATAGTGTTTCTGTGCATCGGTTTCAAGCTAATCTACAGTTAACTTCTTCAAAGGTTAGAATCGTCGAAAATCTTTAGAAATTTTAGAGAATAGATTTGCTGTTCCAATGTCATAGCCAACACGGTTTAAAATATGTTTGTTTGCCGAATAATAATCATTTTTGTTGCGCTTGTATATGATTCCGGAGAAAAGGGGCTTTATTTGACAATGGATGGATTTCAAAAATCGCTTTCCTGGTTCAAGACAGGCCGACAGAACAATTGTTCCTAACTGACAGCGAACAAATAATTCGACTTTGCTAAGACCAATGAGTAAAAAAATCCTGTATTCTGACAGGGTTCCGGGAATCCAATCCCTTCTTTAAATTTGACCCAGTTGGTTTGATCCCCCGATCGAAGAATTTAGGAGAAAGGAGATTGAAAGAGGGGTTGCTCGTGGGTGGAAGGGAGAGTTGTATAAATACTAGGTGCGTATGTGGGGACACTTACAACTTGGATTCGACACGCTGCATCCTACCATGTCTTCTTCCCTGAGGGTGAGTACTTCGGATTTATCATTGGCTCTTCTGTCTCTCTCTACACTTCTTCCACTTCTTCATTCCTTTCCGATATTCTCTTTTTATTTTTATACGTAACGGCCACAAAAATGAACTTTTCGTGCTTTGACATTTTAAGGACTTCATCAAGGTAAATTAATATTTGTGAGCCATTTATGTGGACCACACAAATGGTTTTGGATATCGACTTTGCATTTTTTCATTTTTAAAATATACCTCTCATATTAGAAATTCATTAAGTTTAAAAGAGCGTGTATTAAGGAAGGCACTTCCTTGTCTCATTCAACAGATCAAAAAAAAAAAAGACATTAGTTCGTGATGAATTGGAGCATAATTGATTTTTTTTTTTAGAGAATCAAAAAGTTTTCTCAGTGATGACAAAATAATTAAATTTTTTAGTCACTAGTACACATAGTACGTATAGTAAATGTTTATAGTTAATTAATAAGAGTTAAATATATCAGAATAAATTTAAGTTATAATTATAGGGACTTAGAAAATCGAGTGTAATTTTGAGGCTATAAAATAATTTAAAACCATATTAAATAATTTGTATTTAATAATGTAAAATAATTCTTTGCTATTAGCTTATTGGGGTTGGATCATCCTGGCCTCGGCGGAACCGAGGGTCGTTACTGGGGCGATTCGCTTGAAGAAATAACTTTCTGTCACTATTATTCATGTTTTCTTCGATATATTCATTTTATCTTATTTATTGAAGTATATATTTATTTTCCTGTTTTATGCTCTATTCGCCTGTATCCACTGTTTCCTGGGGTTAAAAGGCTGAAGTGTAGTATTTTTATAAACTAGGAATTTACTGGGCCATCTGTTGATGCACTAGGTCGATATAATTTCCTAATATTTCAGGCTGCCAACATCTTACTCTATTGTCTCATACTAGGAGCTGATGCAGACATGCATATTATGTCGAAACTTTGTCCACTAATAAATGTCTCTCTTTCATTAATCTGAGATGTCCCAATCAATTGTGTAAAATCTCAAGTTCATGATTCCACACAGTGTATGTCTTTAGTTAGTATCTCGATGTACTTACTTAGTAGTTTGCGGTAAGTTAGTAATTTTATGCTTTTATCATTAACATTATTATTTAAATTTCGTTAAGTATATTCGATCTAAAAAATAACTTAAGTAAGTCTTTCCCTACGTACTGACTCGAACATTTAAGATTTCCAATGCCGGTTTATTGATTAAATTGCACTTTTCTTGTTTAAATCAGCGAATAAGGAAATATCTACATACATTTCATTACTTTAAAATAAATTAACTCAATGTTTAAAATAATCAAGGATAATCTTGACGTACTTTGTAATAGTCATGTTGACTAGAGAATTGTTGGAGCCTAAACAATCACCTTAAATTGATATGATAAAATTCTTTTTTTCTCCAAATTCATACTAATTGAATTAAACCTTCAAATGTTTTCAAATGAAGGCAGCAAGAACGGTTTATCTATTTGTTAACATTGCAGGAATTGCTTAGTTCGATAGGTGTTCGCCAACAGTGGACGAAGTTTTTAAATTTCACTCGACAACTTTATTAACTTTTTTTAATTACCTACTTAATTAAAAAAATATTATTGTGCTAAGCTAATTAATTAATTGAGCTTAGCTAAACGCTACTGTAATTGGTTCTGGTTAATACACTTTTCAATGCTAAAGACTAGAAGACAGAATATTAGTTCAATAAGTGATTACATATTCACTAAAACTAAACTAGGCCTTATTACTATTCACTAAAGTTAAGGTTAGTTAATAAACATTGCAAAAAATCAGCTGTGCTTAAAATATTAATCTGGTTTAGTCATATCATACTCAATCATTACTTGTTAATGGGTCGACAATATCAACCACTACAAGAGAAAATGCAGCTTTTAAAAATGTTTGGCATTTTTCTGATAGAACCCATTTCCGAAAAGAAGAGCATTCGGAATAGTCTCAAACGACATTTAACGCATTATTTTTATTTTTGTCTTTTTTGAATAACTTTGAATTCATTTTCATGTCACCACCTGTCAGGACAGACTAATCCATTACCATAGTAATTAGAACTCGACGTCTAAAGTCAGAATCTTGAAAGTCAAATAGAAACAGATACCGCCCTCACTCACCAATAGCCTCTTAGTGTACCTTTAGTGCCAGACTGACGCTCGACTGCCGGGGATAACTGTCTTTTTTTTATACTTGATCATTTTGTACCTTCATTTTTTTATTGAATAAATAATATTTTTTATATTTAATATTACAAGTTCGTTTATTTATTTTCTCCATTTTTGCTTCTCGGGTGATAGTTTTAAATCTTATGGAGTTACCAGGAGGGAATTTCACGACCTCAGCACCATGTAGTTTTATTGTAGTTTGAAACCTTTGTATCACGAATGTAAGGATTCTTTCTGCCAACAGGTTAAATTACTTCTTGACATAATTTACGGTTCACTGAACCGGAGCAATGAACAAAATTACCCCTCCATTGAGTATCATACTATAAATTAATCATATTAATGAGAGCCTGATAGACTTTCACCTGAAAATGAAAATTGAGTATTAGGAGTGGATTGGGTGCGAAAGATACAAAGTAGCAAGTGACCTCAGAGTTGGGACCTAAGCAGCCAAATAGAAACAGATACAGAATTGTTTTTTTTTTAAGAAGACGATAATTCTGAGCAAAACATAATTATATATCAGATGCATTGTGTCCTCTTCGTCCACTGTTGTCGAGACAGGCAGCCAGTTGAAACGTCTTTGAACTTAATCTCTGTACATGTTTGACAGTAGAGCTTAGTATTGACAATTTTTTTCTTTAAATTACTATATGTTGGCAAGAAACTGTGAAAGCGATATCGTTAGTTGGAAATTGATCATAACACTAAGTAATTCATAGAGATAGCTACCGCGCTACAGAAAGAAAGAGTGAAGAATGGAGTGAAAACCCGTCGAGCGTGTTCGCGCCAACACCTGGGAAAGGAATACTGGGACAGGCCATCAATTCTTATAATCATCCACTATTCCTCACGATCAAGTATCGCTTATTTTTCCATTTTCAGTTAAAATAGGAAGGTTTAAACGATGAAGTCATATCATTCTTTCTAGCTTATATATCAAATTGAGTGAAAATGGCTGAATCAAAGCTACCCATGTGCAGATTTGGACTACGTCAAATGAATTTATCGTTAGTTTCTTTACAATTCCTCCGAAACAATTGGCATTTCAATTTTATTTGGCAGTAACAAATGCTTCCTCATCCTATTTGCATGTTTACATGAAATAGCAAGAAGCGTGATCCAGAACACCGACAGATATGTTTCAATTTTTCAAAAAACTAGAATAGGTAAAACCGTGGTCAAACTTAAGGAGTTTTTAACAGATTGAGAATTAATAACGTGGTACTTGAAACCATTACCTGCAAGTAGAGAAATTGGCATCTCTGAACTGCTAAGATTGTCTAGTGCCAAAAACCTAAGCAGATAAGAGAACGTGGAAAATTATCTGAACAAGACAGATTTAGAAATTTTTTATTTTAAATTTAGCACCTTAACATTTTTTTTGGCAATAAATGATTTAAAAATATGAAATTACTGCCTTGGTCAGTAAGAAGTCACATGGGAAACTGGACGCATCGTGGATGCTGCCTCTAAATACTCGAAAATACTCCAAAGTAAATCAGATGAAATACTAGAAAAGAAATTTAATAAAAACTTAAATATAGCTTTTTTTCTAAGTTCTTAGAAATTCGGATTTATTTTTATTTTTCATTTTGTCAGATCCCGCTAAGGATGTAGCCAAACATTTAAAAACTAAATGCTTTGAATAAACAAGCCTCGATTGAATTAATTACAGTTAAATTCGATGTGTGGGCAAGATACACTCTTTAACTCAAGTTTCTTATGCTGCAGCCATTCGTATATATATTCTCTCCAGGAGGTGGCAAGTTTTATTGCGGTCGCAGGTTTCATTTGAATAATGCAGAAAAGTCTTGAAATGAAAATAAAAGTATTCACCTAAGTGTGGTTAGGTATTTTTTTTTCTTTTCCTTAGCGCAATATTTCCTGCCTCCTCTATAGGCGAGCGTCCGCCTGCGTCCAGGCGATAAAGATCCCAATTTACTGCTTTGAAAGGAATCCAGATGTGCTTTTACGTTTTGTTTTTTTCTTTTTGCTTCTTGATTATTTATCAGGGGGGTGGCAAATTTTTACATCGAAACAGTTTTAGCTTTTCGGTCCCAGAGAGGACTAACGCCTCCTGATTAATGGTGACAGCTTTGGAACTGTCCGATAGCAAAAAACCCTCTCTGAGGATATTCAAGTTTCAGTTAACTGTATTTCTAGCTGCCTCCAAGTCACTTGACTGCTCTTTTTCTTTTCATGAAGCAACGTAGTCTACAAAATGTCGTCAGTAAAATAAGATCGAAACTGTGTAAATGATACAGTCGGTCTGAAATTTCTTTATTGATATTAAATTCAACAACATCCTGTACAACTAGTCAGTAACTTCTTCAAAGTTATTTAAGATTTTAAGTCTATTTTTTTTTCTCCCCGGTCAAAAATAATGTAATAGGTATTCCAAGAAGTATAGTTTTGTTAGAGACGAAATGGCAGAATTAGTAATGAGGTAATTAATGTGATTCAAACGGTCTTTAACATTTTTTTCCTAGTCAATATTTCAGCTCTATGCTATTATATTTATTTGTATTTTGAAAAAAAAAATAACGAATTGTTTTTTCACAATTATTTAAGAGCTTTCGTTTTCTTTCTTTTTCTATTGTTTTTTTTTTTTTTTTCCTTAGCTCTCAAACTTGGAAAAGTAAGGATAAGGGAAAAATAAAAAGGAGAGATTTATTTGTATTGAGAGGTGCCTTTCACTGGTGGGAGGGTCCCATTTGAAGTATGTGTGTAGAAGCTGAGGGGTGAGGAGGACCTTGAGTGAGGTGTGGGTAATTTCGGGACGGTGGTGAGAGTCCATCGAGGGTTGTGTCTAAGCTTTTTTTTCTATTGGACTCAACGCAGAAGAAGAAATGTGAAGCTAGAAAGAGAAAACGCCAAGAGGAATATACTATACTATACTATTAATATATATATATATTTATTATTACGTTCTTTGAATATTTTAGTTTTATTTTTTATTCTTTTACTTTAATTTTATTTTATTTACTATTTACTATTAGGTTCTATTAACAAAAATAATTCTGGCAAAAAGATGAATTTAATTTTACAAACATAAAAAAATAAACTTATTAATATTAATTTTATAAATACTTGTCTATTAATTCGATTCCTTTTCTTCTTCAATGGTCTTCTTTTTAATCAAATTTATAATTCTTCTCTTCGTGCTATTTCTCTTCCGTTCTGGTTCAAGTCAATAACCACTAACTAACAAAGTTTTTAAGTTTTTCTTACTCACAATCTCAAGCTAATAATATGTATTATGGGCTTTTTATTTCATCACTGAATTTAGATACATATATCAGGCTGATTCCAAAAACTAGAGTGAATATAATGCTCTGTGTGTTTTCTCAGAACCACAACAACTAATTATAACTGGCTAAAAAACTAGAGAGTAATTCTGTGTGTGTTTCTATCATCACAACAACCTGTCTTTTGTTTTTTCTTTTCACTCTCAATTGTTTTTATTTGCCTTCTTGATTCAAGGTTGGATTAAATATTATATAAAAACTCCACAATATCTAATATCACAACAATATATCTGTACCTCGGAGGGATACAACACTATGTCCATTTTTTTCCATATTGACTTTATTACAGAGTTAAAATCAGCTTTTCTCATATTTCATATTTCATATAGAGCACTATGTCCAAAACCAGTTAGAACCGGATATAGCATGTTTTAAAACAACACCAATAGCTGTGCCAATAACACTTTTTGTTTAAAAGTTTAAAACTCCTCTCCTGTGAAGCTATGAAAATGGACATAGTGTTGTATCCGTCCGAGGTACAGATATATACTAAACATAAAAACTATCAAACACCTATTGAACTTATTAAACTATTTCAATGATTAATATGATGATAGTTACACCTCTTAATGATACTTTTCCAACAGCTATTATCGTTTGCTGGACTGCTGGTCGCTTGCTTGTCCTACCCGGTGGAGTACGACGGTGGCTATGGGCACTTGCAGGCAGTCGCCTACCAACCAGTGGTACAACAGCACCACCAGCCAGAACCTGAACCTTATGACGTAAGTATGCCTATCAATTATTTTACTACACCTGGAAGATAGGTTTCCAAAGCTAAAGGGGGTGTGCCAAGAGACATGCTCAGTGTAGGTATCACTCTTACTTTGGTGAGCTCTATTAAAAATACCAGAAAAGATAATTTTTCAATGTTTAACGTAATGTGGATACTAGATATTAATTCTTTGCGAAATGAAAATTAATTATTAGCTTCTAGACTCTACTACAAACAACAATAGAATTTTAATTTTATATATCCCACCAAAAATTATATCAACTTAGTTAAGTTTTCAATTTATAATTTCTGCCTCAATGAAAATTTGGAGACAGGACAGCAATTACAAATTAAATTATAGTTTTATTAATAATAATTAATAAGAAAAGAAGCCGTTTGTCACTATTGAGCTGTAGTTGCTCCCTAAACTTTGAAAGAGACACCTATGTGAAAATCAGTTTTTCAAAAAATGATTGGAGTCCCCTCAAAAATACTTTTATTATTTCAGTCAACGATTCGCCTTTTCAGTCATCCTCAGAACAGTGAAGGATAGTGCCAATGAACAATAATGAATGAAAGGATTCCTGAATAAGCGAAACGTCGACTGTTGATGCCCGTTGAAAATTAATGAGGCCGAGACTGAAGAATTTTATTCTGTTTGTAGAAGAATGCCTAAACTAATGTTACAGACCTTCATACAATTGATGAATAATCAAATGCAAAAGCAGGTACTAATGAGATCTAATTCCATCCAAATATGAATAATAAGTTCGTTAGGAAATATTTCCAAGAGCATGTGAGTGCATGCGATAAGACTTTACCTAAGGGGAAAAATATGTCGAATGTTGTTGAAAGACACTGAGGATCGCCAGGAATCCAAAGGAAGGTACCACGTTGAGTTGTCACTGCCACGTAAGACTGATGTAATTGAAACTAGGCCTTGCCTTCCTTTCTTCATTTTCTAACAATTAAATCCACAACTGGGCTATGAACCTTCAATGTACAGGACGAATGGAATGCCATTCTATACATCGAGGAGTATACTTAGTCTGATAACGCCATTGCTTGTTTGCTTCTCTTCTGCTATTTATGTTTAAATTATGCAGATTGGGATCGCTGCAATGGAATAGCTGCATTTTCTCAGAATAATTAGACGTGACTACTCTTTTATTATTATTACAAAAAGGCAATTCTTCATCAATTCAGAATTGTTTTCTCTGGTAGTAATTTGACTGTGGGTATTATCCTACTTTAGGCTCATTCTTATTCTCTTGTTAGACCGAAGTAATTAAATTGAACCTGCTCCGTCGGCCTTCGACGAGAGGAGGCAAGTTCAAAGGCGGACGTTCACTCGGTGCTCAAAGGACAAGGCAGCGACTAATCTATACAATTTTTTTAAATTTTATTAAAAGGCGGTTTTTTTTAAAAAAGCATTTACTTGATCTAATAAGCCAGATTATAATTCAATTTTTCTGAATCCTGGTATCCCAATTTGAAAAATTCCCAATTAATTATTTATCCCCAATCAATAACAAAAACATATTCCGGGAAATTAAGACAAGCTGATTTATTCTGAGCCATTTATGTTTACTGAAGCAAAATAAAATTTCATGTCTAACAATTCGATAATTGTAAGAAAATGAAAAGCATAAGACTTTCAGACTAATAATTAACAGAAGTAGTGCAGAGGTATTACACAAATTCATGGAGGTTCTAGTTTGAAACACTAGACGAATGTTATATATTTTTTTCAGTTGGAGCACCATAAATTAAAAGTGAGTGACCGAATAAAACTAGAGACACTTTTTGTTCTCGTCAATGTAGATCGATCAAAATGTATTATATTGTATTGATACAATCCGATCTTATTGTATAGGAATAGGATCAGATTGTTATTGTATAATTTATTTTCATTAATTTTTCAAATTATTGCGAAGAAGTGCTGTATCGATCTATTAGTCATTTTTACTTAAATTAAGGATTGGCTGTCTGTTGGAAAATTTTCAACTACCTGCTTCTAATTATAAAAAAACAATTTTGAACTAAAATGATTTGTTCGGTTAGAGAATTGAACCCAAAATATGTGTTTTAAAGTAATGAAAATAAATCATCATTTTGAAATTACGATATTTGAATTCTTAATTTGTAGCTTTTATATGTAGCTATTGACTCATTGAGCAGCCAAAGTTATTGGTAAAAATATTTTCAAAATAAATTTTTTTTTCTTCAGCTTGAATAAAGAAGCAATCAGGTATAGAAAATATAATTGTAGGTGGGCATGTAATAAAGTAGCATTGACCAAGCAATTATCTGAGTGAGTTCTACAAAGGCGACTCCTATCACATTCTAGAATTGTTGTGTTTTAAATTTTCATTATACACTTTTTACATTATTTTTGTCGTACCCTTGAGGTATATTAAATGTAATTATGGGATGTTATGAAAAAAAACCGAATTAAAGTGAGGTGGAATAAAGTTCATAACCATAGCCTTCATATTAAAACTAGTAACACAATTAAATTTATAATTCTAGCTAAGCTTTTCAACTAAGCAACTCAAAGAGCAAAAGTCAAGCAAAAAGAGGTTTTGCAGTAAATAAAAAATGCTCAAGTATGGTATAACAAAATAAATAAACATCATTTGATCGTAACACTTCCTTTTAAGAAACCCATGTTTTCTGAAAAAAAAAATATAAAAGTTAGATTGGAAGATGAGATACATTTGGAATCGCCTTCAATGGAAGGCTCACTTTGATCCTTATCTGACCCCGGCTCTCCATACTCCGTAGTTTTTCTGCATTATGCCACAGAGAAACTTGTTTCACAGCAGAATGCTGTCAAGAAGGCTAGTTTATCGAAGAAAGCTTGTTCTTCCAAATAGGGGCTACCTTCAAGAAATCGAATTGGAAATTAAAAGAATACCTTCTGCACGAACATTAAATGGACACGATTAGTCAATTATAAATAGTATCATTACATACGCTAATGACAGATAGATATTATTATGATAATAGATGAACTTTATTCCACCTCACTTTAATCCGTTTTTTTTTTTTCATAACATCCCATAATTACATATAGTATATTATGAAAGATTTATTATAATAGCTCACGATTGTCAGAAATCATCTTTCTATCTATCTAAAACTGATGAAGCCGGTACTGTACTGATGATTTAAGTATAATTTGAACCAGCTAGCCAGTAAGTAGAATCAGATGCCTGAGCAGCTCCGAATATGGCCACGTTTTAAGAATTCGTCGTATCATATTCAGAATGTCGATTTTTGGATCTGCGTTACTACTTTAGGCGCCTTAATCACTAAATTACTAATATGGCAAACGATACATAAAATTACATGAGAACTTATTACAAGATAACTTTAAATCGTTGGTATCAAAATTTTCCGTACCGATATATATTGATTAAAAAAAACAAAAAACTATTCGTGTAGCATGAGGCCTTTTCTCAGCCAGTAATTATAGTATAACTCAAATTTTTATTCTTATTTACTTAAATCGTACATTTTCATCAGACTACAAAGCAATACAGGGGAAATAATTGTAGACACGAAGCTCGCTGAAAGATGATATCCCCAGCTCACCTTCGGTGTTGATGTCCCGACCAGACCGCTTTCTCCTTAGCTCACCACTTAGGAGGCAATAAACTAACAATGAATATTTCCAGTCGCTCGTAAAACGAGACTCTCTTCACACTGGAAGACCAGTTTCGTTTTCGGCCCTGCCTGGGAGGTGAGTGACTGTTCTCCGCAGGTGAGAGTGAATTAGGCGGCCTGGGAGATTTCTAATACCGCTGAATCGGGCCGTTGCGACTGTATAAATAGATGTAATCAAAAAGACAAGACAATTCTTACTTGCTAATATGGGATCGAGAAGCATACTGCGCAAATCGTTGAATGTGTGTTTTTTGCGCATGTAGCTTTCAGGGATTGCCGCCTTCCCTCGACACAGCTATTAAGCTCCGTATAAGGGACAGGAACACTCAGGCGATGAACCAAAGTCAGATCCTAAAACACTGAGGCAGAATTTCAGTTTGACATCGACTTCAGAGAAGCTTTTGAACAATCTCTGTTTAAGTCGATCATTCTGGTTTTTTTTTCACTGTACTGCCATCCGATCTGTGAAGCCATCTGACATGGCTATCATGTAGGACCTCTTCCTACACATTCTTGCTCTATGTACTCAAGAGAATCAGTTCCCGTTGGGATCTATTCTGAACTAACATCTTTGATTAATCTCTAAGATGCTTTCTACCGGTTTGACTTTGAGTTTTTTTTTTTTTTCGATACCACTTATTTCAATCAGTCAAAGTCAGTTTTTTTCGTTCTCTTCTGTCGTGGAATCCTCTTCATATTTTAGATATAATATTATCACTAAATTTTTGACTTGTAAAACATTGGGTTGATTGTCAATAAATTATACCACTTATTTAATAGCTTTATACTGATTAAGTTGGTGTGGTAAGGCTAATAAAGAATACAAATTACTTGACCCTTCAAGCCAATGAATGTTCTGTTCTTTTTCAAGTAAGTGCAAGTCCACATCTGTTATTCCAAAATAACGAGCCCTGTATTTCATACCTTGGGGTTTGTTGTCGTAGCTACTAATATCGATTCTCATAGTATTTTGCATATGTTTGTCGGTGTTTTGTCAGTAATAATAGGAGACGCGTGGGCAGTTTTATACAAGTCACTTTAATCCTTTCATTAACCAAGCTAAGCAGAATTTATGAAAACGGGAATACGAAATTGGCACGTATCCCAGCGAGCCAAGTTCAAGAACCCGAAATTGGCCTGGTCTACCCACTCGCACCAGACCCGAGCCGCGGACTGTTTTAGGTCGGACAGGTTCTTGGCTGTCCAATCTGGCTAATTTTGATGGACTGGCTCCAGCTACTGTAATTTAAAGATAATTCCATTTAATTATTTCTCTAAATAACCCCTAACAACCGGCGGTCGTCTGTTTGCGTTCTTTCAGTCTTACATCGAAAGTACGGCCGTCAAAATACCCATTGGATTTGACCAGGCGAAGACTTCGCTTTGGAATTTCATTTATGTATTTATGCGTATACTTTAATAGTTCAGTTACTTCAAGTACTGAATGATTAAAAGATTATGGGAGTTTGAGAAGATGAATTTAGAGTCTCATCTATCCCAATAAAATACGTTAGGCTACGAGTTGCCCAACGAAGGAATGGAATATTTTAACTACATTTTGGCTCTCTATAGTTTCATTCCACTTTTTAGCGCAGCTATTTCGAGCTTTGAAATCCCCGTTTCCGGGAAAACCCGGGACCTAAGAAAACCCTAGAAAAGAGATACCTTCAGATTAGCGTTACCTATTCTACCGATTGTTTGTATTTGCCAGATGGATGGATAAAACACCTTTAAAAAGCATAAATGTCGAATGCCGAAAAAGAGCGTAGAAAATCCAAAACTCTTAAGTACTTCCACTATGGCAGGAAAAATCGTTGAAACATATTACTTACACAGCTTCAAAGGAGTAGAATTAACTAGTGGCAAATTTAGATGTGTTTGTTCTATTTGTATTTGCATACTGTTGGAGCTGTTTTGACTGGAATGATCATTTAAGCACGTTATAATATTGTTTTTTCCTCTTGTTTTGCAGTCTCACCCGAAGTACTCCTTCAACTACGGGGTTAAGGACACTCACACTGGCGACATCAAACACCAGTCCGAGGAGCGAGATGGTGACGTGGTGAAGGGCCAGTACAGCCTAGTGGAGCCTGACGGCAGCACCCGGACAGTAGACTACCAGGCCGACGACCACTCAGGGTTCAACGCCGTAGTGACTAGGAGCGGCCACTCGGCCCATCCAGCACCTCAGCACCCTGCGCCGCAGCCCCAGCACTACAGTCCGCCTCAGGAGCAGCACTACAGCCCTCAGGAGCAACAGTACAGCCCTCAGGAGCAACAGTACAGCCCACAGGAGCAACAGTACAGCCCTCAGGATCTCTACTACCACCAGTAGTGGTAGATACCACGCCCTCACTCACCAATAGCCTCTTAGTGTACCTTTAGTGCCAGACTGACGCTCGACTGCCGGGGATAACTGTCTTTTATACTTGATCATTTTGTACCTTCATTTTTTTATTGAATAAATAATATTTTTTATATTTAATATTACAAGTTCGTTTATTTATTTTCTCCATTTTTGCTTCTCGGGTGATAGTTTTAAATCTTATGGAGTTACCAGGAGGGAATTTCACGACCTCAGCACCCTGTGGAATCGGCATAAAAAACATGAAATTTGTTAATATCACTAAATACTGCACAAATGAAATAAGGGCATAGTAAAGTTCAGGAAATCAATATATTTGAGTAGAAATATGAATTTGGCTCTATAGTATAATCAGGGGGGGGGGGCACGCTGGAGCGCTAGTAGCGGTCTATTCATATTAATAAATATACATCTCTCTCTGGTTTACAGTAGTACAGGAACGTAAGTACAGGTAAAGGTGAAAGGTAGGAAAACATTGGAAAATAAGTGGCGTGGGAATAGTCTATTATTGCTGTTATTGTAAACCATTGAATAAAATCCTTTATTCAATGGACGTTAGTGGGAAATATGCCTTTTTTGTTAATCATTAATCAATCCTTATGAAAGAAATTATTCATAATTAGTGGTGGAAAGAATATAATGATCGAGTTGAATAATTTATTTATTTTCAAGTCGTCACTAACAGGTACAATCCAAGTCGTTAATCATTTTAAAAATAATTTAAAGCAAACGGACCAGCAAATGCAGGTTTACTACTAATGCAATCAATTGGACATCAACGAGTAAATCGTGGAGAGTGGTGCAATAGTATGATTTTGATACCTTTAGGAAAAATCATAAACAGAAATAATATTAAACTACGTAAAAAATAGGTTTTCCGACACTTTTTTTTATCTGAGTGATGCAAAAGTTAAACTAATTTCTTGTTTAATAATTTATTGTAGTTTTGAAACCTGTGTATCACGAATGTAAGGATTCTTTCTGCCAACAGGTTAAATTACTTCTTGACATAATTTACGGTTCACTGAACCGGAGCAATGAACAAAATTACCCCTCCATTGAGTATCATACTATAAATTAATCATATTAAAGAGAGCCTGATAGACTTTCACCTGAAAATGAAAATTGAGTATTAGGAGTGGATTGGGTGCGAAAAATACAAAGTAGCAAGTGACCTCAGAGCCGGGACCTAAGCAGAACGAACGGGTGCTCTTACTTTCCCCGGCCATCAGGCGGCCAAGGTTCGGAGAAAGTAACAGCAAGTCATTAGTTAGCGAAGGAGTCAGCAACTTTCTTAAGGCAGGCAAGGAACATGTTACAGCGGCTCCAGCTTCCACGGTGACAACGGCACAATGGGAGTGGCTCTACTTTTAAACAGGTCTGATCTGTCAGCTGTATTGCGATACCAGTTAAAGTGTCTATCTTTAAAAGATGTTTTGGTATTGGCAACACCAAGGTTGGCAGCATTACTAGGAAACATCAAATTAGCTTTACTTTGAAAAATGTCATTGCATATCAAAGACTAAGATGAACAGCTACAGTAATATCAGCTAGGGTAATATATTTTTACTTACACATTTTCTTCCTCTTACTCATCCTGTCCTTGTTTTGCTGATAGATGTTGGATTCATTTACCATTAATTGAATCAAATCATTGTCAATAAACAATTTCAGGCTTTTCTTATGGGTAGGAAGCATTTTTGGACCGGGAGCAGTAAAATCTGGTCTTGATAGTAAACATTATTAGTAATTCAACTTGGGAACACAGTAGCTTGCCTTAGAGATATCAACAAGACAGCATCTTGAGTATCTTTGCTTTATGCACATCGAACTTTATCTTTTCTGTTATTCTACCTTTACATTACTTTATTGTATCTTTAAGATTCCTTATTTTAGATCTAATTTGTATATACTAATTAGTATTAAGTTTTAATCTATTTTCTCTGATTGTTACCTTTTGTATATAGTTCAATCTCCTTGTAAATTATTCCTTATATATAATTTTATTACATATTTCTTTGAATATATATATTTTTCTTTGCTTCTTTTCACCCAGCCATTAACCTCACAGGAAATTAAGGTACAGCTAATAACTATGTCAGACTCGGATGTTCCATCACTTCATTAGATAATGTACCACAGATTTATTAGGTCTGTTTAATTTAATTTATATTGTCTGATTTTGAAAAACCAACAAGATCCTAAAATAAAGAGAATAAGGAGAATCATAACATGGTCCACATATCAAGGGTCTATAAAATTTACCATTGACGGATAGCTTAATTTTCTTTATTTTTTTCCAATTATCTATTTGGCAGAAAACAGGACACGTTCGGCCAGGAACAGTTGATGGCTCAGTCACACATTTCTCATTCGGAAAAAGGTCCGGGCTCAATTACGTCCGCAGTAATTATCCGATGGCGTGGTGTTGCCTAGGCGTGCAGCTAGGATTGATTCCAGTGCGGCTTTCACACGCCACCGTTATTAGCGCTAAGCGACTAACAAGGACATGTAATGAAGGAACGGGTACCATTTATACCGAAAAGAATTTCTTGGATTTCCCTCGATAAGGTAGGAATTCCGGATTTGATCTCTAAGGGTTTTTCTGATTAAGGTTTAACCCACCTCTCTAGGAACATTTGTAGCCATTTGAATAATGGCGAGCGGATCCTCTCCATAAAACTGCGATAAAGATCACCGACCCTTCTCCATAAATTTTCTTCCTTGACAGAGGTGCACCACTTGAGGGAGTACATCTTGTAGCACCTCATTACACTGTCCTTTAAAGCAACAAAACGAGACATATAATTATTTGATGCATGATTCGATGATAAGGCAATAGTTAACAAAAGTTGTATAAATCAAGGATTGTCTGTAGACTGAACAATGCCACTATCGTCTGAGTTTTTTTAATGCCACCTTTTATTTTTTTTATCCATGATTATTAAAATTTATAACTCCTGAAGGAATAAGCACATATGGATGTTCTAGAAGCACATAATTTTGTCAAAATAAAAGCAAACTAGATTAATCACCTACTGCGGTTTATTAATTAAAAAATAAATAAATAAATAGGTAAAACTAGACTCCTAAATTTATTACAGTACATACTATATTACAGGGAATTACAGAATTTATTCTATTGAAAAATTTGTTCTTTAACCATTTATTTAGTTCTTAAATGATTTACTACAGGTATTTATATATAACTTCTTAATTCTTCTAAAATTAAAATTTGTCTTATTAGGCAATAAGTAATTGAGATAAATGTTCTCATTCATACCATATTACCAAACAGCCCAGAGGCCTCCTAAATCCACATCGTTGTCCCCTCCCTCGCATAAAAAAGAGTCTTGGGAAGTCCCCGAAGCTTCTCCGTCAGTCACGTCACCGGATACGAGCGAGTGGTGGCTGACGAAGAGCGTGAGAGCCACAATACGCCCGGGCATGATTGGAGAAACCGGCCATTGCCAGGACTCCCACTATCAAGCTTTTATAGGAGATCACGAGGCCACTGCCGTTTCAGTCTCCGAGAAGGATTATGCGTGCAATGACTGTGCTAGGGGATTAGGGTGGTTGGTTACTATGGAATTTCATGAACTTGGAAGGGATGAGTTCAAGAATGGCTATCAAGAGGACTTTCTCGCACAGTTAAAAAAAACCTTATCATTGTTGATAATTCGTTATAGAAAAAAAAAAAAAAAAAAAAAAGTAGGACTTAATATAACGTTTATTACTTTGAAAAAAAAATATGTAATTAATGATTATAAGAAAGTAATGAAGAAAAAACATGCAAAATCAAATTAAATCTGATAAGAAACCCATTTGAATTGATTAATAGCTGTCGGATATTAGATAGTTGGCCTGTGCAGATACGAGTCACTATTAAAAGTCCACCTAAGAAAAAAAAAGAAGATCTCATTAATCGAAAGGAGATTAGAAAATCCGCTATAAGAAGTAGCCATCTTTTACACCGGTCACGTCCTTGGGACGTTATACTTCGTCATTCCTATATCAGCAAGTAATGACATTCCGTCTGAATAGATTACTACTCCTAAGCCCCATTTGTGATCACATAATTGCGAGTTGCCATTATGTTGAAAATATCGATTTTTCAAAATATTATTAGATATTTTTGATTGATAAACTGTTCAATAAATATAATTTATACATACATATTTCGTTGGTTCGAAGCGGTGATATTCTTTAATTAGTTACATTTTTACTGTGAGAAGAAAACCTATTAACTACATGTAATGACACCAACCATAAATAAATTAGAAATAAACATTAACCGTAAAAAAAAGGAGAAATAAAAGTATTTTTCTTACTTAAAAAGAGATTAAACATAATGACTCTTGACTGGAAAAGAAGAAACCAAGGTTTCCAACGGTGGTAACAACGTTTGAGTTGTACGAAACATCATACAAGTTATGAAAGTTCATGTGGAATAAAATGCATTGATGGAAACTATTTCCATTCCCCACCGAATCTGGACAAAAAAAATTTATTTTGGAATTTCAGATAAATTTGTAGTTATAGGTCTTAAAAATTGTTACGAACATTTTGTAGTTTACTTACTTGAAGGACCTCCAGTTTTTTTTAGTTTTTTTTATTAACATATCTAGTATTCCTGGGATAGAAAAAAAAAATAGCTTAATTGTCAAATGCTGGTTTTCTCAATGTTACATTGTGTATTTTCGATTAAACATGGAAAGAAGGATACAATCCAGACCCTTGATATTGTGTCAAAGAAGAAGATACATATGACTGGTTTAATATCACTTATAGAAAATAGATTAACCTTGACAGACTCTTATTTTTTTTAATAGCCCCTTTAAATTCACAGATAATTATATACAATTATAGATCCTCAAGCGAATCTATTTACAATTTATTTTCCTGTAGCATCGCTACATTATATGCAGGTTTTGTTATTTTATAAAATTATATAATGGAATAAATAAGTATAATGATACACATTTTACGCGACTGGACTGAACTGACTGATAAAGGTGATGGGACTCACCTTTTTTGATCAAACTTAAAACTAACATACTAATTCTTTACCTAATTTGTCCTCGACAGTCTGTTGCCATCGATGCGGGAGGGGTGGTGGGGTCATAGTGTTAAACACTGGGTTGGTTAGGTGCTGCAACGAGTCAAAAAACTTGATGTGTCTCCACCGACGGCACACCAAGCAACGGGTGCAGGTCAGCGTTCTTCAACCTCTCGAGAAAGGTATGTAGGACCACTTTTCGCATGATCCCATTCTGGAAATTTTGGAGACATTTGGCTGTATTGTCAGTCAAGTGGGTAAATAGCGGGGCACCGTACAGCAGAGCTGGCCGGAGGACACATTTATAGATTATCAGTTTGAGACGAAGCGACAGGTTAGGTGAAGTTAGGAAATGGTGAAGCCGGTAAGACCTGTGTCGTACTTTTTCTATTTTCTAATTTTCTAATTTCTGAAACGTACATGTCAAATCTACCTCAAAGGGAGGAGATAAAAAAATTGTGTTTCCACTGAGCGAGATTGACGACCATCTGTCTAATGCGATAGTTGCGTTACTGCACTGACCCGCCATTTCGCCATTGCGTCGAATTGCTGTCATCCACGTCATCTGAGTGATTTCCACGAATCACTGTTTAACTCGGAGTCAGCGGAGCGGTGCGAGACTGCGTACCCGCGCTTGCAAATTAGTGACGCTTCTGATGGCAATATTGTCTTGTGCTCACCTGTTGCTATCGCGTCAATCACGTCTCGGGGTGTCGTCACGTCTGGTCTTTGAAGAAAGTGCCTGTCGCAAGGTCTGGGATAGATGTCTAGTTCATCTAGTCTTTCTGGAACTGTGACGAGATCCTCTAATTTAGTAAATTAAAACATATTGTTTTTACTTCTGAGCTCATGGTGTTATATGATGATATATAGGCCGTTCTTCAAAGGACTTAAAGAATAAGTCTACCCAAGAATTACGAACAACTCGAAATCTCTAAAGGCACCACCCCTTTTGGAAGACCCGCCCAGATGTATCTCAAGTCAGCCAAAGATCTTACACCACATTGACAAATTGTCTTCTCAGCTAAGATTACCTCTCCTTTGCTTTTGGATATTTTTAATATTGTATTAATGTAATACGTAGGCACTTCTTTAGTTTATTGTTATAGACGTTACATTTTGTAAATATTTAAATAAACGCTCCTTGATCTCTCCACAATACAATTATTATTCAAGAACGTTTTTGTCAGCTCTAAGGTGTTAGTTACTGAAATAAAAAGTTAAATAATTAAAAATATTGATCTTGAAAGCAAATTGCCCATACACTTTATTAAGTTAATAATGTACCCTCTATTTTATGTACAGAAATCTAAAAGGAAAAAATATAAATGTTCCAAAATAAAGCCCAAAATTTTAATAATTGTTATATATTCATTGTGAGCTAGTGTGACTATACCCTCACGATTCTATTCTTAAAAATTGTATTTTGTATGTATGAATTTATGTAAGGGTAAGTAACAAAGGAAAGTTAAATAAAATAAAATAAAGATATGTAGGTACAGTGTAATAAAAAATAACTATACAATAATATATTAATCCTACGGCCGCTCACCCAATATATTATATTTTAATTGTACTCTGGACCTAATAAATTGCTTAATATTTTTTAAAAAATGTTTAACCTTTTTTTAAAATGATATATATTGAATAGTTTGCATTATTTAATCTTTTTATTTATATTCCGATCATACTTATAACCACCTTATTTATTTATTTTGAATTGTTTTTTTAGTTGCGTGTCCTTATTGGATTTATATATTAATATACATTTTTTCATTAATAAGGTCTACTATAATATTACGGTATAGTTCTACAACAACATTATTACTTGTGACTACAGGTGGCTTTGTGTAATAAATGAAAATGTATATGAAATTGTGCCTAGGTGATAATTGTCAGCTTAGCTGATTTAAACTAATTAAAACAAAAGGCATGATAGTTATCATCAAAAATAATAGTTTTTCGAATATCTTACCTTAGCCTACTCCCTATACTCTCAAAAATATTTTAAATACTCCTACTAAAACGTCTACTTCCAATTGTTGAATCCAAAAACCTTTTTCCCACACACCAGTTTGGTTTCCGCCAACGACATTCCACTGCTCAACAAGGCCTTCGCGTTGTTGATCACGTCTCCTCAGCCCGTATTGCACTGCTGCCTTTCCCGATATAGCTCAAGCTTTTGACAGGGTTTGGCACGCAGGTTTGCTCTACAAGCTCAAAAGACATTTACCACAGACCCTTTTCCTAATCCTACAGTCCTACCTTTCAAACCGCTTCTTCCAAGTCCGCTGTGGCTTAGAATACTCTAACTACTATCCCATAAACGCAGGAGTTCCACAGGGCAGTGTCCTAGGCCCCATCCCATACAAAATACTATACAAAATTCCACAGTAGCCTTTCTAACCACCCTAATCCTGTAGCACAGTCTTTGCACTGCGCCACTCATCCCTATAATCCTCCTCGGAGACTGAAACGGCAGTGGCCTCGTGACCTGCTATAACTAAGTGATAGTGGGAGTCCTGGCAATGGCAAGTTTCTCTAATCATGTCCTGAGCGTCTGTGGCTCTCGCGCTCTTGGTCAGCCTCCGCTGGCTCTTATCCAGTGACGTAACTGACGTAGGAGCGTGGGGGACTCCCCAAGGACTTCGCATGCGTGGGAGGTGACAACCTTGTGGACTTGGGGGGCCTCTGTGCTGTTTGTAAATATTGTATGAATGAGCGAGTGAATGATGAATTGTAAATATGGTATGAATGGTAACATTTATCTCAATTACTTATTGCCTAATAAAAAGGCAGATTGTAATTTTATCTTAATAAATTGTTGAAATAATAAAAATAAATAATTTAAACATAAATCCGTTTCTGTTCCAATCAAGCTTCATTTACAGTTAAGAGATACCCTTAGTTTGTTTAAAAACGAAATTTAAAATAATTCGATTTTCTGATGACACTTCTATCTGCTACGATTCTGAAACAGGTAAATTTGAAGGGGGTGTTTATTTGGCTCAAACCACGTTCAAAGGAAACTGTTGTTACAAGGCCAATTAGGAATATCCTTTTTCGGTAACAACCTCTGTAGCAGTTTGATGTATCTCCTATGCGATAGCCAGCAATGAAGATGTTGTGGCTATTTGTTTTGCCGGTGGTTCTCATCGACCTAATGAGCACTTCCTAAAAATAAATCCATGCAGACAAAAGCTCATTCATATTGATGAGCGACCGCGGGGAAGGTTGCCTGGGGATATCTGATCCAAGATAGCATCACAGCTTCCTCCTCAGTGCGATAGCTTCTTCCATCTCTCGTGGAGTCTGCGGATCTTGTCGTCTCGTGTCTGGTGGCTCATCTCCAGCTAGTGGATCAACTGTTGAATGGCTGAGGACCACCTTAGCATCAGGAGTTCGTAGCATCCTACTTTTGATAGCAGCAATGTCCATATGTCTAGTTGGTGCCTCCATCTTCTAATCAAGGACAAGACGTCTCGATCAAAGAGTAGCATGAATCTTTAGAAGAGTTCACTGTCATACATAATAAATTATTTGTAAAACAACTTTATTATAATAATGTTACAATTTGCCTCATTGGGCAATAATTAATTGTTATAAATGATCCATTCATTCATACCTTTTGATTGAAAGGATTGGATGCGCTTGATGTTCGACTTTTTTGCTGTTCCCCCTGAGCACTATTCTGTATATCCAGACTGGCTTATGAAGAACTACATAATAAATAATCCGTGATAAAAAATATCTAGTCTTAATTGTACCACTTAGCATCTACAGCGAACAAAAAAAAAGAAGAAGAAAATAACTAATATATGTTGACAAATACAAGTATATTTCTTTCTGTGGGTCTGTATGTTATAAAACTAAAAAAACGTAAAAGTGATACACTCGATTTGAAATTGTAAACTCTATTCAACCACATCTGCTTCGCTGATGTGACACTGGGAAGAGTGCGAAAAAACTCAACTCAGGCCCTCGATCTATTAAGTAACCCGGTTCATATAATAACTATATTTTTGAAACATTTTTATGAAAGAATTATTATAATTTATTAGTAATACTCTGTCTTGGGATGTACATTAAACCAAAAATTGACGAACTGAGGTTTCTCAATCCACTCCTCATCAGCTGCTTCATATTTATTATAATTTAATTTTTCCGCTTGTTAGAGGAGACTGTAAATAAGATAACAACCTAGTAGCCGTATAGACACTCTTTTTGAGCTTAAATTATACTCATCAATATAAGATTTCTTCATAAATTCATAAGATTCTATTCATCATAAATTAGACGTAAACAAAGCCAATGGATAAAGGTGAAGTGGATGAACTGACGATTTACTTAAAATATTAATGTTAATTCCTTTATTGTGCAATAATTACAATCTGCCTTTTATAAGGCAATAAGTAATTAAGATATATATATCATACAATATTTACAGTTCATCATTCACTCGCTCATTCATACAATATTTACAGACAGCCCAGAGACCCCCCAAATCCACCGCAAAGAGAAAGCGGAGTCTTGGGAAGTCCCCCATGCTCCTCCGTCAGCCGCGTCACTGGATACTAGCCAGTGGAGGCTGACCAAGAGCGCGAGAGCCACAGACGCTCAGGACATGATTGGAGAGACTGGCCATTGCCAGGACTCCCACTGTCACGCGTTTATAGCAGGTCACGAGGCCACTGCCGTTTCAGTCTCCAAGGAGGATTATAGGGATGAGTGGCGCAGTGCATTGACTGTGCTACAGGATTAGGGTGGTTGGAAAGGCTACTGTGGAATTTCGTAAACTTGGAAGGGATGAGTTCTAGAATGTAGGGTATATTAAGGTCGTTATGAAGGGTTTTGTTGCTGACATAATAAGGGGCATTTACTATTGTTCTCAGGACTTTTGATTGAAAGGATTGGATACGCTTGATGTTAGACTTTTTTGCTGTCCCCCATAGCTCTATTCCGTATGTCCAGATTGGTTTAAGTATAACTTTGTAGATTAGTAGTTTATTTTCTATTGAGAGATGGGATGTCCTTTGAAGTAGTCTGTACAGTTGTCCAAAGCGTCTGTTTAGTTCTTGTCTTTTTAGTCTCGTATGTGGGTTCCAGGTCAGTCGTTTGTCAAGATGGAAGCCTAACTACCGTACTGTCTCGGATACAGGGAGAGGAATAGAATTAAAATGAACTAGTGGACCAGACTTGCGACAAAGGGTGAAGGTAATGTGGGAGCATTTTGCTTCATTAACTTTGATCCGCCATTGATTGCACCAATACTCGATCTCGTCAAGGTGTTTTTGAAGGTTATGGGATGCTATGTCGGGGTCTGGATGGGATGACAAGACTGCAGTGTCATCTGCAAATGTGGCCAAGAAGGTATTGGGAGTAGAGGGGACATCAGCGGTGTATAGGTTATAGAGGATGGGGCCCAGGACACTGCCCTGTGGAACTCCTGCACTTATGGGATAGTAGTTAGAGTATTCTAAACCACAGCGGACTTGGAAGAAGCGGTTTGAAAGGTAGGACTGTAGGATTAGGAAAAGGGTCTGTGGTAAATATCTTTTGAGCTTGTAGAGCAAACCTGCGTGCCAAACCCTATCAAAAGCTTGAGCTATATCGAGAAAGGCAGCAGTGCAATACTGTTTGGTTTCAAGGGCTGAGGAGATGTGATCAACAACGCGAAGGCCTTGTTGAGCAGTGGAATGTCGTTGGCGGAAACCAAACTGGTGTGTGGGAAAAAGGTTTTTGGATTCAACAATGGGAAGTAGACGTTTTAGTAGGAGTTTCTCAAATATTTTTGAGAGGATAGGGAGTAGGCTAATTGGACGATAAGATGAGGCGTCATTGGGTGGTTTACCGGGTTTGGCGAATAGGACAATAATGGAATGTTTCCAGAGGAGAGGAAAGTGCGTCGTTCGGATTATGCAATTATATATGTAGGTTAGGAAGATTATGGCTTTAGGAGGAAGTTGTTTGAGAATTTGAGGAGTAAGGAGATCATATCCAGGGGATTTTCGGTAAGGTAAGTTTTTCAGAAGGTATTTAACCTCAGAGGGGTTAACGGCTTTTGGTGGAAGAGAGAGAGGAATAGGTGAAGTGAGGAAATCTTCCACAGTTGTGCTGTGAGTATGGCTTTGATGAGAAAGGTGAGGTGTGAAAGTATGGGTAAAATGCAGAGCAAATTCCTCCGACCTATCCCCATCCGAAGCCGCCCAGGACCCATCATCACGACGGAGTGGGTGTGAAACAGGTTGATACTTTAGGATTTTTTTGGTTACGTTCCACAAGGAGTTATCCCTGGTGGACAGAGAGGAGAGGTAGGAATTGAAAGAATCGGAACGGAAGGATGCCAATCGCCGCTTTACCAATCGGCAGTACTGATTGTACGTGCGACGATCAATAGGATGCCGGGATCTTTGCCACACTGTTCTGGAGCGGCGTTTGGATTGGATTAGATCTTTGAGATGCTGAGGTAAACGATTATGATTGTGGATTTTTGTGTGACGATGGGGTGACGATGCCTCCCAAGCCGACCTCTGGACCAGAGTAGTGAAAGAATGCACTGCATCGTCTAGGTCTTGGGATGTTTTCAGGGATAATTTGAGGTTTACGGACTCTGTAAGAAGCTGACGGAAGTGGTCCCAGTCAACTGGGCCCCTAGTAAATGAAGGAGGAGGCAGTTTGTGAATTGGTCTTAAGGAAATGGTTAATAATAAAGGGCTATGATCGGAGGAAAGGTCATCGAGGCGCTTGAGTGAATAGTTTAGTGTTCCTAAACTATTGTAAAAAAAGAAGTCAAGGAGATCAGGATTTCGGTTGGGATCTGATGGCCAATAGGTGGCTGTGTCAGGAGTGATAGTGGAGCAATGTTTCCGTGTGAGTGCAGACAGCAAAGCACGTCCTTGTGTATTTGTGGATCTTTACCCCCAGTGTTGGTGCTTCGCATTAAAGTCCCCACCCACAAGGAAACGATGTCCGATGGAGTCTAGAAAGGAGATGAATTGGGAGTCGGAAATGGATTTATTGGGAGGGCAGTACGTTGATGCAAGTGTAAGAGGAAAAGTGAAGGTGGTGATTGACACTGCAGTGGATTGAAGGAAATCATGTGATACCAAAGGAACTATGTGGTGGGATATGGAGTTATGGACAATGACAGCGGTACCTGCATGAGCTGTTCCATCTGGGTGATCAGTACGATAAGTCTGGTACTGTCGAAAGGTAAATGGTCGTTTGCTCGTAAGTCTTGTTTCAGTAATAAGAGCTACGTCGATCTTCTTGTCATGGAGTAGTGCTGTCAGTTCGTTAGTGTGGGTGCGAACACCATTCGCATTCCAAAGGAGAATGGATAAGGAGTCAGAAGGATCCACTTATGGATTTTGTTTAACGGGGATAAGGTAGGAGACAAGATTTGTAAGAAGGGAAATGAGAGGGGTAATTAGGGTTCTGAATTCTGTAAGGAATGATGTTAATAGGCTAGTGAGATCTGAAGAGCTTGGAGGTGAAGGAATATGCGAGATGTGTGGTTGAGGATGGGATTGGGTTTGCTGGTTGGCGGGATGAGCGGAATGCTGGGGAAGAGATACTTGCGGACGAGAAGTGGGCAGTGCCTGTGACTGCTCTCTGTTCCGAACAGCATCAGCAAAAGAGACAGAAGGCCTCAAATTTCTGGTGGGGGCGCTTCTTGAGCTACCTGTTACTGGCTTCTCTTCTTCTGGCCGGCGACGTTGCTCGCTCCTGGACTTGGGGATTCTATAGGCCTCACCGCCCTTGTAGTTGGCCGGATGGTCTTGCTGGCAGAGCACGCATACAGCAGGCGATTTTAGGGGCTTTTTGCACAATTCGCTTTTGTGCTGCCCACTACACTTTACACACCTAGGAGGGTGGTGGCAATACGATTTTGTGTGCCCATATGCCTGACAATTATGGCATTGGACGATGTCTCTATTGGGGTAAGGTTTTTCGACCTGTATTCTTGTGTAATACAGGGTTGTTAATTCATAAATTTTCTCCACGCCAGGTGTCCGCTCGAGATCTACAAAAAATAACGGTAATGCCGTTTTGGTGGATTCGTTTTGTTGTCTGTCCTCACGTAAAACGTTGGTTATTTGCCGAACTTTGAACCCCAGAGCTGATAGTTCGTCTTCAATTTCATCAGCTGGTGTGGTCGGGTGCAGATTTCTTATCACTACTCGAAGCGATCGTTCTTGTTTCAACTGGTATGTATGGAAGTCTGCATTGGTTTCTTCCAAATACTTAATGATCGCTCGATAAGTATCCGGAGTGTCTGGGGAAATTTTTGTATCCCGAGAGCGATTGAGGCACGTATATTTTCCGGTACCTACAACTTTGCTCATTTGTGAGCATAATAGTTTGAAATTGCTAATATTCCTTACGAATATAGCAGGTGGCCTGGGCTGTGTTGGTGTTTGAATAACTTCCATGTCGTCAGGTTGGCTATTTCTCAGTACCTCGAAGCTATTCGGTGTGAAAAATGGAGATTCTGCTACAGTTTCTTCTTTTGAAGTGCTGGCAAGTGGTGGTAGATCTTCCATAGAGCTGGCAGCAGATGAGTTTGTAGGGATGTTCCTATTTAAGCGTCTGGGTTTTCGCTTTACTGGCGACGTTGGTGGAGTTGGACCTAAGGACCTCGATCTTTTCTTTTTATTTTGTGATATTATCTGCTGATAAAATCTCATTTTGTCATTAGCTAAGATTTTTGTTAGTTAAAAAAAAAAGAAAATAAATAAATAAAATACGTAGCGCCGGTGGGATTCCAGTGGCGAGTCACCGGTCTTGGCTCTGAGCCACCTATCAGGTCTGGCTCAGAACGGCTATGTATCGTGAACGACGGCTGATGCCTCAGTCAAGATGGCTGACTACTACTTAAAATATTATGGATGTTTACCAAATGGGTGGCCACAAATCATTAAAGAGACAAAAATTGTTAGTCGTTAGTTTCAAATTGTTACAATCCCACCAATTAGTCAGTGAACGAAATAGTTCTGCATGTTTACTAAAGATCCCTTTAACCCTCCTCGAAAGAAAACCTCCGGAAATAATAAAAAAGTATAATTAGGAGTCCTTGCCAGATTTCCACTCATTTCTCTCACAGGTTTACCATTTCTACTTTCCACTAATCCCTACGTCCTCATAACTAACCGGGTAGGTTACAATCCATCAGGAATATTTCTAAGCTATGTGATACCTCTGGTTGTTTTAACGACATCCATAGCAGGGCAATTCGATTTCTATTTATTTAAAAAAGCAGCAAAGTAGTTTTACTTATTAATAACGTATTGTCTTGCTATGAAAATAAAGTGGGCGACTTGTTCACTTGAAAAGTTATCTAAAGGGCTTGGTTTATGTATGGTAATATACCCTACATTCTTGAACTCATCCCTTCCAAGTTTATGAAATTCCATAGCAGCCTTTCCAACCACCCTAATCCCGTAGCATAATGAGTGAGTGAATGATGAATTGTAAATATGGTATGAATGAGAGTATTTATCTCAATTAATTATTGCCTAATAAGGCAGATTGTAATTTTAGCACAATAAAGAAGTTTTTGAGTAAAGACAAGGTTTATGGAATGAAGCCATTGATGAGATAGAACTATGCTTATGCGACGCATCCATGTATTCATTGTACAACGAAGGCTTCACCTCATGTCCCTAATTAGAACTGTCTTCGCTCCTGTCCGGTTATTATTTTTTTTCGTTTGTTCAAGATTATGCTGTTGGCTCATTTAAGTAGCCACATAAAATTTATTTTTTAATAATTATAAAACTACTTTATTGTCTTTCCACAACTGATAACCTCTTCTTTAATGTGACAGCGCTTTCGACAGCTCTAAGCTGTATATGGGTTATTTAACTCATCTAAAACAATAGTATATTTGTATCAAGGTCTGCTACATCCACGTTCCTCTCTTTACGACTAGTCGTTACTGCTCGTAATACCATGAAGTGAGAAGCGTGGATGTAATTGCTCTGGTTAAATACATAAAATTAATTAAAAAAATAAATGTATATATAGATTATTGTTTTATATAAGTTATATATCCCGCTTAATCAATTGGATAAGTGAATATGACAGCTTAGAGCTGCCGAAAGTGCTATTACAATAAAGAAGAGGCTATCATTTGTGGAAATACAATAAAGCTGTTTTAAAACCAGATATGTACTTAGGGCCAATATTATTCATAAGCTAACCATACCAGTGTGATTTATTTTATTTGATACTGTCAGCTGGTAATATTTACGTAATTCGTTATTTTTTTATGACAGTGTAGCGGAGTAAAGTTTTTTTTTTTTCATTTCATCATTTTTACTATTGCTGTTGTAAAATGACTGGCAGCTCGTCAGTACGCGATTGCTCGATACCTGTTACTGTACAGAATCAAACCTTATTTATTAATATCGTTACCTTAATTTCAAAATATCCTTCTTTTTTTGTTTGTTTGCAATTCAATTGCTATGCAATGTTGTAAGGAATCATTTATTAAAAAGCGTTTGATGTACACTGCGCGACTAATAATAACTAGAATATAATGAAAAAATAATAATACCATCAAATCAAATATTCTTTATTCAGTATTCGTGGATTGTCAAAAATTGTTCAGTGATTTTTTGTGAATGCTGTTCCTGAGAGAGTATTTCATATAGAATCAACGAAACATCTCGCGTTAATATTCGATTATTGTATTAATGAAGCCATAGAACCTGTAAGCTTGCGTAGGCAGATAGCTGTCACAATACTTTATATACTCAGCATATATTATTCATAAAATGAATAACGAGTTGGATTATTTTCTGCATGTCCGTTAGTCGAAGCATACCTGACTCCTACACGGAATAGACCGCCGAGCGGTTCTTCTTCCCAGAGCGGTGGAGCTGCTTATAGTTTCATATATTCAGCCGAAAATCGCCTTCCTTTTATTATTCACTATATATTATTCATGATTCTTTAGACTGGCTATTATATTAACCGAAAGAATATATTTCTTTTAGATTTAATGTATTCCGAACTAGTCGCAAAAGAAAATTAAAGACCACGAGGTGTCCTGTTGGTGTCTCGATAACACCCTAATGGCCAAATGCTAAACACCACGACCACAGCCTCCCTGAACGCTGAAATCTTTTAGAAAAAAAAACTCCGAAAAAAACAAAAGATATTAATATTCCACATTTATTGATTAGGATTTCAACGATGATGGTATCGAATTGACTTTGAACCTGGCAAGGAAGCAACTGATAGCTGATAATTATTCTTCGTTAGTTTTTATAGTGAGCCTCAAAAATTTCACAAAGGGCAATTTCTTAATGTTACTAGGACTTAACAATTAAAATTGATCATAAATAGTACGCACATTAAGTTAGGTGAAATTTTATTGGAAGATTAAGGTTTATGAAATTCCATTAAAACCTATCAACCAGCACAGTCCATTACACTGTGCCACTCATCCCTATAATCCTCCTCGGAGACTAAAGCGGTAGTGTCCTCGTGACCTATAAAGACATGTAAGTGGTAGTTTTGGCAATGGCCAGTTTCTCCAATCCTGTCCTAAGCGTCTGTGGCTCTCTCGTTCTCAGTCAGCCTCCGTATCCGGGGACGCGGCTGATGGTGGAGCATAGGGGGACTTCCCAAGAATCCGCTTCCTCTTTCGCTTGTGAGGAAGGTGACAACCATGTGGATATGGGGGATCTCTGTAATGTTGGTAAATACTGTATATATGTGCGAGTGAATGAAGAACTGTAAATACGGTATGAGAACATTGATATCAATTACTTATTGCACAACAAGGCAGATCACAATAAAAAGTTTTGATATTGAGGAAGATCGATAGTAGATAGCTTCTTCGTTGAAAATTTGGAAACGTCTAAAAAAAATTGATTCAGTCATTCTGTCAACTGATGGGGTGACACCATAATTGTCCAAAAGTCCATTACTTACAATCTGGAAGCTTCCAATAACAAATTTGCATTACTTGACTGGAATACATGAAGAAAAATATAAACTGTTTTTTTTTTTTTTTTATAACAGCATTTTTTCTTGAAGAAAACATAAAACATTTTTTTGTATTAAAAAAAATCTGCTTGGATTGCATACCAGTGTAATATGAAGATACTTATGTTTGAGTGTTTCCCTCCTGAGAACGTTTCAGAACGAAGTACAATGTTGTATATGTTCGATAATTTCGGAAGTGAAGTTTAAAGTTTAATGGCTCTTATACAATATTTTGACCAGAGCTCCTTTCAATAATCAACAATTGGTCCGTTTCTACTGATTAGTTCACTTGTCCCTCGTTGTTTGTCAACTCTCTCTCCCTTTGATAAAGCTCCTATTGCGAGCTCCTGATGGATTATAAGTGACTAGACTTTGCAGATAATGCTGTAATTGTGACGGATCGTGCATTTCTCACTCATTCAGCCTGTAGAGAAACGTGGCACTCATTTACTGAGTGACGCATTCGGATGGTAACGTTATGTATGTGTATATGAGATAGGAGTTTAAAAGCACCCGTCATTTATTCTGTAGAGATTTCCCCTCTTTAATTATCTACGCTATGTACATAAAAGGATAAGCTAGAATGTTTCAGGTTTTTACGGAGTGGATTTTGCTGTGTTTACGCAAAAATGTATTTAAAGATATTCAAAAATGTAAAATTTTGAGAACTAATATTAAAATTACACGTTTAACATGTTAAAGCCAGTCATTTAGTTAAAACGTTTTTAAGAAGCACATACGGAGCAGTATAAGTTGATATTGTTTAGCTATAGCTGTTTAGTTGAGGAAAATTAATGATGAATTTCAAAAGTTTAAAAACCATTTCTTTGCTCACCTAAAGTAGTCAACATGCACATTCATATTTAAATTCATGTTAATTTGGAAGGGTAGTATGCAAATTGTGGTAGAGGTGTGCAAACTTGGGCACCTACGAACCCTTTGATTCAGGATCGTGGGATTCCCTGGTATCTTTATTTCCGATCTTCTCTTGAAGAGATTTTTGTCTCTTTCGTGATCTGTTGACCATTAGATACACTGCTCTTGGATTTTATGATGTGAGGAGCTATGTGGATTCGTCAGATTTCATAGCCATATTTTAAGCTCAGAGTCTTTTAGGAAGGATTTTAAAATACTTTAATAAAATAATATATCAGAAATTTTTTATCAGCTATCTATACTTCTCTAGAGATCCTTAGATTTTCTGAAATATTTTCTTGATGTTGATTGAAAAAACTGAAAATGGATACTTGATGTTGGGGTGGAAAAGACCTGAAAATAGATTCCTGATGTTGGGGCGGAAAAGACCCGAAATAGATTCTTGATGTTGGGGTGAAAAATACCCGAAAATAGATTCTTGATGTTAAGGCGAAAAATACCCGAAAATAGATTCTTGATTTTAGGGTGGAAAATACGTGAAAATAGATTCTTGATGTTGGGGTCGAAAAGACCTGAAAATAGATTCTTGATAATGGGGTGGAAATAGACTTGAATATATATGAAGTGACAGGATTGTTCTGAAAGAGGAAAAAATGATTTAAGATATTTGAGAACAAAAGCCAATATTTATTTATGGCTCTTTACTGACGGTCAGAAGAAACCATATTGACGAGGTCTTCCACTCAACCTCAGTTGGTCGTACCCTGGGTGTATTCGTTTTCTTTGGCTAACAATTATTAATTATTTCTAAAATTCAGAGAGTTCAAAAAGTTACAAAGTTCAGAATCATCTATATGGTTATTATATTGCTAATTAAATACATTTATACTGGTAGTGATACATCCATTTTCTTCTACCCTTCTCGTTTCCTATATAACGAAGAAAGACTGCAATGAACTTCAGTGGGTCAAGTTCGTCACCCTTGGCCCTTTGGCACTTGGAATGCTCTCCAATTAATGTTTAATCATCTAATCCAGAGCCATTTAATATGTTTTTTAATAAGAGAAAACAATAGCATAACTTATTATTATCCATTTTTTAACAAGTTAATTTTATTCGTGTCCTTCCCTTATATAAGCCATTACAGGCAAAATCGATTAATCCCACTTTTTGACTTTTTCAAAATTTAAATGTAAAAGTACTTGATTGAGCATTACATTTTTTTTTATTCGGAATAGATGTTCCTAATTATAAGGATACAATGTATATTTTACATAATTTTAAATAGTATACAATTTTATACTACATAAATATTTTATTTTAATTTTAGTTTTATTGCTGTATAGCTTCATATAGTAATTTTATATGTTTTAACAGTTTTTAGTATAATTAAACGTGTATGTCTTTGAAAGTGTAACAAAATTGTATATGTATTTCTCGAATGTTTCAGCTCGAATCCTCGAGAATGACGGCTTCGTCCGTTCGTCTGGGTGAAAATAAATAAAGTTTAGTGAGCCATAAAGTATTTTAATTATTAATAAGGAATAACACCATTTGTCGGGTCGTCACGAGGGGGGTGCCTAGTTACCCTAGCCTTGGTGACGAAGTGAGGGTTGATTAAGCTATGACCTGGACAATTGCTTCATGACGGGTCTTACTATCTGACTCCATATTTCATAGGTATGTGCCCCGACAATGCACTATGTTCAAGAGAAGAGGTATAGGGTAGGTAGTGTAGATAGTTTGCGTGGTCTTGGAATGACCATGAATTCACACTCGGTATCTGGGGGTAGGCGAAAACCGCCCGGATCACACAGGCGAGTGTGAACCGGAGAGGGGCAGACTGGATTGCCGTGGGAGACACTACTAAGTAAAGTTTGTAGGGCCACGGCAACCGTTGTCCGCGATGGAGAGGTCTCTCCCAAGGAGCTGCTAGTTTTAACGAGCTGAAGGCAGAGAATCCCACTAGGAGAGTGTGGGGTCTGACAAGGCCGGACTAAAACATAGCGAGGTTAGGAAGTTTTCATAAATGAGAAGGCCAAGTCTTGAAACATCAGTGCAGCCGCAAGTTCACCAGTTAGAGAGCCTTCGTGAGAATGATTTACAGGCAAAAACCCGGGTCTATTTATACCCGGCGTGGCTTGTTAGTAGCCAATGATGCAAGGCCTTATTGTGGCCAACAATATCCCAGTTTGCGGTGGCGCTTTGTTCTCGGTAGTGACTCAGGCCTCGGTCTGGGTCGCTTGCTACCTGCTCTGGATAGAGGGTAAGGGTTTCCAGCCTCTAACTGGTTTTTTTGCAGCTGCGTCTTTTATTGTTTACAACATTTATGGTTTGGTAGTGTTATTTACACTTGTTTAAATTAATTTACAACATATTATAACCAATTTACAATATATACACAATAGAGTATAGGGTGATTTATCTTATGTAGTTAGCGGTCGCTTCACCATTTTACAACATATTTTTGGCTGTCGAATAATTTATTAATCCCATAAAATTATAACTCCATACTGTAATGTATATCGTTGCGATCTCAGAAGAATTTTGTCTCAACAAGGCCTTTAGAGGATTTCATCACTAACAGGAAAAAAAAAAAACATTAATGAGTTACTAGTAAATTGGCATAAAATGCACTGGATGAAACTAGACGGCCCAAATACAATTCAAACAGGAATTGTTGAAATATGAAAGATTAAAAATTCAGTGCCATAAATATACAAAAGAAATCTGGAGCAGGTAGACTGCTAGGTGTGAAAAATGTAGAAGATCCTTTGCATTATCCGATAGAAAGAAATGATGGATCTGCTAAAATTCATTGCTCTTACTAAAGATAATTACTACAAAAACTTAAGAACTAATCGATATGACGGAACCTCAAATACAGCTAACAAAGATATTGATGATGAATCAGTAACGAATATAATTTTTTCATTTTTGCGAAAAATATTTCATATATTTGCAATAAAAAATATAATTTTAAGACTCATTTTGATATTATTTTTTTTCACTTGCTAAATTGACGAAGCATACTACTAATAACGATTACTATCTTGTTCATTTTATGTCTTTAGATGAAAGCTACATCTGTATTTATGCTTTCTTCAATTTGTATTGTTTCATCACATTATGTTTATTGAGTTAACCGAATTGGGGATGTATCGGGTTTAATTGCCTACCCAGCCAATGAATTTTATTTTTGCAATTAATTACTATAATTGTTTACCGTGTCGTAATACCCTTTGAAGTGAGGACAGTCATATGAAGAACCATAAGGTTTTTGAATCATTTCAACGATAAATAACAACAACTTTACGCTGTGAATCCGACAGGTTTAAGACAGCAGTTTTAAATCCTTGGACATGCAGGCAAATCGAAGAATGTAACGAAGCCCGCAAAAGATTACATTTTTTTATTGTTTAAAACATGTTCGAATCATAAAGTAGTTAATTTATGTCCACATAAATTATATTGCACAGTTTCCAGATCGTTCACCCGCAGGCTTCGTTCGCCCTTATTGGTTGAAGTAGCTTGAATCGCCTAAAAAAAAACAAAAAACAAGTGGGAAATGTACATTATACCAAGGGTAACTGCACTTGAAAAGAAAAGACAAATTTCCAACAAAGTAGATACCATGAATTAGACGAAGAAAAAAACTACTACAAATTAATTGGTGCCTGCAGCTCTCATTTGTATTCTACGACTCCCACGCGACCGGACACCTTTGTAAAAAACAAAAAAGACCAAAAACAAAACAAACAAACATAAAGGATACTGTGTAATAGATATATATTTTAGCCTAGTGATGACTCCCTCATTATCATTCACAGAGCTACCACGAAGGCCTGGAGGCTTTTCTCATTTGCATAGTCGACTGTGGGCCTAGGTTTTGGTTTTCCGCCGGCAGATGGTGCTCCGAGCGTTTTATAAGGCCAATCTAGAATAACCGACTTCAAACATGTCTTCGGTCCTCTTCGGGGTGAGTAAACACAGCTCTTCTCTTATACCAAAGTATATATATATATATATGTATACATATGTGCATGTCTATGTTGTGCCGTGACATTTATATCCACGTGGCTCTAGCATAATTTTTATCAGACTATTTTCATCAGAACCTTTCAATTTCATTCAGAAATTTCTAAGTGATCGTCTTTTCATAAATTTTCAACAATTTATTTTCATTAAATAATCAAATCGAGGTCTAAAATAGAAAGTAAAATTTAAAAATATCGGAAATAGTTGGGTTGAATATTTTTTTTTTTTTTAGAAAGCAAGAATTTACGATCGTGCTGCACCAATGCAAATTTCATTGATATATTTAGAATTATAAAAAAAAAAAATGTATTTTAATTTTTTTTAAATAGAAAATTCAGCTGTGAATAACGATTTACTTATCAATTTCGTGTTTGTTTTCAACGCCCCATCATAAATATATGAGCCTTCCAAATTACTAATTATTGAGAAATCGAAGTAAAGTGCTAGATCTAAAATTAAGTGCGCAGAGGACGCGACATAATAACATAATTCTCATTAAAGAATCGAATGAAGTTCGGAAAAAAACAAAACTATTACCTATAATTTTGAAAAATCAGAAACAAGTTTTTAAATTAATGTACCATGGATCATTGATAAATTTCTTTTTGTAATTCAAGCAATAATCTATACAATTGTCAATAACGATGATTAGTTTTGTACCCGAGTCCGACCTTTATTATAACTTTCATTTTTGTATTTGTGTGGATATTTGTCACCTAATGTGATAGTTGTAGTTTTTCGCTCTGAGTTTGTGGACATCAGTACTCGAACGCATTTCCATATTGTTAGTGTAAATCGCATTTTTTTTCTTATTTTTGTGAGGGTGTATTTTTCTATATTTCAAACTAGCGTACAGTAGCCACTATTGTCTTGGTATTAAGATGTTATGGAATGAAGTTTCAAAGTCTTGTTGACCCCAACTGTATCTACGGTATCAATTATATATTATATATTATACGGTATCAATTATATATTTCAAACATTGCCCTTAAAATGTAATCGACAAACCATAGCATTTAGTGACCAGTGTCATCATACTGCTGGCCCACAAACTATTTTTCACTGTGAGTCAGAATCCATAAAATGTCAACATCACAAAAATCTTTAAGCGAAACTACTTTTTCTCAACCTTAAAAAAAACGAACCGTTCTGATAAAAGTTTAATTATTATTACTAATTATTGAGAAATTGAAATAAGTTCTAAAGTGCTAGATCTAAAATTAAGTGCGCAGAGGACGCAACATAATTCCTGTTAAAGAATCAAATAAAGTTTGGAAAAAAACAAAACTGTTACATATAATTTCGAAAAAGTAGAAACAAGTTTTTAAATTTATGTTCCATGTATCATTGATAAATTTCTTTTGCCACTCAAGATAAGCAAATTTAGTCGCAGTTTTTGATTCTGAACGTGTAGCTAAAACAATATCAAACATCAACAAATTTCCGAATACAAATATAATTATCTAGATGCTATATCAGGTTCGTTGAACTTAATTAATGATCGAATCCTTATTCACACCGCATGTTTTTTTTTGTTATCAGCTTCTTTTATCTTCTGATTTTCCGTATTAGATTTCGGATATTCTTCTAGGATTATCAACAGGAAATTTATCGTACAATGAATTCAACTGCAATAGTTAAATTTTAAATGGATAAATAAATGATTTTATCAGATCTATTTTAGATGTAATTTAAACCGTAATTATTCTATATATATATATATTTATAATATTAATATTTAGCAATACGTCATAATAAAATCTATGTTGGAAATCTTTCTAAAGGTGATGATATGAAATAAAACACAAGCTTACCTTTAATTTTTACAATTAGTTCAATTGCAATTGTTAAATTATGATTTTATCTGACGTACATTTAATTTAAATCGTAATTATTCCATGTAGTTTTATTTAGCAATACGTCATGATAAAACCCATGTTGGATTATGTTAAGATAAAAATATGAAATAAAGAACACGTTTAATTTACTCTTTTACAGTTTGCACTGTAGTTTGGAATGAGCCTTAATACATATTCTCTAGTATACAGATGCTAATTGTTTTGTTTCTTCAACATCCCTTCGTGAATAGTTTTCATTGTACTAATACACCTAAATATCACTGACCCACAAATTTCTCAAAAAATATTTTTATCAAATCTCTGACCTAGGATGCATTCCATCACTATTCTTAGAAAAGTATCTCATCGCCTAACAGTCATAAAGAAAACTCTAAAATGTATTGACAAGAGCCTATATGAGCGGATAACAGGAATTCCTGCAGAATTAGCCGATAATTGCCCGTGGAGACGATAAGAATAGCCCGACTGTTGAGCAGGTCTGCTGACAATGAGTCGGCCCAGCTTTGCTCAGGTCATTGTCAATGTCAAGGAAGGAGTTCTCAGGCAATCTTCGGTTTGTATCGCCTAAGTAATAGGCCTGCTTTAGGGCCTTCATAATTAGGGTGCTTTCCTTTGAGCGTGTTGTTGCCTTTTACAAGGTGTTTACAGTCTAAGGTAACTTTTATAGCTTCAGTTAACTCTAAAACGTCAGTCTTATTTGTACATAATTGAGGTTTACCACTTGTATACATCAGTTTTTTTTTTTTAACTTTAAGTCTCTTCAAATATCTTTTAATTGCGATAGTACATGGACAGTTGACGTTTCGCCTATTTAGGCATCCTCAGGAATACAATTCAAAGATGGGTAAGAATCAATATGATTCACTAAATATATGTAAAGGCTTTTCTAATATATATATATATATATATATGCTTCCAAACTTCCTTGTGAGGTAGAAAATTTTTTTTTTTGTATTTAACGGGATAAATTTTTAATGGAATATTGATTTCCTTTAAAAAATTTTATTCATTTTTGCAGAAAGGTTCCCAATTCGGAATGTAATTGTTGAGAGTTATAGAAGGATACAAAAGGTGTCGATGCTCACCAACATATAAATAAATTCTTTAATAACAATAAATAAAATATCTATCTTCCGTTCAGAGGAAATATCTATTCGGTGAATTGCTGATGAAAATGTATTGTTTAAATTGAGATGTCAGCCGGTAACGATTGAAAAAGGTACTTGGGTGACACCGCCAATTCTCCTGTGCCTCCTGGGATGTCTTTGGACGGTGAGAAGTTATTTTTGTCGATGAAACGGAGAGGGGGGGAGGGTGCTAACCAGTAATTTGTAGCCTGGGTCAATCAACATGGACTGATTACTCGCGCTCGACATCCTGCGCTGATTAATCTCAAACTGTTCAAATTGTTGTTTACGATTGTCAAGGTCGCGATATAAAATAATATGTTGCTACGCAGTAATGGATGTATAGGATAATACATTTAAAGATCATCATCATTTACATTTGCATGACAAACATGCACTGATCACAGATGCAGGTGTATTGTTTTATTTTTTTGTTTGTTGCCAATTTTATCATTTCCTTTTTGGTGCTGACCCCGGAGGTTCGACTCGACGTGTCCATTTAAACACTTAATCAATGAAAAAAGAAAAAAAGTGTGCTGTAATTCAGGGGTCAGCACCCATTTATTATAGTTATTGAAGAATCAGTGCTAAATTTCGAAAAATAATTGATTAAAACATTTTTTACATTTTAATATTTTTATTTAATTTAGTTCAAACAATTTTATTAAGATAAAATTACAATCTGCCTTTTATTAGGCAATGAGTAATTGAGATAAATGTCATCATTCATACTATATTTACAATTCATCATTCACTCGCTCATTCATACAATATTTACAAACAGCCCAGAGGCCCCCCAAGTCCACAAGGGTCACCTCCCTCGCTTGCGAAGGAGGAAGCGGAGTCTTGGGGAGTCCCCCACGCTCCTACGTCAGCCGCGTCACTGGTGAAGAGCCAGCGGAGGCTGACCAAGAGCGCGAGAGCCGCAGACGCTCAGGACATGATTAGAGAAACTGGCCATTGCCAGGTCTCCCACTAACACTTAATTAAAGCAGGTCACGAGGCCACTGCCGTTTTAATCTCTGAGGAGGATTATAGGGGTGAGTGGTGCAGTGCAATGACTGTGCTAGGGAATTAGACTGGTTGGATAGGTTACTATGGAATTTTATGAACTTGGAAGGGATGAGTTCAAGAATATAGGGTATATTCAGATCATTGTGAAGGGTTTTGTTGCTGACGTAATAAGGGGCATTTACTATTGTTCTTAGGACTTTTGATTGAAAGGATTGGATGCGCTTGATGTTCGACTTTTTTGCTGTCCCCCATAGCTCTATTCCGTATGTCCAGATTGGCTTAAGTATAACCTTGTAAATAAGTAGTTTGTTTTCTATTGAGAGGTGGGATGTCCTTCGAAGTAGTCTGTACAGTTGTCCAAAGCGTCTGTTTAGTTCTTGTCTTTTTAGCCTCGTGTGTGGGTTCCATGTCAGTCTTTTGTCGAGATGGAAGCCTAAATACCGTACTGTCTCAGACACAGGGAGAGGAATTGAATTTAAAAAGACTGGTGGACAGGACTTTATTTAATTTAGAAAATATTAAAAAATGCTGCCCCAAAATATGTGCGCCTAGGGTGGTATTTAAGTATTTCATCACACAGAGTCGAGCAAGCATCTCTCAATATTTCCCTATATTCTCAATATTTCCCTATATTCTCAATATTTCCCTATATTCTCAATATTTCCCTATATTCTCAATATTTCCCTATATTCTCAATATTTCCCTATATTCTCAATATTTCCCTATATTCTCAATATTTATCCTTCACTTTCTTCGTCGTTTATTTCCTTTACAATTCTAATATATTATGATTCCGTTTGTAATTGTTGTATACATTTTGTCCTGAAAAAAATAATAGCAAAATATGGCGAGGCTCCGCTGATCGACAAGTCTCAAGTACATTTCCAGCTGATAAATGGATACCAAGGGATACACGCCTCCAAAGCATAAATACAAACTTGTTCAACAACTTATAACTTCACCTCAGCTGTGCTTTAAAATAAAAAGTATATGCGTGGTAATTAATCACACAGGATACTTAGACAACATTGTATACAACACTATTACTCGGGGTTGTAAGAAATCTACCTCCCACATCAGAGCTTGTCTATCGATTGTCAGTAATCAGATCTTACTTCACATTAAGACAATTGCATCGGCTATCAATCACAGTTCCTCCATCAACAACATGTCACCGGGACGACACAGTCCATCTATGGCTTAGCCAAAAGGGAGAGGATCTACATTTAAATAAGCACGTGATAATCGTATTTTGCCTGTCTGTATGTTCTGCGAACATCCCGAATTGTTTGCTTAAGATGTAATGGGAGACTAGGAGAAAAACACAATAGTCTTATTTTCTGTAGCTTTTAAGATTACTCATTTCATAGATCATATGCTAGATTTTATACTTTATTACTTATATTTTTTTTCGTCATGGTTAGAGCTACAGGAAACAATAATGCAAAAAAAACAAAAAAACATTTGCACGAACTAAAGTCACTCAGTCACAAGTCCAATTCAATTTTAGCAAATACAACCAAATATTTTTTTCTTTATTTTCTGTATTATGTTTAATTATGAGTTCAGAATGAATCCAATTCATATTTCTAGTGAAACAGTTTGCCATGTTGTAAAATAAGCTAAAAATCGCATTTCGTAAAGCTTTTTTATCATTAGTCCAAACTTTTAACGGTTGTATTATATTGTATTTTGGCTTTGTTATACAAATTGACCATATAATGGTTTGATAAAGTTAAATTAAGTAATCACATAATTATTTATTAAAAAATACGTACGTTATTTTTTTTGTGATATTTGTGAATGGATTTTGCATTCAAGAAAATTTCATTTTTTTTAATGATAAAAAAAGTAAATCTCTGTTTGAGAAAGCCTGAGTTTGACTTGAGATTTGGGCTTGTGTTGATTGTGTTTGGTAATAATATTTGAATTTCAACTAAGGAATTTTCTCGTCTATATTTCTCATACTGTAGGTTTTGCTCAGCCAAGAAACCATGAAATTTATAAAAAGTGACTACCATTAGTTGTTTAATCTAATTTGTATATTTCGTTTGGCATTGCGTTTTACTGCTTATCAATCCAACCCCTGTGTTTGTAATAATCCTTAGTTGGTCGATTTATCGACGTCCATTACTTTTTACTGAATATTTCGGCATTGTGTTGTGGATGAATATAGCCGTGGTTTGCTGCAATGTTGACAATACTATTCAACATCATTTCGCCTCACAAGTGTAATTTCATTTGTTTTTTGCCTGTGACAGTGCACTCCCTGATGAAGGAAAAAGAAATGACAAACCAACATCCAAACCCATCAAGAAGACATGGCTATAGAGACGCGAATTTTCGTTGGATCAAATGGTAAAAATAAATTGAAATTATGACGTAAACATTTTTTTAATCCAAAACATCTAAATCATTGTATTTTTAAATAACGTTTTTAAAAAATGGTGAAAAAATTGGTCAAAATAGTCTCACTTAAAATAAAAAATGTTTGGTTTTTATGTTGGCTCTTAAACGTAGTTTAACAGCGTAAAAATATTTAATTAATAAACACATATCAGGAATGCTAAAAATCGTTGCCCCACAAATATGTGTTTTTTGCTGCTATTACTATTTATATTTATTATAAATATAATAAGTTTTTCCTGCTATTACAGGAAAGGACTTACTATTAGCATATTTCTAAAAGTTATTTTTCTACAAGTGCCTCTTTTTTGGAGTATTAATGTAAACATCTTTGATAGGACTTGATAAAGTTTTATTAAGAACTACGATTGAGACCAGTATTACAGAAGTTGTAATAAGATCGGCTGACTGTAAGTGGGAAATATCACTGCGGCTCGTGAAAATACTTTATTACTGCAATTAAATATAAATATGAGCTATTAAAGTGAACATTATCTCCGTAAGGGGTGTTTGATTGACTCATAACGATTAACTATTTTGCCACAGTCATGGTTGGGTCGTAAACGAGAGCTGGGAGTAGAAAAAAATTTGTATCTATTGACCTTTTACATCCTAGCTATTACAGGAAAGGGGCACTATTGAAAAAAATAAAACAAAACTAAAAAACATTGTGTTCGTAAAGGAATCCAACCCAAGAGGACACACACGCACTACTGTTGATTATTCATTAGACCGTTCATCAACGATCCCTTCCTTATCAGTAAACTACTCTACATACAATCAACCTAATCTTCCTACATCTTGTCCTGTCTTAAATATCTCCATGCAGCTCAGACCGCTTGTATTCAGGCTCAAGTGTATTCAAAATGTCAAATAATGACAGTCCTGGGCGACCCCTCCCTAGAAGTAATATATCTACCGACAATAAGAAGACTTGAGGAGTTACACAACACCCAATGTTCGTTCGATTCAAAATCTTTTGTTTAATTGGCAAGCGCTTTCAAATCGTCTGTTATCCTCAGACTAAAGCAATTATAGGACAAAGAAAACCACTATAAACGTTAAAATTTCAAAGATTAAAATATAAATACATAAATAATACTTATTATGAAATAGTTAAAATTCAGGTAATCAAATGCGTAAAATTTACAACAATCATTATATACACTAATGTTATTGATGATCAAACATTATATAGTCTCTCCCAATCTAATAGCTCACTGGAAAAACAATTCTCTGGAATACATGTGACTATTTGTTATAATTCCATAGATTAGTTCGTACCCAACACAACCTATTGTTCTCATATACTAAGGTTTTTTGTTGATTCAACTCGATATAAATAAACACAATCGTTGAAAGATTCGGTCGGAAGTCAAGAGATTCATTTAATAAAAGAGAATGAATTATATTTTACTTATAAAACTGTAAAGTTTTGAAAGATCCATCCAGCCTCTCTCACCTGTTTTCTTATGTGGTTCTTTTACAATGCTCTTATATGTTGGTGTGTTCAAGTTGGGCCAAGGTCCTGAGTTCTGATCTTGAATGTATTTAATTACGACGAATAAAAAAAAAAGCTTGCTAGAAACCTTTCAACTTTTATTTCAGTTATCTGAACTTGAAGCTGAATGACCCATGACCTGACATATCCCTTCAGAAAGATAATCAAAGGGGAAGCTAAACATGGCTGTATCAGAGAACATAGGTTTCTGTTATCGAGTGGATCTATATCTCTTCGATGTTTCTTAGAGATGACTGTTATGAACTATGCGCTAACGTACGAAACAGGCTAGCTGGGGTTTTCCTAGTTTGTACGGACCCCAGTGTAACCTACTAATCCTTTTTATAATTGCAAATAAAAAAATGAAGCGCTATAGAAAAATCTCAGAGTCATTGTCCATTGACATTATGGAATGAGCCTTATTGTTAAATTTTCTATGGATCATGTCACCACCACCGCAACTTCCTGCTTTTAGGCAAGAAATTAACTTAAGAACATTATTCAAGAGCTATCGTTTCTCAATAACGTTAATCTGCTGTAAAATACACAGCAATTATATATGTAAGCATATATCGATATACCATGAACATCTATCGAAATACATCGATACATGAGCAGTGTGTATATGGTTGAGGATAACTGCACCGCTGCCACTTAGATAAGCCGTTAAACATTTGATTGGCTACGACACTACTTATGCAGGTCAGCTGGCCGTCCGTAGTTATGCAATGTCCCGTGGCTGTGGTTATGTAAGGCCATTCGAGTACTCAGTAATTATGTTCTGAGTGTCCTGACAGCACTCACAGCCACTGCGTACGGCAATTAGAGCACCTTCTGGGAGCGGAGTGCTTATGTCATGGCCGCCATCCCACTATGTAAATATGTAATATTATAAATCAAGAGCGAATCAATGAATTTATAACTTTTAAGTATTCATTAATCATTTATGGATTCGACATAGATTTTTTTTTCTTACAATTCTATGAGAATCATACATTTTATTTCCACGGTATCCCTTCATGTGCAAACATCTACTCATTAAGCAAATTAAAAATAAAATAAAAATATAAATAACCTTATTTACAAATTTAATAAAAATATTTAACAAAAACTGGGTGTATATAAATATATCATTCAGCCAATTTGAATGTAGGGACTTGTACTATGAGGACAGATGCTACTATCCATTATACTCAGACGTATTCGACATAACATCCAACAGAACATTGCACAGAGAACATATCACCCGTACAACATGTATTTCATGAAAGACTAAAAAGGCAGATTAACACCTTAACCCCACACACACACATCATGAGACGCACCCTAACGGTGTAGTCAACATTAAGACCTCCTCCTCTGGTCACATCATTTACTAGAGGCAATAGATGCTATCGTTGTAAATATTATATGTCGTTTGAATAAATAAGCATATTAACGATTCACAAAAAATACTAGCGGTACAACATTCATATGTGAAACAGTACTGTATAATTTTATTACCCTAGCGCATCTACTCAGTGTACTTAGCTTGTCGTAATTGCCTCTTTTCTGACCTCTTTATACAAGATTTGAACCAATAAAAAGTGCATTGAATATTTCTAGGACATACAAGCACGAGTTACAATTCCTCTAATCTAGAAGATCTTTATTTTTTTTCTTGTAGAATACATATTTCTCTACTCCGAATATGGTAATCCGTTTCTGACTTTACGGCTGAAAATGAAATTAACAAAATTTCAAATCCTTATTGCGAAGACACTAAGCAAATATTTAGCAAATGTTATTAGTTGCAAGGGATTGTAGAACATTTAAAATATTACCAAAATCCTTCAAAAACAAATTGGTGTCTTAAAGAATCATAAGTCCGTACAAATTTAGGGGGTTTTTGGAAGAGAGTTATTTGGAGGGGGGATTTTGAAATTGAAATATTGGTTTTGGTACAATGCAAGTGACGCATGTTTTTTGAGTATTTTTTGACGCTGGAACTAATGGAAACAAAAGCAAGGCGATATAATCACCCTAAAAACGTTATACTCGTTTCTATAGGCAATAATACACGTATCATTTTCTATATTAATTGTTAACAAGTTCCTTGAAGATCTGAAGAGCCGGCCCTCCTGGCAGTCACACAATGGGTGAAAATCCACACATAAGGAGCCTTAATAGCAGACTACAATTTGACACCACTGGACCCATCGCGAAACTCTGGGTGCAGTATTTGAAGATGACAGATTAATAAAGAAATATCATGTATAGAAGCTGAAAGAACAAGCAACTGGGAGCTTCACTTGTACACTGTTAAAATGCTGGAGTGTTAATTAATTTACCATTTACAATCATCATTATTCGAAAGCAAGTAACATCTACTTGGAGCGCTTATGTCAGAACTGTCTATTAAAAATGGACCCATTGGAGTAAGAAAAAATCTTTTTAAAACATTCTGAGAGAAAACCCCCTGTTGATGATTTTCCCAGTTATTTCAAATAATAAAATTTACCCATACCCACTGTCATTCAACAAATCAGGTATGCGAAAGTCAGATGTATACTCGTATAATCAGTTTAAAAGCATCGATGGAATTGTTCCTGAGAGTGTTGACGCCTTCATAATTGACGGAGGATACATACTTGATGCAGTGATATGGACCTCGTAGGAAACTCGCAGACCCTAAAATGATGAATATGAGATACGTCCAAAAGTTTTAAATCAGCTCTCATGGTATTTGATAGGTGTTGAAGACAATGGGAATATTAAAAAACCTGAACACTTTTGCGATACAAACATTTGGCGCGTCTTCTCTTACAACAGAAAGTACCCCAGGGAGCGGGAACAACTGCAATATCTCACTTACTCCGAATAAAAAAGAGCAACTGATTACAATCCTGACAAGATCGCTTCAAAAAAGTAATTTTGAAGTGGTACAAGCTGGAGGTGACTTTAATTGTCAACAGCACAATTGAGATGGCTAAAGAGCTTCAAATCTGCAATTGTTAGTCAGGATAGTGATATACTTGTGCTAGCCGTTTTGGTCCAATTGGTTTTTATTCAATGGCAAAACGTTATAATATATCGATGTAAATACACATATTTTCCTCTGTTAAAAAGAGTGTACATTTTTTTAAAGTGGTTACATCGTCTTGCTTTTGTCTGAATTAGGTCCAGCGTCGAAAAAAATTAAAATGCCCTTCCGCTATAGGAATTTCGTTGGTCTCTTTTAACTGTTCATTCGCATGACAAACGAGCCGTTTTTAAAAAGTTTCATCAAAGGACCAATTTTTATTTTTATTTATCCTATTTTATCTGTATTATTGACCAATGTAAAGATACATTACAAGATACTACAGTACAAGATACTCAAGAGTGCCAACGGTATCTGGACATTCATACCCTTCGCTGTAGGAAACAAAGCTGCATATTGGGTTATTTCTCAATAATATTCTATCAAACTTACACAAACTAGAAACATGAGGTAAAGCCATTAAGCAGACTTCTTCATGATATGAAGGTTTTTGATTGAAATATCTGGACGGGGGAACACCTCAACCGTGGTCAGCTCCATCTGCCCTACTTGGAATAAATATACAATTACTTGCTTTATTTATTAATATACGATTCTAGACTAGGGAATGTAGTATTAGTAAGTAGTGAATAAATTGTACAAAGACCACAGTTTTTTTAACACTTTCTAGGAATGTGTACAAAAAAAAAAGTGAAAAATCCTTCCACATTATAGACCATGAAAAGTATTATCGAAATGATTTGGCACATAGCAACGGCAAAAGGGCAGGTTAGATAACTGCCGAAAGTGTTCTTCGTGCAGAGAATTGGAAACCGAGTGGCAATATATGATAAGTCATTATTCTCAGAAGAGCGAGAGAGAGAGAAACCGCCATAATCTCAGAGTGCGGACCTCAGAGGACAGAAATGGAAACGTTAAGTACACAGCAAGGATTGTGAGATTCATTTGAACTATCACTCATCTGCCTTATATTATATCATATTAACACATATTATAACTAAGCGATTATAATAAACACCATTAAGCAACAGCAACAAATTCTGTCAATAGGTCATACAATTATTCTCCATAACACAATGGAAAAACAAACGAAAAAAGTCATGACTAACACTTAATGTTACATTAGTTAACTAACACTTAGTCATGAAATAATCAGATTGATTCATTTATCTTTATAAATTTCTGACTGGCTTGTGAAGATCAAAGACTGTATGCTACAGGTCATAATAAAAAATTACGATACTAGTTTGAAAAATATTAGACAGTATTCCAGGCATCCCATGATCCCTCGAATAAAGTTGTGGACTAAGGAGATTAGAGTATAATACAGAATAAAATAATTAAATACAGACAAATAAAAAAAAAATTGGTCCTTTGATGAAACTTATTAAAAATGAAAACATGGAAAGAAGGATACAATCCAGACCCTTGATATTGTGTCAAAGAATAAGATACATACGACTGGTTTAATATCACTTATAGAAAATAGATTAACCTTGACAGATTCTTTTTTTTTTTTAATTTCTTAAAAAAAATGACAAAACTTTTATTTACTATAGATTCTCAGGCGAATCTATTTACATACTACATTTTATATGTCCTGTACCATCGGTACACTCTATACAAGGTCTATCCATCAATTTGAGACGAAGCGACAGGTTGGGTGAAGTTAGCAAGTGCGATAGCCGGTAAGACCTTTGTCGTACTTTTTCTATTTTATTACTAAAATGAGTAGAGAAATGGAGAGAGACTCGTCTGTCATGTGAATTAACAGTTAAAAGAGACCAACAAAATTCCTATAGCGGGAGGGTGTTTTAATGTTTATATTAATAAATATCAAAAGGCCCAATTTTTCGCTTTTCAATTATTTTATTCGTGGTGATTCTCGTTAGAAGAATCGCTCTCCATCAACAAATATTTGACAGAGCATAAAGAACAAAAAATGTCTCGTTGAAATCGATGTGACAGACCGCGCGGGATCATCGCTGGTGAATACGATTAGTTAACTACTATCAAGGACTAGCAGTTAAAGTACCTGACTACAGTCTTAGAGAGTATTGATAGAGACTAGGTCCAGTTAATAGCGTGAGGGGAAATGAGTGACTAATTTAATAAAAATGTAGCGACTCAGATTGTGGGGAAAAAAAAAACTGAAATATTTACAGTTATTTATTGACTGCTGTTTCTTGGGAGGCAAAGTATCTTCTGATACCGTTAGAACCATGGATTTATTTATTTCATTAATGTATCAACCAGGTGGCAGGGAAAAAGATGAACGAATTTTTTCTCCGTTTTGTAATAATTTAATACAAACTTTACATTTTCCTAGCCATCCATCTGTAAAATATTCGTATTAATATCAGCAATTGTTATTGACCTCTCTCAACCTTTGTTTTACCGTAGGAAAAATTGATGTAGCATTAAAAACCCCTATTATTATGCGTTTTTCACTGATTTCGTTTATTCTGGGCAAAGAAATCTCAAAGAAAGGTTTATATAAAATTATTACAGTTTTTAATCAATGACACTGCTGTTTCTATCATAAAAATACAAAAATATATTTTGGAATTAGTCCTACTTTTGGTATAAATTCACTGTTTGATCAGGAAACACTGTTTAACATGAAGGTTCCAATCAATTGCTTACATGAAAAATACGGCCATCCCTATTAGAAATAATTAGGATTCATTAATTCTTTTTATAACTTAATACTTTAAGAAAATCTTCATCGAGTTAATTACGATGTCAAAATACATTTTGCGACGTCTTGATGAGTAATATGTAATATTCTTGAGAATTTACGGATTGTAAAGACAGAAAGTCCCTTCTTCACAACCACGGCAGACAAGTGCGATAATCCACCATAACTGTTCTTAGCATCACCGCTGAGTGCCGTAAATTCCAAACTCCTCTACTAACGACCGGATTGACAAAACAACTCGAAGGAAAAAGCAAAAGGAATTCAATGAGAACACGCTGAACTTTCTGAATTGGCTAGTTAAATAATCTTGTAGAGGAGAGTATTTTAAAAAACTTTTTTATGAATAACAATTAAAACACTGGTATACATACAAATATTAATCAGTTACAGCGTTAGAGCATACTGTAGTGCATACTTATCCACAAGTGTGGGGTGTCTTGGCTCTAAGCAGGTCAGAAAAGGGAAGAATTTTAGGGGAGGAAATGGTTACTTACAATAAAACAAGGGGACCATAAGTCTCAGCTGAGGTACACATTTCTACTAAAAATATAAGATATAATGAGTATTATATAACTGGCTTCTAGGACCACGAGATTTAGATCGACAATGTCGTCGCCAGTATTCATTGATACCGACGAGAAGTTAAATAAAGATTAATAATAAACACTTCACCGTATAAATTTGTTTAAATGCAGAAACGTATCTGGTTACAGCTGCGGCTCATGCGTACATTCACAGCTGATATCGTCTGGACATAAAGTCAGCGGGACGAAGCCTACAGAGCAGCTCAGCTGCGACTCAGTGCAAGCAATAACTCAGCTGAGGACTGAGTGATGCAAGATCTTGGTGATGGTCCTGTTGCACTGCGAAAGTCGTGACCAGTGCATAATGGCTTCTGGTCCGAAGCTGCCTCCGGTTGTATCTACAGAGACAGATCTAGCTTAGGTACATCCAGCCTCGTTGTTTTTGTTTCACACCGGCCATCATTTTAGCCTTCGGGTTGTGAGTCATTGGACCAGCTAAAAATTAATATTTAAACGAAGCAAGAAGTTGAAATAAAGTTCAAATTTTTTTTCATTCAATCAGCTGATGTTAGTTTTTTGGAATGAGATGAGGCAAATTAAGATAAGCCAAGTTACATCTTACAGGATAAATAAAATTTGCATCAAAACTCAAATTAACAGAAAAGATGTTACCAATGAATTGAGGCTTGGCTCCCTGGTGGTGAAATACACAGTTTTGTCTCTCAATAGATTTTATACACTAAGTCCTCAAAGGTTTTTTTTAACAGTAACAAACTATGTGTTGTGGTCATTGGTAAAGAAGAACAACATATACATAAATAAATATTTTATTTATGAATATAAATAAATGGATTACACTTTTTTTAAATTTGATGATTTAAAAAAATTATAGGCTTTTAGAGGTTCGAAGAAAGTAGTCAATACACTGAATTTTAACTATTTTTTTTTCCAAATATGGGCAGTGGGTGTGATAGATAGAGGAAATTAAATCGTTGATATTTACCGAATAAGTCAAATTGCACTGCATAAAAAAACAAGTGGCCACCAGAGTGCTACTAAAGGCTGGTCCGTTCGCACCCAATCTGTTTATAACTCAACACTAATGATCATGTAATAAATAAAGTTAGAAGATAATAAGCTCATTTGTTACTGCTAACTTCCAGCTATATTTTACTGAGGCATTGCTAAGTGGCCAGTGGACGACCACAGCCTCCTTAATAGCAGACGCCTCCTAGGGTGGCCTAATTACACCGGATCTTTTCACACTGGGCAGCCACAGCCTCTCCGATCCGAGTTGTCTTAACGCTCGCCAATCTGCCGGTTCCGCTCATGAATATTCATCGTTGGCGATTCTATCTCTCCACAGGCGCTCGTGTATCTCCGCATCTATTAAGTGCCTACAACAAAATGGCCGATCGGAACACGGCCCCGAGGATCGTTAATAGCCTGGTAGAACCATTTTACCGAATGGCTTCCTAATGAATTATGAGCTTAATAATAATATCCTGTTATTTCGTTTAAGACTGATTAAGGAGGCAAAGGCGTCGCACAGTCGACTTCTTCGAGACTGTGATTGGTCTTTGTAGACTCAATCAATCCGTGAAAGGGAAAATACAACATAACTAAACTATCAATGGCGTAATAGGTAAGAAACAGGAATTTTCAGTGGTAGGGCTGGACTCACTCAGACTCATGCGGGAAAATGAGTAGTTTTTTAAATGATAATGAAGTAGCGAATCCAATCTAAAGAACAGAAAGATGACCTCGATTTTCTTTTCATTATAGTAGATTTTTGCATTAATTTCTTCTTTAATCATTAACTAACCGTATTTTTTGAAATATACATTGTAGCGACCGCTAACTACATAAGATAAATCACCTATACTCTATTGTATATATATTGTAAAGAAATGTAAATAACATTACCAAAATATAAATCATTGTAAATATGGTAAACAATAAACATGCAGCTAGGAGCCAATTAGTTATATGAGCTGGGTCACCAGCTGTCAGTAGCAGGGTACTAGACAACCCGCCGAGAGACCCTTACCCGGCTCACGTCTCTTTGTCAGAGGACAAAGAAAACCACATACTCAACGGGCATTGGGTACTATAAAAACAGTGCTGATTGGCTACTGACACGGAGCCAGCTGGCTATTTAAGACCGGTGGTTTGGGGCCTGTATATCGTTCTCCTGGGAACTAACTGGCTCGTGGCTGCTCTGCTTTAAACTCTGAAACTTAGCTTCTTCACTATGAAAACCTCTGCATCTCTCTCTCCTCACCTCACTACGTTTTAGTGCGGCGTTGTCAGACCCCACACCTTCCTAGTGGGAATCTCTGCCTTCGCCTCGCTAAATCTAGCACCTCCTTGGGAGAGACCTCTCCCTAATGGACAACGGTTGTCGTGGCCCTCAGATACCGAGTGTGAATTCGAGGTCATTCCAAGACCAAACAAAATACCTACCCTATACCTCTTCTCCTGAACATAGTGCATTGTCGGGGCACATACCTATCAAAAATGGAGTCAGATAGTAAGACCGTCATGAAACGATTGCCCAGGTTATAAACTTAATCAATCCTCACTTCGCCACCAGGGCTAGGGTAACCAGGCACCCCTCTCGTGACGACCCGACATACACAAAAACGAAATTACATTTGGTGCTGAGAATTTGGTAGGTGATGTCCGGAGTCCTGTCTCCGTACATATACTATGTTATTATGTAGTACATATTAAATGATTAGTAAAAGAAACTTATTGAACAAAAAGTACTCCATTATAATTTGTTAAACTATGCTGGTCAGTGAAAATCACTATGAAAAAATAATTTGCACACCTGAAATATTTATTTTAAAAAAAATCTCATTATAAGTCGATAAATACGCACTTATATTGTGGGCCTCAAAACATTTTTTTAAAAAGGATTTATTTATAAATTTGTTTTTGTAGTTTTATCTTGGATGACTATTCGACTGCGGGGGAAATGTGATAACAAATCTTTAGTGAGCTATGACTTGAAAATTCCTCAAGAGCTAGAGAAAATTACAAAGTATAATAATTATTAGCAAAGGAAAATAATATCGTGGAAGAGTGAGGACTCAAACCTAGTCCCTCCACAACGTCAGGTCGGGTGCTTAACCAAATAAGCTCGTCCGGTACGAGTAAAGGGCCTTAGCAATTTGAATCTCCTTTTACTAATCTCTCGCAATTACTACAAAAATGTATATTATTTCTTTGGCTAGTAATTACCACTAATGACAGTGTAATCTATACAGAAGCAAAACCGATCTTTTTGACATTTCAGATCGATTTAACCATTTCTGACATGACCATTATTGTACTGCAGGCATAAAGGCAAAATAATGTCCAACGTTTGAAAGCAAAGCCGGGAATTAAGTTGTTAAACTCGATTCCCTACTTTCTAAAGCCGGTTTAAAATTTTACCATAGTAACATCTAGCTATTAGAAACGTGAAAGAAGATCTTTGGCCAGAACGAGTATAAAAACGAGACGTGATAACCCCTCTCTCAAAGCAGAACTATTTTATTTGGGCCTTCAACTTAATGGGATTCTCATTTCAAGTCATGCTAAAATACGGCTATTCTATTTATTTTTTCAGAGACATAAGTGAATCGGTTAGATGAAAGACCATAAGAAATGGCCACTTTCCTCCTTAAAGAAGTATTCTGACCAATTGTCGCCGCAATCGCAAGTGCGTCAGATCATCACTTATTTTGCCTGTCTCAATGTCGTAAAATAACTCAATCTATCTGACATTTTAAACGTGAATTCCTAGAAACCATTTACGATTTAAAACTCTCGAATTTTAGCCCTGTTTGATGATACATGCACGCAAGAATAGTTTCAAAGATATCCAATATATTTATATTGATGTTTTAATTATTTTTATTTTTTTATATAAATATATATTTGTTGAAAAAGGAATATTCAGTGACCAAGATGGTTTAACAAAAAATAGTATGTTTTCTTCAACACCATTTACATAATATGTCTTGAAAAAGCTCAAAGCATTGTACCTTCACTATCTGTGTACTTTTTCGTTTATATATATTTAATTAATTAATTTAGTTCATAATCAATAAAAAAAATGTTCATTTTAAATAATAAAAATTCATCTACTGATTCATGGAGTTGGGCTTCAGTTTTCTAAATAACTTATATATAACTCTTAAAGTTATAAATTAAGTTGGCACTTTGGAATTTAGATTAAGCTGGTTAAGAGATCTCCTTATAGTTAATGATTATTACCCCCTCTCGCAAAAGGCCGTTTTTCTTGAAAGTTAAAACAAAAAATAAATTGACTGGTATGTTTGGATCTTTTTTCTGTCACACAATTATGTGGAATTTATATATTTTTTGTAATGTAATCATTCACCATTTCAATTCTTACTGAATCCAAAGGGAGAGGTTCTTTCTGACATGTACCGTATGCCCCAGTCGTCTTTCCTATGCACCTCCGTCGTAGAGATGATACAATCGATCTGAAATGTTTAAGGCGAATTCAACAATACATCGGAAATATCTCTTCGTTTTTTGACATGAGAAAAATAATTGAAAAATTGGGAATCAAGAAAATATATGGTCCCGTATCTCTTTACCAAACCACTCTACCTCTCTCCTAATAGTGATGAAACAACTTTATTACGATAAAATTACAGTCTGCCTCATTGGGCAATAAGTAATTGTGATAAATGTTTTCATTCATACCATATTTACAATTTTCATTCACTCGCTCATTCATACAGTATTTACAAAGAGCCCAGAGACCTACCAAATCCACATGGTTGTGACCTACCTCGCCTGCGAAAGAGGAAGCGGAGTATTTGGACGTCCCCCACGCTCTTCCGTCAGCCGCGTCACCGGATACGAGCCAGCGGAGGCTGACCAAGAGCGCGAGAGTCACATACGCTCAGAACATGATTGGAGAAACTGGCAATTTCCAGAACTCCCACTGTTACGCATTTATAACAGGTCACGAGGCCACTGCCGTTTTAGTCTCCGAGGAGGATTATAGGGATGAGTGGTACTGTGTAATGACTGTGCTAGCGGATTAGGGTGGTTAGATAGGTTACTATGGAATTTCATGAACTTCTCTCCTAATATTAGATCTCATTCAGCTCATTCACTTCCCACGTCCATTAAGACATATATATCAAAGTATAAGTATTAACATTGGAGAAACGTTTATCTGATTCTGATTATTATTAAGTTTATCTATCATCTAATCTACTTTAAACTACAGAGGTGCAAATTTGGCTTGGATGGGTTGCCGTTGTGTCTGTGGCATACTCCCCTGTTCGCATGTTACATTGGGGCAAAGGAGCAACCATCGTGAAGTCTGGTTTTCGGGCAGGGGAATTCCCTTGAGTCCTTTGTAATTTGGTGGGAATCCTCCCGTCTGGTGCGAAAACTTCTATATTTTTGCCTAAAGAAGACAGATCTAATTTAAAACCAATATCGTCAAAGGCAGTTCGCACCCAGTCTCCAGTGCCAAGAATGGCCTCAATTACATACATAGATATATTCCAAAAAAACAAACAAAGAAATTCGGTTCACAATCGGCACAGAAAAAATTAATTTTAATAAACATTCAAGTAGTTTTATTCATTGATAAAATGATGCTAACTCGACTGGGTCCCTGTTATCAATCGTGAGACATTGGTTATTAAAATCCTTATTGAAAATCAACATTGGTTTGCTAGAGGCTACTAATTCAAAGTTTGTGGTATATTGGTCAATGTTAAAACAATAAAATTTGAAATGTTATTACGTAAAAGTTTTTACTAGCGATGGTCGAAAGTACCATTACATAGTGTACCTAATAGCGGGAGATGGAGCAAAATGATTTATTGCCTGGGTCGCTACCGCATTTGATGAAATCCGTCGTAAAATCCTTAGTCAGTAAGTGTCCAACAGACAATCAAACATTTCTTTTCCAAGATGGAGGTGGAAGTATCCAATTATAGAGCTTTCACTACAATAAGAAGCAGCTCTTCGAATTACTAACTTCTTTCAAGACCAAACATTCCATATAATCCGGGCTGTAGATATGTGGCAGCTCACAACTGGCTACATGCAATATGCAACATCAAGGCAGAGCAGGTATGTGACTTGTGTAATCTCCAATAAACCTTGCATTAGAGAAATATCTGCTTTTGATTAATGATTCAAAACTTGTAAGGGACAATGTTTAACAATTGATCGCAACTACTGACGACAAGAGCTTAGCTTTAGCGTAGTTAAAATTAACACGATGAAATCGTTGGCGCTTACCTTCACCCTTCAGCACCGTTGGCACATTTGACTACTTAAAGCTTATATTTGATAAAATAATTCAATGGAAACAACACGCAAAGATCTAATGACTGATACCGTATTGTCTATTCAAATGACTAACGCATTACGCAAAAAAAGGTACAAAACATCACTTTTGGTACAAAAATTCTTAATCAAACCTATCTATCTATCAAAAATACTAATGGAAAACTAAAAATACTTTGCAAGCAAAAGGCTAGTCAAGACTCGACCTCTAACAGATTACTAAAGATTTCATTTATATTTCCGATAAAATCGAAAAAAATTGGTAGTAAAATAATCTTTAAAAACATGTGAACAAGTTTTAAACAAATTTCTGTAATTGCAGTACAGTAGAGGCCTACCGCATATTATATTCCTGCAATTAAACAAAACGACAAAATGTTTTTTGAAAACCACACCCAATATAATATAGGAAATTTTTTATATTTTAATTACGAAGAAATTGAATAAATAATGACCCTTCATTATTAGGTTTTCTTTTGTTTTGCCATCACCGGTGGAACTCTTGTTGTCGGGGGCGTCACTAGGGGAGTGCCTGATCACTCTAGCCCTGGTGACAAGTGCGGATTGATGTAGTTTATAACATGGACCATTGTTCCATGTCGGCATTTAATATCTGACTCCATTTATGATAGGTATGTGTCCCGACAATACACTATGTTCAAAAGAAAAGGGTACAGAGGTTGCATAAAGGATAAGACCGGTTCAGAGTTCAAGTGGGGCACGGCAGTGTGGTAGGCGTGAGGCGTCAGGTGGTCTCAAGACTGTGAGACAGCGTGACGACTCATAGGACAGCAGAGAGAGAGTAGGGTTCAGTCCTTAATTCCCTGGACTTTATATACCATATCCCCTACCTCGTGAGAGGTGCAGTTGGCTGACAGGGGTATGTTTTACGATACGCAGGTGGCCAGTGCCTCTTAGTTATATGACCGTTGGGATAAAAGGGTGTGTTTTTTATGGCTGCTAGGGTCTCACCCACTCAGGTTATTTGACCGTCTGTCGGTGCCCCTATGTCTGCCTGGCTTCCTACCACGTGCCGCGACCCTGATTTATTCAAAGAAACTTACTTTATATTATAATACATTACTAACCCGAGTGTAGGGTGATTTACATATATTTAGCGCTTCGCTACACTTGTAAAATATGAAACTAAAACAGAACTGGGAGCTGACAAGAGCGTGTAAAAGTGCCATAAATATGACGGAAAACCTCTTATACTAAAGTGAACATTGTCGACTCCTGGTCACTTCGTTCTATACATTATTTTGATAATATAACAGAAATGGTCATTACCTCGAAATACCTTAAATAGACACATTATATAATTATACAGAAACTTCTGCAACAAACTGCAGAATGCCCACAGCTGGCATAACCGGTAGCGATCCGCATTAACTTGGAGATATTCTAAGTCAAGTAATGTAGGATATCATACCTGCTTTTATAGAAACAGCACATTCGCTAGTTTGGACCTTCTTCTCTGCCAATAACGAATGAAAGACAAAAAATAAACCTAAGTTAAAGACGGGAAGTATATGATAGTATCTACATTAACATTCAAAGCACTGCTGATGCCCACTTAGAGGCGATGCCCGGCTTAAGTGCTTCTATGGCTGCTACAAGATTGTTCAAATCCAGTACTGGTTATTGGCTATGTTCTTGTGAAGTTTCATTTCATCCGGCATTGCATAACATATTAGTGTGCTCTATGGAAGGTGGGCCAGAGCCATGCTGTGGCCTCAACGGTTGTATTCTCAGGGAAGTAACGTTAATAAACCATAATCGACTACAATCAAAGACACGATTAGTTCATATTTGATTGGATATCCAAGATAAATATTTCAAAACGAGACCTCAAATCTCTCCAATGTGACTACACAAAATCATTAAATCGCAGTCCAGTTGATTGTCTTATTTTACAAATTTAAATGAACTAACCTCAATAGATAAGAATACATTTGTTGCGACCACTAACTACATATGATAAATTACTCACTACCCCATTGAAGCGAGTTTGTCATGTATATATTGTAAATTAGTTAAATACACAAATGTAAATAATATTACCAAACCACAAAGTCATATCAGTGTAAACATTGTGAAAACTGTTTGACGTAGCTGCAGTTCACAGGCAGCCCCTTGAGTACCCGTGCAAAGCAGCAGGTACCATGCAAGCCGATTGGCCAAAATTTAAAAGCCTGCAGGTTGGCTGCTTCGGGTTATATATACCCTCTGGTTTTAGTGGACAATTCTATTTGGGAAACTCAACATTACTATTAACGCGGGTAAGACTGACTGCGTAATTTTCTCATTTCAGAAGGGAAAGAAACCATGTATACTACATACACTGTAGGAACGCAGCAAAACCCTCCAGCAAACATCCTCGTATATCTGGGCTTTAAAATGGACCGTCACCTCCGTTTTTGTGGCCATTTGACGAGGAAGTAGAAGTAGGCACGCATGAAGTCTTACACACTTACTGACCTCCACCAATTTATCACTGCGCCTCAAGATCATGATTTATAAGAGTGTACTCAGGCCTGCTCGGCTGTACGGTGCACCGCTTTTTAATCATCTGACTGAAGTGACTACGACAATTACAAAACATACCTATCAGATATGCAGTCAGATAGCTTAATAGTAAGAACGTCACCAAGCAATCGTTCAGGTCATAGACTACTCAACTCTCTCTCCGTCATCAGGATTATGACAACTGGACCTCTTCGTGACGACCCGGCTACATTTTTGATTAGTGAGGAGGGGACCGAATACAGTCCTGTATTCATACAAATAAAAATATAATTTTTCTTGGACTTGGCCCCCTTAGAGTAACACAAATGAGCATAATAATTACCTAAAATAAATTACATAAGCGTATATTCCTATGCTGAATTAGACCTTGTCAGTCAAACTTACTTTAAACATATTTCAGACAAATCTGTTTTATTATTCTCTTTTGGAAATATTCTTCAATTTAACCCCCCCCCCTTCCCCTACCAAAAAAAAACCTCCCCACTCTCCTGTGGGTATCTTACAGGCCTTCTTACCGATCGTGGGGAAAATCCTTGAAAAAATTCTCCCGAAACGCTTTGCAAAAGAAATTCTAAACTAGCTAGTCTTACAAAATTGAACTCTGGGAGAGTGTCGAGACTTGTTTATGCTTTCAATGGTTGTTTATATGTATTTTTTTTATTCTTTAATTAGTCAAGAAGATGCCTGAATAGGAGGAATCTTGATGTCAGGCATATAAATAAAATAAAAATATAAGCAATGGAGGGACCTAATGCTTTTTTTTTTTTTATAATATTCTTTTACTCTACCTTTGACATAAATATATCAGACGCGTATTGAAAAAAAAAAGAAGCCATTAATGTGATTCAAATAGATTAAGAATTCTAAAATACACAATTATGCCAGATTACCTTTGTGGCTACTTTCCAAAGAGGTTAGAAAGCTTGATTGAAGGGGAGACTTGACATCGTTATTTTCCGTTAAGTATGATACTTAAAAGGCCGTCATCTCAGGACGAATCCACAGAGCAGACAGACTGAAAAAAAAAAGGAAAGAAAATGGCTGGTGGAGAAAAATGGCAGTGACATAAACCGCTAATGGGGCAATTGATATTTTTCTACTTCGTATCGAAGATTTACGCTTTTTAGTTATGGTACAGAAAAAATCTGCAAATGCATATAGATAATTTTCATTTCATGTAATAAAAACAGAAAAACAAAGGATATTATATCTAAAGCTAACGACAAACTTAACATTTTCTGTTGTATGCCGTTTGTGGGCACGTAAGATTAAAGAAACAATTCATATATTGAAACCTACCTCATTTTTACCATTTCTCTTTCTACTTTATTTGATCAATTTACCTTAACTAATCTGGCAGGTCCGTCATGAGATCTTTAATTCAAATTGTTTTATGTCTTTGACATAGGAATTTATCCCGATTGAATCGCCCGATCTCAAGGCTAATGTTGTAGTCATTAATAAATTGAGAAACTAGGAATTGTGAAATATATTCAAATAAAATGGTTATAACAAATAATTATAATTTACATAGATTATTGACAAAAGTATAAAAAAAAATATTCAATTCCTTTTAATTTAGGATAATTACTACTAATTACAAACATGAATTTGAGCTCAATTTCTTTTAATGGATCCATAATAAAAACAATATTAATATCACCCAATCGATGATCTTCCTGTAATCCAATCAACGTTACTTTCTGCTGTTGGTTCTTCTCCTCTCTTCCTGTATGGTACCGCCAATTCAGGAGCTTGCTAAGTCCGCTCGGTGGTTGTGCTAATACTGACCTTTTATCTCATCCCCACTCCTAGGAGTACTGAGTACCAGATGTCAGGGTTCCTGGCCATTATATTCTCAAATATCATGAATGTTACAATATATATGACTTACAACCTGGAAAACATACTAATGGGGTAAGACTCTACCCTACGGGGGGGAGTTAAGGAGAAATAAATACAACATGTCCGATATTAGTGTTAAAGTCGTAGTTTGAAAAGTCACCAAACCGCTGAATGACAGTCCCGATGAGGTAACTTTATGTTGCTTGCTTAAGGGTGGGTTCCCCAAAGGATTTTTTTATTCTTGCTCCAGGAGAGTAAGCTAAAAATATTGTTTATAATCAAGCTTTGAGATGAATTAATATTATTATTTTGGGTTAAAAAAAACAAACGACGATGATGCAAGAACAAAGAAAATATAATCGTACTTCAAAGCCCACAGGATCCTCGTACGATTTAAATGCTAATTGCGGGCACCACAGTAGGTAGAAGTACAACTTATATCCTGTGGGCAGCCAGTCTGTTGCCCATCTTCACCCACTGTATAGTCAATCTAGTCACACAGAAATTTTTTAATTTAATTTAGAAAGAGGGCGTTTTTCAAACAAAAACAATCGTAACTATATTCTATATTTAGAATGTAGAAAATAAATTTTCTGAAGAAATCAATGTTTAGGATATACAGGCATCATCAGGACTATAAGATGTTATTTCATCACTGAAAAGGCAACTTCGATTTAAAAAAATGAATAAATTTTCACGGGGGGAGAAATGAGAATGTATTCATTTTTTTTTTATCATATTGCTTTAAAGTTGTCTATTATTGCCGGAGTCAGTGAAGATTATTTTGACCCTCTAGCTACAATAGGAAAGTAATTTTTGTACGACTCATGGTATATAAACAGAAATAAGTGAGTCTTATTTCAAATTACGATATCTTTTTTAAAGTAAATGTATTTTTTATTTAATCGACAAGCTGTAGAGCCGGTTGGGGACAGCTAGGCAAACCCGCACAACCTCACACCATTGCATAACGTCTGTAAGGGGAGGTGCGCATTTTTGTTAGTAATAATATAAAAAATAATGTAACCGTAATACTATATGATAAAAACAAACTGAAATATAATAATAAAAACAAATTTGTTTTATTTATTACCTTCATGTAGTACTTTTTTCTGTATACCCCATAAATATTGTACACTTCATACATTGGGTATTTACAACTTATATGTAGTAGTAATATTATCAATAATTTCAGTGAATGTAAATGAATTTAATGAGCTCAATTTTGCAATTTAAATCAACTTATCACAAATTTTTTACTTTGTAATATGGTTAAAAAAAATGATCTGATTTTTAGTTCTGACATTCTAGCAAATTATGTAAATTATAATGTAACTATTTTCTAATCATACTTAGTCTAATTTTTTAAAATCTAATATTCCTTTTAAATTAATTAATTTTTTTTTTCAGTTAAGTTTTCTGATATCATGGCATTATCTGGTGCATTCACTACCGCTGCAGCCTCGAATGTCCCTAGTTGAAGAATGGCACAGTTACTACACACCTGACTTAAATGTATGTTTATATTTCTATGAACTTTGTTGATAGATGTTCAAATTACAAATGGAGGTGTTGGGGTATAGTTTATTAACAATGTTACTTACTACTTTTACCGAATTGAGCTTCCAATAAGTAATTTACAATATACTATTATTGATCAATTAAGTTTTCATAAACAAAAGTTTAAGTTTTTAAAGTTATTAATGATTAGTCAAAAAAAATATTTACTGGCAGAATAGGGATTTGAACTTGGGACTTCACAAATATCCAGTCAAGAGCTCTACCAACTGCTCTATTCCTCCATGAGGATCTTCCCTCTTTTTCTTTCTCCCTAAACTCTCAACATATTTTTTGAGCCCCTTTGTGACCTTTGAGTATTCTTGTTTGTTTAGGGCTAATATATACAGTCCTTATGAGAGTTTGGCCACAGAGAACTGACATTGGGAAGATCCTCACTCGTGCAGGACAAGCACTGACAAGAAGACTGGGGTGGTCTTGGGTTCAAGTCTCAATTCTAATATATATCCTAAATATACTGGATTTCCCTTTGGATAATAATTATCAATAACAGTGGGATCTATACCAACACTAATAATTGACAATATTAATTTTTAAAGGGTCCTGGTACTTATACATTCGGATATGACTTGGAAGACCCACAAAGTGGCAATGTTCAGTATCGAGTAGAAGAGAGGTACGCCAATGGAACTGTCATCGGCAGCTACGGTTTATTGGAACCTGACGGGAATGTCAAAGTAGTAGAATACATAGCAGACCACTTGGGTTACAGGTTATTATTTTTATTTTTTTATCATTGTTGAAGAATTAATATAAACAGATCAAATGTTTTCGAAATAATTAAAACAATTTTATTTTTTCAGAGCTAAAGTGACAGGAACCCAACAAAGGTACCCAAGATATCACCCTCCGAGGACATCGATTATTGAACAATACCCTAGTTCGATAGACAGCCAGGCTCAAAGGCTCAATGCCATACAACCAATGGAAACCATAGGACAGAACATTCAAGAGCAGCGGAAACCACCAAAACATCAAAGAAGCAGTGGCACTGAAAACGTTTATAAAACTTGGCCAAGATTTAATAATTTCTAATTTAAAACAATCAAAAGTTATTTCTTGCCAAAATACAGAATTAAAATTGTGATTTTATAACAGCATTCAGTTCTTAAATTGACATGCATTGTTATGAAGTTTCTAATATAATTAGAAAACTGTTTTAGTCAATTTATTTATTAATTTAATTTATTATTATTATTATTAAATGTAAGATATGTATATTTATTTAAACTGGTAAAACAGTTCCCTGAGATGAAATTAATAAAATAATATAAGAATAAAGTTGTTTTCTAATTTAGTCAAACACTAAAACTAAATATATATTCCTAAAGCTCTAAGAATTAATTAAATTTTAATTTTATTATTATTCCTCAGAAAATTTTTTTTGTTCATTTGAATATCTAAAATCATTTGAAAATCTAAAAGAATGCATTGCATCTATAGCCATCTTCTTACATTGAAGTCATACAACTGATGAACAAATTAAACGTTATTTGTGCTAACGTGAAAACCTAAATACTGAACTGAATGATGTAAGTTTGATTCTCAACTGTAAGGTCACATTTTATTTTGTGGCTGCATTCTTACTCTGGCAAATCAACATATAAGATCTAAAATATGACGATAACTCACCTTTATTGCTTCAAGTTGGAACAAATAGGCAATAAAATGACTGATTTAAATAAAATGTCTTAATATCTCTTCCCTGTGTTTATTTAGTACAAACATTTTCTATAGATCTTGTTCATCATGTACCAGACAAAGTGAAGTATGTGGCATTTATCATACAGTTTGTAAGCTCCTCAAGTTACAGCCAGACTTCACAGACAGCTTTGAGCTACTATGGCTTACTTGATTAGGCTGGTCAGAGCTAAGCATTAATAAAGTAGAGCGTATTCAGAGACTTGATATACTTGATAGGCCCTCTAGTGACTATAGTTAATTTTGGAAGCTTTAAGTTCATCAGGGCCCAGTTAGAACGCAAATAGCTTCACTTTTACATTTGTATTCACCTTTACACGTGAATATTGACAAGTGTTGAGGGTTTTTTCTACCTTATGTGAACCTATCCCATTACTGAAATGTTCATATTCATTTCGTTAGTATTTAAACATTTTCTTTTTTTAATTGAAAAGGATATTGGTTATAAAGAAAGACAATGTATACACATTTGGTTACTTAAAAGCAAGAATAAAAATTGAGAAAAGGTTGCCACTTAAAGAACTCAACTCAATACATCACAGTTCATCCAATATCCAATATCATAGCAGCTAAAGATTTAAAGATGTTCAACAGAAGACAAAGAAAACAAATTATATATGTAATGAATTTATCATGGAAATAAAATAGGTAAAAAGATAGATTAAAACTGTTGTAGAAGAAATATATTTTATTTAAAAATACAAATAAATATGAAGCTACATAACAAGATAATATATAGCAATAGGTATTCAGTGTGACTTCACAAGGTCTTAGAGAAAAGGATTAAAGATGCAAATCAATAATATCACTCACAATCCGCAAGTTTCAGAGGAGCCATAAAAAGCTGTCTATGTATAACTGGCAAAACTGTTTCGATGTTTTTCTCTCATATTTCTTGGTCATTTAGTCCAGTGATGGCAAGAAATTCGATTAATAATTTGTTTTTTATTTTACTAAAATAATTAACAATTAGAACTGAAAAAATACAACTTAACATACTTTCTTAAACTTGATATATTTCATTAAAAAATGCATTTTTCAACAATAAAACTATTTATTTTTTTCACTGATAATTCAAAAGTTTACGTATTTTGTTAAAATAAAATAAATTATCCAATTAAACTAAACACCAATAACCACAAACTAGAGTCCTCACAAGTATCACTTCAATAGTTTTTATCAAAAGTGATTCTTAAAACAGGAACAATTGAATCTTATTGTAGGTACATATGTTGATAGATGTATTATGTTAGTTGTGAGTATTTAACAATTTATTTAATCATAGATCAGAAAATTCAACAACACCGATTGGATCCTAGAAAAAAGAAAAATTTAAATAATTAGGACATAAATTATCAGTTATATCATTCTATTAAAAGGCGTATGCATAAGTGTTCATGTTTTTAAATAATAACTTAAACCAGAGGTTAGCAACCATTTTACAGTTGCGGGTTAGGTCACATTCAACTTTCATTTTTAATCATTGGGGCTGGGGAACAAGTGCTTAGTTATGATTTAATATTGAGTTAGAATTAAAAAAGAGTCCATTTAAAGTACAAAATATGAAACTAACCTGAATGAAAAATTATTTTTACACACGAAAACTTTCTGTTTCCACTAAGCCAAATTATCTGAGTCCACTTTATAATGGCTTTCCTCATCTATTCAGAAGCAATAGTTGCTATGACAAACTCTTTGGCAAAAAAGGAATTTGTATGCTGGGACACAGGATTTGAAGTTATGCTACAATGGATCTCAGCACACTGCCTAATACACAGGAAATAGTGCTGAAAAGAATTCTGCCAACGTGCACTTCCTGAAGACTACGACATAGCCAAAGTTAAGGAAATGAAGACGTTTCAGTTGGAGACAGTTGCTAAGAGCCATAGCTAACGGACAGGGGGCAGATCCCAAAGGACCTGGATAAATGCATCTCACAGGTATGCTCCCCCACACCCCGGCTAACTGAGGATGAATATACAGTTCTCACATCATGTGTTAACAACACTTCAACAAGCCCTATACGCAGAACCAGGTAGGACATCACTCCCCAAACGTCAAGCCCTTTAAGATATCTGAACCATAAGAGATGCACGAGAGACCAATATTTTTCTGTGTTTTATTGGACTCCTGTGGATCAAATGGCAGAAATGCTAGCACATGGTATAATTTTTTTATTGTGAGGCAGAAAATTGAACATACGTATTTTGTAATCCCTATCCATCATATTACACCATTATTGACTCCCTTTAAGTTGTATGGCAATATCATGAAGTATAGATATAAAATATTTTTTTATTTTATGTGATATTGGCTAGTGGTGGAGTTTTAGATTTAAGAAATGAAATGACCTCTCGTTCTCCAGAGTTTTATTAATTGGCACAACGTTTAATTTTCAGAGTAGGTCACTAAAGCCCATGGAATTGACAACACTCTTCTGATAATTACAACCAAATTACTCTTGTTTTTTTATATTTTAATCAAATTCACAATAAAAGTACTGAGAATAACATGTTTGGTGAATTAAAACACTTTGTAACAAGACAATTCATTTGATTTCTTATTTCCTGAAATTTACTATCCATATTATATTTACTTTTTAAATGATTGAACCCAGAGATCTCAACTAATGAAAGTATGGTCACAAGCCACTAAAAATCTACATGGGGGCATTGCTAAACCTCTGGCTTTCAAACGTTAGAATATACAAATTCCTAATATTTCTATAAAAATCAATTTTATTAAATTAAATATTTAAATAGATACAAGCCTAATGGATTGTTTATTTTCAACTAAAAGAAATTAGTTAATATCACTTCTAATAAAACTTAAATTTAACTCAATTTTTTAACAAATAAGTAGAACTCACCGGTTCTCGCAAGGTTGCTGCATAAAAATGGCGCTTGCTTATCTGAAAAAAAAAATACATGAAAGTAAAAAAGGAAAATTAAAAAAAAATTAAACTAGTGATGAAGATGGAGTAAAAACTTCAAAAATAAAAAACTTACAGGTTGGCAGTAGCTTTTATCCTGAAGAACTTCTTCTACGTCCTTTTTTTTTATTGGGTCTTCGGTTTCATGGATCAAGCGATAAACTTCAGAAGTTGACATATCCATTTTCGGAGGAAGATACTTAGTATAGTTAACACTGATAAAAGAAGAACATAATAAATTTAGCCCAAAGTAAAATTTGCAAAAAGACAATATTTTCAAGTAATTTTGTTTACGAACCAAGCATCTATTTAAGTTTTGTTTAAATTTTTAATAAAAATAAGATATTATTTTGTTTTCCTTAAGCAGGATCTAGGAACCTTTTTATGCTGTAAGACCACATTAAGCTGGCTACAAAAATAAAAATAAAATAATGCTGCACTAAATTAACTGAAGTTAAGAAGTTTAGTTTGTTTGGAAATTTAAGAGAGCAGGTTCATGCTGTCAGTAAATAGCACCACTATAATACCTATTGAGATAGATTGCATCCAACTGTTAAATCAATTCATGTTTCACAATTTTTTACAAACTGGAGCAGTAAAATACAATCTGCATTCAGCACGACAAGAAAGAAGACATCATATTATAAAATTTTAACATTTTAGAGCGGATTAAAATGCTATTGTGTTTTAATATTTATTTACAAACATGCCATTAAAAAAAACACAAATTAGAACAAAAAAATGTGGTTACAATTATCAGAATACAATTTTAGTACTTCTTTGTTTTGAATAATTTTTAAATATAACATTATTTTTAAATTATAAGGTTTTATATTTATTTTATTAGTTTAATGAATCGCTAAATATGGAACATATTACAACTGCACACAAACACAATACAATTAATCGGTTGACCCACCTAAGAAATAGTGACTTACTTTTCTGTAGAGCCAACAAGAACATCAGCCTGAGCAACAAGTATTCCTTGATAGAATTCCTCGTGTTCAGCGTCTTTAGGTCTCCTCCACATCCTCCCTCCTGGAAGAACTATTGGGCGCATCTGAGGTGTTATCGGGAGGATTTTTTTCCTGATTGGTATAGTTATAACTTCCTCATCTGGATCTGGTGCAGTCAAAACTTCATATTGATACCCCTGTTAAAAATATACAAAATTCGCATTCCTAATCAATAACAATTGCTAGGCTGAAAATTAACAAATGTCATTTATTCGTATAAGTTATTATAATCCCAAAATTAAACTAAGATCTCGAATACAGATAAGTTAGGATGAAATCCTGTGAATACATCAAGCAGATAAACAAATTATTTTTTAACTTAGTACTTCTTTATAATATAAAAATAAATTTATAAAATAAATAATGTCGAGCAAAATATGTAATATTAAATTCAAGCAAGAAAATAATAATCCATTAATTTATGCTTGACTACTTGTTAGCTTTTAGAAATTTATTTTTAGTGGCTTTACTTACAAAACATAAAAAAAACAACATACATTTATGTAATTTAACATAGTTAAATAAAAAGGAAATGATTAATGTTATACAAAACTATTATAAGCGAATACATTAAAACGCTGATTATCCGAAAGAACATGGGGGAATCAAAGAAACACCAAATTTTGGTAAACAATACTTAGTAACATATAGCATACATTTACATAACAAATCAAAGAAAAATCAATTCATTAAATTATTCATATTCACTGATTTTCATTAATTTCATTTAAAAAAAAAAACAGGGCATTGAAAACTATAAAATAAGGTGAGTATGCCCCAATACTAAACATTAGATTGCTGATGATTGCATTTTTAGTATCGAAAGCGTGAATTTTTTTTTTTAATTGTGAATGCTATTGTGTTGCCTATGTTTTTTTTTGTGTCATAGTTATACTAACAAAAAAAACAATAAAAAAATATTTTAATTATGGGAATGACAACCAAAAAATTAACTTTTTTTCATTTGATATTACAATAAATATATATTATTTTAATATGATTTTCACTGACTAACCACTTATCACAAATGAAAAGAGACTATTATAACCATAGGAATTTCAATTTAACCTTATAAAAAAAATTCTGCGATTGGTAGTTAAAGAATATTTAAGTATGTTATTTCGAATAATCTGCGTTCTGGTTAATGGAGGTTATTACACATAAAGTAAGTTAACAACACTGTTAAAATGATCAGAGAAAACAATAATAATGATTCAAACTACTACAAAAATCATTTAAGATCAAATGTGAACCGATCTAATAAAAAAATGTAGCCAAAGACAATAATCAACCAGTATGAAACAAAATGTTTCAGTGTGCTATATGGAAATAATATTTATGATTTAATTTTATAAAGCATACAATTGATAATACCTCTAAATCATGAATGTGTTTCATACTTTTGAATACCTAAGATTTATTTTTTTAAACGTAAATATTATGTTTGATGCACATGGAAAACAAACAATAACAGAAACAAAGAATACCAAATTGAATCTAAACTATTCTATTTGACAATCTATTTTTTTCAAAAGATTCTCCTAACCACTAGACAGTACCAAAAACAATCAATAGTACCAAAAATAATTTTGAAAGTAATAAACATACTAGAAATATTAATATCATTAGTCTATTATTCTGTAAGGCAATAAGCTATATTGTTACATTTTAATTATATTAATTCACTCTAAGCTACTTAAAAAAAAATCTAAGAAAAACAAAGATAAAATCAGTTAACAATAAATAATTTGTGTCAAACAACTCAGTGATAAATTAAATTTATACAAGATTTTTTCATAAAAAATACACATTTTATTTGTAAAACTAAGCAACTAAAATTTAATTCCTCTCATTCTCAAATGCTTGTCTGAATATATACCTTAAAGCCTTCGATTTCTACTTCAGTTGATTCGTATACTTCGTGCTCTTTGATTTCAGTTTCAAACGTTTCTGTAGTTTCCATAACAGTTTCAGTAATGTTGCCCTTTTTAAAAACAGATTCTGACGAAACTACATCAGATTTCATATTTTCTTGAATGCTGCTCCTCGATTCCTCATGAACAGCCGATTCCCGAGAGATAATTTCTTTATTTCCCAGCACTCCCCGGATGTCTTTACCACCTGTATTAAGCTTCTCATACTGCAGTGATTGTTCGGCTGTTTTGACTTTCTCTTCAATCGACGCCTCGAACTGTTCATTTTTAATCTAAAAGTAGATTTAATATTAATTATAAAATAGTAATTTGAATCTATGATTAAAATACTTTTTCTTTTTTATTAAAAAAAAATGTAAATTTAAGAAAGCTAATCAAACAGCCCTAGAGTTTAGTGTTGTAATCAAATAAGAAGAGCACATTTGAAGAATAAAGTAATGGACTCTCCCTCAAGTGAGTACATGTTCAGTAAATTTCATGTTATGATCCAGCCAGTCTCCAGTGAGTTTTACAAAATAGGTAATCATGAGAGATAATTGTTACCAGGGCAAAGGATTCAATTATGAAGACTTTAAATTATTGTGTTATACTCTTAGTGGGTTTAAATTGTCATCTTATCAGTGAGTATTTTATGACATTTAGAAAAAAAATTCTTTTCTAATTAAAATAAATAACACATTTTAGGGCAATAAATATTTGTTTCATTAGTAACTTTACTACTTCAATGATAGAAATATAAAACAATGTACACACTCCGAGAAGAAAAAGTCAAGAAAAAAAAAAACACTAAACAAAAGCATTAATGTTACCTTGGATGTTTTTTGAGAGGTTTTAGCTTCAACTATTTTTGAAAGTTGCTCTTTTACCGCATGCAATTGAGTTTGAACATCATTCGATACTTCATTTTCCAAAGCCTGAATCTGATACTGAATATCATACAGCTGACTAAGTAATTCGTTATTTACGGCTGTTTTATTGTAGGTTTCAGCACCTACAGAAGTTTTACATTCTTCCACATTTTCATCATAGTAACCCTATTACAAATCAAAAATGCTTTAGAGTATTAAAACTTAAACATTAAAAGAAATTATCATAATGTTAAATTGATCGTGAAGGATTACATCAATGATAACAAAAAAAGAGGGTAGAATTTAAACAGTAAAGTGTATATTAATAATTTAAAGGGCTCCAATTATTTAAGAAAATTACAAGGTTACCAAGATATCTTGGGCATACTCGTTATGCAAGAATAATAAAAATATTAATAATTTTTAAGAATTAACTATCACTATGTTTAAAGAGATTTTAAAATATTTTACACTAAACAAAAAGAAATTAATCAAGTTAGAATTTTAGTTTATACCTCTTCGAATTCCATTTCTTCTCTGACGTCAGCAATCTTTTCTGATTTGTCTGAAGTGTACCTGATATTTTCATTAGTTTTAGAAATGTCTTGTCTAGTTTCTAACATTGTTTGCTGAAGTTCAGAAATGTCCCCTTCTTGTTGTTCTATGAACCAAGAATATTTTAAAGGTGTCTTGTTTTCTTGTTTATCATCAGCGTCATCTGTGGCTGTAACAGCCCCATTACCAATTTCTTCGTTCTCGTTCAGATTTTCATCAATTCTTGACATTTGGCTCTCTAGTCCACGTTCCCTACTCGTGACTGAACCGGTTTCATCGTCATGGAATTTCAAGCTGCTGCCCATCGAATCTCTGTCAAATTCAATAAAAGAATTTCTGCTAAGATTTTCCCTTTCTTCATCTTCGGAGCCCCACCTTCCTCCAATAATCTCCTCACCTTTTTCTTCAAGGTACAGCCAAAGAACTGAATGTGCAGGAGGTTCCTGAAACAATAAACTTCTAGCTACAGAAAAAAATATGCATATTCCTATACTTGATCATTCTGATTAAGTAAAAGGATAAATGAAAATAATAATATTTCATGGTCTGTTTCATGAAGAGCAAATAAGAGAAACAATGAAAAAATGTCCAATTCAAAATTTAGGACTTATCCTAATTTTTTTACTAGCCACATTTTACTAACTTTAACTTCTTTAAATATTTATGTTACCCTGTTTATATAGTATATTTAAAACCACAATTTAGTCTATAATTAATAGACAATATAATCTTTAAGTTATTGTGAGGGCACAGATATTTTTGAATCTACGAGTAAAATTTAAATGATGAGCAGATAGAAAATCCTTTTTTACATTATCAAAATTCTCTGTCCATTGTTTTACATGAACATCTGATTGTTTAAAATCGTTCAAAAGACTATAAATTTACTAAAAAATTGAATTTCAAGGGTTAATAAAAAATAGTCAGTTGCTACAGTGATACATAAATGTACAAGCCTTACAGGCGGGGGCTTCTTAGGTCTTTCCCAATGTTTTAGTGTTGGCCACTCGAATTTTTTCTCAGGTTGCTTAGGTAGAAATCTTGGTGGCTTGAAATGAACAAATTTTGGACCTCCTGTGCCATCTTTGGGAATAGCTGGTTTCTGCAAGAATGTTGAAAATCGTTTATTTGGATCTTTTTTCAGTTGAAGAGCCTCTGATAATTCTTTCTTGGTATTTTCCTTTTGCAACAGCTGAAAATATAATTTCAAACGTTAAAACTTGAATATAACAAATTTAAAAAATAGAAGTAAATTCATTACGGAAATATTAAGTTACCTTGAAAACTTCAGATTTTCTAATGAACTCAACTTGTGGAAGAAATTTTTTAAAATTTATTCTGAAAATATTAATTTATAAATAAAAAATTGTCGTTTCAAATTCAGAACCTTCATATAATGAAGTGATTAATACACTACACCATATGAGAGCTCCTAAAAATATTTTTTATCACAGATTAAAACAATTAAGCACGGACCAATACATAATAAACATAAAACTTTGCCTTGGCTTGTGACACATTACACATTACATAAGTAAATCAGATTCTATTTTATTATTTGTTAAAATCATAAATTTTTGGCTTCTATTGACATTTGTTGATCTATTTATCCAGATGAAACTAGAATCTAATCATAAAATACAGTTTCTAGATACTATACCCTAAAACTCCTTCATCTAGAACCTCTTCATTTCCTGTTAGAAGTTCAGCAATTTCAACATCTGTCAAAACTTTATCTCCAGCAAGGAGCTGTCCTTTCTCTGAAAAGGGGATTTTCTGTTACTTTATAGAAAAAACAACAAACAACTATTCAATTAGGTGTGCATACAATTTGTTTACCATTAACAGTATAATTGGGTTTTGAGACAGTTGCTGTGCTTCCCGTCTTCTGCTGAGTAATTGGTGCTGGTTTCATACCATCTTTTGCAGCGTTTATTTTTTCGATTCGTCGATTTAAATCTTCTTGATTTAATAAGTTGTCATAATGCCCATTTTGTGCATGTGAAACGTCAGGTGTCTGTCGCATTAGCAACAAAATCAATGGGTAAATAAACAAAATATGTAAAGGATAATTATAAAAGGTGGAACACAAATAGAATATCTGACATACCATTCCTCTCATCGGTGTAACAGTTGGTGTCACTAAGCTTCCTCTAATTCAGAATAAATAAAATATAAGTATAGCAGGTGTCAATGATAATAATAAGAAGGATAATGGACATAAAATTAATTTCATTCCAAATCTAACTGATAGGTTCAAAGGGATTTCATACAGTGACAAGTATCTAATAAAACACGGCAAAATTGAGTTGTTTTAAAAATTTCAAACTGCTTAGCAAAAAGCTAAGATGCTTACCTTTTTATTTTCTAGAGTACTTTTTTTTAATATGTTCTGTTAGAAAGAAAAGGTATAGCCTACATTTTATAAAGTCATAAACAATTAGACTCAAGCTATTCTTCTAAATTCAAATTTGTTACATCCGTTTGCAAGTGACTATCACATATTCAAAGGGAATCATGGTTAGCAATGTAAGAAGAATTTTAATCAATTTTAGGTTCTATATTGGCTCATGACATTCAAATCATAAATAATCTATCAAAACAATTGAATTCATATACCCTAACAAGGTCGAGAATTCCATGAAGAAGCAATTACTTGACCGAATGAGCTAGATAGTAGCTAAAATAACCTTGAAGACCTTGCTAATCGGGATTTGAATAGGTGACCACTCTCCTAGTGCTTGTCAGCACTGGGAGGCTCATTGATTCCACCAGGTAAGATGGTACCCACCTGCAGGTCCCACCCTTGAGTTTCCTCCCCCCTCCCTCCCATTCCGATATTGACCAGCTAGCACCGCTTCAAGTATTTTCATTGACGGATTTGTACCAAAAAAAATATGATGGAAGCTACAACATCAATATGTTAGTACATCATTCCATTTACCCCTCTCAATTTCTATTTATTGTTTCAAGTCTAGTAATTTTACAATAAATCCTGTTTGTTACCTTAAAAAAAATACTGTTTTTTCAGGACCTACAAATTTTAACCCTTTACCCTTACTTAAAGTGCAAGTATGACCCATTTATAATTTAGGGACCAATCCTCCCCTAATGACGGGCACTATTTTACCTTGGGAAGCAAACCAGGTTCGTTTTACGAAATAAACTTCTGAAATAGAAAAAATACTGATTTAAATAAACTAATTAAATACAATACCTCATTACAACTAGACTTAAGTGATTCTTCACCCTGGCAATACAATTTTGGGCATCTGTGTGCGTGAAATTTTGAATTGGCTGTCCGTTTATCTCTTGAACCAAGTCACCGACTTGCACTCCACTAAGTTCAGCAATACTTCCTCCTGTTACCTACAGTATATTCATGTTTTAATTTAGGTAGATTTCTAATTAAGTTTGATTTCTTTTTGTTGGTAGTTAAGCTGAGTGGGCTGATCAAGTAGAAATCAGAGAATGAAAAACACAATTGAACTTCATTAATCAAATGACATCAAACTTAGAAGAAGTAAGAAGCAAATTAAAGTGCGATAACTTAGGTATTAAGGTCTAGAACGGTGCCACACAAAGAAGGCAGATAAAGTTTATTCTTGATTGATATATATGGTAATTAAATATTTTTTAAACAATAAATAGAATTTATTAATAATTAATTGTAGTCGTATATAATCCCAATGGTCTAAATTCGAATAATTATTAGTGAAAGATGAAAAAATACTGCTAGAGTATTATTCCAATAATTCTCAATTAAAAAAATTTCTTAAAACCTTTATGTTTTACCCATGTGCCTGTCTGTCCTGGCCATTGTAGGCCATGTGTCTATGCTAAAGACATGACATTTTACAATGTACAATATACGTATTTATAATGTATGACCATTTTTAAGGGAAATTCATAGGTGAATAATTATGATCAGAGCTCTTTTTGTTTCTTTTTGAAATTAAACTTATCTTACATCATATATTGCCATCCCCAGATTTTCTTTTAAACTTAGTGTTTCCTCTATACAAATGTCCGTAGCTTATGCTTATATTATAATCTTTTTAACATTTTTTTTAAATTTAGCATAATTTGCTGGTATATAAATAAATATATATATAGATATAGATACATGGAACAATAAATACCTTAATGATGCTTAAGGGTGTTCCAAAATCAAGTCCGCCAGTCAGTCTAAAACCCCAAGAGGTTCTATTATCTTGTCTCTCTAGATGTAATTCTTCACACATCCTGAAAATTAAATTAATGACTTCATTTCAGAAGTGCCAACAAAATTTGTTGTTCACATGATTACTCAGCCGAAAGGAAGATGCTCTAAATTCAAACAGACGTGAAGTCTTTTATCTGTATTGCATGATGCAAGATAGCACTTGTAAAAATAATCCAATCAAAGAGAAATTTTAAAGGTACATTCCATAATACCTAATTGAAATTTGCTGATTATGTAGTTTAAAATAAAATAACAAGAATTATGAAACAAAAATTAAATAAATCTGACATGAAAATAATCGGTCACATTTCGTTAACTTTAAAAGTACATCTCAGAAGCTATTTAAGATTAATGTTTGGATTTTTTATTTCTGGTTAAGGACACATTAGAGACTGTAACAAAAAATTAAATTTTTGGAGACAACAGTAGAGTATGTAATTTAAGGTCACTGAAGTCAATATCAATATGGTTTTTTTTTGTAAATATTTTATTTAGTTACAATTTTTTTTTTAGTTACAATTTTTTTTTTAGTTGTTGAAAAAGCAATTTTCAGTGAACGAGATAGTTAGGCAAATAAAATTAAGTATTCATGATCATAAATACCAAGTTTTTTTTTCATTATCATTTAATAAGTATAAGGAACACATAGAGTCCCGAATTTATCTTTCGATATTGTTTCTTAACTTTTTGTCTTTTATTTTATTAATATATATTTCAAAAACTACAACTGAGCTCGTTGAGAATGCAAAAAGACAATTAGATGGTAAAAATAAAAAAAATGATGAGACTGCTGATATGTGAATAAAAAAGAAGAATTATTATAATTTTCATTGCAAAAAAAAATTAAGAATCAAGATCACTAAATATAAGCCTTGAATTTTTCATTATTGTAATTTTATTGATGAAAATAAATTAATGAGGCATACAAGTACTCTTGGCAGCGGTCCAAACCTAAATGTCAAGCAGCCATCAAAATTTGCCAACTAAAAGATTTAAAATTTTTTAAAATGAAAAGTATTTAAACTTTTACCTTGTGAAATGTATTCAATTCCTCACTCCTGGGGTTTAGGTGATCACAGCCTTGATATCTTCACTAGTACTACTCTACATTGAGATTTCAGTCTATGACATTCATTGGCACGATTGATTGATGTGCTGCCAAATCAAAAACATCAGCCTCACCTATCGTTCTGATATCTTACATTAATGAAACAGATTCGATGAAATCTGCACATTCGACTTGCCATAATTAGAATCAATTACACTGAAAAAAAATGTCTGCCATGCATTTTGAAAATTGTTATGATCATAACCGATAATACATTTATTCACCCTATATTTTTCGTTTTTCAATACCATAATTGATATCTTAAGACGTTCCATATAAAAAAAAAGTATATTTCTAAACTACTGTTATATCATAAATGGGTCCAATTGGCCCAATGTATGATCCTGGAGTAATTCAAAGGTCATAAGTCAGCTATCTATAGGATGTTTTGATATGGGTCATTGGTTACAGGTGACTAATTATAAGTCAATTATGAGACCAGAACTAATTTAATAGCTGCTTACTCATGGTGTAACTTTAAAAACTGAGTAATGAGATAAAGCAATCTTGTTTTTTTTTCCTCTATGTTTTTAATCACTGTCTGGGTGTTAGATGGATGGCTAAAATAAGCAAAGACATATTGAAGAAATACTTTATTATTAATATTTATTTTAAATAAATTACTGCTTGTAAAAGGCCAACTCCTGGCAACAAATTGAAATATAACTTAGCACCATTAGGTTATTATTATTATTCAAATGAACAAAATGGTTGTTTATAATTATGTTCGCTCACACATAAATAAAGGAATAATTATTAGTGGTAATAACAATAAATTAAACTACCGGTGTAAATTTGTGTCACTATTTTTTCCATCTTTCACCAATAATCATTAAAACTTACACCAGTGGAATTACATACTACAGCTATTAATCATTAATACATGTTAAATATTTAATACATATACTTATATGAGAAGCAGTCTCAAAAAAAATATAAAATTACTGCATTGTGGTCAGTTTTGAAAAAAATACTACAGTTTGCAATGTTTTCAGATATTTAACAAGACCCACTACAAGAATATATAACAACCATGGCCTGAAGACGATGCCTCATTGGTAAGGCCATCAGATGGGAATGTCCTCGGGTTGAATTCTGGCTTTGTCACTATTTTTCTCTTTAACTGATAATTATTTTAAAATATACACCAGTGCAATCTTATGCCCCCATGAAAATAATCACAATTAATATTATAAAACCTAAATATGTTTTTAAAAACAAATGAGTTCTCAAAAAAAATTTATAATTTCTACACTGTACTTATTTGGTCAGGTCTCCTTTATCTTGCAATGCCAAGAATGCCCACAAAAGTCCTATGGTTAAATTCCTATCTCTCCTGAGGTATCATGATTTAAGAACATGGCTATGGGACCAACGATTCTGATCCATAATTCTTGGTGAGTATACGCAACCAATATTGCTTTTAATAGTACTCCTTTCACTTTCATCAATAAATCCTCTATTTATGTCACGGAAAAGTCTGAATACAGCTGCTCTTCCTCACTCAACATTATATATTAATCGACTCTGAAAAAGTTGAAGTTATGACGAACATAAAGTACCTTGTCAAACCTATAAAATTTAATAAGCTATTACTCGTTAGTTCATATTTTTAGCCCTTATCATGTCGAGTAGTGTCAAACTAAAGGTCTCCATGTCCTGATGTGTAACTTGTGATAATGATAATGTGTACTTTTTGTGAGACTGGTGGGTATTATTATTTCAAAAAGTTGCTAAAATAGTAATAAAATCACATTACTCATTTAAAAACAAATGAGTTCTCAAAAAAAATTTATAATTTCTACACTGTACTTATAATATCTACACTGTCCAATTTCTTTTCACAAAAGAATTTTGTGTTGATCAATGGCAGGTTATCTGGATATTGAACAATAACAATAAGCCATAAATGTTGTATAATGAAGAACTTAATTAGACTCAACAAAAATTAACTTTAAATAAATTCTCTTTCTGACTTGATAATTGATTACTGGAAAAAGTTTGATAGTGAAAGTGTTAGATAAAAATCATTTGATAAGTCAAGCCCCAGCAGATCTCCATTTTTTTTTTTTTTTTAAAGCAATCAATTAAGATATATACAATAAATAATGGACCTGTGATCATATTTGAATACCATGATCATCAATCATGGAAGTTAACAAAAAAGCATCATAATAAATAAAAAGCACATTGCTTGGATAAATAGGATCGAAAGTAGAAACATAGCTAAACAATGATAAACTGCTTCAATCTTTATTTATTACATAATATGGGCACCTCAATGATTTATTTACACAAAAGTAACTTATTCTTATGTATAAAACTGATCAATAAACAATGAAACATTTATAGATTATACAATAAGTTATTACCGTACTAATCAAAGTTTACTTTCTCATTATCATAAACATTTAAATCATAAGGAGTAAATTTCTTTTCACTCAAGAGATTGCACTCAATTTGCTATTTTTTAAAAGTTTGTTTCAAATTTTAACCAACAGGTCGTGTTGCATTGCAGTTATTGACATGAAATAATCTTCACTTTTTTATGGACATTTTTTCAGGAGAATCACCTGATCTCATTAATACATTCTAGAAATGATACATTGATTTGAAATATCTGTTTTTGTTTATATCATTATTATTGTTAATGAAAGTGTGTGTGTATTGCAATATAATTTTGGAATGCCTGGAGCAATTTAAACCACTTTGGTACACATGTGACTTACAATCTCGAAAAAATACAGGGGTAATACAACGCTATTAACCCAGGGGGTGGGGTTGTAAAAATAATAGAAAACATAATAAATTATTAGAGTCAAATTGGGAGTCAAAGATGAATAGTGACACTACTGACACCTTGTGAGTCCAAGTTCAGGCCCCATCAGCATGAGGCAACACATCACCCTTTTAATGCGTTAATTGAGAATAATTTCTGTAATTCCACTTTGTAGTTCATAAATTTTCTATCAGATGTCAACTTGAAATGAATTAACCATCAATTGAAGTTAATCATACTACTTGATTTATTCAATGATATAAAATGAATAAATAGCCTATTCTTAAATTTTAACAAGAACCAATACTATTATTAATTAAAGCTTATTACCGGTCAATTTTTCATCCCGAGGGACAAGTTTTTACATAAATAATAAAAAATGCTAGATGTCAACCAAATCGATTATTTTTAAGTGTCACTTGTGTTTACAATAGTTTTAATTTTTGTTAAAATTTAGGTTATTCACTGAATATTATTGCGATAAATCATGCAGTATGATTAATTTTAATTGACGGTTAATTTCTTTCAATTTTATATCTGTTAATAAAGTTAAGAACTGTGAAGGTAGTGGCATCTATTGAAATTATTCTCAACTAACACACTCCTTCCACAGTTTTTGTATCTACTACGTTCCGGAGCAAAAATGTTTTCGGAACTAGTTCCCAAGGCGGAATGGAACGTATTCCGAGGTTTTCCCAGAATTGTGCACCACTAATAGGAACCATGTAAAAGAGAAATAATATATTTTATGTTTGAACCGTCACTATTCCTTACACGTGGCAAAAGGTTTGTACAAAAATAAATATCAAAATTCGTTATAAGCATAATGATTACATTTTTTGATGAGGCAGGTACTCCAGTACACCATGTTTTTATGTTATGTTCCAAGGATTATTTAATTTACTTAGTATGTATTTTTATTTTATTAGGCACTTTGTTCCAGTAATTATAATCTGAATTGCAATTTTTCAAGCAATAAAAATGTTGATAATATTTTTGATTATAACTATTTGGAATGAAAGGATGTAAGAAGCACAACAAATAATAGTTTTTAATGATATACTGTGATTATTATTGTTTTTAAATAATTTTCATATAATACATTAATTTTTTACTACAATATAAAGATTTATTTAAAATTAATTAAACATTTATAATTTTTTTTAAACTGAGAGATTTGATTTTCCTCATAGGTAGATCTTAAAAAAACAGTGTAAAATAAATTTACAAAATATATATATATATATATATATATATATATATATATATATATATACAATAAAATACATAAAGTAAATGAATGTACTTAATCTATTACAAAACAATAAAACACAGCCTTTAATGTTGATGAAGATAAATTAATAAATAAAGTGATGTATATTTATTGAACAATAAAATGTTAACTTTATCGATAGAAACATCAATAACAATATAATAAAATAGTTTTGTGACTGATGTCTGTTAAGAAACATACATAACAATAAAACTGACAGTTAATGTTTAAGTAAAATATAATGAATGTAGTGAGATTGATTACACATTAATTGATGAAATATTTTTAACACCGACAGGAAAACATTCAACGTACTTATCTTAAAGACAAAAGACTGATAAGTGAAAATGGTAGAGAACAAATTTTTATTTTCGAATTATCTATTAAAATTTGTTACAACCAGTTAAAATAATCACATAAAGTTTTAAAAATTCTCAATACAAGGTACATGTAGATATGAAGAGTTCATGTTTAAGAAAAAACATCTATTAATGTAAACATCTAACAGCCAACTAAGAACCATTTGGATTTTTTTTTATGAATGTGAATAACTATACATACATTTGCTAATTGCCTACAGAATTATTTTCAAAACCCACATTGAATAATAATTTTATTAATAGCAAATATTCAAAAGCCGATGAGAAGATCAAGTAATATGTTCGAAACTACTGGGTTATTTATTGGTTTTTTATTAAAAAGCAACTTCCTGTAAATTATTAGGCACATAAATCTAATGTAGACATAATATATTTCCTAACTATTGAGAATTCTCAAATGGCATGTATAATTTATTGCAATAGTTCTTAATATTTGTTAAAATATTTTTTTTTATGTTAAGTTTAAAGTAATTTTAAAGGCTTAACATAACAAACCAACAGTACTGATAGCGTAGAGAACGTTAATATTACAATATTGAAATGAAAACGGTAATTTTTGATGGAATGTCGGTTGTAGGTTGATATAAGGGTGTAATGGTTATTAGTTGTAATTTAGAGTTATTAATTAAATCAAATGAAGGAGATGGAAAAAAAAAAATATACATTTCCAAATAATTCCAGCCCACATTTGTTTAAGTTTATTTTGGATATGTATAAGTGAACACAGTCATCAACATACACACCATGGATATATTATGTGTAGCAATTTCTAATAAGCACAACAAATGAAATCACAATATCACAAACTGGCAAAATATTATAACAAAATAGTTTTGTGCATTCAAAATCGGAAGATAATTATGACATAAAGCCAAAATAATTCTTCAATCAACAACTTAAATGAAGCAATATTAATACAATAATAAATATATTATAATAGTATATGTATATAAAAATATATCACATCGCTACTGATCAATAAAAGTTATTTTTAAAAACAAGGTATGTTTACAAATATTTACAAAACCTTCAAGTTATCAGCAATTAATATTAATTACTTTATTGAAGGGTAAAACTGTGGACTCTCTTTATAATACTGAAGTAAATGATATTTGTATTATTTTTCAGGGTATTGATGTTCAAAAAGAGACATTTACATGTGTATATTTGTACTGCGGGTTATTCAGTAAAGCTTTAGTCTCTGACACGTATCATAAAACCGTCAGCGTTTCACATGTGTCAGGCATTTTCAAGCACTACCATTTTGAAAGCAAGATAGTTTTATATTTTTTAAACACACAAAATTAGTAGGAATGTTGTTTCTGTTATGTAATCTTGTTTTCAAAATAGCAATCCTTGACGATGGCTGAACAGGCAAAGTATTGACGGTTTTATGATATTGTGTCAATAAAAGAATTATGAAGAGACTAAAGCTTAATTGAAAAACCTACAGTTATTTATAATATTATATATAATAATAGTGTGCTATAATGAACTAATAAATAAATTATAATTTTTTAAAAAGGACCGTTAAAAAATTGTGCACCTTATTTTCACTTGATGCAGGCAATTTTATGGTTATGCAAAAATCATTTAAATTATAATATCAAAGCATATTCAATCCTAGAATATTAACAGCACAGTTCTTTAAACATTTCAAGGGTAGAAGTATTAGTATTGTTGAATTTTACTTCTTCTTTTCACTCTTAACTTAGATCATTAAGTTCAGGCTAACCATCATTTAGTCTCACAAGAGAGTTGGGCTATCTACATATTCTACAATGACAAAGTCATGTCAACTGAGTTCGAGAAGTATTTTGTAAATAGATGTAAACGTATCTAACATACATTCTGCTGAAAACATTTATGATTTACAATTCAGTCTCTTAATTACTTTCCCTTATATATTTTTTTTAGATTATAACGAATAATATATATATATATGTATAATGTATATAAATGTATAATACTGATAAAAGACTAACAAACTGTTTTAACATTCAATTCAAAATCACTAAGTAACTTAATGTGTAACCATTAAATTATACAACTAGTGCCTTTAGATTAAACGTCAATATTGGAGATTACAGTGATGAATCACATTTATAAAATGACATTTAGCATTATACGACGATTGATTAACATCAAATAGGCCACAACATTAATAAATATGAAACAATTAGGAAGCATATAAATTGCGTTGACCCGGCAGATATAAAACAAACAGGCTTGAAAGCCCGTTATTTACGGTTCATAAATATAAACTTCAAGTTAAAATACAAACATAAATATTTTTCATAATAACTCTACAAATTATATGGCCAAGAGAAAGGAACAGTAAATTACCAAAATAAAAAATGGAAGCTAGTTGCACTCTTTAAAACAGTCTTCCTCTTAACCACCTTAATAGCGTAATAGCTCTAATTATAAACTCACTTTCATTTTGCATAAAGGTCGGCCATTTATTGTTGCATTCGAGAAGGCATGGCAATTTTTAATTCTCATCAAATAATTAAATAAACTAAAATTTTAGATTGCCCCAAAAATACTTAACGTACTATAAACATGACAAAGTAATTTAAAAAAAAAAAATTATGGCCTTGTATGCTACAGTCCTGCCCTGGATTTTATTTCCAGACAGAATGACCTTCGAGTAACATGAGAGTTAAAAAAATATGGAAGCCCATGTTTAGCCAACCACAAGCAACATGGACCACTTAAATGGTGCCCAACTAAAAAATATATCTCATGTTGAAAAGCCCTTAAGTACAAAAGTTCATAATAACTTATATGAAGCTAAGTAAAATATACAACTTTTTTCACTAACTTATTCAATATTTAAAGCAGAAAAATATGTAGGCCCACTAAACTTAAGAGTACACTTTAGTTCCAAACACAAAGACTGTTAAGCCACCAGTTACCAGTCTTAAAAATTATACTTCTCAGCCCCTTCAATCTCTGTTTATTATAAAATTTGGGCCATCTTTGGAAACTAATACTGCTTAGTACCATGGAAAAAACAATTTTTGCAGTTAAGAACCTCAGAATGTTACTCCTTTTCAATTCCCTAAATCACAAAATTCTCAGAATCTGACAAGTAGTTGTAAATGACATAGAGAGGAAAAAATTAATAAACAAGATTAAAACTAATGAAGTAAATTAAGAACTAATCATTTTCAGTGTCTAACGAATATAAAAGATTCATTTTTTTCAAAAATTTGTTAATCATTTTCAAGCTAGATTTTATAACCTTTGGAACTTTCCTAGTTGCAAGTAGAAGAAAGGCCTAATCATGTTACTAATTTTGACTCTTAATAGAAAAAAATAAAGAGAATGAAGCAAGTTGTACATGCGTATGTACTCCACCAGGTCCACTGCCATTTTCAAACAATTCAATTGGTATTTGTTGAATTAGCAAATATTATATATTTTACCTCAACAGCATTTGATAATAATAATTTTAATTTTGAAGTAATATTTAAAGGGAAATACATAAATTTGAGAGGAAATGTAAAAATTGTATATTGAACAATCTTATATTCGCAAACCCCTAAATTGTGATCTACAATGATTCTTCTTACAATATAAACTACTTTTTAATATAGTTCTTTAAAGCTTTTCTAAAATATTGTTCTGTTTATATCCAACATTTAGTACCACTTTAACCGTATGCATTATATTATTGTTCTCACACCTTATGGGATATTTTTACTTCAAAAATATTTTGGTCCTCTATCTCACAAACAACCTTAATTTTATACCTGCATCCGAGATTGAGTCATAGGCTTTGGAATCCCACAGTCACTCATTTGCCTACTCAACATTAATACGAAAAATTTATTTTAGCAACATTTTAGTAATAGCAATAAAATTATTTTAAAAAAGAAAACTGGTTATGTATACTGCTACAAAAGTTTGATTACATGGCGCACACTTAGATTTGTCTAGTAATCGGCAAGCAACTGGTAAAGGTTAAGCATGTTCAACCTGAGCAAGCACCACTCTACAAGAGACAATGAGGGTAGCATAGCATATCCAACAAATCGATCAAATAGCTTGCTCAAACTATCACGCTTTGGAGACCCCAAAAGTAGACTGCCGAAAAAGGGTGAAGGTTTAAAAAACAAAAAATCACACCACTGTGACAGATATGTATAGATATGAGGTAGGATATTTTTGCAAAGCAAGTTGAAGAGTATTTGCCAAATATCGCATTTAGTATTAGCTGCTTTCGATCACTTGATTCAAACCCATTTATTGTTACATTAAAACCTAACATGCCTCCCCCATATTATAAATTCCATTTTTATTACACACCCCTCAACAGAATTTAAAGAGTTAATTATTATAATTTCACAATTTGGCAGCCATACTGTGCATTCCAAAACAGGCTACAAGAACACAACTAAGTCACACTTCCGGCAAACACTAACCACAGATTGAAAAGAAATTGCCTTCAAGATGTGTTCGAGGCCCAACCTGGGATTTGTATACCTTTGTTACATGTATGCTTACAAGTTTCAGGTTTGCTATAATAAACATTATAAATAAACATTAGTCACCACAAACTCCAGAAGTTTAATAGAACTATAGTTTCACATAAATAATTTTCTCAATTGGAAATTAAGAAGGTGTCATCCATTAACACAGCATAAATTTCATAGAGAAATAACAAGTAAATGATACTAATTTTTTGAAGTAACTAAATTTATCCAAACATTGAAAAAAATTATCACAAAACAAATTTTATGCTTTAATAGATTTGAGGAGAGTAGGTTGAACATTGGTTTAAATTTTTTTCCTATTTAACTTCAAATGTTGACCATAATTTCCAAGTATTAAAAAATAAAGCAAGAAAATAGAATTGGATACTAAGATTATGTCTTACTAATTTTCTAAAGTTTTTCAGTTAATAAATTTCTTTCTGTTTCCTTCCTTCAGATGTCTTATAACACATCACAAAGTGAGATCTTAAATGCAAAATGTACAATAGTAATAATAAGTAATAAATTATTTACTTTATCACCATAAAACAAGGATATGCAAGGTCAGAACTTGAGTGGGTGACTTCCCCCCTTGTGATTCCCAGCTCTAGGCTGCTTCAGTACTCTCCTGGGCAAGATGGGACCGATAAATATCCAGGAGAACTACACCCACTCTTCTAAAGGGTGCACGAAATTGAAAATGAGTAAAAAATCCATTACCACCAGCTAAAAAGGGTGCGCATTAAAAAATATGTCTATGTTACACCTCTGACCTCTGGCTTTCCCTTAATAGAATAATAAAAAATGTACCACAAAGACTAATACCTATGTACAGTAAATTATCTCATTCAGGCAACACCGAAACATGCTATCATCTGCCAAATAATACAGAAAAGACAACTACCTGGATAAGATTCAGTCCCCTTGGTTTAGCAAGCTCAGACACAGCGAGCCGGTAGGAGGGTGTCAGTCTGTGTGTGTAGCAGGTTTTAGAAGTTTCATCTTCTTTATCGAGGGGGCTAGTAGCCTAGAAATAAGTTATAATAGCTATTTCATCAGCCTTGGAATTTGGAACAATTTAAATAACAAAATGTAAAAAATGTTTTCAAGCACACACCCATCACATACCAACACAGTTGTTCTAAAAGTGAGGAAATAATAATTAACATTATGATGGTCTAGAATGGGTTTGGGTAAACTACAGCCAGAGGAACAAACGTTAAAGGTTTTAACTCGTTTATAGATAGTAAAAACCTCATTGTTTGGGCCTTCACCCATAACTGTTTTGTATGAACTAAGTCCCTGGCAAAATCTTACTATACTTGGATATACATTATCATCTTATCTTATCTTATGGATATCATATCTTACAGTTGGTGCTGGATATACTGTCAGAAACCACCTTCTTATATTTCGAGAAGCTAAATGAAATCTATTGTCTCTCTAGAGATTTGAACCCAGAATCTTGATATCATGAAGCAGTTATGTTAACTATTACACTGTATGAGAGGCATATAGTAAATTTAACTAATTTAGTCCATAAAAAGAATTTGGTCTTGATCCTGAATTACTTTGAGAACTAAATTAAGAGATTTAATAAAACACCAGATATCATCCTAAAATTCAGGGAAAATTGCTATAATTTTCTCTAGTAATTCACTTAAGTACTTAATTCACCAGAAAGTGAAAACATTTTTTTAAATGTGGCTCACTGCATAGCTTGCCGTTCATGGCCTCAAAAGTTTGCCCATGTCGGGTTTTGAAGATCAAAATAAAGCCGGCAAAATAATAACCTAATCATGATCCCCAAATTTATGTTTTATTTATTCTGATAAAAATATTTTTGTCTGATTTTTCGACTAATGACTTCTCGAGGTGACAAGTTAGATTGGTATTGGGAGCAACAGCATTCTCTTAGCGAACAAACTGTAGACCTAGCCACTCACACGACCATAGATTAGTTACAACCAGATTGATAGATAAACATGAAGGACAGGCTATTTTAGTGGAAGTTATCAACTTCTGATTTACATAGCTGCAAATGAAATGAAAATCTATTGGGATTTGAACCCAGAAAATTTTCATTTCTAATGTATGGCACTACACCATACATCTGCTACCCATTACTTAACCTCAAATGCTATGCATTGCAATCACAAGCAGTAACAATACACGTTACATATCTATACAAAAAAATATATAAATAGTAAAATAATGCCTAAGTTAAGTAACAGACATATTTTAAGCAAACCCAGACGTAAAGTTTAATTTTTTAGGCTTATAACGTTTTTAGGCTACTAAAATCCATAAATCTTTACTCTTATCAACAGTAAATATTTCAAATTCATAAACAAAATATTCAATAATATTTATTACAATGCATATCTGATCCAAAAATATAAATTATTATATAATAATAATTATTAGTAGTGGCACGCATTCCCACTGGTTTTTATAGTTATTAGCCAAAGAAAAAATATAGTGACAGAACAAGGATTTAAACCGGGGACCTCCTGATCTCCAGCCAGGCACTCTTTTTAACAGAGGCATCCCATCAACTTGGTAGCTAAATCAATATCTTATTTCTTTGGGTGGTTTCATATAACCTCTCTGGAAAATAGTCAGAGTGGAAACATTTCAAAGGACATGTACATGTAAGACATTGCAGTCTATTCCAGTATATGTTTTTTCTTTGGCTAATAATAAGTTTTATCGAACATAAACTGAAGAACATACTATGCACCTGACTAATTATAACAATATTATGTACTGAGACTATGAACGATGAGGCAGAAATTAAATTAAAAACTATATATAATCTGTATTAGGCAAATAATAATTGATATTAACAGATATGGAAGCTGGGTAAAAGCCCAGCTGGTTAAAGCCTCATTTCTGTAATGAAAAGGGAGGTTGTATAGGATGATGCAAGACCATTGTGATTGGCTAATTGTTGGTCATCTGGAAAAAGGAAAAGGCCTCATCAGTTAACCGCTTGATACCTGGGAGGAGGAACTGCAACGAGATCCTCGGTAGAAGTCTGAGACTGGTCGTTGTCAGAGAAGAAAACTTGCTCTTGACCAATGAGTGCCCAAGCCTGGGCTTTGCCCGAAGCCAGCAGAGCGTAGGCTATCGACCCTACAATGTACACAGCTGCTGATATATGAAAGATCGTTTGCCATTCTGTTGAAACCTGAATATTTAAACATCAAGTTTTAGATTAAAATCAAAACAGTTGTATGATTATTAAGGAGTCACAACAGAAATCATGAACAAACCTTGTGTTGAACAATATAGCTTGTAAGCATTGGGCTCAATATTCCAGGAAGCGTAGCAAACGTGTTAGATATTCCCATCAGAACGCTAGCGTACTGCGGTGCAATATCCAAGTGATTAACACTGTAATGGAAAAATATAATAATTACTAGTTCCCACTGGTTAAATAATTACTAGCCAATTAAAAAGATAATGACATACATAAGATAATAACAGGGTTTGAATCTGGTCCAACTCTATCAATCTATCCATGTGACCAAATCAATCAATATGACATGGATGGCTCTTTCTTAGTTAGTCCCCAATCACTATCTTTTAACTTTGGCTAATAATAATAATACTTAATAATTTATATCAAGAATGCAATTGATGAAAAAGACAAACCTAAATCCGCCATAGGCTAAGCCTCCAAAACCAACGGCAACAGTTAGAGATGCAACAATTGAGAGAGGAGTCTCGGAATGTGCTGCTGCTAGTAAGAACAGTGCCCTTGTAACAAACCCTGTGCATGTAAACAGCTTTCGAACCTAAAAACATATTACTCCATTGTAACAGATGTTTTAGGAAACAAATTTTTTTATAAACCAAAAACAATTTAGGTACTAATTTGTTATAAAGGCTATGTTAGGAATATGTCTATTCAGATCTACTGCTGTGGCAAAACCTTTTAATTACTATTAACAACTATTACAACTCCATTTTCATTCATTCATTATAATTTATTTCATTGCCCATTTTAACAATTCTTCATTGAATTACTAAAAATTTTATCTCGTCATCATTCAAAGGTAACTTCCGCTGATTAATCTCTTTTAAGTATATAAAATGAAGTAATATATATTAAATCACAACTGTAAATAACAAAATTAAGAAGCTATAACTTCCTGCTGACTGCTCATTTTAACAAACTAGTAGGTACCAGAATTGTACCGGTAAAGTTTTTCCTCCAAAATATCTCAATATTGTCTTTTAGTTTCAACAGCTTTGATTTTGTTTATATACATATGTCAAAACTAAAATTTAGTTCACAAAAAATGAAACTGGGTGCTAGGTAACATTAAGTTCTACTATAAGTTCTTTAAATATTTCATTAAACAAATCATACAACTGTTAAAATGAAAAACTATGCATTTTATTTGCACCTGCATTGTTGTGAGATAGCCGGAAGTTCTAAACCAGTCAGCTATGAATCCGCTAGTCTGTACGATGATACCCATGGCCAAATAAGGCAAAGCTGCCAGCAGGCCAGCGCTGTGGAAGTCAAATTGGAAAACATCTGAAAGAGCATTATATATAAAACATAGAGCTTTGTGGATTAAATGATTAGACTAATAATACTGCAGAAATTCTTAAATACCATTCATGTAGGAGGGAAGTTCAGTTAGAAGAGTGTAGAAACCCCAATTTTCACAAAAATGTGCAATAACTATTGCCCAAACTGGAAGAGATTTAAGTATATCTTTCCAAGGCACATTCAATCTCTAAAAGTAAAATAAAAAAACTGTTATCAGGCTAGAAACCCGTAAGAAAATAAAAAAATTCATTAATTACAAAAAAAAAATCAGCTGTAACATAATAAATCATTCTACTTACAACTTTGAATGCTGTCCCTAAAGAATCTTCGATGTATTCCTTCTCAGCTTCTGAAATGTATTTATCTCCGCTAGGTGTTTCACTGATTACTATCAGCCAAACTACTGTCCACACACATCCAATGACACCTAAGCAAAACATATTAGTAAGCATAGTAATTGTTTGAATAATAAAAAAAAAAAATTATAATAAAAAGTAAATAAAATACCGAAAACATAAAATATTGAGGGCCATCCGAGCCTTTCAGCCAATGCGCCGCAAAGTGGCAATGCGGCAACAGTTCCGAAATAGCAGCCTGAATATGATATAGCTACTAGACGACTTCTCTCCTCAGGTGGTGACCATTTGGACCATATACCATACATTGCTGGGAATGTTACACCCTGAATTAAAAGAAATTAATAATTAATATCATATAATCAATCAACAAGCATGAATACAAATAATTTAACCCAACCATACTTAATCCCTAATAATAGATTAAAAAAAAAATGTATAGTTATATCTTGTGCTAATAACACAGGGTTGCAGGCTAAATATTTAAAAAGTTAGTAAAATTGTCTGCCCGAAAAATGTTTACAGATTGTGTTCAATACAAGAATTCAGATTTATAATTTCTAAAAACACAAACACATGGTTGAAAATAATATTGCAATTAGCTAACCTACAATTTTATATACTACCTACCTAATTTTATATACAAAAGTAATTTCCTTAACTAAGTACCAGTTATTAAAACATGATATAAACAAACTCTAATAGAACTACTGACTCATTCGTTCAATAATTATGTTAATTCACACTATATTTGTTAAGGAGATCTCTATACGTGTATATGATGTAAAAGGAAACACATTGTTATGGACCTCCTCGTTTATATTACTATTTCCTTACAACAGAAAGAAAGTAACAGGATTCACTTCTTGGTTGTGAGTACAGTAACTCGAGTACCTGGATATAAACCAGGAAGTTCAAGCCGTAACAACATTTTAGATCATACACCAAACATTATTTCAAGTTATAAATTAATTAACTGATGTGAGCCAGTCATTAATTATATGTATTGTAATATTTTCTTAAAGCCTTAAAAAAATCTAAATTCAACTTTTTAAACTTCTAATTTATTATAACTCAAGAGGGTCCTTAACAACCAAACATTTACATAAAATAGATAGAAATAAAACATTAGACATATACTGTTTTTAAGTTCTTCACAATTTTTCCGTCTCAACTTGTCTTGCTCCAGATCAAGTATTGCGTTTATTGACACTCCAAATAAAATGCTGCCTTAATGGCTTCCGTAGAGGCAGTAGACTCCGTCAATATGCAAATATGGTATATGAGGTGATATGATGTAGTACTAAGAAATGAAATAGGAGGTACATGCAAATATGATGTACAAGGAAATACAAAGTATGAGGGTCCTCAAGTCAAATATGTTTGACCATCCGCAAACTGCAACTAATCGTCATCAACACCTCTCTTCTTCTCATGCAGTTCTAAACAACTGACATCTCCTTTCAAGCATCTACAAACAACTGCTCTACTAGTGACTATGAACAACTTAAGTCCCAGCGAGTTTATCAGCTGTTCCAAATACTAACAGACTTCCTGCTGTCACATTCACTTGTTTGAATTTAAACTTTTTATAATTTATTCCATATTAGTTAATATTTGATAAAATAAAATAATCCTTCTCTCAAAATACTCCTTAAAAATAACAATACAGTATATGTAATTTTATAAAATAGTAACAGCACAGATACCTCAAAAAGACCTTCAATGACCCGACCAACGACCAGCATATAGACGCTGGTTTTGGCTAAGAAAGGTGTGATGAGAGTGAAGAGAGCTGTTATCCCAACTCCAACACCAAATAAGTTTTTGCCACCATATTTGCAAGCCAGCCATCCTCCAATCACTTGAGTCAATATATAACCATAAAAGAAAGAACTTAAAACTACACCTTCCACACCATTTCCCCAATCAAATTCAGGAGGCTGAAAAATATCATTTTATTAAAATCATAACTAATACTGAAATTCGTATGTAAAGGGTATTTTTTAAGTTATAGCTTTTCTTTACTAAGAAAGCTAAATAATACTGTGCATATTTCTTTCTATGAGAAAAAATTACCAATTAAACTAGTACCATGGTATGATACATAAAATAATATTTATCATATACTTGTAATCTATTTTATAGGAAGTATCCTCAGTTTTATTGCGATTAAACAAGCGAAATAGAAAGTAAAGGGTCATTTTAAAAAAAAATTATTCACAGAAATAGACACAGGACTATAGTTATTTTAAGCGTTTAAACCTTTTTTGAAAACTATTTAATGAACTAAGACTCAAAACATATTTTTAGTTATAGTTCATTTATTTAAATCTAAAATATAACATGAATTGTAAATGAATCATTGGTCTCTAAACAATAGAAAATAATTAGTATTATTAATATAAAATAGTATTATTTTTCTACAAAAATCCTTTTATTATTACTTCCATTTTCGTACATCCCATGCAATGAGCCGACTACTATTTTGCTAAAAATTTCTCGACAAATTAAATTAAACAAATTACCTATGGCCAAGAAGAGACTAATGATATAATTTCAAAAGTAACACTGACACAACTTAGTGCAATATTGAGATAGTTAAACACGGTTATTTCCATCTCAAATAAGACATATCTCTCCAACAGTAAAAAATAATTAACATGGCTTATACTGCTTCTGTGTAAGTTAAAATTTTACACTTTTTGAGAGATTTGAAACCATGTCTCTTCTCTGAGACTTCAAGTCCCAAGTTCTATATACAAAATAGTTCAAACTGAGCTCCTCCATAACAACATCCGATTACTAGCAGTGAAGAATAAGAAATAAATTTCTGTTTTTGAACAAACAATTTCGCAAAAGAATTAATAGTAATTAATGTAGACAGCCAGTAAAGAAGGCTTCCTAACCAAGAGGTATACACTCTTTTTGGAGAGCTAAAGCTACGATCGCTAAGCTGAATTACATATTCATGTTTAAGATTAAAATGTTGACCACTTCTTAAGATATCGGCTATATTATATGTGCGCATGGTAATTGTGGAATCTCACAGCAAATGACAGATATATTAGTATATTATTAATATTGAGGCATATTATTTTTTTTTTTTTGTCTATAAAATACTAAAGCTTCATACAGTTTATACAAATAATCTAATACAGACCTACAACTCTCATGTTCTGAATACATCATACATTCAATAACAGAGGAGTAACAGGACTATAAAAATCAACAAAGTCATATGACAAGTACCTGTATAATTTTTGTGCCATTATTTAAAAGTATTGTTCTATTCTGCGTCATGACAACAATAGCAACGCTAAGATTCACTCGCATAGCGTAGATATTGGCAAAGCCAAAGAACGACAACAGTGCGACAAGATAACGCCTAGGTAACCATGCCGATTGATTCCTGCTGGAAAATAAAACAGGATTTGACAATTGAATCATCAAATAAACATTTGTGATCCTTCAAATAGATCATTTATGACTTCATATACTCACCCCATATGACCGAACAGTTCCTCTGAATCCCTCCTGTGTTCCATTGTGAGTAAAGCTACTAACCTTTAGAGATAAAAAACAAAGTTCTTACTTTATTTTAGCACCAAATAAAGACTAACTGTCAACAGCTGTACAGTTAAGAACAGTCAAACGGATTGATAAAAAAACATATTGTAACAAGAAGAGGTGAGGATGTCTTCAACATGACTAAAATCTCGACAAAATCGACGAAGTCGGTTTTAAAACTTATGTTAAAAACTTATCACAACGTATACCGACAATTAACAGTGGTAGGAAATGGGCTGACATATCTGTTAGATACACACAACCACCTGCTGTCCACCTCTGCGAGCTTTGTCTCTGATTAGATAGTGTCAACTTGAGCATGTGCGGCCAACAGCTGTTCTCCATGGAGCCAAATTCGAATCCGTCTCAAAAGACGGCTTTGAGCTGTTCTGTAGTTGACTGTTTTATTTGTCATTACTAGAAAACAAATTATTCTTTGTCTTAATATGGAGTCTGTTATGAGTGACGAATCTTCAGATGTTTACACCGAAAGCTCTCTTCGGAAAGAATACTTTTATGATAAGAAAAGTGATGAAAATCAATTCTACAAAGGGAAGGTGATTTTGTACCATGGGCCGTACGAAGTTTTAGATTATATCAGGCATAGAGAAGGAAAGTTAAGAACTATTAAAGGTATTTAAAACATTAATAATCATCAGTGACAGGGCATGGGCTCACTTAACAGGAATAGCACAATGGAAGCTCATTGCTCCTAAATATTGTATATGGAATGGCTACATACATTATTTAAAACTTCCCGCCACCCTTTGATCCCGGTGAATTGTGCATCACACTTCTGTTAGAAACTCGTAGGTTTTAAGGAAAAAAATAGACTTTGATGGCATGTAATTTACGTCAAAATGGGAGGGAATTTTAAAAATCCACATCTGATTATTTGTCAAAATGAAATAATTTAGTCTGCTTTCACTTTTTCACAGTGATAAGTTTTGATTTTTTCGCACAGTTTTTCCCTTGGTAAAAATAAAACAAAAATGTGCTAAATTAAAAAAATATTCAGATCCTCTATTGGCTATTCAACTTCTCTCATCCATATCAACCATTTCCCCATCTTCTTCTTCCTACAAATATCCAGTGAAGAACTCCTGTCCTTTTCTTCTTCAGTGACTACCTTTTTGATTTTCTCTTACTCTCCCTTGCACAGCCATTCTTAAATTTGTTTTGTTCCTTATCTTGTTTACTTGAAGACATATTCTCCATTAATCCATTCCCGGTGCTATGATCTATCTAGCCCACATTCTTTCTTTCCATCTCCTAGTTTCTTAGTCTGATTGCATAATCACTTTAACTAATTATTGCTTTAAAAATGTATATTTTTATTATTGAAGATGGAGCGTCCTAACAACCTTCCAGGCCTGGTAGTGCAGTGGCTCGCCACAACATTTGATGTAGCATTTCCTTACACATACCGAATAAATACTTAATAATACCAAAGGTATTTAAATTTTGGATTAAATCTCAGCCCTCTTGAATGGGTTCTCTCCATTAAATCTCCAATCATTTTATCCTTCATTCTACCATCTACTCATACCATATTGGTCATACACAATTCGTTTTCTAAGCAAACTCCACATAATCTTTATCGTAAGTGATGACTATCTGGTCATCTATGAAAATGACTGGTGGCCAAAAATTGCCGTCAATTGATGGATATATCCAATCCTCAGATCTTCATTAGGTAATTTTTTATGATCGAAGGGAACATTGTACATTCTTTTTGCACTTTTTCCCTTAACGTCCCCAAAGGTGAAATGCCAAAAATGGTAGGTGTTAGAAAAATAATTCTGAATTCCAACGCTTAAGTGGACTTATTTTTACTGAATTACATACAAATATTTAATTTACATAATATATATTATATAATTTATATATAAATTTAATTTATTTTCATTATATGCTTATGGATGTAGGCCTTATGTACACCAAATCAGTCACCCACTTCTAATTTACAGATCTTTAAATGGAAATAAATGAATTTTCTCTCTGAGGATATGACCCTAGATTAGTGGTTTTCTTAAAAAGTATACCAAATGAGAACCCTTAAAACTAGGATCATTAATCAGGAGCTTGTTTTCAATTTTTCAAGTATTAATGAAGAAAAAAAATATTAAAAATAGGCTATCCGATTTGCTTTTATGAGATATTGTAACACCAGCATGAGATTATTTCTGGCTTATAATCAATGGTTTGGTCTTAGAATTTAGTTAATGTATTTATTGCCTTGGATGATATAAATCATCATATGGGTAATACCAATTAATTGAAGTGGATAATGTTTGACTGAACTTAACTTAATTGAATAATTTCAGGGCTCCTTGAAAATAGCGGCTACTTTGTGGAGTACATAGCTTGGGAACACTTTAACAGAATGGGAGTGCTTATCAATGATAAACTCATCTTCACATGCAGGATGACATATTTGGACTATGACGGATTTGGAAAAAATCTTAATTCCAATCGTGCATTCGAAGTAGCCATGATGATCTTAAAGAGGATTGATGCCTGGTATATCATTAAATACTTCAGCAAGCCAGCACCGTATGAATACTTCAGTCTTTCCTTCGGGCACTGAATTAGAAAAAACAAGTTTTCAGCAATTCCCCCGTTGTCAATTACATTCAATCATCAATATATTTAATAATTATAACTTTATGAGCTAATGGTATAAATTAATTGGTACCTGATCAATATGTATTAAAGTGAGATTGTTACACACAAGTTCTGTTTTTCAGTTGATATGTACATTATCTTATCTTCTTTATATGTACATTATATAAAGAAATTGTGATAACACAAGTTGATTTATTCAATATAAAGAAAGTATTTATTTATTTAATCAAACATCTCAACGCTCAAAAATAACAATAGAAAACAAGAGATTGATTTACACAACGATACTGCAACCTACTTGGTCCTACGGAATAGAAGTCTGGAGGAACGCCAAGGTGTCCAATTTTCTTTATATTCAATCCCTGGAGTCCAGAATCCCACACGAGATAGCCAATGCTTTGTTCTATGTCAACAATTGTTCCCTCCACATCTCAATGTCCCATTCATTCTACAGCCATCCCAAGACCTAGCCACCTCCCACCATCAGAACTTCTATTTCTTCATTTTTTTCTGGCTTTTATATTTTCTGTTAAGAAGATCAATGCACTTATTTCTAAAGTTTTAATTTTTAAATGTATATGTGAAATTTTTATATTTTTAAAAGTTTTAATTAATAATATGAAATATCTAGATTGAATGGGATGTCTAAAATCACCATTTTTTTGTTGATATTGCATTTGAAAAATAAAAGTAGAAGTGGATTCAGTGAAATGTTTCTTAAATTTAAATTTATAGTAACAGGGAATAATCAAATTCATTTTTCTATCAAATATTTAATAAATACATATACGGCGTAGGAATTTATGTATTAGTTTATTTTAGTCTATATTGAAGTGATACATTAAATATAAAATTTACATTAAATAAATATACTTTAAGCAGTAAAAAAATTATAAAAATAAATATTTAATTCATAGATATTCAATAATAAAAAAACATCTAATTTATACAATAAATGAAAACAAAAACTGCTTTTAATATTAATATAAATTCATATATCAGCTACATTCAATATATCACTTTACATTAAATAAGTTAATTTAAATTAATAAAATATAATACAAGAGGAAAAAAACTTTGTTGTTAATGTATATGTGAAATGTTGATATCAAAAACTTAACATTTTGTAATAAGTGTCCAAATTATATTACAACTTTGGTATAATTTATGATATTTCACTAGAACATCATAAATAAACAATAAATTAGTTAAAAAACAAAATACTTCTGGATACTAAGCTTCAAATTGTTTCATCCACCAAATCAAACTTCATAAACTTTCAACCTTCTTTCAAATTTTTTTGACTGGAAAATCGCTTATTTTAAAATCAATCAAATTGTGTGTAGCCATTGTTATTCTTACTTATATTCAAACAGTAAAATGATATAAGCAGTAGATAATTATTAATACAGTTATTGATAACTTATTAATATGAAATATAATATTGTTCTGAATCTTTTTGATATAATCTGACCAATCTTCTTATAACAATAGACGACTTCTTATAATTTCAAACTTTGTAAACAATTTGGATCATTCAACATTAATGACCCTTTGTATCCATCGCACATAGTTTGGTAGCCTTGTGTATATTCCATATTTTCCCTTCTTTCCACAACCTTCTCCGAAGCTTGTAATACCAAAAATTGTCCATCTCCCTTTTTCGTCTTGGCATAGCAAAGGTCCGCCTGAATCTCCCGAGCAAGAGTCCAGTCTCCCTTTTCTAAAGCCAGCACAGAACATATTGTTTGTTATATGATAATCGGTGTAAACTTCTCTACATGTTTGCCTCGTCACAATAGGAACCTAGAAACCAAATGAAGTGCTCTTAAATCCATCAATAATATTTACCACTAAGTTATTACTATTGTAACAGTCGATTATTTTTGTCAAGACAAAAGGATTAATCAATAAAAATAACTTTCCCTAGTGTTTATTGATATTTTTCATTATGCTAAAATTTTGTTTTAATACCCTAAGACAAGAAATATTGTCTAGAACAAGATATTTAACATCGACACTATTTTAATTAGTCAAAGTAATAAAAACCATACGTTCAATTTTAATTTATAATTTTAATTAATGATAAAAAATTGTAAATTCTATTTTTCTGTGATATTTCAAAACTATAAATAGTTTATTTTCAAGCAACATCTACAATTATCAGACAGTAACCTTATTATTATATAAGAAGTTTTTATTGTTCTAAGTAATGTAATACAGCATTTCATGCATATTGAGCATCATAATTAAATAAACGAAATTTATCATTCCTTGACCAGGGAAATCACATGTTCATATTTTTTTTTATTATTAATTAAATTCCTTTAAAAATATTTTGTAATTTTTATTTGATAGTAATAACAGTTTTTGGTACCTGAGCTTCATGTAAGACATCGGTGCCAAATTGGTCTGACGCTTTTCTTTTGCCCCAACCCACAATCGTACACATCTGCTTGAACGGTAAATGATCTCTAGGTCTGGGGAGACATGCGATACCTGGATGTGTATCTTGTGGTACTGGCATCGGTAGGTAAAGAAGAGCCACGTCATTGTCTACTGTCTCAACATTGTATTTTGGGTGAATCATTGACTTTTTTACCTGGGATAAATTAAGGCTTATTATATTTTATCAAACTTATAATCTGACTCCAAGGAACTGTATAAAAATATATTACCCTCAGACGTAATTCATTATCATCTTTGTGATTCAAATCATATTCTCCTATAGACACGTACAATCTCCTACGAACACAATGTGCTGCTGTTAGTACCCATCTAGGTGATACCAGTGTGCCCCCACAGAAAGCTTCCTGAAATAAACTATTCAAAATAAATTTAAATAGCCTCATTTTTATAGACTTTTTTAAAAATAAACTGGTCAAATATTGTAAAGCTAGAACACCATGGTGGTAATTATGACAAGTGTAAAATCTTGTGGTTTCATTGAGGAATAAATTATGACAATTTTTTAGAACGAAATTGAGATTATTTGGGTCATCCGCTAAAAAATCATTAAAAAAGCACAAATATTCACATTAGTTGTGTTTACATTAGGCCATTTTTTAAAAATAAACTAGTCAAATATTGTAAAGCTAGAACACCATGGTGGTAATTATGACAATTGTAAAATCTTGTGGTTTCATTGAGGAATAAATTATGACAATTTTTTAGAACGAAATTGAGATTATTTGGGTCATCCGCTAAAAAATCATTAAAAAAGCACAAATATTCACATTAGTTGTGTTTACATTAGGCTATTTTTTAAAAATAAACTGGTCAAATATTGTAAAGCTAGAACACCATGGTGGTAATTGTGACAAGTGTAAAATCTTGTGGTTTCATTGAGGAATAAATTATGACAATTTTTTATGAACAAAATTGAGATTATTTGGGCCATCCGCTAAAAAATCATTAAAAAAGCACAAATATTCACATTAGTTGTGTTTACATTAGGCCATTTTTTTAAAATTTCCATGTAAAATTTTGTGTAAATTGTCCTTTTGAATTAGTGTCCCTGTAATATTTTGTAAAATTTGGCCAAATTGTCCCAAAAATAAATAAAACAAACATTGATTATACTGGGAGATAAATTGATTGAAGTGAGAGAGATTACTAATGTTTTGGGAGAAAGCTATGCGAGTACGAATATCAAACTATCTTGCATTTTATTATATTGTATTGCAAAATTTTCACAATATCTGAAATAGGCAACAAATTGAGTTATCTATAGTCAGGTACATAAATTTCAAAATCAGATTCTTTAACAAAAATATACATTTAAAATTGGTATTATATTCAATAGAATTTTACAATTTGTAATATAAGATCATTGCATTTCTAAATATTAAAACAACAATTTATTTTCACCTTAAATCGGTTAAGAACAGCTACAACCCAAGGCCATTTACCGTTTTGGGTCGGTCTTCCTCCAATTATCCTTAACATATTTATTTGATGAAGTGGAGCATAACTGATGTTGGAAGCTACACCACATGCTGGCCATTTTTCCAAAGTCGAGGGAGGAGGAGCTGGAGTAGGTTGAGGCTCGATGGTATTTACAGCTTGCACCGTAATAGTGGGAAGTTCATTTTTGCTCTCTATTGGTGCTAAAACAAAAATCAATCTTGATTCCTAAATAAAAAATTTATTTTTTCTGGTCTAAAAAAAAATTATATAATTATCTTGTCTATTTATATAATGCAGTATTTATCTACTGATGTTTTGTTGACTCCTCTGGGATGAAATATTTGATAAAAAACAAAACAATATTTATGAATGTTTGAAAAATTTTACAATTATTTTTTTTAATCAAATATTTAATCACAGAGGAGTAAACAAAATAGCAGTAGGTAAATATTTCATTATATCGATAGACAAGATAATTATATATATGTATATTATAAACAATTTTCCATTTTTTTTTAAATATGTTACTTTTTAAGATTTTTCATACTTTGATAACTCGTGGTCTCCAGAGCAAATTTGCTTTGCAACCATATTTCACAGTGACTTCCTTCTGTGAAGCAATAAGCTGTTTGTCTAATAACATCGTTTCCACATACTTCAACTTTTTTGCACCACCTGAAAAAATAGTTAATGAAAATGAAATACAGTAATTTTAGTATAGGTTCCATGTGTGATTAGTTATTGGTCTGCACTTAAGTGTAGTGTGGCAACGGTGATGTTGATATAACATGGTTTAGTATTTTTTAGTTAAATTTTATTCCACAAAAAGAAAATGAACGATTCAAATTTCAGACAAAATTGTCAAAAAACAAATGTTGCCCTGTTTAAGGAGAGCTGTAATGGATTTGGCTTTAAACAATATGATGTTGGTGTTTATTTTTATATTACGATACTACAATGATAAGGTTAGATGACTGAAAAAGTCCTTAAATGTTACCATACCTGTATCTCTGAGTCAAACATGACTTTGTACACATTGTCCATCGACTCCATTTGCTGTATATCCTTTTGGATTTCTCAACACCACTCCTACTTGAACTTGAAACTGAACCTAGATGTTTTGTAGTCAATAATGAAGGAATTGCTATCTAGAAAATTTGAATTGTAATGTAAAAACAATTGAATAAATTATTAAGTCAATTATATTTCACTTAATATAAATTTTTCTGTGGTTGTTTTGTTTAGAGCAAATATCTTAGTAAATCAGAAACTATTCAATAATTAGTTTATGAATTAAAAAAAAAATTCTGTGCCTCAATGCCTCACAAAGAGGCTGGACTAACTGACGGTTGTCGCCATAGCTGGTAGTTGGCACTGAGGTGCTGGTGTGATTAGCACTAGGGATTACCTGTTGATCTTAAATTGGGTTTTCCTAATTGTATTTTTCTCATGGTAATATGTACTATACTTTTATAGCCAGGAGGCTGAGTATGGCTTTAAAGAAAAAATTCTTGGGGAAGCCAGGAATCAAACCCAAGTTTTCGCTGTTAAAGTTAGCATGCCAACCAAAAGGCTATGGGGATGACCATTAAAATTACTCATATTTGTTAATAAATTAACTTAAACATAGGATGAATTGGCTTCGATGAACTTTATCTTAAATTGAATTGGAATCATCTAAGGCAAAACAGGGGGACTCAAGGTTTAATTTCATTATGAAAATTATTACAATAAAACTCATAGAAATGGGGAAGAAAACTCCCTATGTTTATCATTTGATAGTATTAAGAGAGGATGTGTAAAGAAAGCACTACAGAAAATATGATTGTCATATAATTAAAAAACAATTATGAGTTGCTATAAAAAAAATTGATTCTGCCACTACTACTTAGAGTTTGGCTAGGTTGCGGAATCAGCCCATTTCTGTTCATTCTGGTTTATGCTATGGGAAGGTCCAATAAGTAAAGATGAAGAAGCCCACAATCCATTATCTGTAGGGTTTAAACAAACATTCACAGATCACTTGGTGGTTTTAGTTCATAGTGAGGGAAGTCATCAACCAAAACTAAATATCTAACAGAAGAGTGCGAGTCCAGCACCAAACTCTAGTACAACCGAGTTTCCTCTTTCAAAAAATTGTTAACAAGAGTCCAAGTACCGAGGGTGAAGGCTTGGTTTAGTCAAGGAATCCAAATATTTGAATGAGGAGGAACTAATTTATGGAGAAACAAAGGAAAGAATTATCATTAAAAGAAATGGAAAGAAGCAGTTAAAAGATTCTTCTATGTTTCTAGAACTGTTTTCTTCAGAAATCCCAAAATCTTCAAGGACTCAAAGAAGAAGAAGATCTACATAATTTTGTTTCTCCCCCCTCTTGACATATTTGAATAAGTCATGGACCCTCACAAGTCAAGATCAGAGCTTGGATCTCCAAGCAATGGACATGAGATACCTGAGGATGATTGAAGCCAAGATGAGATTGGATTAAATATGTTACAATCAGTACCAGACTGGAATCATTAGAGGTGATAATAGAGGAAGGATATCTCAGATATTTTGGCCACATCTTACTGACGGGGGATGCCCTATTAGCATGAATGATAAATAAATAGAATTGTGGTAGTAATACAAAGTACTAAATTTTATTATTTTAAGAAAAAGCTGTTCTACCACATGAAAAAATCGGTCCGTTTCTCTATCTCTTGTTGTTAATTTTTCTCTATATTTTTTCCGCCTTCTCCTCTTTTTCCTCTTGCAAGGTTTTTCTTCCTAAAATGATAAAATAATCAAATAAATAGAATATTTAAAAAATACTACTCATAATACTAAAAGTAACTGATAATTGTAGTTGAATTACCTTAAGTGTTGTCTTTTGACAAATGTCATGTTTTTTGCATGATCTTTCTCTAATTTGAACTAAAAATCCGTCAGGATTTTTTAAACATATTGACCAGTGGCTCCAGGAAGTAAAAAGAAATGATAAATTGTGCATCCATTTGTCGTTAGGATTGCAAAATTCTGAAACAAAGCAAAAATAAAACTATATTTTTTAGATATAGTTGCACAGAAAGGCATGGAGGACCCTCTCCCATAACCTAGTGAACGTGGTATTTGAAAGGAAAAAAACAAGACTTGTTCGGCTGGTATAATATATGTATTATTTATAATTTAAGTTAATATATTACAGTTGAGTAATATTTAAGGAAATACTGAATGATGTTAACAGTTTTTTTTTTGTTTTCAAATGTTAGTTAAAATTGTAAAAAATATTCTGTTAGTTAATTAAGGATTGTAAGCAAAGGCCAGAAAAATACATAAAATGAACAATTAATTGTATTTTAGTTTTAAACTCAGACAATTTCCCAGTACAGTAGACCCTCTCATATCCAGATTAATGTGGGTGGGGGCGATTCGGATATGAGAAAAATCCGGATATGGGAGAGTGAATTTGCTATGTGAGGGTTGTATACAAAATAATGAAAAATGTAAGTAATCATACATTTATTTTATATATTTAGAATAAACTTAACAAGTTTATATCAAAATATTATTTCAAAGTTGATTTTTTATTTTGTCAAGCTTTCTCGAGCCGTGATGCCTCACCAGTGCCTTATGAGTTTGATGTCTATTTAAATTTATAAAATGTTAATTCCCACTATAGTTTCGTCTTATTACATATGTAATTCTCATTCAAAAAGGACGAAAGCGATTTTTTTTTTAAGTATTTGGCTATAGTCTGGGTATAGGAGAGCCGGTTATGGGGGAGTCTACTGAACAACAAAAAATGTTATGTTAATGCAAAGCAACATTTTTAAAATTACATGAAGTTCACGGGTCGTTGAAATGACAAAATAGACGAAAGGTGGCACTGCACTGATGGTATGTGGCATGAAAATTTTATTTTTTTTATTTTCCAGATTGGCTTCAATGTTTCATTATTTACAGTGGTAAACATTAATTTAAATTTAGTTAGATTTTTAGTTTAATTTATTTTTCTCATTAAATCAAAATATCTTTAAATTGGTATTTAATATTGAAAATATTTTTTGAGAAATAACATAATTGTTATAAAATATATAAAAATGATAAAATCCTATATTTTCAGTAATAATCAATACATACATATTTAGGTATGGTGAAGGTCTATACGAAGTTTTCATTCATTTTGTTTAATGCAAATATTCTTCTGATCCTTGTGGTTTAGCCTGACTACTAATTATGAAGAGAAATACGTTGATTCAAAACTCTAACAAGTTAAGCTAGTGGAGGAAAAATAAGTAATTGTTTGGATAAATAATTAATGAGTATACCAACTACAGCAGGAACCATAACAGGCCCTGTTTCTTTTAAATGATGTCTTACAGTTTTGTATTTATCATTAATCATGTGAAAATTGAAGATTATGATACAAAACTGGAAATTTTAAATCATACATACAATAATATTCTGCTAAGTAACTACTGAGATTTTTTTTTTTTATTTCAAAACCTTATACAAAAAATATGTAATGTACAAAAATAAATAATACAATAATGGAGATACAATTTTCTCCTCTTCCTGCATTTACATGCATTTGGAGGAGTGCATAATATAATAGATTTGTGTTGCGGTTAAAAGTACTTAGTCTCATATTCAACACTAGGTGATGAGGCTCACCAAACTACTGAGCTATTTTTAGAACCTCATCTCTTACAACTATAAAGTAAGCCCTTTCAGAGACTGGACTATGCAATTGCATTCTTTATTATGCATATGAGCACCTGTTTAGCTAAAGGAGCAGCTGACAGGGCTATGAAGATTTAACTAGTGAGGGAATTGAAAGAGAAGAAAGGAAAACGTTGAGAGAGAATTATGAAAGGGAAAACCACAGAATTCAAAAGGAAGAACTATGGTACAGTAGCCACTGAGGCAGAGGAACTTCAACTTAAAGGTCAACAGAATATTTTCTATACGTGTTAATAAGAATGTGAATTTTATATTTAATTGTCAATCATAAATTTGAAGGGAATAATTACCATTAATTGGATAACCTTCAAATGTAAAATATAAACAATACTTATATGTGTTTTAGATAGGATAATGAAAAAAAGCTTAAATCAATTGAACAAATAATTTAACTGTTAAGAAATTAATAGTAACAATAACTTATTCATTCTATACAAGGGAGAGAGCTTTATTTATCAATAAGGGGACTCAATTATTTTTAGTATAACAGTTTGAGTACCAGATGATTCTAATTTTACCATCTCAATTAATAATATTTAACGTTAAATCTGTGTTTCAATAACACTGTTATGATAAAAATCATAACATGTGAAGCTGCTATATGACCTAGATACATGAAATTTTCATAGAGGCTCCATTGAATGTCTGAATCATGCTAAAAATAATAACATCTCCATAAAAAATAATTATAGACCATTTAATAATTATTTACTTGGAAATTTTATCAGCATAGAATGAAAGAAATATTTTAAGTTACAAAAAAAACACATGACTGAATTATTCAATGTGGCCTGAATTATAGTCAATATATTGGAAGCACATTTAGTCTATCACTTTAGTTATGTCAAATATATGCATTAAAAAAATTACCTCCTGTGCAGTTGTTTTGCTGGATTGATAAGAGAGTTCCATTTGAGCTCACCACCTGGAAAAGTAGCATAATTTTCTATTTAAATTAATCTAAATCATTTAATTAACATAAATTATATTATAAATGTCATAACAACATCTCTGGATAATACAAGTGTTGGCTGAATGGTACAATAGCATCAAGGTCCTAGCATAATCACTGCTTGGTAGTCCACACAATCAAATGAATATTATATTATTTGCATAATGTAGGCTATAGGATAGAATATTTGTTTGTAAAGGGCTGATAGCTGCTAATACTTTAATGTATTGTTACATAAACTTACGTGTAAGTGTTGGAATTGCTGTTAAATAAGAGAAGGAAAAAATTTTGAATCCAAGAGAGTTATCATCTGCCCATGATATCATCTGTGCATCATACTCTGGGAAGCCAAGGACCTTTACCCACCGGAACTATCTTGTGTTTACATTCATGTTCCCCAATAAATCTGATAAGCCATTTCATTCTTGGAAAAATAAAAATTAAAGAAACAAAACCCAAAACAGCGTAGACTATTGAGTCATTTCATTTCCTTAAAAAAAAAAATAAAGAATTATTTCATATATTTCCCCTTCATCATCTGCTAAACTAACTTGTATGATTCTTATTATTTGTTTCAAAATGTCTCTATTGTCCCAATAATGTTCTGTAATATGCTTAATGGTCTGCATAATGTAGAAGACTTTCGTGCACCACTAATTACATGTTTACTGACCAAATAAGTTTAAAAGTACCAAATATTATCTCAATTTAGATTGTAAAAAGTTTTTCATTTGAATTTTTTTTCCCACTGATTGTAATCTTGTCTTCTAATAAAAAAGCTTTTTAAGTGTTCATTTCTTTCTATGTGGATAGGGGAACATTATTGCAACATTTTATCTGAAACTGCCATTGAATTTCTGATGATGTTTAGACTTCTGTTGTACAATTACAGAAGACAACATTCAACATTCGAGTACTGCATTATAGTTACACAAGTTGATACAATGACAGTGCTTAGGACAATGGAGGCTTTATTGGCTTGATGTGGTGAATGTTATCTTTTGGTGTGGATTTGATTCTATTGTTTAATACAAGTGTACATATTTAATTGACTCAATTATAGCTTAAATAAGTCAAAATTATAATGAATTTTAACCTAAATCTTTATTCAAGTAAAATGGAGCCTGGAAGAAGAACTAGCTCAAGGAAGAAGAGTTATAAGTATTTGCATCAATATTTCTATCAGGTGTATAAGTGTATCCTGCACTATTGAAGCTGGTGCTAGTAAATATTGTGGTGTTAGGTGATATTAAAAAAATAATCAGAAAAACTGTTAGCTTACGACAAACTTTATAGGTATAAAATATCTATTTGCTAAAATAATAATGAAATATTGACATATTAAGTGAGAAGGTATTTTAATATATTCTGATTCTGGTAAATTTGTGGCTCCCATACATATAGTATAAGGTATGATAGGATATCTGTTATTATTATTTCACATATGGTTTTGGGAGGAGAACTCTAATACACATTTTTGTTTTACTGCTCTTCTATAATTAAAATATTTTTTGAAAAAGTTGTTTTCAATAAGTGAAAAGTTTCAACACCAATAAGACTTAGTATTTTTGTTCGAAAGTATCCATTATTTTTTTTAAGAAATTAAGGATCGTCTCAGATCCTGGCCATTATAGCATTGGGTAGAAGAGGTAACGTTTGAACCTTTACTAGATATATTTTTGTTGTCATGATTTAGGTTCTTTAATTCAGTTACGTCCTTATATAGGTAGATAAATAAAATTATGAACTTTTAATCGTTAAAAAAATTAAAATTGAACGATAAATAATTTTCTGGGATAAATGGATGAAGTAGTAATTGACCTGCTTAACATCCTTTACCATCTTCTTGACAAGCTGCTTATCTAATGAAAATTCCATTCTTCTTTAGATCCTCAAAGATGACATCCATGTCCAGGTCTGTCTCCAGTTTTCCATAAGAAATCTCACACCATCCAGTTCACTTCTTGTGATATTTATAAGTGATCTAAACATTTAAGATGCTGATCGCTTGACAAACAGATGAAATATGATTTAGTTCTTGTTCTCTCCTGATGGAATTAGAATTAGCCTTAAAATCTTCCCCTCTCTACTAATTTTGTTCATTTACTAATCTATTGGTGAAGGTCCATGCCTCACATCAATATCTTGCAGATAATCGAAGACTGATCTATAAAACAGTTAATCATATGTTTGCTGTGGATGTCTCGTTCCCCTTTTCCTCATTACCGTTATTATTCTTTTTTTTTCATTTATCTTTAAGAAGAGTCTCTTTTTCAGTTATCTCTAATCCAACAAAGAGACTGATGATGAATGTGGATCTTGTCAATGATTTGATCAATCAATAAATATGTTTATTTAAACCAATACACTGGCACTGTACACAAATTTAGAAACAAAGGTAAAAACAAGATTGAAAACTGATAATAATAGTTTAAAAGTATTAATGTGACCTTGGCTTGAGTCGCTGCTGGATAGGTTGACCTAGATGGTAGGAGACTTCCCCCTAAGATAATTGTTGGCGGTCAAAATATCTCTTTATAAGCTGTTCTTAAGATATTAAGAGGGATTCCAAATTCTAAAACAAATTGGTTATTCCTGATTTACCACGGTGTTCACAGTGCTAGCCAGAGTATTTTATTCTGAAGTGTTTGAAGCTTTGTCCTGATTGCTAATAATGTAATCCCATACAGGACAGGCATAAGTTGGTTATATTATATTGTTACATATTATTTATTATTATATTTGTTACATATATACCAAGGCATTGGTAATATGAGTGTCTTGTAAACTAATGTATGAGTATGTTTTTAGTTATGCGTGTGTCTGTTGACGAGCGAGAACTGTTGCAGGTGTTTGTTAGCTTCTTGTAGTTTGTAAGTTGTGTCTAGTTCCTAGGTTGCAGTGCAAAGGTAGCAAACACCATAGTGCGGAGAGCGAACATCAGAATCCTTAGTGTTCGAATCGATTGGTGGTTTACCATCAATTTGGCACTTTCTTAATCTATTTTGACGTTAGCTGCGCAGTGTGAAAGTTTTATTTCACACTTTGAAGAATCAATTTATAACTCCATTTTTTAAACCAGGAAGATACTTGGTTGACTGACTCTTGAAGTTCTGGAAAGGAAGCTTTGTCAATATGGAAAATATAAGATTTCAGTTTTGAAGTTTCGGAATGGTGCTATGTATGACAGGAGGTGTGTTTTATGCGCCTGTATGTTAGCTGTATGAGAGAGCATCGAAGGGTAATCCGATGGATGAGCTACATTGTTCTATCGTCGAGATTCTCGCGGAAGGTTCATTTGTTATGTTTATTTAACCAGATCATCTCTATCTTCCGAGTTTACGATCTTTATGAACTGTGCATTATTAGTTGATGCAGTGGCCTCACAATTTGTATTAACAATTATACCTAATCTATGACTTCTATCCACTGAGTAAGTAGCGCGGGTTATCTCTCAAACTTCTGGCTCTTCCTTCCTACGGAAGAGAAAGCAAGATCGTTCGAAGATGACTGCTCTCTAAGAACGACCGATGATTGCAGATAGTGCCTCAAAATCGATTGTCACGCTTCTAGTGACCATATAAAATCGATTAATCTAGTAATCGTTAAACATTTTGGAGTTGTCAAATCGCCATTTCAAGGTGAAGCTAGATGAGTGTTGCTGCTTGCTGTGACAGGGAAAAGTCGTTCCTTACCAGGTGCTGGTACTTTTCGCATCTGCCAACTACCAACCACCAAGGTGTTCCCAGGCCATCCTAGGTTCGGGACATCTAAATCATAACTGTCGATGTATCGGGCATTCACCCATAGCATAAATATTTAAGATGATATTCCTTATTATTTAATTTAGATGCTTTAAAATATTGGTTAACAATATAATACCCGTCTTCACACTTCTAATAATAATATTTCTAATTATTTGATAGGCTAGTTTGATTTTAATTTAAAACATAATTTGTCTCTGTAACGACCGCTAACTACATAAGATAAATCACCCTATACTCTATTGAATATATCTGTACCTCGGAGGGATACAACACTATGTCCATTTTTTTCCATATTGACTTTATTACAGAAAAAAAGGTTTTTTTTCATTTTATAACAACTGCATGATGTAAATAACAATAAATAGAATGTTCTGGTAAAATATTGTTTCAACATCTCAATAAATAATAGCTGTGCCAATAACACTTTTTGTTGAAAAAAAGTTTAAAACTCCTCTCCTGTAAAGTTATGAAAATGGACATAGTGTTGTATCCCTCCGAGGTACAGATATATTGTAAATTAATTTAAACAGATGTAAATAACATTACAAAATCATTGTAAATCATTGTAAATGTTGTAAGCAATAAAAAAACGCAGCTGCAAGTTAATTAGTCAGAAGCTGGGAGGGTTCCCTCAAGGGTTCACACTCGACCCAAAAGCAGGTAGTGAGTAGCGACCCGAACCAGGCCAACTGGGGCTGCCGAGAACATAGAGTCACCGCATACTGAGCTGGCATTGGGTACATTAAAACCAGAGATGATTAGCTACTCACGAAGCCAGCTGGGTATAAAAGACCCGCGGTTTGGGCCTGTAATTTATTCTCCCGACGACTAGCTAACTGATGACTTGCGGCTGTACTGATATTCAAGAACTTGGCCTTCTCATTTATGAAAACCTTTGGAACTCTCTCTTCCTAACCTCGCTATGTTTTAGTCCGGCCTTGTCAGACCCCACACTCTCCTAGGGGAATTCTCTGCCTTCGTCTCGCTAAAACTAGCACCTCCTTGGGAGAGACCTCTCCCTCACGGACAACGGCTGTCGTGGCCCTGCAAATTTACCAAGTAGTGTCTCCCATGGCAATCCAGTCTGCCTCTCTCCGGTTCACACTCGCCTTTGGGATCCAGACGGATTTCGCCTACCCTAAGATACCGAGTGTAAATTCGTGGTCATTCCAAGACCAAAAAAACTACCTATAAACCTACCCTGTTCCTCTTCTCCTGAACATAGTGGATTGTCGGGGCACATGCCTATCAAATATGGAGTCAGATAGTAAGACCGTCATGAAACGATTGCCCAGGTCATAGCCTAATCAACCCTCACTTCGTCGCCAGGGCTAGGGTAACTAGGCACCCCCCTCGTGACGACCCGACAGTTTCATTAGCAACAGATTTACTTTTATATAAATTAAAAATACTAAACATTAATCAACGTACAACAAAAGCGATTCTTGTTCCAACCAATACATTTTAAATATCAAAAGCTTTAATACAAAAAAAAAACCTATTGAAATCGGTTTAAATTACATTAAATAAATACCCGATTTCCGTTGTTGTTTCTCGAAACTTCAGTTTTTAGAGCATCTTAAATTCATTTTGCTTTACCGTCTTTCACGTTTCCTTTATCTAGGGGAAAAATCTGAACTTTCAATCTTAAATTGCATCTGAGGTGAGACATTGAAAAATCTTAAAAATTACCGAAATTGGCCAGACTTTTGACTTTTTTTCTATCTTCTATTGTAACTATAAGCAAATCAGCATATTTCGGGATATAACTTAATAAATTTCAAATATATTGAATCATTTTTACAATTCTATCGTATAACATGCATCACACATGCAAACTGACAGACTAAACCCGTTCTAAATATATTAGCAGTACGCTTTCTTATATGAACGGTAAATGAGTACTTCTTTTGAAAAATTATATAACCTCTGTTAAAAAAGTTATGTTTTCACTTTTGTATGTGAGTGTATGTAAAAGAAAATTGAACGGGAAAGAAGTCGACCCTGTATCTATTGAGTGGCCCAGCTCTCTCTTCTTTAAACTTTCTCAAATCGCTGCTCAGAAGCTGCTTACGATTTAATGTCCTAATTATTACCCTGTGATTTGAGAAAAAGACGCTAAGTACCGAGAGGATCTCTAAATATTGTCCATTCACTTTTAAAAGAAACAAAAATACTATTTCACAAACATTGTCGTGTATGCTAATACGCCGTCTATCAACATAACTATGATGCTACAGATAATTGTTGAACTTAGAATATACATAACACTAAATATTGACTGTATTCAGTCCTTACCTTCATGTTGTGATTGGTGGCCGAGTTGGGGTATATGCAGAGCATGGCAAGGATCAACCACCTCCGTCCGGTGTCCATGTCAGCTCACCACCTGCCAACAAACATCCCCGTTTTAAAGTTTGTCTTTGAATGAGTGGCATGCAGACAAAGAAGGGTCTAAGCCAATGGCTTTCTTAGGAGTAAATATAAAAATTCAAAAACTAAAACCATTAACTGTGTTTCCTGCTAAGAAAATTATGAGAGGGATATATTAGGGAAGCGAAACCATTGACGTTTGTTTCTCTTCTTGACGGTAATTGCCTTCAGGCATCTTCTCAGTGAGTTATGTTTCAAAATGAAGATGAAATTTAAAAGAATGACAAAAAAAAAATTGTTTTTATTTAATTATTATAATTTTTTTCTTCTTTTTCGGTTAAAGGGAACGCTGGCAACGGTATTAAGTAAGCCGAAGTTATGGCGGTCAGTCCATCCATCAATGTCTTAGCAGTTGATTATCAGCACTGATGCCGTCTTAACAAATGGCTGCAAGTTGTGGATCAACGCCTGATACCGATCGTTCCAAAGGTGTACCTTTCCCCGTTACCAAATCGTAACTTGGATCCAAAATTTATCTAGAGAAAGGTTTGGCTGTGAAATGGTTTCAAACAAAACATACTGGGACGCTGCTTACCTTTATTCCTGACGGCTGAAATAACCATTAAATATATTACTAGGTTGAATGAACCCATAAAGCAGGGAATGGATTATCAAAAATTTAAGTATGTATCTCCATTAGGATTCGAACCAAAGTACAGTTATGCTCTGGAGTGCCTTGAAGCATTTTTACGAAATGCTTTAATTGAGACCGGTTTCATCTGGTTTCTTCAGGTGGCCGCAATCCTTCATCTTGCCTGAAAGCCTTATTATTGTTTGACCATCTGTAAAATACATACCCATAAAATTAAAGTTTTTGGTTCAATACACAGGACAGTGATTTTTAGGTTATCGTTAGTTTCTCCTAAGCCAGAAACCCTCATGTTTTCCCTACTGTGCTCCCCTGTGAGCACTCACTTTTATCTCAATAAATGCAATTTCAGGTGGAGTTTATATTTCAGGTTGTGACGAGAGGAAGACCCGTTAAACCGTATAAAACGTTCTAAGGCAAACAAAGCGGTTATTGGCACCCTCAAGACATTTTATAGAAAAATGTTGTCATCAAGTTTAAATCCACTGTAACTTAGCTTTTGCTGAATCACAGTACTTTAAGCTGAATTAATAGTTCCATACAAATGTTTATGCCTGCAATTATTTTTTGAAATACATTTAGAATAAAGGGTACAAGATTATTGACAATCCATGAATGAGTAAATGAGACTACATTAATTGATATCTGTTTCCTTATCATTTATTTTAATTATGCAGTCTGAATAAAATTATCCAAAGGATATTACGGCTAAAATATGGAACGATGTTGCATCGTAATTCTAGTCATAAAAGGGTTAAGTTCTAGTTGCGTCCACAATGAGCTCTATTAAACCGTTTCGCTCTGGAAATTTTAATCATTCTCCTTTATACCAGATTTAAAAAAAAATCCCAATTAATTTCAATGGACGTAACATACCTAATAATTAATTTGTATTAACTATTGGTATATTTATTTATAATTATATAGTTTTCTTCTCCTTAGCAGTTGATATGCATTCAATATCCATATACTATCGATGGTTTGACGGTATGCACCATGTTAATATTATATTTGGTATGTATTCCATTATCATCCAGAACCTTCATACCTTTATTCATACTATATAAAAACAAAACCGCGGCCAAATATCCGTAGGAAAAACAAGGCTTACATATGGATCTAGGATTTCCAATCCTAGAAACCTTATTATTCATTCAAGTATCTGTTCTATTTTCCTTACAGGACTGTGTTCGCTTATGGAGCTAGAAACCAATTATGCTAAAGGAAATGTCACTATAATATCCGACCTTTTTGATGATCTTTTTATTCTTATTTTTATTAGGATAGGCTGATATAGGATTTCATTAAAGGAACTGGCTACACATCTCAAGTGGAATTTATAAGTAACGAATGTGAGCTAACGAACGGATGGCTGGTTAAAAAGACCTGTGTTGCAACTGAGTCCTTGCTCGGTGTCCCAAGTTATCTAACCCTGGCCATCTCCGGTTGCAGATAATGAATGCGAGATTTGCAACTGGTCTTCCTTCCGAATCGTATTATCGTCTGGAATACTAAGTGTTCTTGCTAGAGCTAATTACGTTGTTAACCTGTGTTCGAGGTAATGGAAAGAGGTATGTATGCTGCTGTCTTGAGGATTGATCTTCAACGCCCCATATGTTGTGGGAAAACTCTTCGCATAGATCTCCAGGTCACGGATGTGGGTAATCATTGTGACATACAATAATCCTGCCAGGGTTCAGATACGAAAACCCACAGGAGAAGAGGTACAGGGTAGGTATTATAGGTAGCTTATGTGGTCTTGAAATGACCACGAATTCACACTCGGTATCTAAGGGTAGGCGAAAACCGTCCAGATCCCAAAGGCGAGTTTGAACCGGAGAGAGTCAGACTAGATCGCTGGGGGAAACGCTACTAGGTAAAGTTTGTAGGGCCCAAGAGACCGTCATCCGCGAGGGAGAGGTCTCTTCCAAGGAGGTGCTAGTTTTAGCGAGACAAAGACAGAGAGTCCTACAGGGAAGGTGTGGGGTGTGACTAGGCCTGACTAAAACATAGCAAAGTTAGGATAGAAATGTAGAGGTTTTAATGAATGAGAAGGCCAAATCTTGAAACATCAGAGCAGCTGCAAGTACCAGACCAGAGGTGAGCCGTAGCTTGAATCAAATGTCGGCTTAAACTAAGGGGTATACATAGCGCAAAGCAGCCAATCGCATTGCAGGCCTGGCTGCTGGAAGAGGCTCAAAGGGGCCAGAACAGAACCCAGCCCCTCCAGGAATAGGGCTGGATACCTGGCTAGGAACCCTAGGCTGCCTCTGAACTCGTCTGCAGCTACGTCATTTATTGTTTACCATATTTACACCGATATGACATCGTGGTTTGGTAATATTATTTAGAACATATTATAACTAATTTACAGTGTATACCATCGAGTGGAGGTTGATTTATTTTATGTAGTTTGCGGTCGCTACAGGTAGGTTTATCAAATAAAATATTTTTTTGATCCAAAATTCATGTATTTTCATAAGTAATTGACAGCTAGAAAATTCTCTTCGTTCCTCGATCTGATTGTCATATTTTGCTCAGTAGAGCTACTCATCTTTGAATCCACTCAATTCTATATCCAGTCAGTAGGAATAGGATGAGACCTACCAAAGTCCAAACAAAAGTGGGATGTTTGCACTTAGAGACAGTTTTTGTGGTGCTATACATCCCGCTATTATTAATAATTATTAATGGAAGAAAATAATATACTGAAGTCGAACCCGGGTCATCCCCGATATCAAATTGGGAGTTCTGCTAACTGAGCTAACCTGCACCAGTATATTTCTTCTCGATCCCGCCAGTATATTTTTTATTTGGATAATTATTATTTACAATTTGGTCGTTTGTAGTTTATAGATGTACACACACATCAGTATAAACACTATTACTTATAAGTTTCATTGCCAATGTTTTTTCATAACATCAAACATTATTGTAATGTTTTTACGGATGAAGTTTTATCATTTTTAAAAAATGAGTTGAACGCTGAAATTGAATGAGAAATTTTTAGAGATCGTTTAAAAACAATGCCGAGAGTTACGGAGGAACGTATTGTCACTTGCTCTCTCATTTCAGGTCTGAATGTAATACCGTTTGATAGTACCTGCATACCTAATAGGTATTATCACTTTTGTCAATGACAAAAAAAATAGTCAAATGCGCCGAACAGCGATTTGTATAATTGACTCCTCAAAGTTTTTTTTTGGAATAACTTTAATTAGTCGTTGCATTATCGTCTTCAATGTGACCTCAACTCTAACACCTACTCATCCAAGATACGTTCCAAATCGTTTATTTTCACGAGGCATTCGGAGATATTCCAGCTATTTTAAACGTGATAGCCGAAAACTTCATAGATAAAACTAGACAGCGAGAATCCATTGCTTTGAAATATTGTCAACATAGATATAAATGCCCAAACATAAGAGCTTAGGGCGACGTATAATAAATGTCTTTCTATTAGTATCTTGTTTTTATTTATTTTTTTTGCCTTTTGGTTTTTTTATTTATACGTTTTCTTAAGTTGGTGAAGTTCCTAACTTGGTGAAAAGACGCTGACATTTTCGTCTTTAATTAGTTATCCATTGTGTTATTGAAATATCACGAAATGTATCAGTGAATACATGCTTTTTATTCACATCCTCCGACCACAACTCGCGTCCTAAAAAACCAATATCTATAAACTCCACCTGATATGTCGGACTGGGGTGCCTCCTGTGTTCCGGCCGGTTTCGAGGAGCCTCGGCTCTGCTCTCGTTATACTCTCTCGGGCTCAACACAATGAGTTTGAATAAGCAAACAATGGCGATGATGTTGTTAAACATCAGTGTAAACGCCGGGAAGACCGACTGCGTAATCTCCTCCCTCCAAAAGGGGAAAAAATGCTTGCCAAAATCGTATAGCATAGGAGGGCAAGAGTCCCACCAACTTTTTCAATGCACTATTTGGGTATAAAAATGGATAGGCATCTCCATTTCTCAACTCATTTTGGTAATAAAATAGAAAAATTACGACAAAGGTCTTACCGGCTATCGCACTTACTAATTTCACCCAACCTGTCGCTTCGTCTTAAATTTATGCGTGCACCGCTATTTACCCACTTGACTGACAATACAGCCAAATGTCTCCAACATTTCCAGAATGGTATCATGCGAAAAGTGGTCCGACATACCTCTCTCGAGAGGTTGAAGAACGCTGACCTGCACCCATAGCTTGGTGTGCCGTCGGTAGGTGAGTTCATCCGCCGGAGACACATTAGGTTTTTTGACTCGTTGCAGCACCTGAAAAACCCAGTGTTTAACACTATGACCCCACCACCCCTCCCGCATCGATGGCAACAGACTGTCGGGGAAAAAATAGGTTAAGAATTATTATGTCAGTTAGTTGTAAGGTTGATCAAAAAGGTGAGCCCCATCACCTTTATTAGTCAGTTTAGTCCAGTCACGTATAATGTATATCATTATACTTGTTTATTCATTATATCATTTTTATAAAATAACCTGTATATAATGTACTATGCTACATTGTAGATGCTACAAAAAATACAAAAATAATTTGTAAATAGATTCGCCTGAGGATCTATAATTATATATAGTTGTCTGTAAATTTAAAGGGGCTATAAAAAAACAAAACAAAAACAAAATGACGTTGATGACCTGAGGGTTTTACGCCGAAATAAATCCCAAAAAACAAACAAGATGAACGTAGTTCGGGGTGTGGAATAGAAACATTTGAGATAAATTGCGTCATTTTACAATACAAATGTCAATTGATAATAAAATTTCTATCCTTCAACATACAAACACACTGATGGAAGATTGAAGACTTTTTTTTTATATTAGGGCTTCTCCCTTTGGGCTTGGGCTTAAAAGTAACGCAATTGCTCTAAGCAAATTTGTTTTTTGCCTAAAAAAGAAAACATTATCAAAACAAACAAATTGTCTTTGACACAGGAAATGCATATCGTAGTCTTAAGTACAGTAACATATTTACAACCACTTTTCAAGACAAGAATCCAAGCGGGGATGTGGAATCCTGCCAGCTCTACTCTACGAGATGCAGATCTTAAAATATTACATTTTATATTCATTGGATTATTCCATACTTGTAAGTACAAGTACTTACAAGTGAAATATACTTGTAAGTCCTTGAAAAATTACTAATATCACTATCTTAGTTATTTACGAGCTGGAGTCGAGGCGCTCGGAAAGGATGTCCCGTTAGGGATTGGATTGGTGTTGTCGTTAACGGTCGTGTGCTTGGCCAGAAGGATGTGGAGGTAATCATTTTTATAATCATATCAAAAAGTTATACACCTTTCCAACCAGAGAAAATACTCCTAAAGACGATCAAAACTACGTAGAGGATTTGAATTGTTTTGATTAAACTCAAAACGTTACGCAGGATGTTTCGACTGGTTATGTGTCCTAAATACAAAGGTTAAAAAAGAAAGAAAAAAAATCCATTTTTTCAGGTCATAACCACAATTAACACATTAATTTATTAATGCAAAATACTTTCAGCAAGTAACCATTGGTATTAGTGCTGCATTAAAATTCACTCAATGACAATAAGAGGTCTGTCAACGTCCTGTTCTGACATTACAAAGCAATATTGACCCTCTCCAATATGTTTGGTTTATTCACTATTTTCGTTGGATTGATAAGTTTTGTTTTTGTTAATATACATATTCAATTTTAATAGATAATATGTTTACTATTTACAGAGTTCTATAGCGTCTTAAATTTTTAGCGTAGATGTAGAAAATTGTTATTTATTTGATTTTATTGGCGTTATTTTTTCACTATCACTGATATATTTCAACTTTATAATCTTTTAATATCATATTGCTACTAATGGTTGTTTGTTATCACTTCAAAATGGGCGAGCTGCAGAAAGTGGTTGCGCATAAATAAATTTATGCTCTAACTGTAGGTATGACACTTGGAAAAACCTGTTATTGTTTCTTTGGGCGGGATTTTTGGGACTTCAACGCAGGATTTGACGTTTTGAGATTAAGTGTGGCCTGGCAAAAAACTTCAAATACACACATACTTTTGCTTTTTGTTTTAAATTGCCCAAAAATCTCTTAGTTTACTACCTACTTTTATGCACTTTTTCTTGTCGTTAGATAGTCAAGTACAACCTATCTGAATTATCAAAGAGGTATGATCAGAATGTTTTTTTTTAAGCGATAACAGTTAGATCATTTACATTGTCTAAATATTTGTGTAACTCCTGACAAATGAGATACATTTCGTACTGCCGAAGTCGACATATCGTTAGGAAGGAAGTAGAGTAATATTGGCCCAAACTAAGAATTGAAAATGTCCAGTAACTACCATTCTAAGAATCAATTCTTCCTATCTCAAATTTCAAATATACAAAATAGTCATTGTAGCGACCGCTAACTACATAAGATAAATCACCCTATACTCTATTGCATATATATTGTAAGCAAAAGTAAAATAACATGAACTAAATGTATTATAAACAAATGTAAATCATTGTAAAAGTGTTAAGCAATAAAAGGGGGAAGCCAACTAAGTCATAAACGAGAAAGGGTCACCAGCTGGCAGTCATAAACATAAAAGGGTCACCAGCTGGCAGTCATAAACTTAACAACCCTTTAGAGGGTACTTCAGGCAGGGCTACTGGCCCTGTTAGTTAGTCTCTTAGTCTCCTCGTCAGCCTCCTCGTGAGGCTCTAGTGAGTCTCTCGCGACCTTTACTCGCTGACGCTTGCTTGGTTTCCGCTCGAACTCTGAAAACTTGACTTATTCTTTATGAAACCTCTGTACCTCTTCTCTTGAACATAGTGCATTGTCGGGGCACATACCTATCATAAATGGAGTCAGATAGTAACGCCGTCATGGAACGATTGTCCATGTTATAAACTCGAAAATCCGCACTTGTCACCAGGGCTAGTGTGATCAGGCACCTCCCTAGTGACGACCCAACAGTCATAGAATATATTACTAAAATATGTACACTGACGCTTTCGAAACAAACAAAACTGTGTGAAATGGGAACGGAACCAAAAAAAGTAGATCCGAAGAATTAAAGATTACAACCGAATATAAATAATGTTGAACTGTTTGTCATATTTTAATCATTAGAATATTTTATATACGACTTACCAATACTCCCAAATAATAAATGACGGACTCCCGAGAATTTTGCCGTACAATAAATCTATGAATCTGCTTGACTAGACTAATTAGGGCGGATTAACAGCTACGACCTCACGAGGTTACTAGCTGATAATAACGTTAAGAACTTTAAAATAGTACAGACACACCAGAACACAAAAGTGCTCTGCCACAGCGTGCATGACCAACAGCAAACAATTGCTGCAATTAGGGAATCAAAAATCCCCTTTCATACGTTCGCCCCCCGTGGTACTAAGCCCAACAAGAAGTACTTGCTACACGGTTTCGATCTCTCTCACCCGATTGAGGAGATAAAAGCCCACATTAATAGCGTGGGTAGCAATATAATCGATGTATATCGATTGAGGCGCTCTGACCAAAATGGCGGGAAGACGGAGATCGAGCCGATTCTCGTAATCGGCGACCATACTCTCAAGGCGGAGAACTTAAAGCAACTCCGTCATATAAATAATGTGCTCTTTAGAGTGAGCACCTTTCATGACAAAAGAGGCATTCCGATGTGCCTTAACTGTCAGGAATACGGCCATACAAGACGGTACTGCTTCAAGCAGGCCAAATGCGTGAGGTGCAGCCAACCTCACGACATAAAAGACTGCCCCAGGGACGCTTCAATTCCTCTCAAATGCGCCAATTGCGGGGGAAATCATGTCGCGTCGTACCGACAGTGCCCGTACAGGATTAAACTCCTAGAGACTGCAGAAATCAAGAAACAGGCACAGAATTTCACAGCCGGGCCGAGAAAAGCCACATTTATGACTGCCCCCCCACCACCACGACCGACTGCCTCCTATGCGCAGATGGCGTCAGGTAACACCAGGGCTCCGGAAGTAGCACTCCCAGCACCTCTACCTCAGCCCGCTAACAACAATGATGCTATGATGAGTATGATGAGCGCTATGCTCACTACCATGAACAATCTCGCCGCACTGGTAGAGCGGCTATTAACACAGTCTGACCGGGTATCCAAATGATGGGTCATAGTATATTAAATTACAACGTTTGCGGCCTTCGGCCCAAACAAGCTGACGTAGAGACACTTCTACGGTGCCATTCACCAGACGTCGCTGTCCTGACAGACACCCGACTGAAGAAGATTAACTCCTGCCGATTCGCGGGATATACCGCCTACCGCCACGACACTGAGACCATCTCTGGAGGAGTAGCAGTGTTAGTGAGGAACGGAGTGCCCTGTAGGAGACTACCCCCACCCGTGACCCTAGGCCCCTCCCACTACATCGTAACGCTCCAGTTACGGCTCACAAAAAACATGATAGTGTCAGGAGTCTACAGAAGACCGAGAGCCAATTGCGACTCCGACAAGCTCCTGCTCACTACAATAGCTCAGGACCGAAGACACGCCATCGTGGGTGACCTAAATGCGAACCACAGTTGGTGGAGCAGTACGAGGGCTAACGCCCTCGGCCGTTACATCACAAAGACACCATTTACGGTCATCCACCCAGGATTGCCAACCTTCCGTCACTTCGTGAACCCCGACAGGACCTCCACGCCCGATCTACTCCTGACTCAACAGCCACACCGAGTCACTGGGTGCTCCGCCTTGGACTTTACCACCTCCGACCATCGGCCTGTGCTCTATGAACTAGAAGGCGACATGCCAGAGCCGCCTGCTTCTAGATACAGGTACGATGAGGCCAAGTGGGACCTCTACAAGCATCTCATCAAGACCGAATTGCCCACAATTGCGCCCCTGAGACACACTTGGGACATAGATTACGCTGTCTATCAGCTACAGGACGTCATCGATCGAGCTGCCGATGCATCGATCCCGACATTTTCTCCGAAGCCCCCTTCTCTGAGAAAACCTCCGGATCACATCCTACAACTGATTAGACAGCGTAATAACATCAAGAACAGGTGGTTTAGGACCAAAAACAGGGACCTAAAACCGGTTTTAAATGCTCTCACAAACCAAGTTAAGTCCCTGATGGCCCAGTGGAAAAATTCGATTTGGGAAGATCGCCTCACCAGTCTCCACGGTGACCACAAGCAATTGTGGAAGCTTGTGAAGACCTGCAGGTCCAAAAAGAACGGTGTAAGGCTGGCCGTAAACGGGCAGTTCATTCCCACCACCGAGCAAGCGGACATCTTGGCGGCCCATTATGAGGAAGTCAGTCGTGGCCAGGGACAGCCAATAAGAGCCCTCGACCCTCCCTCCCCCACCCTCCCCACCACAACCGAAATCTACACCTCACACCGGCAATGCGCTGCATTCATTCGAAGAACGACCGGCAAGAAGGCCCCAGGTCAGGATTCCATCCAGAACATCCTGCTCAAGCAGCTGCCGAGGAAAGGAATCTCATTCATAACGAACGTGTTGAACTCCTGCTTCAGGCTGCACTATTTCCCCCAGAACTGGAAGCACGCTGTAGTGGTCCCCCTTCTGAAACCAGCGAAAAGCGGTTATGAGCCATCTCATTACCGACCCATCAGTCTGCTGACTCAACTCTCGAAGCTGTTCGAGAGAATCATCCACGTACATCTCTCAGGGCACTGCGAGTCACACGAAGTCATCCCTCCAGAGCAGACTGGTTTCAGCACAGGCTTAAGTGCGAACAATAACCTGGTGAGATTGCAACACCACGTCGCATCGAACGTCCGGAGCAACAGAGCTACCGCTATGATTTCACTGGACTGTTCGAAAGCTTTCGACTCTGTCGACCACTACATCCTACTCCAACGTCTGAGGGAATATGAATTCTCGGATCAGCTGCAGAACCTGATGAGATCCTATCTTACAGGCAGAACTTTTTCGGTTCGTATAGGCACTACGTCTACCCGAAGAAATTACACTGCCGGTGTCCCCCAAGGATCGGTGCTAGGCCCCCTGCTGTTCAACATTTACACCGCCCACATCGTAGGAGCCTCGTACCCCAACTGCGAGGTATCGGCTTATGCAGACGACATTGGTGTTTACAGCACTAGCATCAATCCCACCAGAGCCCTGAAATTCGCTGAGAGCGCCAGTCAACAGATCGCCGAGAAACTCGATGCCGTCCACATTAAAGTCAACCCGGCCAAGACGCAAGGAATTATATTCAGCTATAAATCCGGAAAAAAGAAGCTCCCGAAATCCTTCGTCTTAGACGGCAAAGAGTGCCATGTAAGCAACAAGCTATGCTACCTTGGGATCACCCTCGGTAGACACTTGTCGTTCACAACACATCTCGGCAAGAAGTTAAAGAGTGTTAGGAAGAAATTCTTCAGCCTCGGACACCTACTTCACAGCCCGGCTTTATCGGTACGCCTCAAGCTGCTGATATACCAGAGCGTCCTAAGACCTGCTTTGATGTATGGGACCCCTCTCTTCAAGTATCTGACTCCTAACACTCTCAAAACGCTCCAGCAATTTCAGAACAGAGTTCTCCGCACCTCCCTCAAACATACCCCGTTCGACCGAATGAAGGCAGACGAGATGCATAAAAAATTTGAAGTGCTCACCATTCAAGATTTCATCAAGAGAAGACACATCAAATTTTTTGACTCACTCCGACACAGCCACAACCCACTATTCTCCGACCTTCAACCACCACCAATGCCCGTCAGATGGAAGCACTGCTGGACCGCTGAAGCCTGGAGACAGATGGACGTGATCGAACCTTAGCCCCCTGACGGAGACTGAAGATCAACACCCAGCCAAGAGATCGAGGCCGATCTCCGAAGCTACAAGACCCCATCTACCTGTTTAAGCAGGGTCGACCTTCCGGCCGAGAGGCCGACTTATTTCAGGCCCCTGCCGGGGCTGGCCAGGCTTGACCTGGCCGACTACAAACCCTTGCCTAGGTACCCCTAGGCTCCACCCTCGGTAGACTCTCACTACCTTCCTGATTCCACCCGCCTTCTTTAGGCGTTCCACACCCTATATCCTTCTCATACATCCTTCAAATGGGGGACTCCCCTTAGTGAAAGGCACTCATTAGCCCAAAATAATTTTCCCACATCCTATTTTATAAGTTTGAGAGCTAAGGAAAAAAAAAAAAAAAAAAAAAAAAAAAAAAAAAAAAAAAAAAAAAAAAAAAAAAAAAAAAAAAAAAAAAAAAAAAAAATAAAAGGGGAAAATATAACCTGTTACAATAATGTGGAAAGTACAGATTTATAATATTTATGCACAACAATGGAAGAATAATGGGTCCATGACTAAGATCAAGGCACACAAAAAATATCTTAACTGTAAAAAAATGATTGTTTGAACCTCGGGTTCGAGTGAACGTGTTCAAATTGAATTATCATTGAGATGTCATGACCTACTGTTTGTTGTCGGTCCCGATAGGAATGTAATCACTGGACTAACATCAATACCAACCAGAATAAACTGATTTAACCATCAAGGAGAAGATCATGTTTCACCAAGTGTAATGATCATATGGGTTCCCTTATTTATTTTTTAATTACTAATTAATTGATCAATGACTCTCCGTTATTTTTTATGGGGCTGATTTCATTTTTAGCAGCATTGGGGTGACAGATGGAACTACTGTATGGGGTTAGTTTTAATTATTTTTTGTAAGAATTTTCAATTAAATATCCAGCGTATAGGTATTATTAATGAGAGTTTCCAATATCCTTACTCAGTATGAAACATAAAGATTTACTTTTGAATTTCCAAGCAAAACATCATAACTCTAAAATATCAGTTGGTTTCTTAAAAAAACGAAACAATGTTTTAAGAAGATTATGTATGTGGGGGGTTAAAACTGTGCAATTGTTCGGTTGTGTATACCTCTTAAAGTGCTTAATCAAATAAAACTGTATTTCAAAAATCATATATATAGTTTATCCGAATATTTGGATCTGGGCGAAAAAACAACAAAGGACAGTGCTTAATAATTTGTGAATTACATTTAAACCTGACATATAAAACGGGCGCAGCACATTATAACTTGTTTGATAAACGTTCTTTGAAAGTCTCAAATAGCCTGAAGCGTTTATGTTAATACAGGGCTGCCAACACTGCACCTGTGAAATGACTGTGATTAGCCTAATCGGATTATATCCCATGATTATCTTTTTTTTCTTTCTTTCTTTCTTTAATTTTAGTACTTTTTTATGCAGTGATATGTGAAAATATGTAATTTTCCAATTATATCTGAGAGATTAGTTGCATTTCATAAATTTGTCATGTTATCTTTCAAATTTTTTATATTTATTTTGCATTTAAACGTTTCATAGAAGCAATTTTTTTTTTTCATTTCCTTACGCTCAATAATTTTCAAAATGTTACAAACCATAAAATAGGCCTACTATCCGGCTCCACCAAGTACGCAGTAATTTTTCTTAGTATTTCTGCTAATTTTGGTTTTAACCGTAATGAATACAGAGTTAGTAGTAAAATTTTGGGTTTACGACTCGAGACTACCATATTATTTTCTCTAAGTCTACTGAACTCGTTCTAACTTAGATGATGGAAATGTCGTAAAAGGGAAAAATTTTAAAAGGAGAGTTTAAAAAAGTCAAATTTATCCGTATTCGCTAAACCTATTAAACTGTTCAAATTCATGTCTGTTCAGTAGTTCAGTACAATTTAGTATCATACAAGGTAGTAATAAATAGACTGATAAAAAGTATGAAAAGGAAAAGAGATCTTCGCTTAGTAGTTACTAACATATAAGAGGAAACAATATCAAAATGTATTGTACAGAGTCAAAAATATACGTCAATAGGTCGATTTAAACCAAACCGCAGACATAAACGTGGCTTTTGAACAACAAAACAACGTTGGCGTTGTCGAATATTTTAAAATTCCTCTGGAATGTACACAGGGAATCTTTCGTTGTTTCAATAAAGACTTCGACTTACTGTTTGTGTAGTATATTCCCTGATATATACAATTATTATTACAAAATGGTTGAAACTGTTTCGATACCTACTAAAAAGAGAGGCATTTATTTCTTTGATTTAACTTAATTTAATTGATTCGTGAGTAGATGGTGACTCGACGTCGTTGATTAAATCTAAAAGTTATCTTATTTATCTTCCGATGACCGAGCTTTCGAGATAAGTTTCTTACTCGTGTAATGAACTGATATTTATAAACTCCAGGGCCTACAGTTCATATGAACGTGCTACAAAAGTATTGGTAGAAGTTGTTAAATGCTTGTTTTTATAATTTATTCAGCGATTTATATTATGGTACGCAATCGTATTATTGATGGGAACATCTAACGTTAGATGATTGAACTAACGTTATTTTACCTCGAGTAAATGTTTAGTTCAAAAATATTGTTTTCTAGAAATTTTAGTTTCTATCCATGATTTATTTATTCTTGAATAAAATAGTAAGATGAACTGTAAAATTGAACTATTTTTTTATTTTCATTTTTATAGTTAGTTCATTTAAAATAAATGTTTGTTCATTATTTATTATGACATTGGTACTCATTGAAATTAAACTAATATTTTTAGTGTTAGAGGTGTTAGTTTTTGAATATATAAACATTCACGCGTGATAGTCTACTATTCACTCACTCAGCAACGCAACTTACTATTCAATTCAGTTTAATTCTCACTAAACTATGTTTTTAGTTTTAGTTTCAATCTTAATCTACTTTATTTGATTAGGTTCTAAAATATACTATATTAGTTTTAATTTTGGTATCTAAATTTATCGAATTTTAGTTAATTAAACCCATTTGTTGTAGTTTAATTTTAATGTTTTAATTGATGTTTAGCCTTAATTTTTAGTTTAGATCATAAATAAAACAGGCTATATTACCAGAGGATTTATAAGTCCAAACCAAAGTAAGAGAATGTCAAAAAAAAAAAAAGAAACTATAAAGGATATCAAAGAACATAAAAGGACTTCTACCAATAAGAAAAATTGTTCAATACAGCAAATATGTCCAGCTATGCAGCTATGCACTAGAGCTCAAAGGCCCGCATCTGGAGTATTATTCCTGGATGTAACCCGAGCTTTTGATAAGGTCTGGTACTAAAGGCTTCACTTTGAACTTTATTGGATAAGTCTTGGCGTGTTTATTTACATAAGCAGTACAATATATACCTCTACTATAAGCCTTAGAGTTTATGAGAATGTTGGAGTTGTTTAAAACTATATCGATAGCTAGGGGGGAAATGTAAAATGAAACCATTCCTTTATTATTAATGTTCTACGTTCAAAGTTTTTTTTTTTTTCTTTCAATAATGTGCTGTTGTTATATCTTTCTATAGAGTCGTTTGTAATGGTGGATTGTCATGTTTCAAATAAGCTATTGTTAACTGCTTAGACACTATTGGACAACTGTGCATTGACCAGTCTACAAACCAGATGTTTTAATGAAAGGAAAACAACGGTTTCTGCCATCGGAGTGGGAGTGGTCAGGCGAGTTACAGAATCGGTATAAGGACCTTGCTAAGGAAGAGGTCGAAGTGCATATGGCGTAAGCGGTGACGGTGTTTAACATGCCATGGATTCGAAATATTGGCTAGGGTCTACTGTAGACATCGTCACAAATATTTGAGAAATGCATTTAAAACAGAATGACCGTCTGAGAGGACCAGGGGTCGGAATGCTGACTTCTAAATAAGGAGACCCTGGGTTGACCACCTGCAAGCCCAAAGATTGTTTCTTTGGTCTGTTTGAGATTGTCTCAACCTCGTGAGAGTAAATGAGAGGAGCTATTTGATAAAGAAGAAGCGAATCCGGTTAAGAATACTGCGAGGTAACACCTAGAGCTAATCCTACAGTACAGCACCGCCGACCAACTACGGCACAGCATTCGGCCAGACCTGACCACCTCAAGCGGTGTTGGGCAGAATCATTTTCGCTACGCTCTCGTCCTGAGGGAAATGCCAGTGGTTGTCTGTCGACTGAGTGTTTCTGTGGTTAGGAATGTTTCAATATGGATTGGTTCGATCAATTTTTGGATTTAATTTTTATGAGTCAAGGTGTAGGCCGTATGATGCAGTAATATTTTAAGCGCATATACGATCAAAGTTGGAAACGCATCCATCAATTGTATAATCCACCTGATATATTATAACGTTCTTCGGAATTAGATTTTTTTCTATCACGAGCCGTTATTGTCGGAGGAATCAATCAAAATTTAATTAAAAAGTTAATTTACTTGGCGCGGATGTATTTCTGTATTATAAAATTCAAATAAAGTGGAAAAAAATAGAAAAAAAAAAAGACAAACGTCGAGTCAATATAAAGGGATGAGTGCAAACAAACAGATGAGCCGGTGACTGTGAGGCCATGATCCATCACCTCTCACAATGGCCCTCACAATTTGTTTCCGATGGCAATTGCATTGACATCTCAGCCATTGTGTCGGCCATTTGAAATTGCAACATACATTTTAGCCATGTATGAGTGTGTGCTTGTGAGTGTTGTGTCTGTGTGTTCAATGGAGGATGTTCACCTCTATAGCCCTTTATCGGGGGTATATCGCTCAATTTGCGCTCTCTCTCTCTCTCTCTCTCTCTCTCTCTCTCTCTCTCTCTCTCTCTCTCTCTCTCTCTCTCTCTCTCTCGCTCTCTCTCTCACTCCCTCCCTCCCTCTCTCTCTCTCTCACTCACTCTCTCTCTCTCTCTCTCTCTCTCTCTCTCTCTCTCTCTCGCTCTCTCTCTCACTCCCTCCCTCCCTCTCTCTCTCTCTCACTCACTCTCTCTCTCTCTCTCTCTCTCTCTCTCTCTCTCTCTCTCTCTCTCTCTCTCTCTCTCTCTCTCTCACTCTCCCTTTTTCCCGACAGCGTAAGAGCTCACTACACTAGGAGCGCTAGTGCATTCGTAGAATAACGGCCTTCCTGATTAGTCCCAAAAGTCCACCTCTGATTCGCTGAGCGCAGAAATCTACCTGCCAATATAATGCAGAAATTACGAGCTTTTTTTTTCATTTGGTTGGAATCAGACACTTAAACTAAATATCCCCCCTCTCTATCACGCTCTCTCAATGTTTACTTAACTGTTGTAAGATGAATACTTGTATGAATACATACATTAAAATCTCAAGTAAGCTAATATATTGATATAAATAATGTTTCCATGATTTCACACTTTTTTTTCATAATTTATATTTCTGAAATACAATAGCTAATATCAACAAAAATAAATTCCTAAATATTGTTTTGTCGATATCTTGGTTATATCAATACACAAGAAAACGCTCATCCCAAAATCATAAGCCAGAAGAACATTCAGCAATTAACCGTAAGTATTTCTGATAGAGTAAGTATTAACATTTTCTTTAAGTTATATTCGGTGGTACTAGTGAGTGCAATGGCCGCAAGCAGTCTATAGGAAATGTCGTTCCTTTGTCCATCGCTACTTAAATTTGACATAAAACTCGGGTGCGTGATCGGTAACAAATCTGGTTTTATATATAAGTTGCGTGTAATTCACAAAATTAAGCTTTTGTGAAGATTGGTCATACAGCTCACTAGTCCCCTTTTGCCTTCCATTATATAATTAGACTCACTTCCTTTAGCACAAAAAGTCTATTGAGTGCCATTAGTTTCAATCTTTTTTTTCTCTATGACTATATTTTGAAATGTTAATATAATCAAAGAATAAGAGAGGTTACTAGTCCTCTCGGCTAGTTTTTAACATGAAAGATTTACCAGGAGCTACTGGTATACATACACCTATAGCTCCTTCGCCAAAAAAACTATTATGAACCACCAGCAACTGCTTTTTTTTTTTTTTTTTTTTTTCCAAAGCTCTCAAACTTATAAAATTAGGAATGTGGGAAAAATAAGGAAAATTATTTTTGGCTGGAAAGTGCCTTTCACTAAGGGGAGACCCCTATTTGAAGGATGTATGAGAAGGATGGTTGGGAGGCTTATACCAACATTATTTTCACAGAATGTCTTGAAACGAATAGGTCACCAGTAGCACTATAAAAAACGAAGATATCCTTGAGAAGAATTAAGAAGAAAACAAATACTTAATGTCCTATTGAACATGTGCTTGGTGATACCGTGCCTGTAATTTGCACGGTGGGCCCCTTTCGATTAATAGTAAATGTTTGTTCAATCTAGCGCTGATAAGATAAAATTATCTAACATAGGATATAAATATATTCATATAAACCAAATATTTACAAAATCCTCATCATCCCCTTCTTACTATAAAATATTATCTTGCAGTTCCCATAATGTCAACATTTGTTGCATCGCTGGTCTTATCGGTCGATAGTAGATTTATCAACACGCTAACAAGCGGAGTCACTGCAGTAATGTGACCTTATCATATATATTATGTATACATCCAGTTAAATTAATTAAGAAAAAACTCGTGCTCGGCCCAAGATGAAATGAATCTTATCTTCACAACTAGACTGACTACAATTTTTATTTACTGACTAAAATTTGCTTGTAATGATAAGAAATATTTATTTAAACGTATACGACACAAAGAGAAATTTGTCGAATTCTTCGTGAAAAATCTAGTAATTGTATATTATGAAGCTGAATTATAAAGTGTGTGTCGGGAAAGGTTGAACAATTGTCGGAGGTCAACAATTGTCGGATGGTTGTAGTTAATAACATGGACCATGTTCCATGTAGGCGTTAATATCTGACTCCATTTATTGATAGGAATGTGTCCCGACAAGACACTGTGTTCAGGATGAGGTTCAGAGGTTCATAAAGAATAAGAACAGTTTTCAGAGTTCGGGCGAGAGATCGGCAGCGTAATAAGTACAAGTCGTCAGAGGTCTGTTAGAGGCTGTGTGGCAACGTGCCGTCGTAGAGGTGTGGCATAGCGAGAGTAGATTAGCGGAAGGCTGAGTAGGCGTATCGCGACGAGTGATAGCGGCTATCTGTATGTAGAGACTAGAAAAGAGTGAAGAGTGGGCCTACCAGGGCCAAGTGGCCCTGGTGTCAAGTTACAAGTAGTGTGGCTCAGGAGACTAGGAAACAGAGTATCATCTCTCAGGGCGACAAACCCTTGATATAAATATGCACCCCCCTCCCTCGTGGAAGGCGGAGCCGGTGTGCAGGTGGTCTGGTTTACGATACGCAGGAGGCCAGTGCATTTTAGTTATAACGCCGTTGGGATAATAAAAAGGGTGTGTTTTTTATGGCTGCTAGGGTCTCACCCACTTGGGTTATTTTACCGCCTATAGGTGCCCCTATGTCTACCTGGCTAGTCAGGTACCGTTTTATGACGGTGCCCCTCTGAGTTACTTGTCTACGACTTCCGACCTCTCTATGATTTATTACAAGAAGTTTACACAGATTTGCATTTCTATTATAATACATTATGAACCCGAGTGTAGGGTGATTTACATATTCACATATTCGCTATATATCGCTACAGTGTGTGATTAGTTCTATTTTAGATTCCCCTAAATAAAACCCAGTGTAAAAGAAAAAAGGGCAGTTAAAAAACTATAAATAAATTGGACAAATTTACTAAAAATAAATTGACAGATAATTTTTGAAATGAGTACAATTAACTTTGCAAAATTTTGGTTCCTTTCATTTGCCAATTTTTTCCTAAGAACATCTACATTTACATTTAAATGAATTTAAGAACTTATAACATGGAGAACACATAACTGAACGTTTCGATACTAGCCTCTCCAGTTTATAAAGTATTTTCTTTATTTTTACGACATACATACAGACGAAATAAGGTTCGTTCGCAGATATTTGAAAATATTTTCTTCCTTTGGAATTATCAATTTAGCTTAAATAAACCATGCGTGGTTTAGTGGTTCCTGAGCTATGTGTATTTCTATGTATCATATGAATGAGTGAGTTAATGCTGAACTGTAAATATGGTATGAATGAGATCATTCATCACAATTAATTATTGCCGAATAGGCTTGATTGTTAGGTGTTGGAACCAATTTTAAGGTTTTTTGTGATATTAGATGGAATATATATCAGACACTTTGCCCAACATAAGACGAATGTGCTTCATGTTTGCCATCGATTCATTTCTTATCGAAAATTATTTAGGGCAGATAATCGTTGATTAATTGAAGAAGATTTGATTAAGAAAATTATGCAACTCAAGAATCATTATAATCTCTGGAATATATATATCACGTCAGAATAGCTAATGGTATAGTAGATCTGATTTGCCACCGTTTGAGAAAACCTTTAGAATTCCAAAAAAAAAAAAAAAAAATGTACAACCGTTACTAGTTTATTAAATTTCAATTTGACTAAGTGTAATTGTAGTATTTTAAAATTTAGGAAAATTATTTTCCTTATATTAAGCTTTTCGCTGCTTCATCCCTCAATGTTTGGATGAACCATGCATCGGTTGGAAATTACTATCGTCGTAATGAAATGCAATTCCTTACAAGAAAACACTTTACATCAGACTACTGGAATGTGCATGTAGCGACCTCCAGTGATCCAGTCTGCCGCTCTCCGGTTCACACTCGCCTTTGGGATCCGGACTGTTTTCGCCTACCCTCAGATATCGAGTGTGAATTCGTGGTCATTCCAAGACCACATATACTGCCTATAATATACCCTACACCTCTTCTCCTGAACATAGGAGTCAAATGGTACAGCAGTAAGACCCGTCATGAAGTAATTGTACAGGTCATAGCCTTCTCAACCCTAACTTCGTCACTAGAACTAGGGTAACTAGGCACCCCCTCGTGACGACCCGACAGTGCACAATAGGTTTTACACGAGCATGTGTTTGTACGAAGGCAGGAAACAACCCCCAAAGCGAAGACATTCGATTGTTCTTAATATCTTTTAAAAGTGGCTTTCGATTATCTCCTTTCCGTCGATCAAATTATCTCTTCGTTCATTAAAGAGCTGTTGACTCTTTCACTTTCTCCAACGTCTGAGCTGCCAAGAAAATAACATGTTTCACGCTAATGGACTTCAAGCTGTCTGGACTGGTCTGTCAACTTTTGCTGCTAACCATTGATATGCTGCGATACAAACCAGGGCAAGACTTCAATGGTTTCATTTTAACCAGTACAGATTCGCATAATAATGCTTGGGATATTTTTTGGTGGAGTTTCAGTTAGGATCTCTAGGGAGTTTCCTGCAGGTTTGGAATCTAAGAGAGTTGGTCTATGAAAAGGTTGAGGCAGTATTAGGAGTTATGACTGAGTTTAATTTTCTGTACAATTTCAATGGAGATGGATTGTCTTTTGTTAATTTTTTGGTTTACTAAAATTAAGCACTCAAATGTATTGAAATATTTTGAGAATATCATGTCCTGCAACCCTTCCATCTGGTCAGCATCGTCCCTGGTGCTCTTAGGAGTGGGGATGAGATAAAGGGCCAGTCTTAGCCTAACAGCCAGAGAGCGAACCAGAGCAAGCTCCCGATTTGGCGGTAACCAACAGAAGAAGAGGAGAAGAAGAAGAAGGAGAGATCAACAGTAACGTTGATTGGATTATACGGAGATCATCGATTGGGTGATATTGATATTGTTTTTTTTATTATGGATCCATTAAAAGAGATTGAGCTCAATTTTCATGTTTTTATTGTAATTAGTAGTAACTATACTTGTTCAAAAGGAATTGAATATTTTTTATATAATTAATGTCAGCACTCTATATAATTATAATTATTTGTTATAACCATTTTATTTGTATATATTTCACAATTCCCAGTTTCTCAATTTATTAATAACTATAACATTAGCCTTGAGATCGGGCGATTCAATCGGGATAATTTCCTATGTCGAAGACATAAAAACAATTTGAATTAAAGATCTCATGACGGACCTACCAAATTAGTTAAGGTAAATTGATCAAATAAATTAGAAAAAGAAATGGTAAAAAATGAGTACAGATTTATCTGTAATTTCGATCAAAAATAATATATTGTATATGTTTAACCATCTTGATCATTGAAAGTGGTCACTTTAACAATGATAGTATTGCTAAGATATTAGCAAAAAGTAAGTCTTGAAGAGACTAAAACATAATGAACAACTCATAGTGACAATGGTTATGGGGTTTCAAAAATTTTTAAAAAAAAAAACTGAAATTATTTTATACTATAAATTAAAAATCAAAAATATATTAAAAATTAGTCTTTAGAAATTAGGAAATTATTTACTTGCTTCTTATCTTTGACTTGAGAAAAGTTAGGGGTTGATCGGGACTAATGTCACTCAGGTCCGATTTTGTTTTCATACTCCCCGTCCAAGTAAAGAGTCACCACATTTTGATGTAGAATATATCTTTAAAATTTCAGATGGAGTAAATTATTTTGTCAACAATCATAGTAGAACATATCATGAAAACTATGCATTTGCTGTAAAGTAGATCCTCACCCTTCAGGGTCGGCTATAATTCTGTCCAAAATGTTAACCTAAACACAATGCTTACGCACGTAAGATATTTTCCATTGTTTCATTAGTCTACATTCTAGAGATTTATTGCCTTGAATATAATTGATTTTGACAACAGTAGAATTACTGAGGTCAATAGACAAGAAAACCAATTCGATGTAGCGAACCGCCTTAGATCTTCTTCGAATATGGTGGCTAGGGTATAAATGAATTTGTCAGTCGAAAACATATTATTAATAAAGGATAACCCACAGTGAGTCTCAAGCAGAAGAATGTCTGCAGAAAGAATGGTTTCAAACACTGCCATTAGGTTTATAGAGAGTTTTGGGCCCGTCAGTGTGATGTACTGTAATGATTCCCTGGACAAGTTGCAACGAGGCAGGTGAATAGTGTACTAGCCACTGTTAGCATGATTGCTTGGGAAAACAAAAGAAGTAAATAGACTTTTTTTTCTTCTGTTTTTCTTGGAATAGAAAAAAGAACTCTTAGCTCATAAAGACATCTTTTTTTTTTGCTAATTTTTAAATAAGTGGAAAGATAGTTTCTCTGATGTAATACAGCGGTTAATTTTTTTTCTTCAACGACTGTGAAGGTTATTTCATTTTGTCTGATGTGATTAGAGCGACATTCATTCTTACAACAATAGAAGAAAATAATTTCAGCAATTCAATGTCCTGGGAACAAAGGCATTCCGTTGCACAACAACATGAATTTTAATTTCGAAAGTTTCTCAGAAATTCTTCTCTTACGTCACAGTTGCTTTTGTACAAAGCCATTAGAAAAAAAAATAGAATCCAATAGGCAGAGAGAAAATAACTCTATTATATCCGCATGACATATTATAGGTACAAAATCATCGATTTTCTTCTACAATACCTGCTGGCATTGTTCGTTAGTTACGCGGTGGGGTAAACACTGCTCAATTTAATCCAGCATTAAGGGCAATGTTGCAAGAATGGTTGAATGGAATACGAAAATAACTAAATTGAACTGAGCTCTAGTAGCCTAGCTCAGATCCTACGAACGTGGCAACAATAAACTCAGTTTTTCCAATATGGGCAGAGGTGACATCCTACAAGTGATGCTCTGCAATATGTATACTTATTTGCTTAATGTGTTATTATGTTTACTCTTTCTGATGCATAAAAAATGGATATATATCTTACCTTATTAAAATTAAAATCATGCGGTGTTAGTATTCAATTAGCAATATTTTGTGCTCCAACTGATCATGTAAGAAAATGATATTAAACCGCAATCCTTGTTGTCGAGTGGCAAAATTTTCCTGCAATAAATTTGGTTTATCTTATCTTAAATTACAACTAAACTAACAAAAATTCTAAATATTTATATCGAAATTAGCGAAGAACCTTGACGAATATTTTGTAATCGTTCGCTCAATAGATTGCAATAATGTAGCTGAAAATTTTCATTTTATCTCTGAAGCTGTTTAGCTAATTACCAAGAATTTTCTTTTTTGTTTAAATGTTTTGAGGTTTATGGCTAATTAAAAAAAAAATAAGGACAAGGATTTAGTTAAAACAAAATCCGTGGATGAGAATAATAATAGACGAACAAGACAATAGTATTTTAAGGATAATATTCCTCATGTGAAATGTACGAAAAAATCAACTATATTCCCGGAAATAGTCACTCAAGAACTTATGTCAGTAGAAGTAGTAAGCTATTTAGCTACGAACGGTTTAATAAAATTAAAGAAAAGCAAGACAAAATAAAAAAAGTAGAAAAAAAGATCAATCTTATAAAAGGTATATAACAAATTGAATTAAATCTTTTAAAAATAAAAATTTTACTCGTAATTTACGTATGTTAGAGATAGGTGTGAAGTTACGACTTTAATAAATACAATTTCTTGCCTCAAGTTTAAAATTTGTGGAAAGACAAGACGTTTTAGGTACTAGATATACTAGTAATGAATAATCGAAAAATACAATGACGAGCGAAAATAGTTATGGTATTGAGGAGCTCTTTTCTTGTTATAATTTTAATGTTCTCATATGTTCAAAATTTTCATCTACTACTCACAGCCATTGGAATTTTTCAGGGTAAGAGATAGGGACTAATGTATAGTTGGAGGAGTTACAGACGATTGGTGGAACCAGGAAGATCTGTGAGATGGAGGATTGTTCGAACGAACTGGAATGAAAGATCTGTTACGTACATAAATGTCAAGATAAAATTAGTATGGAAGGTTCTATAATTTATGTTGGAGGTAAAATAAGAGTACAAGAAAATATGTCAGATTTACGGTAGTACTCAGCCCAACTTGGAGTAACGGTAAGCCATGCAAGAATGAAATGCAGACAAACCAATAAATATATTTTTTTCCCCATAGCCCCTTTAAATTTACAGATAATTATATACAATCATAGATCCTCAGGCGAATCTATTTACAAATTATTTTTGTATTTCTTGTAGCGTTGCTACATTATATACAGGTTTTGTTGTTTTATAAAAACTATATAATGGAATTAACCAGTATAATGATACACATTATACGTGACTGGACTGAACTGACTAATAAAGGTGAAGGGGCTCACCTTTTTGATCAAACTAAAAACAAACCTACATACTGATTCTTAACCTAACTTTTCCTCCAGAGTCTGTTGCCATCGATGCGGGAGGGGTGGTGGGGTCATTGTGTTAAACACTGGGTTGGTTAGGTGCTGCAACGAAAATGTTGACAGGTTTACTATGTTACAGCTTTTAATGATAAAAAGTCAAATCTGTATTATACTAGGTCTATGTCCCTTAAGAACAAACATTTCTTTTACGCAGATCAGTCCTCACTAAATTTACATATCTATAATATAATAATATATAATATATAATATAATCTATAATCTATAATATCTATATAATATGATAGGTATATTATAAACAAAAATAGAAAATTCAATGAATACAAACAAATATGAAGAAAACACCACAATAACTTGCTTGAAAAATATGTATAAAAATAAATGTACATACACACATATATATGTATATACATACTTATTGACGCCCTATTATGTACTATATCTAGATTTACACATAATAAACTAAAATTAACCTATATATGTACCTAACCGTAAACTGTATATATAAAACTGTAATTTGATGGCGTATTAATTGTACACAATCAAATAAAAATCAACACTCCAACATATAGCAATTCAATAATAAATAAACGAAAATAAAGTAAAGCAAATAAGAAAAAAATAAACCTCAAAATCTTCTAGTTAACTTGAGATTGCAATTACTGTGCAGAAAATGGAGATTTTCTATGTGTGATTCACAACATCCTACGAACGAGTTCGAAATTTAGTACTGAATTTCATTTTCCCTCTCATTTAATTAAAATAAATAATCATTAAACTTAACATCAAAGTGATGCGAGTTCAACTGTTAGTTGTCGATAATTATTATCTTAGCGAGAAAATGCAGTCACAATTAATGGTCGCAATAATTCTCAAAGCTTCTTGCACGCATACAAATACTGAAAATTTTAATTGTACGAACAGGTCCTTAAGCAGAGCTGTACTTACATTTTAAATATAGTAATAACTTTAATTTTTTTTGCAAGGATGTGTCAGAGGCTGGTTTTTCAATTTTTAATCTTCTACGAAAACCTTTTAGATTTTTGACATTAGGCATTAGTTTTTGATTTTTCTATGTTGTTAGTAAGGTGAGCAGTTAAATTATAAGCGGCGATGTGCTTAGTAGTTTAAGCAGTAATATGGCTTCACAGATAAATATTTTAAAGATTCATTAAGGCTTGTTGTTTCTGTGAACAAACTTTTTTTTAACGGTATTTAATATAAATGTACAGAATTCAGATGAATTATAATTCTAATAAATTAAGATAAATAAATACACAGGCTAGACTGTTTAGAGGACATTGAATATGCAATATAGTTATCGTGATAGAGACGTGACAGTCCACATGCAGCTGTGATTAGTAAGGCCGTGAAGTTTACCCACATGTTTCTAATATTATTTCTAACATCTCACAGCTCTCTCATGTTCGTTACGAAGAGAAACATATTTCGTTACTTCAAATGAATATTAGTTACACAGTATTTACAATATATTGCCTGTAGGATGGGCTTTAATTTCAAACAAGGTAAACATATGTTACCTACTATGGCCACATGTAGCCTCGAGTCAAGTTACCTACCTGTCTAAAGGGTCACTTCAGTGATTCGATCGTTGAATTTTGTCTGAAATTTGCTCACTGCGTTAACGACATTGATGACAAACTTGTTTTTTGTTATAAAATTTGAATCTGATAAAAATTTTCAAGCGTAGACTCCGTTCGAGCCAGTAGCACAATTTCTGTTGTTCCCTCCAAAAGAGTATGGATTTTTGTCAGTATAACCTGACAGATCAATACCGAATGTATTTATACGCCCTTGGATTATCGGGCTAAGATGAGAAAAACTTGATAAGTTTCAAAAGATTTATTTCTGGAGATTTGAACTCTCTTGATAGTGTTTATGTAATTTGAAAAGAATTACCCACTGATGCAATTTTATGCTTTTAATGAACACAACATGTATTAGCGGTATCACAATGTACAGCAAACTAGGTTAAACTTAATTCTATTACACTCACAGAGGTTACTACTGTTAACACACAGATGTTCGCGAGGTTATAATAGAGTGAACAAGAAAAACTATCGATTTTACAATAAAAATAATGTTTATACTTCAACACCTTCCTTCATAATTTACTTGTAAAATAATTCAAACTAATAAATTTAATTCAATAGATAAATAGAATTTTTAAAACAGTCCTAAATCTTGATTTAGCTTCTTAAGTCTTGGGCTTAGCACAGGCTTCGTTAATCCGTCAGCAAGTTGATTTTGCGTATCCACTCTCCGGATATGAATTTCTCCCTCTTGAACCTTTTCTCTGACAAAGAAGTGGCGAATGGATATATGTTTTGTACGTTTGTGCCACACAGGGTTCTCTGCTAATTTAATGGCAGCATTATTATCGACAAAAAGCGTACCTTCTTTAAAGTCAGTCATCTCTTGAAGAAGCCTTTTAAGCCAAACCATCTCTCTTGTACCCTCACTTGCAGCGATGACCTCAGCTTCAGTGGTAGAGATGGAAACTGAACTCTGTCTTTTACTAGACCATGATATGGCACCACCCGAATACAGACAAGCAATGCCAGTTGTAGACCTGCCAGTTAATTTATCACCACCAAGATCTGCATCAGAATAGCATTGAAGAATTCCGCTTCTATGGTTTTTCTTGTACAATATTCCAAGTTCAGAAGTCCCTTTTAAATAACGAAATATTCGTTTGACCCTGTTTACGTCACTATCGGAAGGATTATCAAGCATTCTTGAAGCTATGTTGATGGAATAAGCAATATCTGGTCTTGTACATATCATCAAATACATAAGTGAACCCACAGCTTCTCTATATTGAAAATTCGTTGTCTTGATTTTTACGTGTTCCTTTTCATTGTCAAAGTCATCCTTTAAAATCGGAGTACTAACAGGTCGACACTCTTCCATCTGGAATGTTTTGAGAAGTCTCCTAATATAAGAAGATTGGCTTATTTTGATACCTTCCTTGCTCCTGTTAATCTCTAGTCCAAGGTAGAAATCAGCTAGTTTAGTCTTGATTTTGAACTCCTGTTTTAATTTGTCTAAGATCTCCATTGCTCCCCTTTCATCCGAAGCAGCGATCAATCCATCGTCAACATACAAACATAACAAAATCTTTTTACCATTTACATCTTTGATAAATAGGCAAGGATCTGCTGAGCTAATTTGAAAACCAATGCTAACTAGGAAATTCTTTATCTTCTCGTTCCAACAACGTGGAGCCTGTTTGAGCCCGTATAGGCTTTTATGTAATCTGCAAACCTTCCCTGAGTTGTCATTGAAGCCTTCTGGTTGCTGAATATAGATCTCCTCCTTGAGTTCTCCATTTAAAAATGCACTCGATACGTCAAACTGATGAAGACTCATATCTTCATTGGTAGCAATACTGATTACTGTTCTGACAGTGGTTTGGCGAGCAACTGGACTGAAGGTTTCTCCAAAATCTTGACCTTTCTTTTGTGCAAATCCTTTTACCACTAGCCTCGCTTTATATCTTTCTAAATTTCCATCAGGTTTATATTTCTTGCTGAAAACCCATTTTGAAGGAATAACTCTCTTATTATGAGGCAAATCACAGATAGTCCACGTCTTGTTCCCTTTTAAAGAAGTCATTTCTTCTTCCATGGCTTTTCGCCACTCCTCAGCTTCCTCACTGTTCATCGCATTGTACAAGTCCAATGGCACAACTTCACTCCCTTCGACGATGTTGACATAATCATCCATAAATTTAGGTTTATTAATTTTATCCTGACCCCTCAGATTTACGCCTCTTTCCCACACTATATCTTCTATTTCTAGATCTTCATTTTCTTCATCTTGAGATTCTCCTTCTTCTTCTTCCTTATGTTCTTCCGGATCCTCTTCACAATATATGTCAAAACCTTTTCCTTCAATTGGATGAAATGAAGATTTTTCACATATCGGTGCTTTGAGTGACTCCTGGAATATGACGTCTCTTGATCTAATTAGTTTATTATTTGAGAAGACTCGGTATCCATTGTCCCCATCATATCCAACAAGTACTCCTTGAGTAGCCTTTTTATCAAATTTTCTTCTATTTTCTTTAGGTACATGGACCCAACATTTGGATCCTATAACACGAAGATTTTTGATTCCCGGTTTTATACCCATCCAATGTTCAAATGGGGATTTTCCTTTTTCTGATGATGGACCTGTTCGATTTAATATATAGGCTAAAGCGTTAATCATTTCTGCCCATAGCTCCTTAGGTAGAGATTCTTCTCCTGAGTGCATGAGGGCTCTTGCAGTTTCTACAATGGTGCGGTTTTCTCTCTCAGCACAGCCATTTTGTTGTGGCGTGTATGGCATAGTATATCTAATTTCAATACCTTTTGATTTGAGGAAGTTTTCTACTCTTTCATTTTTAAACTCTCCGCCATTGTCAGATTGAATGCACATTACTTTATGACCTAATTGAGTAACTTCAGCTAAAAATTCCTTCAATTTTTGAAATACTTCATCCTTGGTTTTAATAAAATAAACTTTTCTAAATTTTGAAAAATCATCCTTAAATACGAGAAAATATTTAAAACCATCTTTCGAAGGAATAAAAGGACCACATACATCAGTGTTTATAACCTGACCAGTTTTCTCAGCTCTTTTCCGACGTCCAAACTTGAGTCTATGAGCTTTTCCTTTTATGCAGCCCTCACAGAGTTCACCATCAAGAGTTAAGTCTAAATTGAGTTCTCTTTTAATTACTTCCTTCACATGCTGTTTGTTTTGATGACCCATCCTTTCATGGTAAAGCTGTAATAAATTATGGTCTTTGATAGGAGTAGATAGATTGTTATTTTCTGACTTACAGCTCTCTGTTGTGGGTACCACCCTAATGGCTAGATTATAGAGACCACCTCCAAATTGACGATTCCCTGACACAAGAGTTTCTTTGCCTTCAAATAATTTACAGCTAACTGCAGTGGATTCAAATTTACTCTGTGGTCTATGATCTTGAGCCGCTAAAAGCGAAAAAAGATTCTTAGAAATACCCGGAACTAGCCAGACATTAGTGAGTTCAAAACTCTTCCAATGGCCGTTGGACGCAGCTTCAATTAAAATAGATCCCTTGCCCAGCGCCTTGACTTGAGAGCCATCAGCCGTAATAATTACATGGTCATCTGTAAATGATTGAAAACTTGTGAACCATTCCCTTCTGCTACATATGTGATGTGTCGCTTCATTGTCCACATACCAAGCCTCACTATTAGTCTCCGATGCAAAAACTTCTGAGGTAACTGTTAATAGCGTTGCAGCTTCACTTGAATTATTTTGAGGAAATTTAGCTTTAGCAGGCTTAGGCGGTTTGCCATCGGCAAGCCAAAGCCGACATCTCTGAACTGTGTGACCCCTTTTATCGCAGTAGTGGCAAATTATTGAGGTTTTATGAAAATTATTTTTATTCCGAACATGCTTATGAAATTGAGCAGTGGTCCCCTTAGCAACCAAAACTTCTTCTGAACAACTATCACCCAGGTTCCTCTCAAAAGTACATAATTTTTGGGTAAGATTATTTAGACTCCTGTTCTCTTCATTTATGAGTCTCCATCCAGCAGTAAAGGATTTGAATTTGTCAGGAAGGGATTTTAAAATTTTACATATTAGTAAAATATCTTTATTATCAGCAGGTTGCTAATCAATTTCCCCTCGCAACTGTTTCCATGCATTGGAAATTCTAGTAATGAATGTAACAGCGTCATCATCTGGCAACCACTTACTTTCAAAGAATTTATTATACAAATCAAATATTCTGTCTTCTGAAAATGTATCAAAAAGTTGACAAAGTTCCAACCACATATCTCTACTAGACTCATGACGTCTTACTTTTTCAAACATCTCCTCTGTCATGTTATTGGACATAACTAGTAGTGCCTGGTTGTCAATTTTATTAAATGTAGCTAAAGCTGCTTCATAAGCTTTCCCAGCATTGTCATCAGTTTTATCAGGGTCTGAAGGACACGTGTACGTTCCATCTATCATTTCTATTGCCCTCGATATCATTTTCAATCCCATTCTTATTTTCACCTTCCAGTTTTCCCAGTTGCTCTTCCCTTCTAACAGAGCAATCTGAGGAATCATGATTGATTTGGACTCCATAATTAAGAAAAAAAAAGAACGTACCTCAGAGCACTAACGTCTTTTCAAATCTTCATTTGGGTATTTCCTTTTAACTTCATGCTGGGCCCATAACCTGTTTATGTAATTTGAAAAGAATTACCCACTGATGCAATTTTATGCTTTTAATGAACACAACATTTATTAGCGGTATCACAATGTACAGAAAACTAGGTTAAACTTAATTCTATTACACTCACAGAGGTTACTACTGTTAACACACAGATGTTCGCGAGGTTATAATAGAGTGAACAAGAAAAACTATCGATTTTACAATAAAAATAATGTTTATACTTCAACAGATAGTACAAAATATAAATGTTATGTATATATATAATAATAATATAATATTATATGTGTAATGAGGATTTTCGGCAGCAAAGTCTATACCATTTTTAGGTAGAGATAATCTCCTACCTGGCCAGTTTTGGACTTATTACTCTAGTACTCAGTATCTAGGACGAACTCTATCTTCTCAAGAAATATTTTCAGTATTTGAACGTATGATACCGAAATAGCTCGTTAGTATAAATATAATACTAGGCAGAATAATGTTGTTCATTTCAACAATTTAAATCCACAACAAGCAATACTACCTGTAAAATAGTTTATCCTAGGATCAGTTGCCTTGGCAGTTACCTCCATCAGATCCTACAAAGATTTTATCCAAACAAAATTTTGAACAAATATGATATTTGGATGAAGTCTATTGTTTCTCTCAAAACGTTTTTACAATGTAATTATGATATTGTTTTTGTCAACGTGCCCTCTTAAACAGGAAGGAGGAAGATATCAGAACGTCTAATTTTAAAAACGTTCCAAGTACTTGACTACTTAGTGATAGAAGCCAGATTTTATTCATGTCTAACATTAATTTTCATAATATGAGATGCATATTTCCATGTGATTCAAAGTTGAATATAGTTTTAAAATTTCATCACGGCCATTGAGCAATTTTTTGGACTGCTGTTTTGTTAACGGCAAAATACGGTACCTATTTGAATAAAATAGTGAGGAATTCAATTCTTGGATCCTCTATTTCAAAATGGGATAATATTTCATTAAGAAGTGAGAGATATAACCTTAGAGGAAAGAGAGTGGTGATGTGACAGGACTTCAATGGTTCGCCGCCAGAGAGATTAAATGCGCCTCTCATCTAAATTATCTCCGCATCTAGAACTATCTCTATTTCCGCCTGGCTCTGTTATTTCGGAACCTTCTTTTATTTTTGAGCTCCTTTCAGGAACGAACCAATACATTTCTACATGGGGAAAACATGCGCATGCCCGTTTATTCATTCACCGACCAGGCGGCTCTTTGTTGCTATTGACAAACTGATTTTTCCTCGCATATGTGAAATTTTCATAGGGCTTTCATTTACGAAATTATCACCTTTGAAATATGTTCTCGAGCAACTAGAGAAATGCATCAATAATTAATTGCAGTGCTAAAAGCCGCACTATAAATCATTTTGCATTTATTTATTTATTTTTAAAAATTTAATATCTGGCAATTATTTATAACTAACTCGTATGCGCCACGTGATGCATTTTAAAGTGGAAACCGATAATTTAAATATCGGATGGCTGGTTGCTTGTTTAACCGGAGGATGGCTAATGTAAAATACATTTTTGAAATTGTTTTTTTTCTTTTTTGCAGTATCAATTTTCGCAAATGACTAAACGAGTGAGAGCAGATCGATATTTAATGCTATTATACCGACTATATAGTCGCACCCTCTCTGTCCCCTTTCAATACTTTTAAATCTCTTTCAACGAAATTATTCAAATTTTCGCGAATCCTTACGGTAAGTACACATTGGACGATTATTGACCGACGAGTCTGTCGGTAAAAGATCAAAGGAGGTCGAGAGATCGATGGCTCTAGATTGGAAACACCGGTCGGTTTGTACAACAGTCTCTCTGTTGGCGCGCGAATCTTATGTGTGTACTTATGTTATTATAAATAATTAGTTACAACGTTTAACTGTTATAGCGTTATTTATTCTACCTACTTTAACACTCAAATTTCTTTGCGAATTAATTTTTAATGTAAAAGCCCTTTAAAAATATCAATGGTAGAATAAAAACTATAGCCTATTTAAGAGAAATATAGGCAAACTTCAAGAAATAGTTAACACGGAAACAATTATTTCTCGTAGAACTGGAAAATTATTTTGAATTGCAATTTTGAATAGAGTTCCTGGAAGTCTCCATTTTTCGAATCAATCAAGTTTCTAGTTTTTTCAAGTTCAATTGAGCGTGACCTACGTCGGACAGGCATATATGTTGAACCAGGTCACATTTCCTTTCTCCAGCATCGTCTTCTTTTTTGGAACTTTTTTTGTAATAATAAAAGGGGCGGCTACACCTGGACCTGTTAGTTGGTTCATCGCACTATCGAATAAATGGAGTGGATTTTTGTCACCATCGATGTTGCCCTGTACGATTCTTTTCGGTCAGTTAAGTGAACGAATCGGCTCATAATAGTCCAATGTGGACTTTAGGGTATGTTACAGGTAATGTATACAGATATAAGCACAGAATTTTCACTAAAAAACACAACTAATTTATTACTTTATGCCTGTATGATACTGAATTGGGGTTACCTAGGATCTTTTCTTAACGTACTAAAAACAGCCACGGGCCTACGCCTCGTCTACGAATGTACATTTGTACTGAATTCTCGCTTCATTGTTTCAATGTGGAAATATTTAGTACCGTCAATAGTCTAGAAGACTCAAATTTTATTTTGGACAAATATCCAAAAAATATTCGCATTTATGTTTATGTTTGTTTCGCTATGCATAGCACCAAAATCAATAGTAATGATCAGGGCCGGGGAAGAGCATCCCGAGGCATTTTCGCTCATGTGTGCATTACTTCAAAGAGCCTTTATGTCCACGTTGTTATTCAAAGCGCACACGTTGTTGACTTCAAGTATGAGTATGATAAAATCACTCGATGTGAGGAAGAGCAAGATGGAAATATTTATTTTTCAGGAGGGGGTGGGGAGGAAAGCCGTTGGTTTGATCCTAAATTTCCTATTTAAAAAAAACACCTATCAGCGCACGGCGCACGAGTTCATCCTAAGCCAAATTTTACTAATTAAGTTGATGATTTCTAAGAAAATTTTTTGGCCAGCTCTTCAAAGTTCTTCATAAAATTCAGACTGCGATACTGATAAAGGTGGAAAGATAGGTAGATATATATATATAAAGAAAAAAACAATTATGGCTAGCGAAAAAAGAAAAAAATACTAAACTAAAATAAAGTCCTCAATTAAGAAATGAAAATTGAAATTATTAAACAGCTTAATTATGATAAAATTACAATCTGCCTCATAGGGCAATAAGTAATTGTGATAATTTTTTCATTCATACCATATTTACAATTTTCATTCACTCACTCATTCATACAGTATTTACAAACAGTCCAGAGACCTCCCAAATCCACATGGTTGTCACCTCCCTCGCATGCGAAAGAGGAAGCGGAGTCTTGGGAAGTCCCCCACGCTCCTCAGTCAGCCGCGTCACCGAGCTTGCGGAAGCTACAGAAAATTAAAAAGTATTCTAGTGTGAGATTTATGTGTCGATTACAGCTTCCTGTTCCTGAAGGAAATAAAATACGACGGAAGAACAGGAAAAGTTTACCAATAATGCTTCATGATTTTCCTGTTTTAAATGGCAGCGTTATATACGAGTACATGTAGTGTCATTAAACATGATCTTGATTGAACACGTATTGCATTCAATTTTTTGAAAAAAATGATTCAGCAACTTATAAATCGAGTTGGTGCTCTCCTTATCTGTTGGTGGTGAAACTTTAATTGCCACCATTTAATAATGGATTTCCTTCTGATAATTGAAATCATGCTAGTTAGCGTACACCAGCAATTTACCATTGCAAGAATTCATTTTTCTACCAGCTCGTTTGGGACCGGTATGCAAATAGTCTGTATGGCTAGATTACAGTTGACGACAAATAAACGAATGTCGTATATAACGATACCCACTTATATCTTCGCTGTTAATTTTCACTACTTATTTTCTGATCATGTCTAATGGCATCCAGGGTTTTATCTCACGGATAATTGACAGTGATTAAAAGGAAGGATATTGAATCCGAGCTAATGAGCTGTCTTTTTTTTATGACTTGCTCTTAGACTCAGCAGATATGTACGTAGTACCGACTGCAAGCTGTATTTTTACTAATTAGTATTGTCATATTTACTTCACAGCTAGGTCAATCAATCACGCCTGATCGCCGGATTTAAAGAATTTATCATTTTTTGAGGGTTTCTACAAAGTACTCAACGGATCATTGCTGATTTTGAAGGGTCATCGATGCCTGACCAGCATTAAAATCCTACGACTGAATTGGATTTCATTTGATTAAATAAATAAATTACGTTGTTTGATCAAAAAGTAATGAGAATTTTATTATTCCGCGGGCGTAATGATTCCGATGGTAAAAATGTTTTTTTATGTTGTTGGTACACATTTCTCTGAAAAAAATTTGCAGCAGTTTTGAATGTTTAATGTTTTAGTAGCAGTCGCAAAGGTTATACCCAAAACACAGGCGATTTTTAGTTTCAGAAAAAATGGATCAAAAAATTTGTATTAAATTTTGTTTTAAAAAAACGAAATAAAGTGCAGCAAAGTTTTGACAGTAGCTTTTGGTAAATCTACCATAAGTAAACTAAGAGTTTATGAGTGAGATGGACGTTTCAAACAGGGCCGTGAAGACGTTGGAGAAGTCGCGCTGGGCGCCATAACACTTCAATAAACGTCAACATTGAAGAAGCTAAGAAAATGATTCTGGACGATCGCAGAATTACTAATAGAGAGGTTACTAATGAAGTTAAAATATCATTTGGATCATGGCAGAAAAGTCCGTTCCCACATTGTTGAATTTCGACAAAAAAAAAAAAAAAACATCGCGTCGATATCGCCAAAGAATTGATGAAGGAAGTAACCAACAATCAAGAGTTTGTTAAATGCATCATGACAGGTGACGAAACATGAGTGTTTGGGTATGACATAGTAACCAAGGCGCAATATTCGCAATGGAAGAGCCAAGACTGAAAAAAAAAATTGACAAGTTCGATCAAAAGTGGAGGTTCTTCTCTTCTTTTCAAGATGGGAAAAAGCGCTGGCACAAGTATATTATATCTGAGGGGGATTACTTAGGGGACAAAATTGCTATCGATGAATAAACAAACATTCTGGCTACTTTTTGATCAAACCTCGTATATACATTGTACACAATTTAAATTAATAAAAAAAATATCATAAAGCTCTTGTGATATAGGAGGTTTGACTTGGATGCTAGTTAGTAATTTGCAGGAAAAAAAACGGTATATCTTTCTGGTTAGAGAGATTGTTGTCACAACAAATCACTGTATCACGCGAACAATTTGGGCCAAATAAAATATATTGCTATAAAAAATCTTGCCATCTTAGAGTTTGTTCTTGGAGAAAATAAGTCATGGCAGGAGCCATTTTTATATTGGCAAACTTTTAACTTTTAGCTGCTGTCTTAACCAAACTAGAGGAGAACGAATAGCCCCTTGCAGAGACAACTAACTATCGTGCTACAAAGTACCATTGTTCAATTTTCTCCTGTCCACATCACAAAGTACTTTGGTAGTTGGTAAAATTTCGAGCTACATGCTAAATGTAGAGCCAACATAGGTGAAGTTTTATCCCAGGTCTGGAGAAATATTTTTTATATCTTTAAACAAATGAACATCTCATTCCAATTATTAACATTAGAATGTTCGTCAATATTATATTTTTATATTCATGCATAGTTTTATTAAAATTGAATTTTGTGTTCTGTTCTTTGGAAAATAAAGAACTTATGATCCACGCCATAATGACCATTAAAGGAACAAATATTTTTTTTCATTTGCATTCTTTTCTAAGAAAAGCTATAGATGGTGACGTAACAGACTTTATCGTGTCATTATCTGTATTGTTATTTTTACATCTAAGTGTTCCCTTTTTGTCCTCTGGTCAGGTCATACCATTTTCTACAGTAGATCCTTGATAAGGGAGCATTTTTTGAAATTTAAAACAAACCCATTTCAATCACGGTTACAACCCTGCCGACTAACGCCTTCTTTCGCCAAAAACACATACGTAATAGTCTTTTTTCCATTCACCCATTCAAGTAATAAAATAGTAGTACTTCGTTAATAAACTCTCATTCAGTGAACCAGATCACTCTTCTTGGTGAAACTTAACTTACCTAAGAATATTAGGGGCTGTACCGGAGAGGTCCACGTAATAGCAGGACAAATTACCGATTACTTTTGTTGAATTTGTCCATTTGCAATGTTTTCTCAATATAAAGATATGCACTCTCCTTATGACATAATTGCTATTTCAATATGCTATTAATAACTATAAGTACTTATGTTGAACATGTGTAATTTTTCAGCAAACAGTCGATAGGATAACTTAGCTACAATTATGTCATCACTGCAAATATGATCTTGGATCATTCCAAATCTTGAAATATCTCATAGATTATCTTATTTTGTATTTTTTTTGTTGACTCGACAGCGTACATGCATCTTATACACCCAACAGAGCAAACATACCTTGTTGAAAAAAAGCCTCCCAATTATTATTATCTTAAGATTATAGTTAGTGCTATTATTTGTCTTTTGTCAAGTTCAAGTTTGTGTTTGATACTATTTCAAACTAATCCTCTATAGCAATAGTCACCTTTTTTTAATACATTTATTATTATATTTTGATATTTTATGTGTCATTTTACATATATCTCGTTATTGATTAGGAAGTGAATATATGTGATACATTGGTATCGCACTCGTTATTTATTTTTGCATATATTATGAGTAAGGGGTAATGGTTAGATTATGTAGCAAGGGGGAATATCTGCACGATGGCGGTGTGGTTGGAAATAAACTGCTGTAGATGTATTGCAAGTTGCCTTCAGTCGAATCGACAAACTCTAAGGGCAAGTATGTAACCATGTCATGAAATTTTATTACGTTTTCACTGTATTTTTCTCATGAAATAAGCTCTAAAATATAAACATTAAGACAGGAACATGCTTAGAATTATTATTATTAAATGAGAACAGGCTTAGAATTATTATTATTATTATTATTATATGAGAACATGCTTAGAATTATTATTATTAAATGAGAATATGCTTAAAATTATTATTATTATTATTATATGAGAACATGCTTAGAATTATTATTACTATTAAATGAGAACATGCTTAGAATTATTATTATTATTATTATTATATGAGAACATGCTTAGAATTATTATTACTATTAAATGAGAACATGCTTAGAATTATTATTATTATTATTATTATTATTATTATTATTATTATATTATTATATGAGAACATGCTTAGAATTATTATTATTATTAAATGAGAACAGGCTTAGAATTATTATTATTATATGAGAACATGCTTAGAATTATTATTATTATTATTATTAAATGAGAACATGCTTAGAATTATTATTATTAAATGAGAATATGCTTATGGATTATTAGCACTTTTGTCGTATATTTCATATAAATTATTTTTGTCATAATAAGAATCAAATATTAAACATGTACCTACTTACAACCAGACAATTCTCGGTGACTTAGAATATGCTACATTCTCTGGCGTTTCATTGTTCAGCGATTACACGAGATCAATGATCGATGAGGAGGTCTTGGGTTCGAATTCTAACCCTGGCGTTTTTTTTATTTTTGCTAATAAAATCATCACAGTTTACATCACTCAAACTGAAGGGGTCAATTTAATATAAAAAAAATCTTTAAAATTTATTGAGCGAATAGGGTCAAGTACAGATCTTGTTCGAATTTCAGTCAAATTAGGTTATGCGGCCATGACCTCTGACCCTTAAAACTAATTTTATGTCCTTAAATAATATTTTTTGTCACTATTACATTGTGTGCTATGCATTTTAGGTGTAAATTACCTCATTTGTTCCCACAACGATCAAATCGGGTAAATAAATAAGAAATAAAATATAGTACAAAATCAGAATCAGTTGGCAAGGAGAGCAAGGACAAATTTTGCATCGTGAATTTAATATCAAGCTTGGAGTCAGTTATTATCATGCGCGAATGAAGATTCTTGTTAGTGTACAAGGCATTTGCTCTTGAACTTAAACTTGTATCGATCCGTGTCAAATGGCTGGCCGCAGTTGGGAGGCACTTATGTAAGATGCACTTACTTACCAAACTTAATTTTGATTTCCTCCGAACTTTATCAAAGCGATTAGAACTCGTGGATAGTGTGTCCGATGTAATCTCAACATGAAACCGCTTGCTACACTGATAAATAAGTGACTGCTGATTTCGTTTTTGAATATTTATTCTAATTATTTTGAGAACAATTTTGGAAGAATGAAATATAAATAGACGATCGCATTGAGGATTCACTAATGCTGCCATGATAATGATGTACTGCTTGTCATTGACTAATATCTCCTAGGCCTGATGGGTTTTTAACGATTTTTGTTAATCGTCAGTCATCGCGGCGATAACATAATTATTACTGAAGAAGAAGAACTAGTCTAGAAGAAGGTGCGAACTGTATGGTGAATAAAATAGTGAAAACAGATGATTGGTCCCTATGGTACTGAGGTGAAGATGAGTAACGGACTAATTATCGTCCCGGATGACCACCATCCATCTTGATTGATTGCCTAAGCATTATTAAACACTAATAAAAATCATTAAAAATATATATTTTGCCATTGAATGAAATTTCATGTAATTGGCTTAGCGCGATTTTTGCTTACACTGAAAGGTAATAAAAATTTATGAGTTATATTCATAATTTAAAGTTTTTCATTAGAATGAGAGGAATTTTTTTTTTTTTCGCCTCTAATTTAAATAACAACATTTCATGTAACATGTAGCGAATGTTAAAAATTTACATTTTGGGAGTGAATATTTGAAATTAGGAACGAACAAAAAATTGGTTTTCAAAAAAGGCAAAATTACACTCACTGGCTCGTTTACAGAATCCTGTTTGAGATAAAATGTGTCTTGAAAGGTGATTTTAAAATTTTGTTTGTTTAAAACACTGTATTGTAGAGGCAGAATGTCATAAAATGTGTCTTGAAAGGTGATTTTAAAATTTTGTTTGTTTAAAACACTGTATTGTAGAGACAGAATGTCATAAAATAAAGTTTATATAATTTCTGATTTTGATTTCGAAATAAAATTATTTGTCCCCTTTAAAATTTGATAAATGAATTTTTCGTTTTCACTGAACACTATAGTGATGCTACAGGAAATACAAAATAATTTGTAAATAGATTCACCTGAGGATCTATAATTATATATAATTATCCGTAAACTTAAAGGGCTATGAAAGAAAAAAAAAACAAAAAAAAAAATGAACACTTCTATAACAGTTTAAGACATAATTATTAGAATAAATCTTAATGTATTATTCCTATTGCTCCCGATAGAAAACCGTGTATAAATGATTCAGAATTCAGGAAGAGTTACTGGTACCGAACTGCTGGACAACCCATCAGACTGTTCAGTACTAGCTGGATTCCTAGATAACGATGTAACACTTCCGGTAATCTTTCCTGGGCCGATTTGTCTGGTAATATGACAGCAATAAACAATATTGAATTTGAAAATTATCTGGACGAAATCGGAAATAAGTAAGACCATACCCTATAGCAGGGATCATCCTGAACTTGGAGAGTGAGTGCACTCGACACCTAGGTACCATGCTACTGAAACATCGGCGTATAAAATGTGTAAAATAAAAATGCATTCCTCAGTAAATAAAAGAAGTTAAATTAGATTCCCCGAAATAGTTTAAACTATCAACACCCCCAACCAAATAGTTTTATGTCACACTAGGACTTGATGCAGACGTACAAAGTAATTCTAAACGTTGTTCTTGAATATATTTGATGATAACCTAACAACTTTCAACTCAAAGTATAAGGAAAGTTGAAAATATTTGGACCACTTCATCAGAAATACCAGCAATAAGATGGGCCCCAAGACTGCCCTGTAGGCTATAGATATATGCATCACGATGTACTCACATGACAAACAAACATGCACGATAGACGACAGCAGGGACGCCGATGTTGCAGATAAGACGGAGAAGCACAGAACACTGGTGGTACACCGGCGAGGTGGTACTGGCAGACCCGTACCACTCCCACCACGGCCGTACCCTCTCCAACGCTGTCTATCTTTGTACCAGCTCTCATGGTCCTCAACTTCTTCTCTTGTATCTGGGCCTTATCTATATGTCCGGGAATCTTTATCAATCCTATAGTCTGTCTGTAATTTAAGTGTTTATACTTTCATATTATTCCTTTAACAAGGAAAACAAGTCATGGGAGAATTATATTAGGGGTCAAATTGTGCTCCTGGAAGCTTTTCGGGTCGACCGTTGAACGGGCTTAAAGTCTCTGAGGGAGCTAAGCTTAACAAAAGTCATTAAGGCAGTTGGTACAGCGATCGACATATGCCACAACTCAACTCGATCAAAGGATACAGAAAACCGTAAAATTTTCCCAGGTGTCATTCTCACAGCTAGAACATAACAATATTTTTCAAGCGCTTTCGATTCATTTTCAAGTACTAGCGCTTTCGATTCATTTTCAATTACTTAGGTCTGACTCCGTCCTAGCAATATAAGGACTTGAAAATTGTCTGCTGAAAGCGCTGTTGCATAAAAATAAAGTTATATTCATAGAATGGCACTTGGGAAACATTTTTTTTTTCATCCTTTCAAGTAAGAACACACAACAAGCTAAATCATTCCATAAGGTTGACACTCTACGACCTCTTATCTTACAATATTTTTTTTTTTAATTTATAAATGCGATAAAAAAAAAGAAGGTCAATGCTACTGCTCTTATTTACCCAGAAAATTGCGTTTTTATAGGGACCATTTACAGGAAGCAAATTACTACTATATATTTTCTTTGGCTAGTAATTACTAATAATAATTTACCACTTCTTTTTTTTGTTTTATTTAATGAGAAAAAAAATAGGAAGCCTAAATCTTAAGTAGTCTTTTTGTAATTCTTGTAATTGTATGTTGAATCGGTGAGATGTTTTTGAACATACCTTTAAAAATGTTGGTTTTGTTATGACGATCCCTATCGTAAAAATACAAACAGAACAAACAGGATCAGTTTGAAAGGAAATCTCTTCTCCTGGCTTGAGAATAATTAAATTGTTATAATAGATAACGAATTCATTCAGATGATAATTGAGACCAAAAATGGCAGGTGAGTTTATCGCGGCAATGACGCCTAGTTTCCGAATCATTTACACAAGTATGATACAATGCAATATCTTCTATTTTCTTCGGATGAGATTACAATTCACAATCGCTGACGGTTCATTTGATGCGTTTTTACTTTTATTTAGTTTCAAATAACTAGATTTGTATCTAATGTATACATAACATTCAACCACTTTTAGTTTGGTTTGTTCCAATTCCCCGTCCTGCCCTTCTCTCACTTCTTCCCATTTGCTTCCTTATTTTCTATTAAGTTTTTTTTACACTTGAATCAGTAAGTAATAGATACATTATCTATTTAATTGTGCTAGTAGAAACCAATTCGTCGTTAAAAGTTTGAAGTCCCCACCATCACCGAAGCCATCCAAAGAAGACACATCAAGTTCTTTGACTCGATGAAACATAGGCCAAAACGCTCTGTTCCGAGACATGACACCCCCACCGCTACCGGCAAGATGGCAACTCTCAAGATCTGGTAAAGCAGACCAAATGGTGGACATCACGGCGCTTGGCCCACCAACAACAAGCCTCTAACGGGCACCCAACACTGCTATCCGACTAAATAAGACTGCACTACATGCCTAGAGGGACTCTAGGCCCAGCCACCAGTGGACTCTCACCACTGTACCGCAACTATCAACCTCTACATAGGCTTCCCACACTCCTTAATTCCCTCACACCAGCTTCAAGCAGGTACTCCTAGTACAAGGATCCGCTCAACCCAAATATCCCTTTATTTTCCCCCCATCCTTAATCTTATAATTAGAGAGCTAAGAAAAAAAAAAAAAAAAAAAAAAAATCGTCCAAGGAAGTTTAGCGTGGTTTTATGAAATTTCTCCTGTGTTGTCTTTTCCTGTCGTTCTGGCCTTTGTTGAGAAGTTTGGACTTATGAGATTGATAAAGCGATACATCTGTGAAGGTGGTCAACCTTCTAAGCTCGTTTTTCGTCCTTCGTAGCTGTTAAGTGACTATTATCTGATTGAAACCATTATTTGTATTGTTGCTTCATTAATTAAGGGGTGTTAGAGGAAATATCCTGTGGTTAGCCATACAGCAATTTTAAGGAGCTTTGTGAAATAAAACTTTAGGATGGAACCTTGGGATTCCAGAGCATTCACACCACTGGGAATCTTACAGCTTACTTTACACAACAGCTGTAGCTTGTTGCTTGAGTTTGTTGAAGTAGGCTGATATTAAAGATAAATTGTTTATTTACATATCGGATATGAAATAGATTTGTGCAATATGTGTATTGGATATTGGGAGGCGTGTGGTGTTGGAGATTAGTCGGAAGTAAGGTGATGCTGGGAACGGAATCTACGGAATGATGGAAGCGCCGTAGCTGGATCCGGCCAGAAGAGAAGTAATCTGCTGCCAATTTTCCCGCAGAGCTAATTTCGTTTGCCGGGAAGCGATGTACGTTCCGATATATCAAAGAAGGGCAATTCGATTGCCTCTTATCGATTGGTGGCCTAATCGAAACGTTAGTTGATTCGAATTGGTTCATTATTAGATGTCCCGATTCTCCTGAAATTTTAATAAGGCCAGAAGTATTGCATATTGTGTTGAGATTAATTTTTATTTTGCAAATATCGGAAATAAATTGATTTGAATTCGAAAAATTCCCATATAAGAAAGCTTACTTTTTTTATCTTTTTTTCTTCATAGCCACTTTAAATTTATAGATAATTATATACAATTATAGATCCTCAGGCAAATATATTTACAAATTATGTATTTCCTGTAGCGTCACTACATTATATACAGGTTTTGTTTTTTATAAAAATTATATAATGGAATAAACAAGTATAATGATACACATTATACGTGACTGGACTAAACTGACTAATAAAGGTGATGGGGGTCACCTTTTTGATCAAACTTAAAACTAACTTCATATCCTAATTTTTCCCCGACAGTCTGTTGTCATCGATGCGGGTGGGGTGGTGGGGCCAAACACTGGGTTGGTTAGGTGCTGCAACGAGTCAAAAAACTAGTATCTTAATAGATGACCTCCAAATATTTTTAACCAATTTATATTTCCTAGTTTCTTCGAATAATAATCTAATTTAATAAACAGACTCCAGATATAGGAGAGAAAAAATTGGTCTCAGCTTTGGTAGTTACATTTTAGTCTCTTTTTTTCTATTTCAAATTTAAAAAATGTGAGGTTCCGTCTGTTAAATATATATATATCGACATTTTCCACCACAATGGTGTGAATATTCCTCTACTAGAAGACAGATTACTTTGATCTTCTTTCCCACTAACCTGGTCCATGCTTCTGGAATGTCCCACGCACTTCGTCTCCCAATGATTTCCAAAGGTCTTCCTATAGCTATTCTTACTTGTATCTTTGCCTAGTTGCAATTAATCCTCATGCCTTGACCAAACCACCTAATGTTTTTTTAAATAATGGACAGTTGAGCCTGAACAAAAATCAACTTCATACCTATTTATTAGAACAAAAAATGAGATGAATACAGAAATGACAATGCACTTCGCAACTTTTATACACATTTATATAAAATGAGACGATACTAACGGTTTCATTACGATGACTTGTGCGTTTACGCTCATTCTTGGACTAGATGGAACCGGCTACATCCTTTGGCAGGCTGCCTAGATCTTAGAAAAAATTGTAAACAAAAAAAAACCTGATGGCCTCAATCACACATGGATGGAATATGTTTGGGTTCCCAATAAATCCTGTTAATAGTTTTGAGGAACAACACGAACATTCTGACATTTTATAGCTGATAATAACTTACTGCATTTATAAAGCAAATAACTTTATGTTTAGCTGACATAACATAAATAAAAAAAATAAAAACATGATGGCTTTCTCTTGGAAAGTATATATATATCTTCCATGTGGTGGTAACTCTGTTCCGATTTTGAGTCTATTTATGAACACGAGCGTTTGGGGACATCCATTTCCACTGGATATCGAGTTGGCAGCCTGTTCCATGAATAATGGAGTTAATTCTATTATACCAAAATAGAAAACAAAATGCTATTAGATTTTGTGAATAAAAGATAATTAAAATTGTCGATTGATGAAATTCAGAGACGAGTTGACTCACCTAATCCTTCACTTCGCTTAATGTCTAGGAATTTGAACAGAAAATCTTCAAACCACGGAGCAGCTAAGTAATATATATAACTGTTCTCTTCAAAATAACAATTTATAATAAATAGGTAATTTTATTTAAATGTTTAGGGATTAGTTCTCACTCCCTCTTTTTTTATTTGCATGTAAACTTATGTATTTTTTGGTTCTCCCTTATATAATAGAAATTCTGAACTTTACAATAATATTTTAAACAACAACAACCCCCATCCTCCAAAAACCAAAACAATATGTAATTTAGTTCAGATTATAAAAGTATGATATCAATCGTACCATACATACTAAACTGTAAATTAAATTTTACGTTAGCGAACAAAGTTGTAAAGGCATTTGTCATCCTTATCGGTTTGGATTTATGACTTAAAATTAATGTATGACATATAAGTTTGAGTAAGTGAAGTGGAATGGAATCGTAACTACAATTCTATTTGTGATGTAAGAATAAGATTAAGAGAAGTAACGTTATCGCGTCTATGAGATAAAAGTGAAGTGACCTGTTGTTGAAGTGTAGGGAGAGTCGGCTACTTCACGAAGAAGAGAAGACTAGAGAGAACAAGTCCAAAACAAAGATATACAATTTTCAAATCTTACAAGAAAGAAGATTTTCTGTAAGTGGTTACTTTTATCCGATGGTCCCTTTTCTAGTAGTCTTCTAAGAATTTAGTGATGCTAAGAAGTTTTGTTTCAGTTGCATCTACTCCAATGTCAGCTTTTATACGAATGAAACCGACGGGAAAAAGTGTATTATGTGGTCATAGATTTTCTTTATTAAAATGAAGAAGTCGCTTCTCGGTATAAAATCAGTAACTGAAGATTTTTCCATGCACAACAGGCTTAGCTAATGGGACAACCCTTTGTCAATACTCTATTAGTTTCCATTAAAGTAGCTTCAAACTACTTTTTTTTCGTAATTATAATCTCAACTGAACCAGTTAATAATGCTGTTTTGAAATCAAGCGTCTATTGTATATATTTTATCTTATAATAAAAATATAGGTATATCAATGATTATTTTTTCTTTACTTATTATTAAAGAATTTAAATTTCGGCCCTTATTGTATTTTTAAAAGTATATATAAAAAGAATGAGCGAACAATATTAAGAGACTTAGTACATGATTATTAAATCATCTCAGATACAAATCGCTTTAAAATCGCTTTGATTGAGGCAATCACCAACTAAAGTGATGGTAGGAAAAGGCATGCAACTAAAAAACCAATTATTAATTGGTCCTTAAACATAAAATAGATCTCTTTTGGTATAAACTTTCTGGTTGGTATATTATGGGAAAAAGTGAGATGGTGGTGCGTCCATTTGAAATTGTTATTATTCTTAGACATTTATTTTGTATCTTTCAATTTTGGGGATGTTACTACTCCAGGATGGCCATAAGGACCCATAAGTAAATAGAGGCCTAAAAATTATTTTATAAAGTTCAGCATTTTTATATTAATTCACCTCTCAAGTTTTTCAATATTTATCTTTAATCTGCTTCTGTAAAAGAACTCTACCAATGATACAGGACACTTTTCGGTCCCATTATCATTATTATTAATTTATGTTGCACATCCAATAAATAAAAATCATTGAGAAAAATGATAAAAAATCTCAATCTCTTTGGCTCTCTATAAAGAAAAAACATTGGCAAAAACAAGTAAATATTTGCCAGTGGCCTGGGACGGGAGAAGGCTGCTACATTGCTGAAGGATATTTATAGGCTAGTTGGTTGTCACCTGGTGTCAATATAAGAACCGACCAATACTGGCTTTGGGGGCAACTAGGCACGGAGTCTCACCCCTGCTTTTATTCAACTTGGCTAGCTAGAGGCCTCTCACTTAGCTCTTAATCTCTTTCAACCAATGTGCTTATACTATAAGCACATTATCACATCTTGTATTAAGCACATATCTCACTTAGTACAGATTCTAAACTTTTTTCCTAACCGAGCTAAGCTAAGTTCAAAACGAATGATCTCTTTAAATGTGCTGCTTTCCGGACAAATACTCAACGTAAAGTTGCTCAAAGAACCAGTGGCATATCCATAACTTTTTTCTTCATCACACCTAAAATATAGATGGTTGTGAAATTAAATAAATAAATCGTTGTAAAAAAATATGTTTTCTTAACACCTACACCAAATATGTTATCTCGACGCAAACTGCAACTGATATTAGTAATAACTAATTGCGGTATATAATCCTAATGTTTCAGTAATTAGCCAATGATAAACAAAATGCGATGTCTTGTCATTCGAAAAGGGGATTGAACCATCTACCTGTACATCTCTTGCACATAAGCTGTATAATCTCAAGAATTTCCTCCAGTACCATTATCAGAAATTAGGATGTTTCATTTAATAATATTAATAGGAAAAAATGTAATAGTTACAGGTGACTTTAATGCAGATCATTTAAGAAGAGAGTGGCGTTTTGGCCAGTAATTGGTCAGAATTGTCTAGGTACTTCACAAAATTATTAGGTTGGTGCGAATGAAATGTCGGATTCTTAAGTGAATATATTAAACTGCATATCTTTTTCCAAAAGCTGTTTATTTAATCAAAATATGCTCCCTTTACTTCAATACACTTTTCCCAACGAGATTTTAATGCATAGATGCCTGTCTTTTGAAGAAATTCTGATTTTTAGAATCAATGAACTCTGATATGGCATTTTTCAGACTGTCTTCATTTTCGTACTGTTTAGCCCGTAAAAACAGTTCTAAATGTTTAAATAAACGAAAGTCGGTTGGCGAAAGATCCGGTGAATAAGGCGGGTGCTGCAAAATTTCATATTTTAATTCATTTAATTTCGCAATTGTTTTGTACGATGTATGCGGCCGAGCGTTAAATCGGGTTAGCAATGATGACCATACGTTTAAGCTATCCAGCTTATTTCGCTCGGTTAGTTCGTGCGGTATCCACTTATCCATTTATTTCACCTTGTCAATTTCAGAAAGATGTCGCAATATTGTCGTATGGTCAACTTCCATTCTGGCAGCAAGTTCCCTTGAAGAAACAGTTGGATTCGTTTCCACCAATGCTTTCAGAGCATCATTTTTCACAGACGTTTCGGGTCTTCCACGCGGTTCATTTTGCAGGGAAAAATCACCAGACCGAAATTTTTCAAACCAACGCTGCACTTTTCGATCGTTCACAGTATTCTCCCCAAACGCCTGGTTTGTATTGCGTGCAGCTTTTGCAGCATCATTACCAAGTTTATACTCATATAAGAAAAGTACACGAATATCGGTTGAATTCATATCGGTGGAAAATTCAAAGCAAATAACAAAAGGGAACACTTTTGAGAAAATCTTCTTTGCTAAAATGTGACTCTGGCAATGGACAGTACGACTATAAACCAGGTTATGTCAAAAACAAAAGCATAACTAAAACAGGGAGACAAACGTTCCGATTTAAAGAAAATCCGACACTTCATACGCACCAATATTTATGATGTATCTGCCCAAACTATTATAGTTATTTTAAGACGACCACAAAAGTTTTTGTCAAGTTACGGTGCCATTTTATGTTGCTAAAATTTCATAAATCGTCAAATACAACCAAAATAGTCTAACCGATTTAATTCAACGATTGTGTTTAAAAATATTATCAATATAAACTCAAAAGTCCCGTTATAAAAATCAATTACACCAATTCTGATATGCTATATTAAAAATAATTGTGCAATGACATTAGTTAAAGTGCCTCATTGAGTGATGGATTAAAAAACTGATGAATGAGATTTACTTTACTTGCTTAATTTATTATTTCTTTGCTCACTCATAACTTTTTTTTTTTTGAATATTTATGATGTTATATAATAAGCAAATATATATTATAGCTATCAAAAGTTTTATTCAATTAACTTTCTTTGATTATTACTGCTTAACCTGTTGAAATCAAAACGTCTCTTCCGCCAGGGTTGTCTATTAATTTTATTTATTGAAGGACATGGACGAATAAAATGGACGTGTAATAAAAGGGAGATTGGATACCTAGTTGATAAATGTTGAAAATAAACAAGCATTGAATGACCATGAGCACGCGATTTCTATAATCTCCACCTATATAAAGCTGAAAGTGTTGACTGACGAAGGCGTATCAATGTGTAAATTTATTTACACAGCGTAAATAAGCGTTAAAAAAACACGTGTCAGGTGAAACGGATATTTATGCAAAATAGGTGAAACCTAATTCGAGGCAAGGGCCCGGCTATTAATAAGGAATTCCCAACCAACGCCCTAGAGGCAGATTAACCTTTGTATGTATTAAAATAGGTTCATTATTTATAGGTCGCAACAACGGGCTTAAGACATACCATTGTAGTTCTATTGTTGCTGATAGTTTCTGATCGGTTAGACTGACTGATAATCATAGTTCCAGCTTGGATTGTCAAAAGTCGACAGTCGAAATGACTTGAGTGTCGAGTTACCTAACCCAGTGTGGGAGTTCTCTTTAGGTTCACCGGTAATCGACTTTATGGTAATATGAGTTTCAGCAACTTCTGCTGCTAGTAATGATCTTCTCATTCGACCTGTATCTTAACGGCAGATCAAGCCTCTATCTCATTTCATTAATTATTTCTGATCATAAAAATGTGAAATATGTGCCCAGCCCAAACGTCGGCCTTAATTCGGCCATAAAATGATACAATCGGTCTGAAGGTAAAAAAGGAGCCAAAAATAAGAATCTCATATTAAAATCACCTGGTATAATTGTTTTCGTTCAAAAATTTTGTTAGAATTTCTGTGATAAATAAAGTTGTTTCAGTCGAAAATACCGAATATTTTTTCTTTCTTTGTGTATATGGTGTATGAGTATTTTCCGGCGTGGGTTGAACCTTGGTAATAAATTGTCGCTTTTGTCTGCCCAGAGTTTTTTTAATTTTTATTATTTTCAATATTCACTTTCAATGGCTTGAACCATCATTTTCAGGTGCTTAGAGGAAAGGTACCTCCACAGTTGTTGGCCGACTTGCAGTCTAATACCGGGAGCAGTCCGATGTTGTGTCTATTAATTTGTATTTTTCTCACAATCGTTCCGTTAACATCCATAAATATTTTTTCTTCAGGTTTTTCGTTCAGCTATTTAAATATACATATATACAAACGAATTCAATTCAATTCATAGAAATGTTTAACTATTTAATCAATAAGGAGTTTGTACAAAATATCCATTTTTTTTGTAATATATTATTTATCTTCAATGGTGTCTTCTCTCATCTATCAATTTTCAATAATCTGGATCAAATTATTTCATAGTAATAATTCAGATATTAGTTCACTCGAATGTAGCATCTACACTTGCCGTGCACATTTCACCATTTTATGTTCTTCTTTTGATTGCCTTTAAATTAAACCTTCGTTCTTATACATGTATATAAATTTAATATAGTATATATATACGAAAATACAAAATGAGTTTGTGACTACTTTTGACTGAATAGAAATTGAATGCCTCAAAAAACACTTGAGAAAAGGCTTGAGAATTTACAGACCCCATTGACCAGTTATGTATTTTGTAAATCAGCCCACTTTATTTGGTCGGATTCGAAAGTTCGAAGATTCCTTTGAAGTTTACATTTTGTGTTTATCAGTTCATTTGAATGGAAATTTGAAAACAACTTTTTTTTTTTTTTATAAAATTTTAGATGCTTACTTTGCATAAAAAATATGAATAAAAACGATGGTTTTTTAGGAACTGGCTTGACAACAATGATCATGACCACTAAACCGGATTAGGATATGTGGTTTCTGATGAAAATTCTATCTTGTCCGTATGTGCATATTAAACATCACTGATATAAAATATAATATAAAATAATTGGTTCACGGAATCAGTGTGTTGTTTTTTTTCTCTATAAAATGAGCAATATGTCAAAAAAAGTTTGGAACTTATGATTTAGAGGAAATCATAGTTGGTGAACGAGAATTGTTGGTTTCTCACGCACAAGAAATGATGGCGGCTTGGAACATGGGTTACTGTCCTATAAATGCCATATTTTTTAAGTAATGTTTTAGTCAAAAAATGTCCTATTATTTATTATGATTTTATTATTTTTTTTTAGTTTGCGATGCATGCAGGAAATTTATGTCAAATACCTACAGATCGCTCCAAATAAATAACATCGGCATATTAATTTGTATGAAATTCAAAATTAATTCAAGTAATTAAAACCAATTACGCCTCCAATTAACTTGCATATGACATTTGAAAAAAATGTCACCTTTAGTAGAAATCTGGATGAATTTAAATATATTTCGAAAGGATTTCCTTGTATGTTTTCAGTGATAGATCATCAAGTGTTATTCCATCCGCACAGACGTGAAAGGTTCATCTGTTACTGTCATGGAATTCGGCCGTTGGAAATGTGTCAGGTATGAGATCGATCCAATTAACTCTGGCCCGTGTATGTTTCAATCAGCGATAAAAAAAAAAAAAAAATGACAACTATAACTTGTGACCCGGCACGAAACGTAAGTCCCGGTGTAAAACGGCACCGAACATTTCAACAGGGACATTCACTACCTCTAAATAAATGTACTGTTAATATTAAGTTAACACATTATGATGGGTCAGATACCCAGTTCTTTTAAATATAATAAATAAAGAGAGACAGACCCTCCAACAACGAACGCGCGAATATTATATTTAAAAAAAATGAATACGACTATGCGCTTCAGGATGGTTCTGGATCGTTTGCGTACTTTATCGTGGTAGCCAAATCACCTGCCTACATATTACAATCTTTAATCTACCTGTCAGTTATTTCTTCAAAACGTAATGTTTATGATTGAACTATGGGCCCATTTTTTTTTAATGGGCCATCAACAGTTTTTAATGTACTATACCAATTTTAATATTATTTTATAATAATTTGTCACGATGATGGATGGTAACTATACAATATGTGTGAATTAGTGTATTATATCAGTCCAGAAAACTCCTCTGACGATGACTTGTTGAAAGTTTATCAATATTTGAATGAAATATAAGTATAATAATAAGAGACTGTTAACGTACGAAAATAATTTTTGTATAAGTTATGCTAAAAATAAAATTAAATTTTTTAAAACTGAATGTACCTTAGCAGTTTTTCACAATCATTTAAAAAGTATTTAAGAAACTTATGCTTAGTTACGTTTAATTTTATTAAAAATATACAATTAAGCTAATAACTAAACTGAAACAAATGGAATTGGTAAAAAATTGAATAAAAAAATGTTTTAAATAATAAATAAAAAAAACATGATGCAAACATGGATAAAATATTTGTGGAGAATGTCTTGCAGGTTTTACAGATCCCTTTATCTTATGGTTGGGAATCAGCCCAATATGGCGATAATCCGAATAAATAAAATAACGTTATTTTTTGAAAAATATGCTTTATTTGTTAATAAATACAATCCTCTTAATGATGTCTTGGCTAAATTTATTTTATGGTGATATAGCACATAAAAGCTACGAGTCCATTCTCAAGAATGTTATAATTAAATTCAATAGAATAGATACAAAATCATTCATTTATTCGAAAGCGCTTGTATCAATATAACGAAAATTGTGGGTAGACCCTTCATTTACAAATACACTTCCAACACATCATTTGATTGCTATTTTAGACTAAGTTTCTTTATGAAAGTAATTATGTATTTAGTTAATATTCCATTTTTTTTAAGAATAAATGTTCATTATTAAAAAAAACAAATTTCAATATACTATATAGCCTGTAAGTTGGTTTGTTGCTGTGGTCGGTAGGAGTGTTAGTAGTCCAGTCACAAGATGTGTACCATAACTTGCAGCCTTTCTTCTCCCCCTCGATCCTGTATGTCCAGGCGCAGAACTTACTCACCTGGATCCTGATGATCATGGGGAAGATGCGAGATCTTGAAATCCTCGAAACGTCCCTCAGTGGCACGAAGTCCACTCCCTCAAAGGCCTCTATCGCCTGGTGGAGCTGCCAACGCACAGTACGTGGGAGGTTATCGAGCATAGTCTGAGCTGTGTCCGTACGGGCCTTCACTCGCCGATGCAGGTCACGCGGAGATTACCCTGACCTCCGTTGTCTTTGTAAAGGTACACGGTGGACCCTAGAGGGTACCAGATCGGATGGAGCTGTCGAAGATGACGCTGTTAAAGAAGTCATCCGTGATGGTGGTCACAGTCACCTTGACGTCTCTGACGGGCATCTTGAAGTTGTCGACTGTCACAGGAGACTGCTCAGACCAGACGGCGAAGGAGTGCGAGCGACCATAAAGCGCCTCTACGTCATTGCCTCAGCTTACCACTGTTCAATCTTATTTATTTACTTTTTTTGTTTTATTGTTTTATGACATGCCAACTGATTGGGCCATTCATGTCCACACATACACAATTATTTTCTAGTTTTTGTTATTACTTATTTAACTTTTTTACAGCACTTGGAACATGATTTGTAAACATGTTTTAGAAGTTTACTATTAAAAATAGCAACTGTATATCTTAAGTATCTTTTTTCTTCCTTTGAAGTTCTAATGATGTTTTTAGGTTATCCTTGATTATTATCAGAATCAGAAACCCTTGTTATGTATTTTTTTGTGTCGAACACATAAACAATGAGTTTCTATTTCATCTCAAGTAGATGTGTTTAAGATCTCAAAAAATTCGATTTCTTGGCTAATACCACGTGAAATGTGTTTTGTGTTTTAGATGCATCCTATTTTACATAATAGCTCTTTATTTCATGCCTTGTTGCTGCTAAAAATATTTTCAAATCCATAAAGCATAAGTGCTATTAATTAGCTACTTGGTAATTATATTGAGCAGCAAATCAAAAATTAAATATCTCGTCACCTTGATACATAATATGTAATTTTATTTTTGGACTATAATTATTCTGTCATTAAAATTTTGTTACCAACAAAAAAAATTGTCACCCTGATTGATAATATGTAGGGAGTTTAGTGATACAGCCAAATTCCCATGTGGACACAGCAGCACTGCTTTTGAATGTGTATCTCTATATACAAAATTCAATAAAACCTAGGAAACATATCAAGAACTAGAAAGATCAACACTCTTCTAAATTTTCTCTAATTTATTTTCCCCTTCCATTGGTAACCATGTGTAATGGGCGTTGGTTCATCGATTGTAGATGTTCCCAGCACTCTGAAGCACCCTACTACATGTATCACAACCATTAAGCATTTATAGTACACATGAAAGGATATTCAACAGGTGCCTTTCCAGAAAGAAATGTAACTTCGCGAGAAATCCCATTAAGGACAGCCATAACGATTGACGATCATCATATCATCAGATGACGTATTTAGACTAAATGATTCATCATTTGATCAGGTCAAAAAAATAACAAGACACAGTTTAGCAATCACCCTAACACACCAGCCATCTTTCTATTCGCAGCCATTATAATAGACGTCAATGCTTTTGATAAGGTACACCGAGAGAGCCTTTGCACTGCATCAAATGAGACTCCTGCAGAATTTCTCACACCTGTTTAAGAACATACAGACAGGCCGACAAACAAGCAGAACTGTACTAATATGAAAGTATGAGCCTAGACGACCTCTCTTCCAATTATAGCCCTGTGATCCTTACCATTCCCTAAGACCAATTCACAAACTTCCTCCTCCTTCATTTATCAGGGGCCCAGTTGGTTGGGACCACTTCGGCCAGATTCTTACAGACTCTGTAGACCTCAAAGTACCTCTGAAAACATCCCAAGACCTAGATGATGCAGTGCATTCCTTCACTACTCTGATCCAGAGGTTGGCCTGGGAGGCATCGTCACCCCACCGCCATCTGAAAATTTACAATCAAAATCCTTTACCTCAAATGTATCTCAAAGACCTAATCCAATCCAAACGCCACTCGAGAACAGTGTGGCAAAGATCCCGACATTCTGCTGATCGTCGCTCATACAATCAGTACTGCCAATTGGTAAAGTGGCAATGGGCATCCTTCCGTTCCGATTCTTTTAATTCCTATCTCTCCTCTCTGTCTACGAGAGATAACTCCTTGTGGAGTCTAACTAAGAAAATCCTACAATATCATCCTGTTTCACACCCACTCCGTCGTGATGGTGGGTCCTGGGCGCCTTCGGATGGCGAGAGGGTGGAAGGATTCGCACTGCATCTTTTCCGTACTTTCACTCCTCACCTTACTCTCAAAACAATACTCATCGCCCAATTGTTGAAGATTTCCTCTCTTCACCTATCCCTCTCCCACTTCCACCAAAAGCCGTTAACCCCTCTGAAGTCAAATATCTTCTGAAAAAATTACCTTGCCGGAAATTTCCAGGATATGATCTCCTTACTCCTCGAATCCTACAAGAACATCATCCGAAAGTCATAATCTTCCTAAACTACATTTATAATTGCATTATCCGAACAACGCGTTTTCCTCTCCTCTGAAAACACTCCATTATAGTCCTATTCGCCAAACCCGGTAAACCACCCAATGATGCCTCATCTTACCGGCCAATTAGCCTACTCCCTATCCTCTCAAAAATATTTGAAAAACTCCTATTAAAACGCCTACTTCCTATTATTGAATCCAAAATTCTTTATCCTACCCACCAGTTTGGTTTCCGCCAACGACATTCCACTGCTCAACAAGGCCTTCGCGCTGTTGCTCACATCTCCTCAGCCCTTGAAACCAAAAAGTATTGCACTGCTACCTTTCTTGATATAGCTCAAGCTTTTCACAGGGTCTGGCACGCAGGTTTGCTTTACAAGCTCAGAGGATATTTACCACAGACCCTATTCCTAATCCTACAGTCCTACCTTTCAAACCGCTTCTTCCAAGTCCGCTGTGGTTTAGAATATTCTAACTACTATCCCATAAATGCAGGAGTTCCACAGGGCAGCGTCCTGGGTCCCATCCCCTGTAATCTATACACCACTGATGTCGGCAACATTAGCAGATGACACTGCAGTCCTTTCAACCCATTTAGACACTGATATAGCATCCCAAAACCTTCAAATACACCTTGATGAGATCGAGTATTGGTGCAACCAATGGCGAATCAAAGTCAATGAAGCAAAATGTTCCCACACAACCACACACTACTTCCGCAAGTCCTGTCCGCTAGTCTTTTTAAATTGGATTCCTCTCCCTGTGTCTGAGACAGTACGGTATTTAGGCTTCCATCTCGACAAAAGACTGACATGGAACCCACACACGAGGCTACTAAGACAAGAACTAAATAGACGCTTTGGAAAACTGTACAAACTACTTTGAAGGACATCCCATCTCTCAATAGAAAATAAACTACTTATTTACAAAGTTATACTTAAGCCAATCTAGACATACAGAATAGAGCTATGGGGGACTGCAAAAAAGTCGCATCCAATCCTTTCAACCAAAAGTCCTGAGAACAATAGTTAATGCCCCTTATTACGTCAGCAACATAACCCTTCATAATGATCTGAATATACCCTACATTTTTGAACTCATCCCTTCCAAGTTCATAAAATTCCATAGTAACCTATCCAACCACTCTAATTCCCTAGAACAGTCATTGCACTGCACCACTCATCCCTATAATCCTCCTCGGAGACTAAAACGGCAGTGGCCTCGTGACCTCCTATAAATAAGTTACAGCGGGAGTCCTGGCAATGGCCAGTTTCTCTAGTCATGTCCTGAGCGTCTGTGGCTCTCGCGCTCTTGGTCAGCCTACGCTGGCTCTTATCCAGTGACACGGGTGACATAGGAGCGTGGGGGACTTCCCAAGACTCCGCTTCCTCCTTCGCACGCAAGTGCTGTTTGTATATATAGTATGGATAAGCGACTAAATGAAAATTGTAAATTGGTATGAATGAGATCATTTATCACAATTGCTTATAGCCCAATCAGGCAGATTGTAATTTTATCTTATTAAAAATTGTTAAAATTCAAAGTCTATGCAGAAAAAAAATACTCGATAACGCTTAATAATGTTAAGTCATAATGGACCTTTAGCCGGTTTTTAAAAATATTAATGTTTAAAATGATACAATCCTTGAAAACAAAACTTATGAAATACTAAAATTGTGATTTATAAACCACATTCATTTTGTCGTATATTATTTATGATTGTTAACATCAATAGAAAAAATGACTGTCAAAAAGAGGACTCGAGTTGGAGACATCCCCAATACCTAGTCCTGAGGTTTCTATGGACTGATTTACCAGAGTATCAACAAAAATAACAAAACAGAAAAAAAAAATTTTTTCTGAAATTTAAATATCATTCCTGAATAGTTACGATTTCATCGGTACCAGGTTATTCTGTGAAGGGGTCCTTTGCTTATTGATCTTATAAAAATAAATACATATTTTTATTTCGCCTTATTTTTTGATTTTAGATTTTTTTTTTTCTCATCTGGATATTTGCTTTTTTTGTCATCTGGATATTTATTCCCTTCAATTAATATTAAATGAAACACTCAACAATTGGCACAAACAAAAAAATAAATACTTTTTTAATGCTACAAATGTAACTTTGATTCAATAAAGCATGATATCAACTAAACAATATCTACATTTGCACTTTGGGTTGTTCAGCTTTCCAGTCTCGCCGAAAAATTCGTTTCATTGACAGTATATCACCTTTTATTATTATTACCGTTTATAGTCTAATGTTAATGAATGTTTTTGAGGGGATGAACCTCGATCATCCCAAAGTGCACATATAAATATGTAGAAGTCTCTATTTAAGTATTTAATACCTTACCAAATAATATTAAAGATTTACCTTTCAATAATCATACTTACCGTAATATGACTTTACATAATCTTATACCACCTTAAACTGAGTTTTCCTATCCTAATCAACCATATGACTTAAATAAGAATAAAGAAAAAAAATCAGAAAAGTGAAAATTGATTATTAAATAAGAGATGATGTGTTATTTGTATATATATACACACACATACATATATATATGAGTACGTACACATATTTACACATATATCTGTATTTCAAATTTATTACCATTGGATTTAATTCTTTGTTCTAGTTCTTTTTTTTCCTTGCCATTTAGCGTTTAACTTCTTCAGCTATCCTATGCAAAGAATCTTGTTAGAAAAGTAAAATAAGGAAGGAATGAAGGATGTACAGGTTGTACCATCTGTCAAGGGAACAGAACACAGCCTTATTAACAATATTATTAGATTCTATTAACATGATAAACAAATGTTAAATCAAGTTATGAACTGGAATATTCATATTTTTGGTATACCTATACAGCAGGAGGAAATAATTCAGAATTACAGCATTTGTCGAAAATTTATTATATATTACAAGATTTTTTAGTTGACTAAATTAGGGCCAGAAGTAAATCATAAGACAGACCATCTATCACTGACAGCAAAAATACCTGATCACTATTGATTAATCCAAAAAATCATTCTGAAGTTTTGTTTCTGTTTGAAAATTAAAAGAATAATAGACTAATTTACTTAAAAAGTAACAAAGTCAACAATAAATGATGGGAAAAAAACAAACGGTGATATATAAGATTTCTTTTCACAATCAGTTATTGAATTTTATTACAGAAATTAATGCCATTCTAGAGAATGATTTTGAGTCTTAATAATAGCTATTAGTTGCTGAATATTACAGAATTTCTCTAAAAAATAACAATAGCCTTTTTTTGTGATGAAATAACTATTTATTAATTATTAACATATAAAAAATGATTACATAATTATGATTTATAGTATACACAAGAATATAATGTTTTCCTATTTTAATGGTCATGTTGTATAACATGATTCTACCAGTTGTGCATCTCACATGTGAAGCAAACAAGTTATTATATTGAACAGGTACAACTTCTTATGCTTCTAAAATGCACTGGTTACACAAAAGATATTACTTTTAATAAAACATAAAATAAATAACATGTAATGAAGGTGGATAATTATAACGATCGATGCCAAAAATGGTCTATTATCTATCATTGTGATAAAAAAAATCTAACTATACAACAATAAAAGAATACAGGAAAAAATCATGAAAGAAGAAAATGAAATAACATGGATCAATTGAGTTATGTATATTTTGCCTTTCTCAGCATTAAATAAACTCTACAAGACTTGGATCATATTGGCATGAAGTGATTTGAACTGATGTTGTTAATATCATTCAATAATAAATCTTCATAAGTATGTGAATACAATATCAATTTGCTGACAGGTACTACTATCATAATTAATTTTTAGACAAAAAAAAATAAACTGGCAGGATTTTCTTGATAAAATACAGCATAAGTTTTACTAACATGGCAACAATAAGATGAACAACATTTTTAATTAATATGCTTAGACCTGGATGATTATTTATTGTTTAAAATAAATCACTCACCTTTTAATAAATACTTCTTCTTATCATTGTTATCTATGTTTGTTATATTTTATTAATAAACTTCTATCACACAAAGTTATTTATTCAAACTAGAACATTGAATTTCTTAGATACTGTTGTTGTTAGATCATTGCTGCCCATACATCACGTAGGTCAGCAACTCTCCTGAGAGCATTATAAGCGAAAAAAATCCCACCACTTCTTGATCCCTCATTTGGGTTAATCTGAAGACCATTTTCGAATGAGACAGATCCGATAATTTTTTCTGTTAAATACTTTCCTGGAATTTCCGATCGGATGGTGGTTGATTTAGTAAAAATATACTTTTTCCATTTTGGGTTTCCATCTGGAGATGAGTCATAAAATGCATAACCGAAGCCTTCTCGGTCTCGCCCCTTGATGTCTGAAATTACAATGTGGGGATTTTTGGGTTTGTTCCATTCTTCCAGCTGTAAGCGGAGACTAACAGTAAGCTCCATTGATGGGAAAATATTAATTTTTTGATTTCTTTTGTTTTTCAGAAAATAATCTTCTACAGTAGATCAACAATGCAGGGAGACAGTAGAACCAAACAACGAAGCAAACACTTGAAAACTGACTTTCAGTTTTGTTTTGAGAGGAAGTGAAGCCTGAACTGAGGACTGTTCAGAATGGGTTTGTCGACAAGATGTACCCCCTCTCCTCAACCCCCACCACATTATCGTTTAATAAAAGCCCTGTTGTTATGGATTGAATTCTTTTTTTCTAAACAGTTTTGTTTAGAAACAAGCTGATAGTTTTTAAATGCCTAAACATTTAATTACAAAATATCCTTGTCCTCCTATATCTGAATGAATGACACCTTTTAATGAACCGTAATAATTTTTTCTTGTTTAGTAGAGCACAACAGCATTAATTAAACGCACTTGTTAGTGTCCAATTTATTTAATTCACTATCCTCAACAATTATTAAGACCAGATATGGGTGTGTTTGAATACTTAGGTTGTAAAGCGGAACCACACAGAAAATATATATCTTGCGCTGGTCACCTTTAAGTAAGATATAGTGATAGGCACAGTTTCTCGTGGATCTTGTTTGTGGACATAGATGAGCATAGATGACTTAGTCCATAATAATATTTTTATTTTAATAACATTTCATATTACCGATTCATGTTCGGTGAGATAGTGGCTGCAGGTGATGAATAGACTTATGTTTGTAAACCAGTTATGTTCTTATTTAACTAAAGTATTCACTTAAAAAAAAAGAAGAAACCTTAAAATCCATGGTTGGACAATGATCCGGTTCTTGAAGATGAAGAGTTTCTTGGTCTCTGGTTATGCCAGGTGGCCAGTGTTTCAGATATTCCTCCTACTCCAGTGAAGGTTCTTTACTCCTGACTAGACCATCTCCTTTGAAAATATCAATATCCTCTTAAAAATGTATGGGAGATACTTGAAACAAAAATTTAAATGATCGTGAAAAGAAACGAGGAAATAATTCGAAAAGTTAAGCGTGCTTTTGCCACGATAATATAAGGGCATTATAACTCCTGATTCTCGAAGTTATAGTGATTATTGCGCAATTTCTTTCCTATTATAAGGGTAACAATTCGTGGGACTATTGGAACTCGAAGGTAATGTCAAGTCCTAGGAGATTCAGAGGAAGACTTACCCAATTCAGACGAACAGACAGCTCATACTTTCCCCGCTGTCGAACTCCTGTCTAAGATGCTGCACTGGAATAAGAAAAATAAATTACGCACTAACGTGACCTAGCTTGGTGAGTGGTTTCAAATCGTTCCAATACGCCCATTCTTAAATACAAATACGTAAATGGCTAATAGACCGCCATATAAGAAAGTATCTGTAAAAAAATGAATTGATTTTTATATCAAAGTCGTTCATTGTTCTCACTATGTCATTTCCCAAAAGAGTTAGAAGAGAAGTCTCCATGAAGAAATTAGTTTTGAATGAAAGGAGGCCAAAGGCACAGAAAGATTATTGTAAATTTCAAACTGCTTGACAAAAAAGCTCCAAAACGGCTCGTAGGAATAAAGAAAAAGAAATGCCATGAAATCACGCTGTATTTATTTGGCTTCAAATAATAGATTTAAATAGATAAAGTAGTCACTATTAGCCATTGTTACTGATGTGGCGTTAAATAAATTAAGTCATGAAAGACTATACCCCGTAGCTATAATATGGCCTAGTAGTCATTATCATAACTGCTTCATATCATGACGGTTCTGTACATCAATCTCATGATCTATAAGAGCATACTCAGACCTGCTCCGCTATACGGTGCATCGCTTTTTTGTCATCTGACTGAAGCGACTCCAACTAATTCAAAACGTGATACTCCTGAAAGTGGTCCGACATACTACAGCGGAGGAACAGTGAGATCCACGAAGATTTTGAGCTGCCTAAGTTTGATAAATTCATTCGCAAACTCATTGATTCATAAAATTCTTCGATTTCGCAATGTATGAATACCCTGTGCTTACTACGATTTCCCCCACCCCGTTTCCCTATCAATGGCAGAAGACAGTCGAGGCAGAAACGCTCTAGTTAGTATGTATGATTAGTTTTTATATAGTTTGTAAGTCCCTTTTTGTAATCGGAAGGTTAGCCCACCACCTAGTCCCGTTTCATTTATATAAATTTTAACAATTAAAAGATTATGTTAGTTTTTAGGATAACAACTGGTTAAAATGCATATACATACAGCAAAAGGAGCCACCCACAGCTCAATTATAAAATTGTTTATAATTCCTAATTTAAAAAATATTAATAATAGAGGTTAAGGCGAAGATGGCCCTGGGTTCAAATTCCATGATGCATACTTCCATAAGTTGGTGTGGGCTGCTCCCGATATGATAGACAGCCAGTCTTTCATCCCTAAATGGGAGTAGATAAGGTAAATAAACAAACAAGTCTTCATCCCAAAACTACGAATCAAGGCGAAGGTCAAGGAACCCTATGTTAGAAAAATAAAAATATTTGGAGACACTATGGATAAGATGTTTGTCTTAGACCTTGGAAGGACATTGGAGTCAGAATATTTCCCAGTTATCTAATAGAGGGAAGAACTAGCAGTACCCTGTTTTTCACGTTGTTGAACATCACAACAGATAGATAGCCATCGGCTGAAAGAGAAACAACAGAAACGGAACGGACCGCTTTTACAGGCAATTTACTCCGTTCCGAAGTCATTACTTCGCTTCCATTCGACATAATGACCAGAATATGGGAAGGGGGTGGGGGAGGGAGGTAGATCGAGAAAAGGAAAGTTGATAAGAAGTTCTAGGCTATGTCTTTTTTTTTTTTTTGTGACAGCTTGGAAAACAGTAACTTTTATAAATGTGTACTTCTATAAATAAATATTGTGATAAGTATTTTATCCACTGCTGTAATCTTCAATGGGCAGTAATATAATTACAACTTGATTTACAGAAGAGAGACTGGATTGGAAAGTATTCAGGTTGAGTTTAATTTATCTCACATGAATGAAACAATAAAGGGGTGGAATTAGAAAACTAAGTATGTAGTTATATAGCAAGCCAATGTAATTCCTTCACATTCAATATAAATTGGAAGGTCGGTAGGCTGTTACAATTATAAAGAGAATACCAGCATCTTAATTCAGAAGCAAAAATTTAATTCGAAATCAAAGGAATGCAAATAGTTTTCGGAGTGTGTACATTCATAAAATCGGGCAGAACATGTGGTTTCGTTCCTATATATTAGAAAATGTCTTTCTTCAATGTTCAAGATTATTCTGTGAGACTCATGTCTCGTCATAACCCAAAAATCAAACCTGGAATCCCCAGATGCCCATGGAGGGGTTTAGAATTTTTTTTAATAAGGTTTACTATGTAGCAGTATTCGTAAACCTTAGACAGATTTTATTTTAAAAATAAAAACAAAATATTGATGTCAGGAATATAAATTTGCTTTGTGACATAAAATTACGAATTTCAGTACCCTATCATCTAGGTTTATTTTATTTTTAATAATTAAAAAATAGACATCTGAGAACTTCTGACTGCGAACTATTTTTTTTATTCATGACATTTATTTGTTGGCGAAAAAAAAGTGCGAATTAAAAAAATCCGACTCCGAGAAATATTTCCATAAGACAAACTTAGTTAATTGTCAAAATAGCGTTTATACTTTTTTTGCATCTATGAAATGTTCAGGTTTCTGTTTCCATCCAGTTAACTTCGATATCTGCTGAAGAAGACAGAGATAGGTCTAATCATCTCTCCCACGGGTTCGTTCTTACCCTCCTTGGGGAGTTATCAAGCAATCGATGGCTGGGAATACTAATTACATAGCTACTGGGTAAGATACAGAGGACAGGCGTAATGACATTGAGAGGGTGAGGGGGAGAGAGAGGTGCTCTGAAAAGTGATTGCCTCTCGCCGGCTAAACCTGCGGCCCAAAACGACCACCTGGGTACTCTCTTTTCCCCCCTGTCCTAGACCTTGCCCGAGTCTCACAGCGCCTATAACAAAATCTATCTGACTGTATTATGCAATAAATTCAATCACTTCCCCCCCCCCCATATCCCCTGGTTATTACAAATTATGGAAACATTCAGTTTAGATTCTACATAAATGAATAATTATATGTAACAAAATTATAATGTACATTGTACATTCATTTTATAAACATGTTTAAAAGTGATGGGGCTCATCTTATGAATCATTGACTTAAGAATAACTTACACCTAACAACAAAATCTTAACCTAAGTTTCCTCTACAGTCTGTTGGCATCGATACGGAAGGGTGGTGGGGTTTGTTAGGTGCTGCAAAAATTGATGTGCCTCCGGTGGATGTGTTCTCCCACCGATGGCAAACTAACTATTTGCTATATTGCTTAAAGTCTTCGCGAAAGCAAGTGAGAATTCAGTCCTGAGTCTACCAGCATATTTTTGTCTTTGGCTAAAAATAATTAATTTCTTATGATTAGAAGAGTTTGTGGAGTTTCATCCAATTTAGCAATGGACAACGTCTGGACAAGTATATGTATCTTTGTGTCACATGTTGATAGGGTTGTTTGCATTAAATAGTAATAAAAATTAGTTAAAATAGAATGGAAACAAAATGAGGTAGGTGCTAGTGCAGTGTGGATAGTAAAAGCCTAGCAACTAACTTTTTCCGATAACCTCAGCGATATCCCAACAAACGTTTTTACTCATTTGTATACTCAATGATGGTAACAATGAATTCAATCATGATAGAAAATGTATTTTTGTATTATATATAATCTATTCGTCTATTTTTATACACTGCCGAACTAGGGGGAAACAAGTCCTCGGTAACAAATTAGGGCTGGTGGCATTGTACATTGCATACAGTCTTTGGCAAAAGAGAGTTCATATTGGGAACGTCTTTCACTTGTCGAAGTCCCGTCCCAATTGGGAGGGGGGGGGGGAGGTCAAATACCAATCTCCCCAAATCTTTGGCTTATAATTATTACTATTTTTTTTCGCTTTAATCCAAGTTCATTACTAAGATGCTCTGTAACTAAGTTCATTAATTATACGTCAAAGAGTCTTGAATATAAAGCTAGGGATAATTGTCCCTATATATAAATTTAATTAATCCTATTTTTAATTGGATTTGTATAATTGGTCCAATCGATCTGAGGGTATAAAAATTTATCCTTAAAGTACGTTTGTCAAAAGTTCTTCGAAATATTTAAACACATAACTTGCCTCTGAAGGAGAACTATACCAGGAAGGATCGATGTGAAGTTGACTTTTGTTGTTATTGTATTGATAATTGTTCGAAGGCCTGGACTGTCTTGCTGGATAACAATGCTACATCGCAATGTATTGATATTAAACGAGTAGAAGTGTTTAGTGGGAAATCGGCTTTAGGTCGAAAAGAATCAGTGTTGTTAGATTTGATTAAATTTATCAATATATAAAATTAACATTTTAACTGTTGGATGCTGACTGATCAAAACATTTTATGGAATTGAGGAACTACGACCTGGTAATAAATTTGATGAAAACCTAACTCTCTTTCATCAAGTTATGCCGATTTCTCAACTGAATGATGTTATATGTCTAATTAGCCTCGTATTTTTTATTTGTTTCATATTCCTTTGTTACAAAATGTTGGATTCTACAAACGAATCTATTTACAATTGCTTCATTATATTTCCTGTAGCTTGGCTACATTTTATACAAATTCTGTTATCTAACTAATAGTGATCTGCATTGTACAAAAGTATAATGATGTGCATTATAGATTAAGGGACTGAATTTATTAAAAGTGATGGGACTCAGCTTATTTATTATACACTTAAAACGAACTTACATCTAACAATAAAAACTAAATCTTAAAATTTTCCCGACAGTCTGTTGCCATACCTTACTACCATGTGGTAGTAAGGTAAGTAAAAGAAAGATAGATGCATTTACATATTTCCCTACATTATATACATTTGCATATATTAGATAAATTAATAAATTGGTATTCACATAAGTATACCAAATAAATTAACCCTTGATTCAACGAACTTAGCTGTTCTCAACTAACTTACTTACTCATGGCTGACAAAAAACTCACATCACTGATATAAAAGCATGAGATATTCAGAAGAATGAAGTTTTAATCACATCAACAGCTGTCTTCAATAATTAAACCTTCACTAGACAAGCCTGCGATATCAGTGGTTGCCGAGTGCGGGGTTATTACCTGTCATTGCAAGGCGCCCGGCCACCTCTGCCCTTTGCCACTCAGCCTAAGATTGGAGAGAGTTATCCAACTGGCTGTGGTGCCCATGCCAGCTAAATATAATATACTAAGCCATCGCATTTATATATGCAGGAACATCAAACAGCTGTGAATACCTCACTTACTTTATCACAGCTTATTTTAAAGTATATTTACTATTTCCATGTACAAAGTAGAAAAGTCTCTGAAAGCTTCCAAACCAGTGATGATATTCGCACTAAATTTGGCCTCAATAATTCAATCTTTCAAAAAATTACTGTTAGAATCTTAACCTCCGAATTTTACACGTCAAATTCCATTCCCAGCTTACGTCACACAATCATAAGTTATGACAACTATAGACAATTCGATGTAATAATTATTACCTCTGGCAAACAGAGCGATGAGTTATAAGCGGTTGAAGTGGAGTGATAAGGTAGTACAATCTATGTTAACATTTTTTTTTTGTAATTTTGCGGTGTTTTCAATAACATCTAACAAGATTTGAATTGAAAAATATTACTATTGCTGTGATGGATTTTGCTTTAAGGGCAAGTATTTTCTTTATTTCATTCACAACTTTATTCTAATATGTATATAATATATTCATATGTCTTAATAATAGGTTTTGAAAAAACTTCGTTCAATTTATCGTTAAAAATATCGTTCAACGTATAAAGTCTTTTGTATCCACATGTTTCCAGGCTAATTTTTTAATAATGTATAGGTACAATCCTATTGATATATAATTGAAAACCACTTCATTTCCCAACCTTTTTAGATTGTGTGTGGTCTCTTATAAAAATGAAGTATTTGAAGAATGGCAGAAACATAAGAAATTCTTATCGACGCTACTGATGTGTTTCCGTTTGTATTTGTATTTCTATTGAGGTAGCGTAACGGCCAAAATATAGTTTGGCTAAATACGCCGCCATTATCCCCACTCTATTGCCGACCAATTACGTAAATTTTTTAAAATTTTGTTCTGTAATTTCTGATTTGTTAAATTGTGTACACAATTTTCTGGTTATAATAGTACTGATTTTTTTTTTAAATATTTTATTTTACTCCATACTTTTTTAATATAAATATTCCCCAAGGTTTTGAATTATCAAAAAATGCGTAATTATTCAGTAAAATAACAAAGTATTATTCATCATAGCCAGAACTATCAAATCGTAGAATAAAATGTTTTTTTCCACCAAAATCGAGACTTCGACTCAATGAAAGAGCTCTCGGTTTTAACTTCTTGTCACATTTTGGATATTTCGCACATTATTTATAATATCACTTTAGTCCCACAAGGGGATGGATAAAGCCAACAAAACAACCCACAGGTTTTATATTTTACACCAACAGGATATATCCTACAACGAGATACTGATATAATTGGAGTGTTTTCGGATATGATATTTAGTCGCATCGGGGCCGATAGCCATGGTTGTTTTCGCAGGGAACGAATGCCCGAGGTTCACCTGTAAAACCACTGATTTAATTAAATCCCCCACGGGTAACCTTTAGCCCCCGCGGTTCCAATGTACCTGTGACCTTTAAAAGAAATTAATAACAAAAATGTTGGCCATTATAACTTCTGTAAGCCCATAAAACCCAAGTTGTGGCTCACCGAACCTGGCAAACTCCTGCTCTTTATTTGGCGATTCGTCGAAAAATGGAACATATGGTGCACTTGATTCTGGATGAAATTTTTACTTCATGTAATCGCGATTGATCGATAAGCTCCATATGAACTTTTTTGAAACATTTAAGTTCAGACCTCAGGTATAAGTAACGATTAAATGACTTATCGTACTTAAGACTTTAGTATACAATCACTCTTTTAATTTTACTGACTTTGAAAAAAAATGCTGATTTGGTCCTTTACGAACAATTCAATATGGAAAAAAACAATCTGAAATCTGTTTCAGCAACCTTAGACTGCATTTTGTGTTTATTTTTTAACAATTTTTATTAAGATAAAATTACAATCTGCCTTATTAGGCTATAAGTAATTGAGATAAATGTTCTCATTCATACCATATTTACAATTCATCATTCACTCGCTCATTCGTACAGTATTTACAAACAGTCCAGAGGCCCCCCAAGTCCACATGGCTGTCACCTCCCTCACGTGCGAAGGAAGGAGCGGAAGCCCCACTTTATTAAATAAACACATAAAATAATATTTATTTAAAAATCGACTTGTCAACCACCGCCTGTAAGTGACAACATTCTTTATCGGTAAAGACATATTTTCAGCCAGTTCATATGTAATCGCAATATTAATGTTCATAAATGATGCTAAGTGTGCATATATATTAAGCAATAAATATTTTAACTATTTATTTTTATAATAGCTCAATTTATATATTAAATAAAACCTAACCAGATTATTTAACTATCTTTTTTTGATACAACAAATTTATTATGATAAAATTACAATCTGCCTGATTGGGCAATAAGTAATTGTGATAAATGATCTCGTTCATATCAATTTACAATTTTCATTCACTCGCTCATTCATACTATATTTACAAACAGCCCAGAGGCCCCCAAGTCCACATGGTTGTCACCTCCCTCGCATGCGAAGGAGGAAGCAGAGTCTTGGGGCGTCCCCCACGCCCCTACGTCAGCCACGTCACTGGATAAGAACCAGCGGAGGCTGACCAAGAGCGCGAGAGCCACAGACGCTCAGGACATGATTAGAGAAACTGGCCATTGCCAGGACTCACGCTGTCACTTATTTATAGCAGGTCATGAGACCACTGTCGTTTTAGTCTCCGAGGAGGATTATAGGGATGAGTGGTGCAGTGCAGTGACTGTGCTAGGGAATTAGGGTGGTTGGATAGGTTACTATGTAATTTTATGAACTTGGAAGGGATGAGTTCAGGAATGTAGGGTATATTCAGATCATTATGAAGGGTTTTGTTGCTGACGTAATAAGGGGCATTTACAGACTCCATTTATGTTTCGGAAAGAGAATAACAGACAGTTTCATATTGACGAAATTATTCCCTTCACGTGGACTTGGAATACAAGATATACGTCTCTGTGATAAGGACATGAATAAGAATCTCGTTTGTATTTAAAGCTGTATGAATCCTTTTATTTATGTTGATCAGGTTTATGAGGATAGATGTCCTTCGGGAATTGCACTTGATAGGGTAAACATCCAGGCAAATCCTATTGTTACCGGCTGCCGAGGGCCTCCGACACTTTAAGGATATTTATTTAAAGAGGCTTTACATGCAAACAGGTACAGGGTAAACGTTGTCGTCTGGTATTATTTAAGTACTAAACTCTGTAGTCGTACAAACCTCGGCTTGGCGTGAAAAAACTGCAGAAGCAAAGAATGGAAAATAAGCTCTCATTTGATGACATTTCTACCGTACTACTTGAATTAGCAGAAGGTGAACGGAGAAATCACAGAAAAGTCGACGTGCATTTTGGATTTTATTTATTTTAACCGAAATGTTTTGTAGATTTGACTTAAAATTGGTGAACTCAGGTTTCATTTCCCTACTGAAGTTTTTCCCATTCACACTGGATTCGATACGGAACCTATAAAAAGAGACAACATCCTATTCATCATTACTGATAAGGCAACTGAGTAACTTTAAACCGGTATAGCTCAGCTGATTATTTTTTTGGAAGGGTGATAAGACTTAAGATAAGTTTATAGTTTTCAGGAGTTGGAGGTCGTTATATATAAGCCCCATCACCTTTATTAGAGTCAGTTCAGTCCAGTCACGTATAATGTGTATCATTATATTTGCTTATTCCATTATATAATTTTTATAAAATAACAAAATCTTAATATAATGTAGCGACGCTACAGGAAATATAAAAATAAATTGTAAATTCCCCTGAGGATCTATAATTGTATATAATTACCTGTGAATTCAAAGGGGCTAGGAAGAAAAAAAAAATCGTCGTTATATATGGTAAGCATATATGACACTACATTGTGTACCCTTACTTGGCCATTACCTAACTTATGGTTTAAGCTATTCACTGTGAAACATCACCATTAATGGAGAAACATTTCAGTAGAGTTCTATTGATTTGCGCTTCACGCGTTTGTCTCTGTGTATTTTTTGCGGGGCATACGCAAAAGTAAGCATTTCTTCTTAGCATGAAGTTGTACAACTACATTATTCAAAAATAATTCTTGGTAAGCATATTTGTATATTACGTTTCTACATGTAAGGGTTTGTGGCACTAAAATATTGCAGAAAGTTTTACAATATGAAAATAGTATCTAAACAACAACAAAATAATAATAAATTCACTATATCATTAAAAAAAAAATCTTTACACTCAATGTTGTTGAATGAAATTTAAAAATATTAATTATGGTTGTTACAACTCCGATGACTCTTACTGTTGAAGAATTCCTTTTGACGTATGATGACGTATCTCACAAAGTTAGATTTTTTTTCCATGTCGGCTTCCGATTGGAACTGCATAAGTGAACTCTTTTCGGTGTTATGCCATCAAAGATGAAATGACAATTTGATATTTCTCTGTGGTAAATAAGAGACTTAACTTTGTACGACAGTCTTCAGTAGCTTTAGCCTCCTCGCTGGGAAGATATAATTTTGTATCCCTCACTGTCTTCACAGTTTTTTTCTTTCCTAGGATCAGATGTAGATCGATGATGGTTGTAGGAAATTTTCTAGTCAATCAAACGATCTAGTCAAAGAAAAGCTTCCATCCGGAATTTTTCCGCTGTGGGAAGAAGTTAAAGGCTGCACTGAGAGTTCTTTCATTCCTTCGACTGCCCCTACATTTTTGTTTCCTCATATATATATATATATACTCCTTTATTGTGCTATAATTACAATCTGCCTTTTATAAGGCAATAAGTAATAAGATAAATGCTCTCATTCATACCATATTTACAGTTCAGCATTCACTCGCTCATTCATACAATATTTACAGACAGCCCAGAGACCTCCCAAATCCACATGCGAAGAGAAAGCGGAGTCTAGGGAAGTCCCCCACGCTCCTTCATCAGCCGCGTCACCGGAGAACTCTCTTGTTAGTTATCACATTTATTTAATGATTTGCCGATATCAACAAGCAACATCAATAAACTGCACTAGTTAGTTTTAAGGTTGATCAAAAAGGTGAGCCCCATCACCTTGATTAGTCAGTTTAGTCCAGTCACGTATAATGTATATGCTTATACTTGTTTATCCATTATATAATTTTTATGAAATAACAATCTTTATTGTTATTTCATAAAAATTATATCCTTCAAATAGGGGTCTCCCCTTAGTGAAAGGCACTTTCCAGCCAAAAATAATTTTCCTTATTTTTCCCACATTCCTATTTTTATAAGTTTGAGAGCTTAGGAAAAAAAAAAAAAAAAAATGAAATAAAACCTGTATATAATGTAGCGATGCTACAGTAAATACAAAAATAATTTGTAAATAGATTAGCCTGAGGATCTATAATTGTATGTAATTATCTGTAAATTTAAAAGAACTATAAAAAAAGGAAAAAAAAAAAAAAAACATCAAATAGAAAACAAAATATATAATAATGAATGGATGGTGTTTTTTTTCTTCTATGTAGGATCATGTAATTTATAGAATCTACGTTGGTTTCGGCCACCAAAATCACTGTTGAAAAAATATTATGAATTGTTCAATATCTATATTAGCCTTGACTTATCAATTTGTAGAGAACGTTTTTTGTTTGTGCGACTGTCTGTATATCAACCAGGAAACCTTCAACCCAAAACTTCAATCAAAACAATTATGAAAAAAATAATTTCAGAGCATGTACATAAGTATAAATGTAATAGTATTTTTATTGTTTAAAAGTTGCTTTTTGTTCTGAGGATCAATTATCAGTGACTGAATAAATTAACTGAAGCTGGTACTTAATTGAATTAAAAAAAATCATGCTTGAAAAAATGATTAATTATAATTTTTTAAAAACGCAGTCAGTACTATTACGAACGTTTCAGTTCAGTACTACTAGTAAGTATGTATCACAGACGTTTAGTTGCTGAAATCATTAAATAATAAATGAAGTTTCTACAATTCGATGTAATGTATACAAAACAATTCCTCAGCCTTAATAAAAATGTTAGATTGTGCGGAAAATCTCGTTTTGTTAACAGACTGAAGAGGTAATACAAAACGAAGTTGCAAAAGAGAATGATGATTATAATCAGTAAAAAAAAATACAAGCAAGATACGATAAGTGATAAATAATCAGTTACTAGAAAATGTGGTTGATACCTTCAAGTACCTATGTGTAGTCGAAAGAGGGCCAGTCTGACTTTTTTATAGCCATCATCGTAGTAAGTACATAAAAGCAGACAAAAAGCTGTTATTCCATACCTGTTTGTTAATAAAGCCTACCCCGTTAAGGACAGATTTTTTTTTTTAATTATACAGTATTTAATTTTCTGAAATGGTTTAAAGGAATGTTGAAAAGATAACAGAAGATACAACAAACAGGCCAAGTTATAATAAATAAGGTCAGCAATGTTGCCCTTCATGGTACTGAAAGGACCGATTGAGTCCTAAAAATACCTTCAATATGTTTAAATAAATATCCTTAAAATGTTGGAGGCCCTCGGCAGCCGGTACCAATAGGATTGGCCTGGATGTTTACCCTATCAAGTGCTCTTCCCGAAGGACATCTATCCTCGTACACCTGGTCAACATGGATAAAAGGATTCACACAGCAATAAATACAAACGAGGGCGTTAGTATATAAATATACTTGTTATATACTGTTGTCCTAGTTAGGACAGTATACAAGTATAGGGTAAGATAAAATTCATTTTCCCCTCAAACATATCTCATAATGCTTACCAAAACATAAACATAACCTAGGGTTGCTGAATATAACTTTATTTAAACTTTGAACCGTTTTTAAAATTCATGTGAAATGTTTGTGTAGAAACTACTATTATAGGCATATTTGATACCGTTAAAATATTTCAAATTTATTTTTTGGACTATCTCAGTCAATGAAAAACAACATCGAGACTTTATTAAGAGATTAAGAGGAATCGGAACGGAAGGATGCCAATAGCTGCTTTACCAATCTGACTGATTGTATGAGCGGCGATCAGCAGGATGCCGGGATCTTTGCCACACTGTTCTAGAGCGGCGTTTGGTTTGGATTAGGTCTTTGAGATGCTGAGGTAAACGATTTTGATTGTGAATTGATGACGGTGGAGCAACGATGCCTCCCAAGCCGACCTCTGGACCCGAGTAATGAAGGAATGCACTGCATCGTCAAGGTCTTGGGATGTTTTCAGGGACACTTTGGGGTCTACGGACTCTGTAAGAAGCTGGCGGAAGTGGCCCCAGTCAACTGGGCCCCTAATAAATGAAAGAGGAGGCAGTTTGTGAATTGGTCTTAGGGAAACGGTTAATAATAAAGGACTATGATCAGAGGAGAGGTCATCGAGGCGCGTGAGTGAATTGTTTAGTGTTCCTAAACTATTGTGGATGAAAAAGTCAAGATCAGGATTTCGGTTGGGATCTAATGGCCAATAGGTGGCTGTGTTAGGAGAGATATTGGAGCAATGTTTCCGTGTTAGTGCAGACAGCAAAGCACGTCCTCGAATGTAGGAAAAGAAAAACAAAATTATGACGAATGATGAATTGTTAAAGTTATAGCTATATGTAAATACTGACGGGAAGACTGTGGTAGGAGAAAGGTAAAATTAATTAAGGTGCAATCAGTATGTTGTTTTTCCCCTCTCTCTCTGATTAAAGTATCCTGGAAACAGAAAATTGCTTTCTTTATCTTTGCATATTGATTGCCGTAGCCGAGGTGATATGTAAAATCAACGCCCTGGCAATTACTCCAGAAACCGCATAATCTCTACAAATGACTCTTAAATCTGCCCTATTTGGCTAGCAGACCAATTAAAAGCAACACATGGTAAATCAATGACTTTCCCTCCTCGATCTCTGGTAATAAATCATCCCTGCATCGATTGATAGAACTCGAGATAATTTGAAGGGAAAAAATGACTTATTTTGTTATGATGACTATATACAGGCTGTGAAGGCTGCCTGCAAAGCAAGGAAGGGAACGCAGGAGCCATCAGATCTTCAATGCCGATACTGACAACTTGTCAGCGAAAATCACAACCTCTCTGGCAGTTTTCAATGGGATTTCTTTACAATGCATACTGCCAGTATACTACTTGTTCTGCATCTATGCAATAGTAAACCTGTCTGCTATTATACTTGTTTTGTTATTATAGTGTTCGGTATCGCATCTCTCACACATCTCTTAGAGTTAGTTTAACATGTTAAAAAAGGTGAATTCAACTTAGCAAGATAAATAAAAATAAAATGTTATATTAATCAAGTATTATATATTATATTGTGTATTTTTGAATAAAGATACAGAGTGGGGAGAGTTTTTTAGTCATATTTAATTAATAAAATTATTCAAGCATTGAGAAAACCTTCACGAGCTCCTCACATTCAAATCAGCGATCAAATCCCGCCATATTAGATCCACCATTCCGACCTATATTTCCCTTCTCACAAACCTGGTTCCTTTGACCGTTCTTTTTTCATCCATGCCAAAAACCTTTGCAACTTATTCTCATCAATATTCGTAGTTCATAAACTCACCCAATCTTTAAATTGTAACCAAGGTTGGCAACATTGCTAGGAAACATCAAATTGGTCATGTTTTACTTTGAGAGATGACATTGCATATCTATGACTAAGATGATAGATGACATTAACAGTAACTTCACAGTAGCTTATCATAGACAATTAATTAACAATAACAGCAGATTGAGTATCTTTGCTTTGTACAGACCTATCTTATCTTTTCTGTTATTCTACCTTTACATTACTTTATTTTATCTCTGACATTTTTGGCATGCCTTATTTCAGACCAAATATCTATTTATTAGTATTAAGTTATGCTTTATTTTTTTAATTAATTTTCTATGATATGAGCATATGTAGTATTTGTTCTCTTATTAGAAATTGGCTTAAAGCCTGGCGCTCAACATGCTTTATTTTAATGGAATTTAGTTTTTTTAAATTAAATATTGGCGCTTTACCAGTCCCGTATCTCCCCCTAATATAACAATTCATAATTCTTCATTTTTGTTTTTTTTTCATTTTCTACCTTAATACAGCCCAACAAACTCTATAACAACTCTCTATATCACCTTGTAATAATTGATACATTTTGTTGTTACTTTTTCACCTCTACTCACTTTTGCTATTAGTTTATTTTAGTCATGTGCACGTAGGCCCTTTATTATTTATAAGCTATTATAATGTAATTATTATAGGTTATTCATATTTCGTTCCTTTTCTTTATTTTTAGGAGGCATAGCATACATTTTAATATCCATAACAAAAATTCCAAATAAGGAATATTTATATGCCAAATAGAGGGCATATTTATATGCCTTAAAAAAAAAAAAGATCAAAACCGTCAATATTTGAATAACATATTATTAATATTTAATAAATATTTAAGATGGTGCTGAGTTCTTGTGCTTTCTTTTCACCGTTCCTTGGTGAAGTTCGTTCAGTTACTATGTCCTTTATTTTCTTCATGCATGTTGTAAAAAAAATATTATAAATAAAATGAGCAAAAAGTAATGGGGAGACTACTTGTAAGTAGTCCTAGATCATCTAAAACAATCATTATAAATGACTAGCTATTACTTTTGTAGGCTATCGGATCATAAATAAGCTGTATCCCCCCCCCTTGGGTCTTTAACGTGTACAAAAGAAAAGCTGTAAAACGAGTGCTCAATAAAGTTTAATCTGTATAATGTTTAGTGCGAGGAATGAAAATTCCCCTGCCCACCCCCCCTCCTCCTTTTCCCGATATAACAGCCCCGACTACAGGAAGGGCCTATATAAATTGGTGCTGTTACATCGTCTATAATCGTAAATCCCTTCAAAGGGACCAGGCGATTAATTACCTTATTTCGGATTCCGCCTACGTAGCTTTTTGTAGCTAAAGGAACCCCTCCCTTCCCTACCGCTGGTAAAAAGCAACCGTCGCCTTGGCCCTTTCTTGTTTGTTTTTAGACTTCTATAGGGCCAAAGTATTCACTAAGTAACGGCGGTAGACCCTTCCTTCCTCCTGCAGTATTAACCCCCCCCCCTCTCTCTAGAGTAGATTATAGGTTGAACACTACTCATAGTAAATACGGGGTTGTTGTTAACGTTATAGCTACCAAATCTATCTTTGAGGATAATTTCTGGAAAACATTTTATTCGGGCTAATGGGATGATTGTGATAAACGATCTCATTCATACCACATAAAGAATAATGCGTTCACTTTCTCATTCATAGGTATTTACAATATAGGCATATGTAAGAAGCAAGGAAACTTCCCCCCCCCCCCCAAATATGTGTCTCTTCCGCAGCAAAGGAGAGATCCCGACACTGTTCCTGCAGCTATATTGCTGACAGTCCTTCCTGCTAAAATCTCCAAGGAGGATTGTAGGGAATTGTGAATGTAGATAGTGATCTTCCACTGGGATAACATTGTGGGGAATTTAAAAATGAAGAGGGAATGTGTTCAAGACTAGTAGCTATACTAAGGTCGCTATGGAGGCTATTACAGGTAACTTTGAATAAAGACTTTTCTTAAGTTCTAATTACTGGATGCGTTTAATGTTTGAGTACTTTTATGTCCTCCAGAGTTCTATTCGCTAAGTCCAGAAGTAGGATCGTACAGTAAATCAGTATTTAGTTTCCTGTCAAGAGATGAAATTTGCTCAATCGATCAGTCTATATAGTTGTCTCAAACTTCGATTGATCTCTAGCCTTTTGAGTGGCATGAGTGGGTTCCAAGTTAAGTGTCTTGCTTTCTACTATTGGAAAACATCTTTATTACGAAGTTTCTTTGTGCACAAATCTTGTTTATTTAAGAAAGTAATAGCAAATACTAACTTAAACTTGACTCCCTAAAATTATTTTTATCAGAACTTTTACACATCTTTCTGACAGTAGCTGAGTGTTGGTGATATAATTGCTTTCGATAGCTGAAGGGCAACCCGGTCTTAAAGACTAGTATTCCCAGCATTGAAGCGTCTGAACTGAAGCCTTGCCGTATTTTGATGAAGGATGGCAATATTTTTGGGCTGCCATCTTCGCAATCCTTTATTCCAGTAGCGTCTTAAAATACCTCAAATTACAATTTTGACTTCGGATGCAACCCATAATAGCACCTTGAAATGCAAATATAGTGCACCCACACAATCTGGTTTTTAACACCATCATTCCACTACTCTTTCTCGAATTTTGGCAACATTTAATCAGAGATACCTAGTTTATGCTGTTATATCTAACTTAATTTGAAGGTCTTTTCAAGAACCACATCTTATCTTAAACAACTTTGTTAATTGTAATTCATCAATCGACAAAACAGGTTGGAGAAATTTAATAAGCAATAACTTATATTATGAGTCAAGTAATTTAAAACGTTTTCGGGGTTATGTACATTGCTTTCAAATTAGAGTAAATGTTTTGATGATTTAATAATAAATAAATATACTTACTTAATTACAGCTATGAAAAAACATTATCCTCTTACAAGTGAATGAAGGGTGGGTAGTTAGTCTGAAGTTGACAGACGGGAGATGGTTTTCGAAGGTGGTGGGTTCACCTTTCAACCCATTTTAAGCTTGGATGATTGCAATGTTGAGTCCGCCGGTTGTCATTAGACTTTATTTATATTATGGGCTAATTGCTGATTGTGGGTTAAGATTGAATAAACAACGTTGAATTTCTTCTTGCCCCACAAGTTTTTATGTTTATTTTAGAAGAGGTCTGGGCACTCTAATTAAGTCTGACACCACAAATATTCCCTGGACCACGATTTGACTTTTTTGAGTTGTCAAAAACACTTTTAAAATAAAAATACAAACTTGTAGGATGTTGTTTACTTAAACTATTTATAGTTTTATGTCAAGCATTGAATGGAACTTGTTTATGCTCAATTGAATGAATCGTTTGTTTCTAAACATCCTTACACTGGAACCGTTCCAGACACTGAAATCCCCATATATCTCTTGGGAATATTCTTTATTCCAGTGATCACATACGGAACTAATAAATAATCTTGATGACTAGTCGGCTGTGAGATTTATTTGGTACATAGTATTTTCAACTAGAGGGTATTTTTGTGAAATATACAAGGAAACCTTTCCTATTAAAACAACGATAACGCAAGTTATAGAAAATATCCAGTGGACATTAAGAAGGCCTTCGACAAAGTTGGGTACAAAATTGTATTTAAAATAAAGGAAAACGATTGTACTTACTGTCTGTCTACGCCTTCTAGATTTTGTTTCAATGCCTAAGAAAATGACTCAAAGAAATCATTAGTCACGCAGAACATCTGTGTAAAGTTTCACTAGGTCTCACTCTCACTATAACTGACAAACGAAAAGACCAGAGTTTCTGTTACAAACAACGAAAATGAAATTCCACCAATCTTTTAGAGTGTAACAGTAATTAAAAAGGTGTTATAACGCGTGGCAAATGAATTGTTTTCTTCTTGTCCATACCGTATAATTTGCAGTTTTGTTCTCGACGTAATAACACACGAGATTGAGCAAAACAATTAGTACATAACATATCTCCGTTCTACTTTACGAAACACATTCCCCGTTGTTTTTATAAAAAAAAATTTCATGCAACCCGACAATTTCAATTAATCCTAATTGAGCCGGTTGGCACGAAAACGTTTTACGCTCTGCTCCCGAGCTTAAGTGTATGCGAGTTCGTGATCTGCGCCAACGCTAAAGAAAAGCTCTAAGCTGTGATTCTGCTGATAGGGGTCGATTAAGAATGAATTCATGACACGAATAAGCCAACATTTTTCAAAAAGGAATTTCAATGTGATGAATACATGGCATTTGACTTGGTAAACACTGGTGTTAATCAAATCATGTAGTTCCAGTGAACAGATTTAAAATAAAATCATTATCATATCATGTCACAAGACAAAGTTTTGATTGACCGTCTTAAAAAACACAAGTCGAAAATGAGTGCGAAAGCGACCATGATTTCTTTGGGTGGAGAAAGTGAACGGGACTTGAACGAAGTACGGCAGCGCTTTCGTACGAACGCTTTAATGCTGGCAAAATACCAGTCTTGATGATGACGAATTGGTAGTCATTACTAATGTATTACTTGGTTTGTTACTAATACTAAATTATCTTTGTAGAGGAGAGCGAGTCTTTTAAAAGAAAATAAAGAAAAGCTTTATTATGAAGTACAATCAAAACATTGGTATATACAAATATTAAGAGATCAGTTAGAACATACTGGGTGGAATGTCTAGGGACGAGAGGGGTCTGGGGCTAAAGCTGAGACGTATATGTATAAGAAAAGAGTAAGATTCTGGGAATTAGGGAGTAAGGGAAGTAAGGAGGGGTGCTTACTTAAATATAACAGGAACCATCAGTGACTTCCATGAAGACACGAGGCAGGTATACAGTTCTGCTCAAGCTCTTGCTACTTGTTCTTAGCATTGGGGATGACAGATTTTCGATTGTGCCTCACAATCGATTGTTCCGATTCTACTGTCCCGTACAATCGGACGTCTTAGTGCTATAAAAAAATATATATATCAAAAGCTTGAATTAAGATTCTCTAGAAATTAACCTAGCTCTTGATGTGTTAAAACTGAATACGTACTTTCAACTTAACAAGAGCGCTATCCAGCTTCCATTGTGGCTCAAATATCCTGGCTATAAGAGCTCAAATCCGGTAAAATTTTGATATTTTACTCTGTGGCACTTTGTTCCCGTGAAGACAGGTAAGTACTTTAAACTATCATAAGTGAGGCTCTCCCCCTTAACTGGACGTGCGTCGCACGGACCTTTGTAGGGCATGGCAAGCCGTAGGGACCCCGCTGATGAATTTCAACACCCCAAGAGAGTTTGCAGAAAGCGTACTCTCCCCCAGGCCCCTGAGGTTAAAACCTCAAACTCTTTCACCCCTCTTAACACAACAGCTCAACCAGAGGCCAGCACATCTACCACCCCCACAGCCCTCAAATCGCCACCCCCCCTAATATTAGGCCGCATAAACAGTTATGACCTAACCCGTCTGCTTACTGAAAATAGTGTGAGAAATTTCAGAATCTCACAAACACAACAGGACACTAAAGTCCTGTGCCATGCTGTCTCTGACCATCAAAGAACAGCTGCTGTGTTAAGGGAACTAAAAATCCCTTTCCACACATTTGCCCCCCGAGGCACAAAGCAGAACAAAAAATTCTTGCTCCACGGCTTCGATTTATTGCACCCGATCGAGGAAATAAAAGCCGATATTCAACAGCTCGGTAATATAATCGATGTTTATCGATTAAGGCGCTCCGACCATAACGGTGCTAAAACTGAGATCGAGCCGATCCTCGTTATCGGAGATCATACCTTAACTCAAGCTATGATCAAGCAAATCGGCCACATAAATAACGTGCTCTTCCGTGTGAGCACATTTCACGACAAAAGGGGCATTCCTATGTGCCTCAACTGCCAGGAGTATGGCCACACCAGGCGGTACTGCTTCAAGCAGGCAAAATGCGTGAGGTGTAGCGAGCCTCACGAAACTAAAGACTGCCCCAGGGACGCCTCAATTCCCCTGAAATGTGCAAACTGCGGGGGTAACCACGTTGCCTCCTTTCAACAGTGTCCCCACAGACTGTAGCTCCTACAGGCCGCTGAAAATAGAAAGCAGGTTAAACAACAGAACACAGCCGGGCCGAGAATGGCCAGATATCAGCCTGCTCCCCCCCACCTCGTCAGACAGCCTCTTATGCCCAGATGGCATCCGGTAACACCAGGGCTCCGGAAGTTCCCCCAGAGCCCCTACCACAACAAAACAATAAATACAATAACAACAACAATAACAATGATGCCATCATGGCCGTGTTAGTCAACTTGATCGCGTCAATGAACAAACTATCAGAGGCGGTAACCGAAATGATGAAAGATTTCAGAAAACTTGCATCTAAATGAGTGGGCACGCAATTTTAAATTACAACGTCTGCGGCATTATGCCCAAACAAGCCGACGTAGAAGTAATTCTACGGTGCCATACGCCGGACGTTGTCGTCCTTACAGATACCCGGCTGAAGAAAATACACTTCTGCCGCTTCCCGGGTTATACTGTTTACCGTCACGACACCGAAACTACCTCAGGAGGAGTAGCGGTGTTAATCAGAAACGGTATACCCTGTAGGAGACTGCTCCCCCCCGTCAACCTAGGCCCCGATCAATTGTAACGCTCCAGCTACGGCTCACGAAGAATACCATTGTGTCAGGAGTCTATAGAAGACCGAGAGCCGCCTGTGACCCGTACAAGCGTCTGCTCAGTACGGTAGCTCATAACCGAAGACACGTCATTGTTGGTGACCTAAATGCAAACCACAGCTGGTGGAGTAGTACTAGAGCAAACGGCCTAGGCCGCTATATTACCAAAACTCCATTTACGGTCATCCACCCAGGGTTGCCGACCTTCCGTCATTTTGCTAACCCAGACAGAACCTCCACGCCTGACCTGCTCCTGACACAAGAGCCACACCGGGTCACCGGATGCTCCGCTCTGGACTTTACCACTTCCGATCATCGTCCTGTTCTCTACGAACTAGAAGGCGACATGCCAAAGCCACCTGCTTCTAGATACAGGTACGATGAGGCTAAGTGGGACCTCTACAAGCGTCTCATTAAAACCGATTTGCCCACTATCACGCCCCTTAGGCACACCTGGGACATAGATTACGCTATCTATCAGTTACAGGACGTCATCGAACGAGCTGCCGATGCATCGATCCCCAAATTTTCTCCGAAGCCCCCTTCTCTGAGGAAACCTCCGGATCACATCCTGCAACTGATAAGACAGCGTAACAACATTAAGAACAGGTGGTTTAGGACCAGAAACAGGGACTTAAAAGCGGTTTTAAATTCTCTCACAAACCAAGTAAGGTCCCTGATGGCTCAGTGGAAAAATTCGGTCTGGGAAGATCGCCTCACCAGTCTGCACGGCGACCATAAGCAATTGTGGAAACTCGTGAAGACCTCTACCTCAAAAAGGAATGGTGTCAGGCTGGCCGTCAACGGCCAGTTCATCCCCACCACCGAGCAAGCGGACATTTTGGCAACCTATTACGAGGAAGTGAGCCGTGGCCAAGGCAAACCAATAGTAACGTTCGATCCCCCCTCCCCCTCTCTCCCCACCACTACTGATATCTGGACCTCTCACAGGCAAGTCGGAACCATCATTCGGAGAACAACCGGCAAGAAGTCACCAGGGCAGGACTCGATCCAGAACATCCTACTGAAGCAGCTGCCGAGGAAAGGAATCTCGTTCATAACTAACATCTTGAACTCCTGCTTCAGGCTTCATTATTTCCCTCAGAACTGGAAACATGCAGTAGTGATCCCTCTTCTGAAACCAGCGAAGAGCGGATATGAGCCATCTCATTACCGCCCCATCAGTCTGCTGACTCAACTCTCGAAGCTGTTCGAGAGAATTATCCACATACATCTCTCCGGGCACTGCGAGTCACAGGAAGTCATCCCACCAGAGCAGACTGGTTTCAGCACAGGCTTAAGCGCGAATAACAACCTGGTGAGATTGCAACACCACGTCGCATCGAACATCCGAAGCAACAGAGCTACCGCAATGATTTCTCTGGACTGTTCGAAAGCCTTCGACTCTGTGGATCACTACATCCTACTCCAACGTCTGAGGGAATACGAATTCTCGGATCAGCTGCAGAACCTGATTAGATCCTACCTTACAGGCAGAACATTTTCGGTTCGTATAGGCACTACGACCACGACCCAAAGAAACTATTCTGCCGGTGTCCCCCAAGGATCGGTGCTAGGCCCGTTGCTGTTCAACATTTACACCGCCCACATCGTAGGAGCCTCGTACTCCAACTGCGAGGTATCCGCGTACGCGGACGATATAGGTGTCTACAGCACTAGCATCAATCCATCCAGAGCCCTGAAATTCGCTGAGAGCCCCAGTCAACAAATCGCCGAGAAACTCGATGCCGTCTACATTAAAGTCAATCCGGCCAAGACGCAAGGAATAATATTTAGTTACAAATCCGGAAAAAAGAAGCTCCCGAAATCCTTCGTGTTAGACGGCAAAGAATGCCCTGTAAGCAACAAGCTGTGCTACCTCGGAATTACCCTCGGTAGGCACTTGTCGTTCACAACGCACCTCGGAAAGAAGTTAAAGAGTGTTAGGAAGAAATTCTTCAGCCTCGGACACCTACTTCACAGCCCGGCTCTATCAGTACGCCTCAAGCTGCTGATATACCAGAGCGTCCTAAGACCTGCATTGATGTATGGAACCCCTCTCTACAAGTATTTGACTCCCAACACTCTCCTAAAGCTCCAGAAATTTCAGAATAGAGTTCTCCGCACCTCCCTCAAACACACCCCTTTCGACCAAATGAAGGCCGACGAAATCCACAAAAAATTCGAAGTGCTCACTATCCAAGATTTTATCAAGAGAAGGCACATCAAATTTTTTGACTCCCTAAGACATAGCCACAACCCACTATTCTCTGACCTTCAGCCACCACCAATGCCCGTCAGATGGAAGCACTGCTGGACCGCCGAAGCTTGGCGAATGAAATACATCATAGAACCAGAGGACTGACGGACCTACACCCAGCCGAGAGATCGAGGCCGATCTCCCGCCCAACTCAACCGACGCCACATTACCCCATCTACCTGTGTAAGCAGGGTTGATCTTCCGGCCGATTAGGCCGACTCACTCAGGCCCCTGGCGGGGCGGCCGGACAGGCTTCGCCTGGCCTACAACGCACCATCGCCTAGGCACCCCTAGGCTTAATCCTTGGTAGACTCTCACTACCTTCCTGACTCCATCCGCCTTTCTAGGCATTCCACACCCCATATCCTTCTCATACATCCTTCAAATAGGGGTCTCCCCTTAGTGAAAGGCACTTTCCAGCCAAAAATAATTTTCCTTATTTTTCCCACATTCCTATTTTTTATGAGTTTGAAGCTTAGGAAAAAAAAAAAAAAAAAAAAAAAAAGCTTGAATTAAGTTGACAGGTAGGTTCAGCTATAAAATAGATGGCATATTTAAGATTAAGAATTACCATAAACGTAGTTGAATAGAAAATTTTAAACAGTAGCGCGAAATTCGAACGCAGAAGTTAACCGTTAAAAAAAGTAGACATATTTTTAAGTATTCAAGATTATTGCACTCAAGCAACCAAAGGTTACTTTTATAAAAATGACAGCTTTCAATGGACCCTGTATTTGCTGATTATCTTCCCGGCCTCAGAGAAAATCTCTCGGATGGGAGGGACTGAGGTTGCAGAAATGCACAACTATTTTTAACCTGTGAGCGAATATTTAATTAATTATTATGTTCACCTGTTCAAGTAATGCTACTTCCTCGATGTAGACTTTGTCCTGTATATAATGTAACGATGCTACAGGAAATACAAAAATAAATTGGAAATATATTCGCCTGAGAATCTATAATTTCATATAATTATCTGTAAATTTAAAGGGGCTATGAAAGGTAAAATATGTAGCCTTTGCCAGTAATCACGCTGTCTACAGTTGTGGTTCACTGATTTTTTTTCTGATTTTTCTGGCTTTTGGAAAAAATACTTCTCTTCGTCTACTACTTGTACTTGGTACTGGTTAGGAAAGTTCAAATTGCGAAGTTTGAAACTCATTAGCAATGTCATTTTTTCGGTCATCCATTTCTTTCATGTAGTGCTTCCATGGCGTTTTTGAGAACTGCTTCGGCATTATTTGCTTTAACAACATACCCTTTTTTCCTAACGAGGGTACAGGATTGTTGCTTTTTTTGATTGTACATTTTATTTAGGTTAGCTATAAAAAAAAAAAAGTAATGGTAAAGAAAGTTCGTAAAATATTTTGTCCTAATTTTGGATCTCACGCTCTTCGTCAATGTCTACTGGCTCGTATCCGGTGACGAGGCTGACGGAGGAGCGTGGGGGACTTTCCAAGGATTCGCTTCCTCTTTTGCATGCGAGAGAGGTGACAACCATGTGGATTTTGGAGGTCTCTGGGTTGTTTGTGAATACTGTATAAATGAGCGAGTGAATGAACATTATGAAAAATATGGTATGAGAACATTTGTAACAATTACTTATTACCTAATTAGGCAGATGGTAATTTTATCACAATAAAGAAGTTTAAATATTGTTCTAATTTAATTTAAAATAATTTTATATTCGTTAAAATGTTTAATCATGGAAATAAAAATAAATGGTTAGCCAATTAATTAAAATTTCAATTAAAAATTCTTTGCTAAAAAAATTATTAAGCCCTTACACCACTCAGGTGGAGCGGAGCCTCTTAAGTAACCTTCAGTACCATTTCTTGACTTTCTACCTGTTTTATTTTTCTTGAATTCGTTACTAATTATTCTACATTATTTTTTTCGCGACACTTTTTAAGGATAGGTATTTGTAAAATTAACTAGTTCTACATTTTAAGATACAAATCCAAGGTTCTAACGAACGAAATTTTAATATTTGATATGATGATGATTTTGACATTTGGTAATTTGTATGAATTTCACGGCAATAACACTTGGATACAGACGGAGGGTCCGGCAAAGAGCTGCGTACTTAGTAAGTATAGCTTATTCATTTAGGCTGGGCATTTAAAAGAGAGTGACTCCGTGCTCATTATTGCTGCTTAACGAGGAAAATGTGAAATTAAAAGGACGTCAGGTCCGTGAAAGAAGTGGATGGGCACTACACAGTATCGGCGGTGAGCTCTCTCAATTTGGCCCTGCCGCAGTATAAGCCTTTCTAATTGGCCAGTTCATTAGTCCTCCTCATTGTCCATCTCGGCTTGGGATCTTCCCTCTCCTGTCATTAGCTAGCTTTCTGTCTCTTCTCTAATCTCGGCAATTATATTAGCTTTTTTAATCTGTAGTTTGACTTGTGTGGCTTGTTAATAGCCCCCGAGATGGTGCAAAAGAAAGTGACTTATCTAGATAAGAAAAATAATCATAATGTGGGACATTTCAAGAATTTTATCTAAAACAAAATTAAATCATGAAGTAGATCACTTTCAAGCATCACCGTGAGTTCTTGTTCTTGAAAAATTCTCCTCTCATATCCTTGAGCATCTGTGGCTCTCGTGCTCTCCAACAGCCGTCACTGATACGTAGTGGTGTTGTGGCTGGAGGAGTAGTGCGGGGTTCGCCCAAATCCTCTCTCTCCACAGCGGGGAAAGTGACAATTTCTCAGGTGATTCAATGGCCACTGTTTACATGTCTACATTTTATTAATGCATTGTAAATACAGTGTAAATAAGATATATTATTACAATTATCCATTGCATATTGATTTTTTTTTCAAATAAATATGTATAAAAAACAGAGTTACGATAAAAATTAAATCAGTGTTTAAAAAAAAAACTATTCGTTATATTTGATAAAAATCTCAAGCTAAAAATCCTCTTTTCTAGTTAAACAACTAAAAGATAAATTTTAAATAAAACTATTGAAATCGACAGGAACTTATTTAATAAGCGATTTAAAAAATAATTTTTAATTATTTAAAAAAGCTGTGCATTTTAAATAACTTTTTAGTTGGAATTTAAATAAACTAAAAATAAGTTTGACTCTAACTCTAACTTTTTTCAAGTCTGAATACGCAGCGAACATGTTCTTATGAGTATTTTAGCATTAGACTAAACAGCTTACCCCGAGGTATTGTGTAATGTAAATTTAAAATATAGTTTAAGCAATTTTAAGATCGCTATCATAGAACTTACAAGGGTGAACAGACAGATCAAAAGCGTATTTTACCTCAATGCTTGTTGATGAAAGTCTGTCTTTTTAGGTTCGGAAATAAAGGACGAAAACTTTCTATGCATTTCTCTCATTTATTTGAGCTGTCGCGAGTTAAAGTATTATATTCATCAACAAATGCAGGCGCGTACGATTGACATCTAATTATCTGATACGAATTAAAGGACAATAAACATTTCAATAAAGCTTACCTTATTACGTGAACACAATAGAATAAAACAATATCAAGCATTTGTATAAAACCCATCGCCCACATTCCAAATTAAACAAACCGTTTATTCATTAATTTAAATGAAATGAAATAACTCTCTGATTGCATTGAAATTCACTGGGGGGCCAAAATGCATAGAAACTGGAAATATTTTTACTCCATTATTGCGGAAAGGAATTCTAAATAACAATATCGTATGGACTAAATTAATAATATTTGTTTAACCACGATTTTACAACAACCCACATTGAATTATTTTAGAAATGCAACTTTTTTTTATAATAATTTGAACTATAACTGAATATTTATTCTGTGTTCAACTAAAAATAGCTGTTGAGTTACAAGATTGGTTGAGAAAACATGAAAATAAAAATGTTGTTATTGCTATTTATTTTAGGATTTGAAATTATTAGCTAAAGTATTGGTATCACAATTTTTAAATATATTGCTATAAGTATGTTTAAACCAAATATCAGTTTAGCTGTCCATAACTAAATATTTTCTAATTTGTTTGAAAATAAACTAATTTTTTTTATATAAACATTTATAACAATAATCTAAATGCTCTGTTTAGTATTGGGTTCTTAGCTGGTTATAGGTTGTCATTGAATGAATAATTGGTTATTCAAAGTGGCCCTCATACAAATAAATGGATTCATTATCGAATGCTTAGAGTTTTTTCTAGATTTTTTCTATATCCCTTTATTTAACATTAAACTCGATTGGTGAATCAATAATTTAGGTTTGATATTATAAATTGAAATAGATTTACATTTTCAGATCAGGCAAAAATAAAATAGAACATTTTCTTCGTTTCTTGATCGATATGCAGGTTTTGTTATGTTGATGACCCTCCGTCCGAATACTGGTGGTGCCGTTGGATACGCTGCACCATAAGACCTAGAGCCAAGTCTCCCATGCCCTCACACAGCTCCTCTTCGGTGGTCTATGACAGTTTCAGTTACTTTAACATGTAATATTGGAAGATAAAAGAAAAAAATTACACTATATATTACATAATACATTAACCTGAAAAGTAATAATGGCCATAATCATCCCGTAAATAGGTAACCATTATGAGTCAGGTTGACTTTGCTTCGGATGGACTTTCTGCCCTGGGAGTATTTAAAGTCGGAAATCAATAATAAAACAAAAATCTGAAATAGGGTTGATTTGACATAGATACCCTATACTGTTCTGAAAATTATGGATCAATGTAGTAGAATAAGATAATCGAATCGATAAAAGTTTTACAATAATAATTTCATAGCATAATATTATAATCTAATTATTTGTCTTTGGGACAAATGTCCTAAGCGTGAAAATATTGTTTAGGAATTCGGATTTGGACTAAATTATTTGTTGAAAAATAAAATAAAAATAAAACCAGAGCAAACTTAAAAAAAACGACTAGGCTGCTCAATAAGGCATCAATCATAAGTCTAAAGAAGATCAATGCAGATAAACATTTTGCGCATTGCAGAAGTATTCTATGTTACAAATAATATTCATATATATTCTACTGTAACTATAATTTAAAAAAAAATGCTGCAATGTGTAAACGTTACTTTCATCGCCATAAAAAAACATCGCATTGAGAGACAACTTTTTTCCACAATTAATACAACTTAAATAATTTTCATGGATAAGTTTTTTTTTTTTTTTTTTTTTTTTTTTTTTTTTTTTTTTTTTTTTTTTTTTTTTTTCTTAGCTCTCAAACTTATAAATTAGGATGTGGGAAAATTATTTTGGGCTAATGAGTGCCTTTCACTAAGGGGAGTCCCCCATTTGAAGGGTGTATGAGAAGGATATAGGGTGTGGAATGCCTGAAGGAGGCGGGTGGATTCGGGAAGGTAGTGAGAGTCTACCGAGGGTGGAGCCTAGGGGTACCTAGGCAATGGTTTGTTGTCGGCCAGGTCAAGCCTGGCCCGCCCCGGCAGGGGGCTGAAATAAGTCGGCCACTCGGCCGGAAGGTCTACCCTGCTTAAACAGGTAGATGGGGTCTTGTAGCTTCGGTTGAGTCGGCCGGGAGATCGGCCTCGATATCTCGGCTGGGTGTAGTTCGTTCAGTCATCGGGTTCAATGACGTCGATCATCCTCCAGGCTTCGGCGGTCCAGCAGTGCTTCCATCTGACGGGCATTGGTGGTGGTTGAAGGTCGGAGAATAGTGGGTTGTGGCTATGTCTGAGTGAGTCAAAAAATTTGATGTGCCTTCTCTTGATAAAATCTTGAATGGTGAGCACTTCAAATTTTTTATGCATCTCGTCTGCCTTCATTCGGTCGAACGGGGTATGTTTGAGGGAGGTGCGGAGAACTCTGTTCTGAAATTGCTGGAGCGTTTGGAGAGTGTTAGGAGTCAGATACTTGAAAAGAGGGGTCCCATACATCAAAGCAGGTCTTAGGACGCTCTGGTATATCAGCAGCTTGAGGCGTACCGATAAAGCCGGGCTGTGAAGTAGGTGTCCGAGGCTGAAGAATTTCTTCCTAACACTCTTTAATTTCTTGCCGAGATGAGTTGTGAACGACAAGTGCCTACCGAGGGTAATCCCGAGGTAGCACAGCTTGTTGCTTACAGGGCACTCTTTGCCGCCTAAGACGAAGGATTTCGGGAGCTTCTTTTTTCCGGATTTGTAACTGAATATAATTCCTTGCGTCTTGGCCGGGTTGACTTGAATGTGGACGGCATCGAGTTTCTCGGAGATCCGTTGACTAGCGCTCTCAGCGAATTTCAGGGCTCTGGAGGGATTGATGCTAGTGCTGTAAACACCTATATCGTCTGCATACGCGGATACCTCGCAGTTGGGGTACGAGGCTCCTACGATGTGGGCGGTGTAAATGTTGAACAGCAGGGGGCCTAGCACCGATCCTTGGGGGACACCGGCAGTGTAGTTTCTTCGGGTCGTAAACGTAGTGCCTATACGAACCGAAAAAGTTCTGCCTGTAAGGTAGGATCTTATCAGGTTCTGCAGCTGATCCGAGAATTCGTATTCCCTCAGACGTTGAAGTAGGATGTAGTGGTCCACAGAGTCGAAAGCTTTCGAACAGTCCAGAGAAATCATAGCGGTAGCTCTGTTGCTCCGGACGTTCGATGCGACGTGGTGTTGCAATCTCACCAGGTTGTTGTTCGCGCTTAAGCCTGTGCTGAAACCAGTCTGCTCTGGTGGGATGACTTCTTGTGACTCGCAGTGCCCGGAGAGATGTACGTGGATGATTCTCTCGAACAGCTTCGAGAGTTGAGTCAGCAGACTGATGGGGCGGTAATGAGATGGCTCATAACCGCTTTTTGCTGGTTTCAGAAGGGGGACCACTACAGCGTGCTTCCAGTTCTGGGGGAAATAGTGCAGCCTGAAGCAGGAGTTCAACACGTTCGTTATGAATGAGATTCCTTTCCTCGGCAGCTGCTTGAGTAGGATGTTCTGGATGGAATCCTGACCTGGGGCCTTCTTGCCGGTCGTTCTTCGAATGAATGCAGCGCATTGCCGGTGTGAGGTGTAGATTTCGGTAGTGGTAGGGAGGGTGGGGGAGGGGTGGTCGAGGGCTCCTATTGGCTGTCCCTGGCCACGACTGACTTCCTCATAATAGGCCGCCAAGATGTCCGCTTGTTCGGTGGTGGGAATGAACTGCCCGTTCACGGCCAGCCTTACACCGTTCTTTTTGGACCTGCAGGTCTTCACAAGCTTCCACAATTGCTTGTGGTCACCGTGGAGACTGGTGAGGCGATCTTCCCAAATCAAATTTTTCCACTGGGCCATCAGGGACTTAACTTGGTTTGTGAGAGCATTTAAAACCGGTTTTAAGTCCCTGTTTTTGGTCCTAAACCACCTGTTCTTGATGTTATTACGCTGTCTAATCAGTTGTAGGATGTGATCCGGAGGTTTTCTCAGAGAAGGGGGCTTCGGAGAAAATTTCGGGATCGATGCATCGGCAGCCCGATCGATGACGTCCTGTAGCTGATAGATAGCGTAATCTATGTCCCAAGTGTGTCTCAGGGGCGTGATTGTGGGCAACTCGGTCTTGATGAGATGCTTGTAGAGGTCCCATTTGGCCTCATCGTACCTGTACCTAGAAGCAGGTGGCTCTGGCATGTCGCCTTCTAGTTCATAGAGAACAGGCCGATGGTCGGAGGTGGTGAAATCTAAGGCCGAGCATCCGGTGACCCGGTGTGGCTGTTGTGTCAGGAGCAGGTCTGGCGTGGAGGTTCTGTCTGGGTTAGCGAAATGACGGAAGGTCGGCAATCCTGGGTGGATGACCGTAAATGGTGTCTTTGTGATGTAACGGCCGAGGGCGTTAGCCCTCGTACTGCTCCACCAACTGTGGTTCGCATTTAGGTCACCCACGATGACGTGCCTTCGGTCATGAGCTATCGTAGTGAGCAGGAGCTTGTCCGAGTCGCAATTGGCTCTCGGTCTTCTGTAGACTCCTGACACTATCATATTTTTTGTGAGCCGTAACTGGAGCGTTACGATGTAGTGGGAGGGGCCTAGGGTCACGGGTGGGGGTAGTCTTCTACAGGGGACTCCGTTCCTCACTAACACTGCTACTCCTCCAGAGACGGTCTCAGTGTCGTGGCGGTAGGCGGTATATCCCGCGAATCGGCAGAAATGAATCTTCTTCAGTCGGGTGTCTGTTAGGACAGCGACGTCTGGTGAATGGCACCGTAGAAGTGTCTCTACGTCAGCTTGTTTGGGCCGAAGGCCGCAAACGTTGTAATTTAATATACTATGACCCATCATTTGGATACCCGGTCAGACTGTGTTAATAGCCGCTCTACCAGTGCGGCGAGATTGTTCATGGTAGTGAGCATAGCGCTCATCATACTCATCATAGCATCATTGTTGTTAGCGGGTTGAGGTAGAGGAGCTGGGAGTGCTACTTCCGGAGCCCTGGTGTTACCTGATGCCATCTGCGCATAGGAGGCAGTCTGTCGTGGTGGTGGGGGGGCAGTCATAAATGTAGCTTTTCTCGGCCCGGCTGTGAAATTCTGTGCCTGTTTCTTGATTTCTGCGGTCTCTAGGAGTTTAATCCTGTACGGGCACTGTCGGTACGACGCGACATGATTTCCCCCGCAATTGGCGCATTTGAGAGGAATTGAAGCGTCCCTGGGGCAGTCTTTTATGTCGTGAGGTTGGCTGCACCTCACGCACTTGGCCTGCTTGAAGCAGTACCGTCTTGTATGGCCGTATTCCTGACAGTTAAGGCACATCGGAATGCCTCTTTTGTCATGAAAGGTGCTCACTCTAAAGAGCACATTATTTATATGACGGAGTTGCTTTAAGTTCTCCGCCTTGAGAGTATGGTCGCCGATTACGAGAATCGGCTCGATCTCCGTCTTCCCGCCATTTTGGTCAGATCGCCTCAATCGATATACATCGATTATATTGCTACCCACGCTATTGATGTGGGCTTTTATCTCCTCAATCGGGTGAGAGAGATCGAAACCGTGTAGCAAGTACTTCTTGTTGGGCTTAGTACCACGGGGGGCGAACGTATGAAAGGGGATTTTTGATTCCCTAATTGCAGCAATTGTTTGCTGTTGGTCATGCACGCTGTGGCAGAGCACCTTTGTGTTCTGCTGTGTCTGTACTATTTTAAAGTTCTTGACGTTATTATCAGCTAGTAACCTCGTGAGGTCGTAGCTGTTAATCCGCCCTAATATTAGGGGGGGTGGTGATTTGGGGGCAACAGGGGCGGCGGATGTGCTGGCCTCGGACTGAGCTTTTGAGTTTAGGGGGGTGAAGGAATTGGAGGTACTTACTCCGGGGGCTTGTGGTAGAGTACGCTTTCGGCATACTCTCTTTGGATGATGAAAGTCATCGCCTTTGGGGTCCCTACTGCTTGCCATACCCTACAAAGGTCCGTGCGACGCACGTCCCAGTTAAGGGGGAGAGCCTCACTTGTAATAATTAAAAGCACTCACCTGTCTTCAAGGGAACAAAGCGCCACTGACTAAAATATCAAAACTTTACCACATTTGAGTTCTTGCCACAATGGAAGATGGATAGCGTCTCTTGTTGTTCAGAAACTATGTATTCAGTTTTGACAGAACGAGAGCTAGGTTAATTTCAAAATAAGATAACCTTTTTGAATGTTTCAAGTTTAGTTGTCTTGTTTGTTGATTGCATAGATAAGTAATTATAGATAGATATTTTAAATTGTCTCGTAATTTAAATGGTGTCTGCGATGAAAAAGATTTATGAGCCAATGGGGAGAAATGGTTATAAAACTCGTAGCTTGTGTTTGAACTTTTGTGCCGATGTCTATATTTAATGCACATTTCAGGTCAGGTCTTGATTGGCTTTTATTTAGCATACACGTATGGTATGGTATTTGATGGTTAATGCATATTCGTAATGGAATATAACAAAGATTGTTATTTCTTGTTTTCAATGCAATCATCCATTAACTAATTAATATAGGCCAATGGGAAGCTTATGAAGCCAATTAATCCTAATTCAAATACTTATTTAACAATGGATCCCCCTTGCCCAGCTGTTCATCAGTTGAAGTATCTGTGTATATTTATACAACTGCATAAATATATGACCTACGAAAACTGGTCTAAAGCTGTCCATATCAGCTTATTATTACTACGAGTGAACATTGTAAAATTGAATTCTCTAGCATATTTGAAACTTGAAAATCCTTTCTTTTAAAAGTACTATGTGGTCAGCCTCCACGGGCTAGTATCTGGTGACGCGGCTGACGGAGGAGCGTGGGGGACTTCCCAAGACTCCGCTTTCTCTTCGCGGTGGATTTGGGTGGTCTCTGGGCTGTCTGTAAATATTGTATGAATGAGCGAGTGAATGATGAACTGTAAATATTGTATGAATGAGAGCATATATCTTAATTACTTATTGCCTTATAAAAGGCAGATTGTAATTATTGCACAATAAAGGAATTTAAATAACTAACTAATTAAAAGTACTATAATTTATAATTAATGATAAAATCTATTGTAATGTCATTAGATTATTTACAAGAATTGTTATTTCTTAAATGAGCAGGGGCAAGACTACACCGTAGCTGTTACCTGAGACAAGCGATAAATAAAGCTCAGGTATTTTGGCCTACCTCATCAATCGGCCGTCCTCCTAACTCGCCAGGACTCAGACAGGTTGGCTCCATGCCCCATATTTTGTCTTTGTTATCCTTCAGCCACCTGTGGAGGAAAATAACAAAATATTGATTCATATATTGACCTGTGTCATTTCATGGAGCAGTTGAGGTTTCTTTGCCAGCAGGGACATACTTAAAAAAAAACTTATCAAAAGCAATCACAATTATTTAATTCTGATACCTGAACTGCGGAGCCCCCCCTCCAAAAAAGGCTACTTCCATTTTCTACAATCTACGGTTTGTACGGATGCAGAACCGATTTGAAATTTCAAAGGTACATTCCATAGTAACCAAAATACAGTGTTAAAAACACGATAGTGGGGAGGATAAAAAAACAAAACTTGAATCCTGTTTTTTTTTGTCCCAGGTCAGAATTTAGATTTGAATTTTCCCAACTGTTAAGGTCTCAATAAAAACGGAAAACGATTCCAAAACTGAGTTGCAGATTTTAGTACAATATATTTTTTTGTTTTTGTTTTAGTTATTTACAGGGTTTTCATGCAAATAAAATGAAATAAGAAATACTTTTTACACAATCATGAAATCAATTCTTAATAAACTTATTCGAATTTCCACAAAGATTCCACAAAGATTGCTTCTTTAATAGGTTTTTTATTTAATTTATATGTTGATAATTGAGTAAATTTTAGTTTATTAGGGCTCTATGTAAAACATTACAGGTACGTACAGACTGACATAAAGAAATTATACGTACGCTTTCATGACAAACTATCTGGTCATTTGAACCCACCGGTTCAAAGACTGCCCCCACTTGACTTACATCAGGACAATTCAAAACGAAGGCATTTGTTAAAATGAACTGCCAATCCTAAATACTATTCTCACTGGATGTTAGTTGCCCTCATGTCACATCGTCATTCATTTTTTCTATGCTGTTAACATTCATTGGTTGTGATTCAATGGAATGACAATAGTGAATCAATTAAAAAAGACAAAAGCAAACAATGCCAAATATGTCATATCCCCTGATAACTACTGACTACATCATTCTAGGTAATTGAATATATAATTATTATTTATCGTTGGGTTTTGTCACAGGGGTCAAAATCTTAATCTGAGATAAGATAAAAATCTTTAATTTTTCTATGAATTTTTGTGAATAAAGTGGGACAGATGCTAGTGCTGAACCTTTCTGAATTCAACATCTTCAAAGTTAAATGGAGTTGGCCACTCGAGGCGAAGTAGTGAGTAAAGTGAGGCGTGGACACGGCTCTCAGGGTGCGTTGTTGAGAAGACTCCGGTGGCGACGGGATTAAGACCCCCGAAGAACTTCCTATTATATAATGCGGAGTTGTAAATCTGCCAGGAGCAACTCCGAACCAAATTGCAAACATAAAACTACCGAACTTTTTAACTCCCTCCTTAATGAGTTTTAAAGTTAATTAACAAGTCCTTTGCTTAACCTTAGCATTTGTTAGCTCCAGTTAGAAAAAAAATAAGGGACGGAACAAAAGAATACCATTTGTGCAAGATATTCTTAAATCTTAAAAATTAGATTTCTTGGTTATCATTAAAGATAAGAGTGAAACTCATTTTTTATTTAGGAATGATTATTTTCATTACTGGGTCATAATTATCTGACTAGCTGTTTACAAGGTTTAAATATAGACTTAATTCCTTCTATGTAGTCAATATTTAGGTTTATGTGTACCTTCACACTACTCTAAGTAATGGGGGGGGGGGAATTTCACAGTCCCTGCTTGGACATTACGAAGAGAGTAATAGAAGACTGCAGAGAGCCTTCACCTGATGATACCTGATGAAGCATTTGGAACCAAGATATTACGACACTTACAGTACAACGCGTAAAAACGCTACTATTGCAGTTAAACTCGCCTTGAAACAGTATAGTAAGTTCTCTTAAGCCTTGACGACAACAACAATCTTCTCTATAACAGGTATTGTTTATAATGATACATTGAACATTGTAAGTTTTTTTGAATTTGTAGTCCATTTCATTAAATAAACAAATATGACACATAAACACATATAAATAACATTTATTCAAAAATCGACTGGTCAGCCACCGCCTGTAAGCGACAACACTATTTATAGGTAAAGACATATTTTCAGCCAGTTCAAATGTACTCGCAATATTAATGTTCATAAATGATGTTAAGTGTGCATATATATTTATATATTAAGCAACATATATTTTAACAATTTATTTTTATAATAGCTCAACTTACATATTAAATAAAAGATGTGATCAACAGCGCGAAGGCCTTGTTGAGCAGTGGAATGTCGTTGGTGGAAACAAAACTGGTGGGCTAATTGGACGGTAAGATGAGACGCCATTGGGCGGTTTACCGGGTTTGGCGAATAGGTCTCTAATGGAGTGTTTCCAGAGGAGAGGAAAGTGCGTCGTTCGGATAATGCAATTATAGATGTAGGCTAGGAAGATTATGGCTTTAGGAGGAAGATGTTGGAGTAGTCGAGGCGTAAGGAGATCATGCCCTGGAGATTTTCGATAAGGCAATTTTTTCAGAAGATATTTGACGTCAGAGGGGTTAACGGCTTTTGGTAGAAGTGAGGAAATCTTCAACAGTTGGGCGCTGAGTATTGTTTTGAGGAGTAAGATGAGGAGTGAAAGTACGAGAAAGGCGCAGTGCGAATTCATCCGCCCTCTCGCCATCCGAAGCCGCCCAGGGCCCATCATCACGACGGAGTGGGTGTAAAACAGGATGATATTTTAGGATTTTCTTATTTAGATTCGACAAGGAGTTATCCCTTGTAGACAGAGAGGAGAAATAGGAATTAAAAGAATCGGAGCGGAAGGATGCCAATTGCCGCTTTACCAACCTGCAGTGCTGATTGTATGAGTGACGATCAGCAGGATGTCGGGATCTTTGCCACACTGTTCTCGAGTGGCGTTTGGATCGGATTAGCTCTTTGAGATACTGAGGCAAACAATTTTTATTGTGAATATTCAGATGACGGGGGGGGGGGTGACGATGCCTCCCAGGCCGACCTCTGGATCAGAGTATTGAAGGAATGCACTGCATCGCCTAGGTCTTTGGATGTTCTTAGAGGTACTTTGAGGTCTACAGAGTCTGTAAGAATCTGGTGGAATTAGTCCCAATCAACTGGGCCCCTAATAAATGAAGGAGGAGGCAGTTTGTGAATTGGTCTTAGGTAAATCGTTAATAATAAGGGGCTATGTTCGGAGGAGAGGTCATCGAGGGGCGTGAGTGAATAGTTTAGTGTTCCTAAACTATTGTAGAAGAAAAAGTCAAGGAGATCTGGATTTTGGTTGGGATCTGATGGCCAATAGGTGACTACCCAACCACAAGGAAACGATGCCCGATAGAGTCTAGAAAGGAGATGAATTGGGAGTCGGAAATGGATTTATGGACAATGATGACAGTGGTACCTGCATGTGCTCTTCCATCTGGGTGATCAGTTTGATAAGTCTGGTACTGTCGAACTGTAAAAGGTCGTTTACTCGTAAGCCTTGTTTCAGTAATGAGAGCTACGTGGATGTTCTTGTCGTCAAGTAGTGTTGTTAGTTCGTTAGTGTGGGTGTGAAAACCATTCGCATTCCAAAGGAGAATGGATAAGGAGTCGGAAGAATCCACCTATGGGTTTTGTTTAATGGGGATGAGGTAGGTGACAAGATTTGTAAGAAGGGAAATGAGAGGGGTAATTAGGGTTCTGAATCTGTAAGGAATGATTTTAATTGACTAGTGAAATCTGAAGAGCTTGAAGGTGGAGGGATATGCGAGATGTGTGGTTGAGGATGGGATTGAGTTTGCTGGTTGCTGGAATGAACGAAGTGCTGGGGAAGAAGGACTTGCGGAGGAGGAGTGGGCAATGCCTGTGACTGCTCTCTTTTCTGAACGGCATCAGCAAAAGAGACTGAAGGTCTCAAATTTCTGGTGGGGGCGCTTCTTGGGTTACCTGTGGCTGGCGTTTCTTCTTCTGGCTTGTTCCATCCATCTTTAACATTAGAACATTGTTCCCGCTTGAACTTTAGAATTCTGTAAGCCTCACAGCCTTTATAGTTTGCCGGGTGGTCTTGCTTACAGAGCACGCATGTTGCAGGGGATTTCAGGGGCTTTTTGCACAAAAACGCTTTTGTGCTGCCCACTACACTTTACACATCTGGGAGGGTGATGACAATACGATGTTGTGTGCCCATATGCCTGGCAATTATGGCATTGGACGATGTCTCGTTTCGGGTAAGGCTTTTCGACCTGTACTCTTGTTTAATACAAGTGGGTAAGCTCTTAGATTTTTTTCACTCCAGCTGTTTGCTCTAGATTCACAAAAAATAAGGGCATTGGTGTCTTGGTGCTTGCATTATTTTCTTGTCTTTCCTCACGGAGCACATTCGTGATTTGGTGAACCTTGTATCCTGAACTTAACAGCTCCTTTTCTATCTCGTCCGCTGATGTTGTGGGATGCAGGTTTCTGATCTCCACCCGCAGCGATCTTTCTTGCTTTAGTTGGTAGGTATGAAAGTCGGCCTTAGTTTCTTCTAAGTATTTTATAATTGCTCGGTATGTGTCAGGAGTGTCCGGAGAAACTTTTGTGTCCCGGGATCGATTGAGGCAAGTGTATTTCCCTGTACCTACAATTTTGCTCAATTGAGTACATAGTAATTTAAAATTATTAATGTTACGTACGAATATCGCTGGTGGCTTGGGCTGTGTGGGTGTTTGTGTAGAGTCCATGTCCTCTACTTCAATATTTTTCAGCACCTCGTAACTATTGGGCGTGAAAAATGGAGACTCATGAATTGTTGTTTGTTTAGATGTGCTGGGTTGTGATGGTATTTCTTCCATAGAGCTGCTGGGTGCTGAAGAATACAGGGACAATAATTCAACTATCTATTATTAATAGATTATTATCAGGACTATTAAGGTATTTTAACTTTTCATTTATGTAAGACCAATTGGTTTCTGATTATTTATTCTTACGTTGTGTATTTTAAATGGTAAATTATTTTAACAAGTGAACGCGCTGAAATTTCTGTTTGGGAATAAATAATGATTTATATAACTAATAAGTCTCTCTATCAATAAAACTAATCTGTAGTTAATGAAACCTGACTGTTAACAACGACCCCCGTGATAACTTCCCTGCCTAAGACGCATCATGTTGGAGATATTTTCTTTTGTTTTAATGCCTAAAAAAGTTAAATAGTCAAGATTACATTTGCACTTACTTGGTGAAGCCCACCAGGGCACAGTCACAGTGCCACGGGTTCTTGGTTAGTTTGACCCCAGCCAGCTTTGTGTTGTTGCTGAAGACGTTGGGTGCCACCTGGGTCAGTTTGTTCCCGCCCAGCTGCCTGCCAACATACTCTACTTAAGTACCTTTATACTAAGCACTGACTGAAGAGTGGGCGCTTAGCTAAGTCGGTGTAGGTGAGAAAAGTTTAAGCTCCCGTTAAAGCCCTAAAGTCTTCCAGACCTTTCCGGGGAGTGGTAAAGGGAAAACTCCTTCTATGAATTTTTAAAAGCATATTGTCCTTGAGACGAATTTTCAAGTTTTTTTTAATCTTACAGTCTTACCAACAGACAAAAAAGTTTAAGATATTACCGGATTCAAGGTTAGAAAAGTAATGCCCCTAAATTAATGACTAGAGGCCTATATAGAACACTAGAAAGTTCGCACAAAAAAGCATTCCACCATATTATCAAGCCACTCCAAAATCAAGCAAAGAAATATAAAAGTGGAGCAGAGAAAATAAGTGCGATATGTTACTTCAGGGCTTAAGCCATACTGTTCTAAAGTCACCGATGCTCCCAAGGGCATCATATTGTCGGCTGGCCCACACGTAGCCACCGGCATTATGATGACTTCAGCCCTTAATAAAAATTGGAGAATAGAAGTTTAATCAAAAGGAAATGTGTCTGGGGTTGATAATTTAATCCGCCTTCGTTCACCAAAGGTAATTAGTGTCATATAGATAAAGAAAGTAGATAGTAAATATCCACAACAAGGAATCAAAACTTTAATCTTACCTTATAGGCTTTATTAGTTTGAAAACTTATGCTTGACAAATAACTCATACAAGTTAACCATGACAGTAACATTATTATTGATGATAAGAGGAATATCTTAACTTACGATACTGAACAAAATCATGATACCACAGTCCCAAGCCCTGTGTTACCTGGATCCACTGCTCACCGTTCATGACTGAACTGATAATAAGTCAATCGAAACTACACCACTTCTACTGTGCATTTCATTTACGCGGTAGTTCCATTCAGCACTGATGAAAACAAAAATACTGATCAACCAAGTGATAAAAATCCTCTACACAACAGCCACAACAGAATAGAAACACCTTCATTTAAATATAATGAAATATTTCCATAAATTTTCAAATTATATAAATCATTCAAAAGTAATTGCCAATTGACAAATGTTAACAAATTTATAATGTTTATAACTTTACCATGATTACTATCATTATTAAAAAAAATACATTTGTCTGTTGTTATTTGTCTCTGATTGTACCTTGTTATTGCTGAAAGGGCTCGATATAAAAATATGTAATTTGATGTAGACAGAAAAAAAGTTTTTTATTCTCACTTTTTAAATACTCTGACGATTAGAAAAACACGCAATCGATAGACTAATAAAAATAACTCATAATTAGTAACTACGTAGGTAACAAACGAAAAATATACGTTTTGATCCTACCTAAAGTTTTGTTCGTTGATTGATTTCTTTACTCATATTTATTTACTATTTACCAAAAATAAAGGTATATGGTATAGTCCACTAAACCCTTAACATATTATTCATATTTTTAATCACCACGTCGTTGAGTTAAAATTGCATTATTTTAATGACTGACTGTAATTACAGATCAAAAATTACGTTTATTAATTAGGGCGACAATCAACTTTAATTTGATTTGCTGCTCAACATTTGTTTGTTTATTTTATTGCGAATTGATTGAATAATATAACTCTTGATTATGTTTTATGGAGTTGATAATATGTTTCATGTCGTCGGTCGATCAAAGAAAATTTGGTTATAACATGTCTTGTTTATAGGTCCAACAGGGGACACAATGACAGACAGACAGGTGGAATTCTTGGCTTCTTGCATTGCGGAACTATCATCTTCAACTATCAACTATCATCATCACAAGGCCATGAATGAAGAGGTGTTTTACTTTCAGACGTCCAGGTACCGAAGGATGAAGCAGACTTAATGGATTTTGTATCTCTCGGTCAGTTGGCTGCCAATGGCTCGCCCCTAACCTGCTGAAGTAATGGCCCAATTCTATGTGATGGATTTTCCACTAGGTTGGGATAATTCTTAATATTTTTATATATATATTATATACTATATGGCAAGAGGATGCCTGGGAGAGATAGCTAGACCATGGGGCTGGTCAGTTCCCTTATCGAACCAGGATTTACTGCCATGCAGCTATCGGCAGAGATCAGGTCTAAGGCATAAAGCTTCTTCACTTCAGTCTTCGTTTCAGATCATTGTCAACGGACCGCACCATCGCCTAATGGACAACTTACAGTTTATTGATATAACCCCTTCAAGGGCAAATTAATAGTTTTTCATCCGTATAAATAAATACGACCTACATCAATATATCGGGTCGCAATTCAATATTTCTTTTTTTAATTTTCAATACGGAGTGGTTGTGGTATTTATATTCAATCCTCAAGACTCATGTGTCGTAGTTAAAAAAAATAACAAAATATATGTAGTTTGAGCTCCCTCAACATAGTTGGACTTTTTTGATGAGAAGCTCAAGAGAAGCTTCTCCGTTGGGTCAAATGAGTAGATACAACATAACGTTAAATAACGATAAATTGCTCATAATAAAAATTTTAATAATGAAAATTACAAATAAAAAAAATAGGACTAATCTATTTATGAAACTATCAAAGGTTTCATAAAATATAGTATAAAAGAATGATTAACATGAAATAACTAAACGAATAACAAGTGAGATAACTCAAAATGATTTACACAAATAAACAATAAATCACATTGAAACAAAATGAATTATCTATAACTTTAATACTATGATTAAACACAATGTTAAACATAAATATTATTAACGTAAATGTTGAGCGTATACATTTGTTTATGAGACTAATCATTGTCCCACTATTTTCGACTTTAAACAACATTTTTAGTCATGTCTAACATCTGGACGCTCTATACCAAGTCATGTCTAGCATCTGAACCCTCTTGGCCAAGTCATGTCTAGCATCTGAACCCTCTAGACCAAGTCATGTCTAACATCTGAACCCTCTAGACAAAGTCATGTCTAGCATTTGAACCCTCTAGATCGGATCTTCTGACTACGATAGCAACCCTGGTTGACATAAACGATTCATAAGACTGTGCACCATATAGCTGATTTAAGAGCGCTAGACCGAAAATCCCCAATTTTTGGGAAAAGACTTAATTTTTTTTTTTTTTTTTTTAATATATAAATGAGAAATACGACTCTAGTGTAGGAATAATATAAGTTCAGATCGATTTTTTTTTTATGTTGCAAGCTAACAATTTTAAGTGCACATTTTTTATGCATACATGCCTAAATTTTAAAAACAAGGAATAAAAGTAAACAACATTTTTTCTAGAATAATTTTTTCTGTGGTTTATGTTTATTTTGAACTAATTATAAATATTTGGAGAGACCTAGAATATCCTAGGTTATAGATTTATCTACTTAATTCGTAATATCAGATTGTTGATTTATACATATCCTGGACAGACATGGTGGTGGTACTGTGAATAGAATGCAGAGGAGTTGTCTGCCTTTGGAGCCCTGCAGCTTCCGGCCTGTACTAGTGTCAGTCACACTTCGAATTAAGAAGCTGTCACTTAGTGTGTACAGTCGTTTGCAGGGAGAAGTCTTATAATGTATGCAGTGTGTCTGGTGGGATTGTTAATCTGTAACTGTTCTCTTCTCAAGGTGAGCTTCTTAACCTATACATTAGAGGGTAAAAGTAATCGTCATAAGGTTAGATAGATATTAGTTTATTTTAAAGATAAAAAGGTTGAAATGGGGAAAATAATACCAAATATGCCTGTTAAAATATATATATTGACTGTTTTAATATTAATTTTTGAAGCAAGCATTTATCTAGGAGGCTGGAGATGAGTCCATAACGTTTGTTTAGTTAGGTCCGTTTCTCTGTTGTATGCAGTGTCTATTGTATGTAGTAGTATGTTGTCCAAGTGAATACCGTGGTATACTTCGTTGGTATGTTGTTTCAATTAAGATACAGAGTTTGAGATGTTTGATGGTAGAGAATTAAAATGGCTCTTTTACTTTTATTCGCATTAATTATTAACTCTTGGTTCGACGCAAGGACGTAAGTATAAGGCGCAACTATTGAGATACTGTAGCAAATTAGATTAATATTTAATATATATATATATATATATATATATATATATATATATATATATATATATATATATATATATATACAAGTTAATGTTTATTGGCTTTCGAATTAAAAAAAAAAAAGAAAAGGTACTAAGAAACAATACGCACGAAAGTTAGAACTAGACTGTTTATTTAAAGTCTATAATCCTGTATATTCACATTCGTGATGTTTACATCCCGACGTCGGGGATTAAGGTTGGATACTGATACTGCCTGGAGCTTAACTCCCCCCTGCCAGTTTACGCACACCTCTTCGTAAACTATGAAGTCTAAATTGAGGACGACTTAGGGGATATTACGATCACTCTCCTAATCATACTAGGGAGCGAAGGCCAGCCCAAACAGTACACAACCTGTAATCCCTTACATTCGGTCGTATTCCTAAGACACTTATAGTCCAAATAGAACGCTACCTCCAACACTGCAACAGCTAATGACAAAATAAAAACAACAAAACAAACAAATAAAAAATTACATGGCTTATTACTCAAAGAAAACAATGGCATCTTTTTTTTTTTTTTTTTATTATTTGTTCTGGCATTTGTGCACCGCGGCCTCACTGAGACCTATTGTGCGCCGTCCATGTCTCTGTCCTAAATATGTGACAGGCCCACGGCCTTTGCAAATCTGAGGATACTGAATGGATCGATCAGTTCACATAGTTTGGGGTCTACAATGCGATCACTACCAAAATGAAAGTATCGCCTTCTAGATAAGTTATCACAGTCACATATTATATGACGTGCCGTTTCTCCCTCTTTCTTGCAGAATCTGCAGATTGGTGATCCCACTATCCCACCATGATCAGTGCCTGCCGGTCCCCGGAGGGCCTCCCCGAGGCGGACGCCGGGAGACAGCGCCAAACCCAGGCCTCCCCATCACAGAGAGCCCAGACCCAGCGCGCCCCCCAGCCCCCCCCCACGGGGCCACCCCCCGCAGCCGACACAGTCCTCGCCTTGGGGCCATCCTTTGGAGTTGGCAAATTCGTCATAGCGATCCCCTTCGACTCCTCCACCTCGGGATCGCTCCTTGCCTCCTCCACCTTATCAGCCGCCTTCCTCTCCTGTACTACTTTCGGCGGCTTCTTATCAAACACCCTGAGAGAGACCTTAGTGAACCCATAGTTCAGCATAAGCTTCCGCTTCTCAAGGTATTCCATACTAGTCTCTGGGGCAGACAGAATCGCAAAGAAGCCATGCTTCTCCACCTTGGTGCCCAGGAGTCTCCATAATCCAATATCAGGTACCTTAGAGTTTTGGGTTCTGATCCTCTTCATGAAATGTCCTTCCAGAGGCATTTCTCCTGTAATGAAGGTTCCTACCTTCACGGTTTTATGAAGCTCCTCCACCTTTCCTACACGGAGCTCCAGATCCCCACTGATTTTAAAATTGGGTACTATAGTCGACAGCCAGTCCTTGGTCTCCTGGTTGTCGCAGACTATGACACAGGCTCCCACATTTGGGTAAATTCCGCTGAATTCAGCCTGTGTCCCTTTCTTTTCTTCCAGCTGATCGACAAATTTCATCAGCTGGCCCTTCATTTCCTCGCAATTCTCCTTCGTCAGCTGAGTGTACGGATATCCACTAGGGATAATCGCCACCCTGCTTCCTCCGGCAGCAATCGCGTAGGATGCAATACTAGCATCCCCAGGTCTCACCTACATCCTTGGATGCAGCGTCCCTACCAGGCGCCAAGCTCTCTGACTCCATTACCAGTCTGCTTACCTCCTCTACAAGCGTCGCAAGCGAGCTCATAGAGGCTTCGTCGTCCACTACCTCAGCGCCAAGGTCCATTGAAGGCCCCAGGGCTGAGTCCTCTCCACTGATCAAGCTGACCAGCTCCTCCATATCATCACTGTTGGTCAAAACATTAATTTTTGTTCCCACGAATGTGGGGGAAGTTACTCTGCAGGTACTGCTCCCTCTCCCCTAGCAGAGGGCATTTATTACAATGGGGTGCGCCTGGTGCCCCAAGGAGGTCGATTAGAGACAGTGCATTTTTATACACCCCCTGCCATTCGGCCACAGCTCGAGCTCCTCTACACTTGGCTTGGGTGTTTAGGAGATCTCCACATGGATTCCATCGGACTCCCCAGGGGGTACCTCTTGGAGGTGACAGTAGGCGTTGGTAGGGATAGGTCAGACTGGGAGTTCACAAGCAATGAGTAGGGCACTATTGCTTGATTCCTCCAGTACGAGTACAGGAGACCCCCGCACCTGTCTCCCTCTCTAGTCTTTCCATTACCCTACCCATTTTACCCCCCATGGCATCTTACACGCTACGCTAAATCAATAATTCTACACAGCCTGTGTACATTCTAAAAAAATAAAAGGAACTTCAAATAAAAAATGTTTTTGTTAATGATAACCTCAATCGTCTCCATTTCCCCTGGTCGCTTACCGGCTGATTCTTCCACTTCTTGGAATTCACTCCCATCGCTATCGTCCCACGTACCGCGTCTTCCATCTTTCTCTGGCTTATACTCCTCGATAAATTGTCTAAGATCCCCGGACGTTTCCCTCTCCTCGACTGCAGCATTTACGGTAATCGCTCGGGACCAGTACTCTCCGTATGTACTCTGAATCTCCGCCCGAAGACGTATGGACGAAAATGACCAATAGCCCATATGATGCCAAGAAGTTCGCGCTCGAGGGCACTGTACCACGCCTCCGTGTCGGCCAGTCTTCGACTCGCTGTGAAAGCACCGCTCTTAATGCATCTACTCTGCATTCTCAAATCTCAAATCGGTAAACGCCAGGATTGGTTCCTCTTGCAGTCGAGCCATGCATTTTCGAAGGTTTTGCTCCATAATAGGTGTAATCACGCACCCTTCCACAGCAGGTTATGGGCACAAGATACTCTGCCATGTCTGACACAAAACGCCGATAGCAATTAAGCGTACCTAAAAGATTCGGTGACTTTGACCTTGACGTCTATCGGTACCGCCATCTTCCGAATTGCGTTGACTTTCACAGAATCCGGCTGGACTGCCTTCCTTGAGGTGACATGCCCTAAAAAGATGATCCGACCCTCTCCTAGCGATGATTTTTCCATGGAAAATTTTAACCCGAATTCACGCAATCGTTGGAATACCCTTCGGAGATGTTCAATGTGTTCAAATTCTGTTCGGCTGATGATCAACAGATCGACCATATAAATCTAGCATATCGCCTCGTCAATTCCCCTCAGGATTTCGTCCGTCAATCGCTGGAAAGTATTCGCACCGTTACTCAAACCAAATGGCATCCAAGTGAACTCATTCTGCCCCCTCTTGAAAGTAAACGCTGTTTTGTGTTGATCGGTAGCGCTAATTTTGATTTGATGGTACCCTGCTTTCAAATCCAAAGTGCTAAAGATTTTGGCTCCATTCAGTCTGTCGAGAATGTCCTCAAAACAGGGAATCGGATACTTCTCATCCGTTGTGTTTTCATTTAATTTTCTAAAATCGACGACGACTCTATATCTCTCCCCCTCCTCTCCCGGTTTACTCTTCTTTCGTATTGCCCACAGAGGACTATAATAAGGGGATGTGCTATCAACGATTATACCCTGTCGTCTTAAGCTGTCGATTTCTGTCCGGATATGTTGGCGGAGTGCCTGCGGATATCGTCTCTCCTTCACGTACGTTATTCGGTCAGATTTTAATGGGATTTCATGTACTGTCTTCCCCGTTGCCCCAAGCATATCACCCTCCACGTAAAAAATATCTCCGAACTCCCTACGTAAGCTTTCCCTCCAGTCCACAACTTTCTTGACTGCCCCTATCCGAGCACTCCCACCTCTTACGGTCCCCTGACATTGATAAGTTACCCCCCCCCCTTCAACATGTTCCGCCAATCCTTTCCCTTGTTCTCTACAAGCGCGCCTACCCGACCCAATTAGTCACACCCCACTATTATTTGATACTCGCGTGGTACGTACTCCACAATATGTACGTTAATATCGTACCCCCCCCCCATTCCTCTAAATTTACATCCACCTCTCCCACCACTTCACAGGGCCCGCCCAGGGTAATTAACTTGCACTTACATGCCACTCCAACGCACCGCGTGACATTATGGTATTGGTGCTACCTGTACCCACCAAGCACCTCTCTCCCTCCTCGGCTCTGATTATTGGCAACTCCCACAGTATCCCTCTCACTGTATTACACTTTAAGGTGCGGTCACAACTCTGCTGCCACCCTCCTCAGGCTTTCACACGCCCCTCCCCCCACCTTCTCGAAGTAATCTTCTGTTGCTCGGCTCCTGTCGCGACCCGGCTCTTCTCCTTCCGTTTCCGACGTTCCTGACGCCCCCGACGATTCCTTAGCTGATGATCCATTCCCTCTGGGTGATATCTTCCTTCTTTCAGGCACAACTGATTGCCTCATCATGTTCAAATCCAACCCAGTCTTAATTGTCAGCGAGCGAATCATCCGATCTTTAACTAGCAAGTTTGATTATCATAAGAAAAGTCATCAATGGGATCAAAAGCCACTTAGATTGATTGTATTCTCCTCATGGAATTCAAATGTGTTGTTTTTGAAACATAATGATAGTTATTGTTCTATCCCTTGTTGTTTCATCCAATCGCTAGTTAATTGTAAAACAGTGATAGTATTTTGAACGAATACTTTCTGACAGTCTGAATTGATCATATGGGGGGCCCGTAAGGAAATCCCCCTTCACCATGTATCTGTTAAGTGTCCATTTGTTGAGAATGAGTTTTGTAAATATTAATTGTAGAGTTTGTAGGTTATGTTCGTGGTGAATATAGATTCTAAACGACCCTCTGTTTAATGTAATTGTATAGAGGGATGAGGTGTTGTGTAACGTTTTCAATTACGTGTTTCCATTTTGTTTAGTCTAGATTGATTCTGCTATCGTAATATAATTTATATTAATGAATATACATTTTATTTATGACTGAAAATAGTTTTCATGTTTATTACGGTATGGATTTTAGATTAAATTGAACAAATGCGAGTACGATAATTGTAAATATTTATTATTAGTATATTTTTATTTCTATTATTACAACTTCCTTTTTAACAGAGTGTTTGTGTATGTTATTTTTTTATTGAAAATTCTAGGACGTATCAGCATCACCATACAGTGCAGGATCTGTCTCTACAGCTTCTTTTGAAACTTCTATTTCCGTATCATTTGAGTATTCACTTCCATCGGTTCTGCTCTATGATGAGCTCTTCTCCGATACACGTAGGGGCAATGCCTCGCGATATGCTCCTCCTCACTGCACTTGGAACATTTTGTGCGGTGGCACTGTGCCACTATATGACTTGTCTTCTTGCGCCCATGGCATTTTCTCTCTTCTCTGCGGGGCCGTACCTGGGTCTTGCTCCCCTAAACCCCCTTACGCCTGCCACTCCCCTGTCCCTACCGGTCGTTGATATTTCAATTTTTTTCCAATTAGCTTTAGGGACCCTGGTTCTTCTGTACGCTATCCTGCTTCATTGGGCTTCATTCTCCTGTATCCTCGATTGCTCCTCCCTGGCGCTGGTATCAATCATGATTTGGGCACACTCGAGGAATGAGCGCTCATTAGGGAATACCTCTTTTCTCCCTGTTTCCTTCGCTAACTGTGTCTTTAGTATATTCCCACTGCAGTCTTGTCATCCCACCCAGACCCCGACATAGCATCCCATAACCTTCAAAAACACCTTAACGAGATCGAGTATTGGTGCAATCAATGGCGGATCAAAGTTAATGAAGCAAAATGCTCCCACATTACCTTCACCCTTTGTCGCAAGACTTGTCCATTAGTTTATTTTAATTCTATTCCTCTCCCAGTAACCGAGACAGTACGGTACTTAGGCTTCCATCTCGACAAACGACTGACCTGGAACCCACATACGAGACTAAAAAGACAAGAACTAAACAGACGCTTTGGACAACTGTACAGACTACTTCAAAGGACATCCCATCTCTCAATAGAAAATAAACTACTAATCTACAAAGTTATACTTAAACCAATCTGGACATACGGAATAGAGCTATGGGGGACAGCAAAAAAGTCGAACATCAAGCGTATCCAATCCTTTCAATCCAAAGTCCTGAGAACAATAGTAAATGCCCCTTATTATGTCAGCAACAAAACCCTTCATAGCGACCTTAATATACCCTACATTCTAGAACTCATCCCTTCCAAGTTTATGAAATTCCACAGTAGCCTTTCCAACCACCCTAATCCTGTAGCACAGTCTTTGCACTGCGCCACTCATCCCTATAATCCTCCTCGGAGACTGAAACGGCAGTGGCCTCGTGACCTGCTATAATCGCGTGACAGTGGGAGTCCTGGCAATGGCCAGTTTCTCCAATCATGTCCTATTGTATGAATGAGTGAGTGAATGATGACTGTAAATATGGTATGAATGAGATCATTTATCTGTATTATTATTGCCTTATAAAAGGCAGATTGTAATTATTGCACAATAAAGTTATAGTATATTCCCGACGTCGGGGATTAAGGTTGGATACTGATGCTGCCCAGAGCTTAACTTATATGTATATATATAAAACAAAGTGTAACAGAGATTGTGCCAAGCTCGCTGTTGGTTTGTGTGTTGGCAGAGAAACTCAACCAATATTCATCTTCAAAAATCTGTCCTGCGAGTATAATTTAATAATTAACAGGTTGGTGGAATGATCTAGTCTGAATACAAAGTGGTGGTTTAGTACATTCTTATAAATATAGGATTTAGATGAACAAGAAGGGTTTTATGAAACTGTTAAGAAAATGAATATGGGAAATTTAGGTTATCCAAAGGTCTGTCAGGTGGACCCACAGAGAGTACCTTCATTATTTATAGAAGTCACTAAAAAATTTCCGGCTTGGAACAAGATATTTTCATGTTGATATTTACATAACAGCAGCAACTTGATGACCGTTTCGGAAACGTTGTGGGGTAAAAAAAGGCCTTGAAAAGCCAAAGAGCGAGACGCCATGAATTAAGGCCACATGGGGTATGATGACACCCTCCCAGTGATAAATATGCCGGCCGTGTAAAGGAGGGTGAAATTGTCGCCGCTAAACAGTGTGAAATTCGTGCGGGTTCCACCCTCGCTTGTTGACCTTTAGACTTTAGACAGTGACCCTCGCTCCTGGGGTCAGCTGTATGTCAATAGTTCACCTGAAAAAAGATCTATCTCACCACTCTCTGTTTTAGCACTCAATTCAAATCTTTTCTACGTCTAAATTGAAATGATTTTATGCTGTGAATTTGCATTGTTAATTCTGCAAACTCGATAGGAGTGTCTTCAGTTTACCTTAGGATCTTCTCGTGTCTATCTAACTGTGTGACTAAACGTTTTATGTTGGTGGTCATAATAATAATAAATCTGAAATTTCACAGATGTATTTGACACCCTGATCTTGACTTAGTAACGTTTGCTTGATAAGAAGAATAATAGAAACATAAATTAAACAAGAAATACGGCTTTCCAAAAAGCTGTAAAAGATTAAAAGTGTATCATCATTTTATTAACGTTAAGATTACTTTATATTTCCAAGGTAATCGTTTAGTTAAGGACAATGCTCTTAATGAATAATGATAGGTTCCAAATAAATATAAATCTGCCTAAAAAATAAAAAAGTAAAGAATATATTTCCAAGCGTTCCAGAATAAATAAATAAAATAATTACAAAAATGAACATACGGATAATGCAAAATTTAATAAACAAATATGGCTAGTTTTTCTTCTATAAGGTTGTTGCTGTATTTGCAGAGGTAACAAAAAATCAAGACAACCAAATTAAATTAATGGTAATAAATATGTATGCTCTCAGTGGGTTTAGTTATTACTTCTTGATTTGAAGGTTTAGGATTTCAAGATATCGAATTTATTACCTTTTTACCTACAGTAGTAGGTATCTGCCTATGTATAGCTTATTTTTTCGTTCTAAACGTGGCTATAAAAAATTTTAAATTATAACAATAATCTGCCTCGATGGAGAGAGGTTGTCGGAATAGGAGGGTTTTTGAAGATTCGTGAGGATGAATCATGAAGGATATTACGAGAAGGAGAATTCCAGAGAGTGGTGAAGAGGGCAAGAAACAGTAGGGTACAAAAAAGCATGAAAACTAAATATATAAACACGCTTACATTTTGTCATTATGAGTACATTCTTTTGAAGTAAAGAAATTCATTTTTATTAATGTGAAGTAATTGTTTCAAACAATTCATGATTTTGAATGAGATATAAAGGGTGGGAAATTGGGGGCACACCACTGGGAAGAATGGAACGGGCGAGTAATGCAGTATTTAGGGAAAGGTTACTGGCGCTAATTCCAGCTTTCAAATAGCCTTTTAATTATTTTATCATTACTATATACTACGGCGCTATCTTATAATTATTAATAATTTTGATTCTTGGACATATTATTTATTCCACCTTTGCTTAAACTGTACTGAGAACAATAACTTCAGAATCAATACAATAGTAATTGTAAGACTTAGGCCGAAGAGCAGAATGGGTTTTATAATATCTTTGGGAGATAATTAGCAGGGAAAAAATAGCTTTGTTTCTTTACAAGAATTCCATTTTTTTTATTCGTCCGGTGAGAATCGATCTTAGCTCATTTAAACTTTCTCATTGTCCTTTATAAACATAACCTATATTTTTGACCATATTCTATTCTATGGTAGGAATTATGGTCTTCTACAAAAAAAAACAAAACAAATTAATTATTTGATAACTATCAACTTCATAATTATAAAACTTTCATATTTATGTATTTTAACCCTAACGGATATCCTTTAACCACTGTTTTTCTGAAGTAAATATTTATTTCGGCTTAAGTAGACCACAAGTGGTGAGGCTTCGTGGCATCTAAGACGAGGCACTTTCCCTTTGAGGCCTGCCCACGGTACATCAAAGTTAAAGCTAGAAAGATATTTTCTGATTCCCCATGTTCCATGACGAGACAAGAATGAAATATGGATGTTACATTAGAGCCAATAAGTTGTTATAGGTTAATAATAAATTTTATATAGCATTATAATATATAAATATTAAAAGTTAATATTAAGTACGGGATTTGAATCTACACGAAAATTTACGTTTCATTAGTTAAATCTGAGCTTATAACTTTTTTTTTCCCCATGAGCTCCTTTTACAAACAAATGACATTTATGTAAACTTTCCAGAATAATGTTTTATTACTGTGAAAACATTCATAAATTTAAATGAAGTCAAAGGCCCATTAATGTTGTAAATTAAATGGTTAATCCAAGAATCAGTGGCCTTCAAATTTTTTGGTCATCAAATTTATTAACTAAAATTTTGATGCCACGATATAAAATTGGAAAATAGAATCATAACTGTTAGGAAAATGTTTTCCTTGATGAAAATTCATCAAATGTGATCTTCTAGAAGTAATGTAACTAATCAAATGTGTTTTTACATATTAAACAACTGTACAGACTACTTCAAAGGACATTCCATCTCTCAATAGGAAATAAATTACACCGACAAAGTTATAATTAAGCCAATCTGGACATACGGAATAGAGCTATGGGGGACAGCAAAAAAGTCGAACACCAAACGTATCCTTTTAATCAAAAGTCCTGAGAACAATATTAAATGCTCTTTATTACGACAGCAACAAAACCCTTCATAACGATTTTCATAACGAAAAACCTTACATTCTTGAACTCATCCCTTCCAAGTTCATGAAATTCCATAGTAACCTATCCAAGCACCCTAATTCCCTAGCCCAGTCATTGCACTGCACCACTCATCCCTATAATCCTCCTCGGAAACGGTAGTGGCCTCGTGACATGCTATAAATGCGTGACAGTGGGAGTCCTGGCAATAGGCAGTTTCTCCAATCATGTCCTGAGTGTCTGTGGCTCTCGCGCTCTTCGTCAGCCTCCATTGGCTTGCATTCGGTTACGCGGTTGGCGGAGGAGCGTGGGGGACTTTCCAAGACTCCGCTTCCTCTTTCGCATGCGAGGGAGGTGACAAACATGTGGATTTAGGAGGCCTCTGGGTTGTTTGTAAATATTGTATGAATGAGCGAGTGAATGAAGAATTGTAAATACGGTATAAATGAGAATATTTATCTCAATTACTTATTGCCTAATAGGACAGATTGTAATTTTATCATAATAAAGAAGTTTACATATTAAATGCTACTTTTCCTTTTAAAAAAATTTTCTTTGAAATTTATTATTACTATTATAGCTATTCAGTAGGAATTTTAGATGGATATTCGTGGCTTGGTTTCTAATCTCTAGTCTCCACTCTAGTGCTCATAACTAATGTGTTACATACTAAATTAGTGACCTAGGAACTATTCTAGATTTGTGAATATTTCCAAAATTCCCATACGGTCATGGGTTGAGACTGTTATTTTATATTAGCAGCAAAAAAAAAGGATTGTTGTCAATGATTGCTTGTCCAATTGTTGACACGTAATAATGTATGCTCAGGGATGACAATTTTTTGTCAAATATTCGCACGAAAAGTTTACATCTGTCTTGTATTTTAGCGCAAGCACTCTAATAGAGTTGCATAGAATCTCAACATTTACAATTTATCGTTGTTAAAAAAAGCTCGTTTGCCAATTCTTATTATGTAGCATTTTTTTTTTCAAAGAAAAAAAAACTTACAAATTTTCAAGGGCATGAAGTGGTTGGAACACCTTAGGTCCTATCAGGTGAATAGTGTTGTCGTACAAAAAGAGTGTCTTCAGCGCAGGCGTCCCTGAAAAGACCCCGTCTCTAAGTTCTGATATCCGATTGGTGAAAAGGTACAGCCTTTCTAAGTGGAATAAGTTATGCAGTGGTGGGAGCTCGATGATTCTGTTATGGCCTAAGTGCAGCTCTCTTAGATTTGGCGGGTACTGGTCACTCACAATCTGAAAATATCACTTGTTTTTTAAATATATGTATATACAATAACACATATACAAATATTAAAAACACAAAAAAAGTATCATTCATTTTCATAAGTATTTTATCTAATATATCCAAAAAGGTGAGCAATTATAGCTGATATTTAAGGAAGCAAGTTTAAGTTGTATTTATTAATTATTATACCAAGTTAAGTTGTATTTATTTATTTGTTCTTGTATTGTAATGGGGGGCAGAGCATAATTGGAAAATGTAACATTTTGGTGTATGTAAAATGTTTTATTTAGATTTTTGAATGTTGCAGCCATTTTTGACGTTTGCCAGACCAATATAGCTTTGACCGTGTGTACAATGTTCATACATCTCACCAATGTTACTCCTCTAGATAATGGACTAATCCTTAAAAAACGTTGATGAGTAATGATGAAATTAAATGGATAAAGCTGTGGAGAGACAGGAGCGGTTTTATTTCAAGAAATAACACTATTGAAAGCATCAGCAGACCATCAATAAACAAAAGTGTCTACTTTCGGATTAAATAACTCAAACGAACGTTATTGTTTATTGCGGTATCCTTGTAAATGTAGTTCAGATTATCACTTCCAGAGAAGCAGCACCGTACATTTAACTACAATTATCGTACTTTTTCATATTTAATGTATTTGTGCATACCATATTTGGTATTTGTTTTTCCGCTGTGAGGCTCCTTTGTGGATAAACCGAATCAATAGCCACAACAAACAATGCTAAGCAAACACAATAGTACAAACCAATAGTACGATATCCGTGGTCCTGAATAATATTTGTAGGGGCGGGAACGACCGACCCCACAAATCCCAACCCTTTTACTCCAACGGCCAACGGCTTACACGACCGTCTATCCGCCTTTATCCGCCTGTTAGGAATCTATCTGCTGGGCTGCTTTATGTACCACCGGGCAGATTTTCTGCTTTATCTTCTATCCGAATCTCTTTCATTTGCGCAATTAGTAACGTATATTAATATTATGACTGCTTTTGTGGCCATCTACGATAATATATACAAAAAAAGTGGCCTACTTAAAAATAATTTAAAAATTTCGGCTTTCAGTTATTTTTTAATTAATATTATACGTTTTCAGTAATAAGGGGCTGAAAATATGAAGTTAAATGTGAAGGATCCAATAACTATTTAAAAAAAATATACAAAACATTTCTATTTTGATTTCTGTGGTGACTGAACTTTAAAAATTCAGCAAAAAGTCCCCGCACGTATTATTACTCCCCAAGTTGCACGAAGAAGTTGAGCAGTCCCAGTAGCAGTTGAATAACGATCCCGAAGCATATGTAGCACAAGAAACCGGCAATCTCTTGGCTCCATCACTCGCGGCCGACCATATCCGGGTCTACAATTGCACAAACCTGTCTCATGGTAACGTGTAAATTGCTTTCCGAACAGTAGTTTCAGGTAAACCCAATGTAAGGGCTGCATATATTTGGCTTCGACTAAAGCCACCACGGGCCACTTGCTCGACCCAAAACCATTTTTTAAATTACAATTACAAAGGTCATCCCATCTCTTATTAGAAAATAAACTACTAATCTACAAAGTTATACTTAAACCAATCTGGACATACGGAATAGAGCTATGGGGGACAGCAAAAAAGTCGAACATCAAGCGTATCCAATCCTTTCAATCCAAAGTCCTGAGAACAATAGTAAATGCCCCTTATTATGTCAGCAACAAAACCCTTCATAACGACCTTAATATACCCTACATTCTAGAACTCATCCCTTCCAAGTTTATGAAATTCCACAGTAGCCTTTCCAACCACCCTAATCCTGTAGCACAGTCTTTGCACTGCGCCACTCATCCCTATAATCCTCCTCGGAGACTAAAATGGCAGTGGCCTCGTGACCTGCTATAATCGCGTGACAGCGGCAATGGCCAGTTCCTCCAATCATGTCCTATTGTATGAATGAGCGAGTGAATGATGACTGTAAATATGGTATGAATGAGATCATTTATCTGTATTATTATTGCCTTATAAAAGGCAGATTGTAATTATTGCACAATAAAGTTCTATATATATAAATTACAATTACAATTACAATTACAAGAAATAAATATTGGCTCGGGCTTTCGTTCATATTTATAGCCCTTTGTCACTGAAAACGTTTAATATTAACAACAAAAGAATTGAAAGCCAAAATAATTCTATAATAATCAGGAAGCAATTTTTTTAATTATGCGTACCACTTATTTTGTGAGTCAGAGCGTCGAGCCACTGATATTTAACTAAACACGATATATAACGATCAATTTAAAAGAACGAAATGAATTTGTTTGCAAAGTGTATATCCTTTTTTTTTTCTATTTTTTTTTTTATTTCCAAGGTCTCAATTTGAAATATAGGAATGGGGAAAGGAGTGTGGGAGACCTCAGTATAGCTGATCTCGGTGCAGCAGTAAGAGTCCACCGGAGGTTGTTTTATACAAAAATTAAAATTTATTTTATGGAGCCACTACTTACAGTGAGACATTATACAAAGGGTGGAATAAAATAATACGCTAAAAACAAGGCCAATACAAAGTAATATATACCTGTGTAGTAAAAATAAACCAAGACAAGGACAGATAACCAGATAAGATAAATGGTTAAAATAAAAGGTTTCCAAAAGTAAGTGAAGAAGGAATAAAGGTAATTAGAGCTACTTTCCTAAACCAATATGTAGGATAATGGAATAGAAGGGAAAGCTATGAATCAATGGCACACAGTAACCCAGCTCAGCAGGGAGGGAGCTATCAATAGGGAGTGTCGGCTAAGAGAAACATGAAACATAATCAGACGAAAAATAGGGGTCTCCAAGAAATAGAGTGGGGATAACGTTGGGTTAATACCCTCGTTGGTCTGTCTGTCCCACTGTTAGCTGACTACCTTATCGGACCCACGTACAGGCAGCTTTACTCCAGCATAGCATCCAACATACGAAAGATATCACTACTATAACATGAGGATAAGGAACTATTTAATTAAAAGTAACTATTTGACATCAGCATATTTCGCGTAATTATATTCCAATAACGATTTTGTATTTATTTATTATAATTATTAACAAAAATGTCTCTTCCCAAAAAATACCCTTCGATTATCAATCTGAATCTCAATCAGAGCTCCTTGAATCTGGCCACTTTTTCTTCTTCCAGTTTCTCAATCTGAAATTCCCCAGGCCACCTTTCTATTTACAGTGCCCATATTACCTTTTTATTTTACACTACTCTCCTCAATTTCTTTTCGAGGACACTCTCCCGGATCACGGTCCACGTTTTTGATCGATACATAAAAATGGATTCTCGATTTTCGTTCTCTCCAAAGTCTTTTTGCTTTGCGTGATATTAGCCACTTGACATACATTAAAGCGATACCATAAATATAACATTGTGTACCAAAATGTTGTTACGTTTAGGTTGACGTTAGTAATATAACGCTGGATATCAAAACAGAGCCATATAATATTCTGTAAGACTGAAAAGGAATAAAATCTGCCCTTCTAAGGTTGATTTTAACTGGCATCATGTAGCTTCACATGCTTGGCAAATATTCTAGACTTCACGTCCATATCGACATTTGGTCAAACATATACTTAAAATAATTCACAATTAAAACTGATAATAGATCAGAATTTACTATTACGACTGAGAAACATTTACTCACCCAAACTTCACCGAGAGGAAGAGGAGAGACAACACGAAAATAGAAAACTCACAAAATCTAAAAGCAGCAATTTAATCTCGCTTGGAAAAATGGGTGACCTAATTTTTCAGCTGGCAACATAATCAATCCAGGGAGATAAAATTTAACATTTAGCATTAATTAAATACTGAGGCTAGAGGGAGGCTGCGGAGCTTAACTTCGGAGTTTATTGCTTGGGGCGGTTACTGCCTGAGTGGATGCTTCAGAGCTCTCCACCTTATTTCAGTGGCTCACTAATTTAGCATTTTTTTTTATTATACTTTAATTAACTGTTGGCGGATTTATATTACGATTACTTTGTATCAGATAACAATATTACCACTTTAAAGGTTATGCTATATACAAGTACCTTAGGCTAAATTTTAACTTCAGACATAAATACATAATTTATCTAGTCTCATTTTACGATGGAAGTGATAATTTAACTGATTAAACGGAAGAACATGTAATTTTTCGTGGAGTAAACACAACCGGTGTAGGCGAGCCACAGAACTACATGTTTTACCCCATAACATACAAGAAGCCTCATGGATGTAAAAGAGTGTTGGTCCAAAAATGTGGGAGGAAGAGGAAACTCATTGATTAGCGTATCTACCAGCTAAATTTGGACTCAACGAAAGGTCTTAGATTTTTCAATTTCCTTGTGTTTTTCACCAACGCAAAAACTTTTTAAGAAATTCACGAATAGATTTCAGACCGAAATGGTTCAAACCGACTTTTTACGGCAAGACGTAGATTTTTGAATGACAAAAAAAACATCCTTCATTTTTTTTTGGACACCACCTGTGAGTTGAGTAAGTGAAGAGATGCATTTGAGGTGGAACCTGCACCCAAAATTCTAGGTACTTTCTAAAGGCCAAACAAGTCACGACGTAATACAATATAATAAATAAATCAGCTGCTTTGACCATACCATGGCTGAGAGTTGTTTTCATTATCGAAGTGTTGTAAGTCATTATTGTTGCTGGCTAGTTTGTTACAAGACCTACACGTCTTTTAATTAGACCATGCATTTTGTCTGTAATAGAAAGGTAATTATTACTTTATGTTAAACTGTTCTCAGTAAGAAAATAATTCTTTTTGATCTATCAAATGACTTAAGTGAAATGCACAGGTTAGTATTTATTTAATGAGAGAGTTGCTCCGTTCGCGAAATTCGCTAGTGCTTTCTCCTTCTCCTTAAACAGCCACAGAATTAATTACCCATTAATGAGATACTCTTAAGCTTTGTAAATACCAACGGGCTTTTAGTCTAAGATTTCTATTTGAAGTTTACTATGGTGAGATTTTAAGAACGAGTACACTGAGCTAGCAGGAGCATAAATGGGTTCTAGAAAAAAATAAAAAAATCGAGAAAATAACAAGTCTATAAATATATATTATTAATTATACCATAAGAATTTATAATATTTAATACCTCTGATATCAGATTGGAGGTCAAGTCGATGGCTGAAAGTCGTGAAAGGTTGCGAAACAAGCTCGGTTTTAAGTAAGCCAAATAGTTTCTGCTGGCTGCGATGGTTTCCAGATTCACCGTGTCACGAAATAGTCCTGTGAACAGTTACATTTTCCTTTGTGCTCTCAATCCTCAAACAATTTTCTTTTATATAACATACAATTGCACAACAGCCGAGCTACATTTCAAAAACAGGTGGGGATGTGAAATGTAATATATTTTTAATGAGTCTTCATAAAAAGAATTACGATTCAACATACTATGTCTGAATCAAGATGGTAGTGGACGTTGAGTTACAATCTATACAGTTTAGGGAACCCTTGGGCAAATTTCATGATAACCTAACATCTCTTTTTTAAAAACTTAACCTGATTTCCTATCCTGTTATAGATCATGTCCTGAGTGTATGTGGCTCTCGCGCTCTTTCGTCAGCCTCCACTGGCTCGTATCCGGTGACCCGGCTGACGGAGGAGCGTGGGGACTTTCCAAGACTCCGCTTCCTCTTTGCATGTGAGGGAGGTGGCAACTATGTGGATTTTGGAGGCCTCGAGGCTGTTTGTAAATACTGTATGAAAGTTAAATATAGTATGAATGAGAACATTTTTCTCAATTACTTATCGCCCAATAAGGCAGATTGTAATTTTAGCACAATAAAGAAGTTATTATTATTATAATCTCACGCCTAACAATGAACTCAAGGTATAATAATATATAAATAACACCGGGTAACAAAACCAAACTCACTAAGCTCTATGAAAGACCACAAGTGGGATTATAAATGGTGCATATGATAATAATAATGAGAAAAATAAACAGAGTGAAAATTTGATTGTATATACTTAAGTATTAATTTTTGAAATGAATATATATTCATCGCTTTTTATTGTTGGGACAAAGTAAGACGTGTCTATAGGATCCAACATCGTACTACAAGAAAAAAGATTGAAAACATAGCTACCGAATCTGAAGTCAAGCGATGGTTTTAATCACTCCCTTTTTCATAGGTATATATATTTTTTTTATCAATATTAACATTTACAGAAGTCTAGACCGTCAGGAAGAATGAATGAATCCGCTTTAGGTTATTTTCAAAACCACCTTCCGGCCGTTGATAAAAAAAGAAATATCTTATAAGGACAGAAAGAGATGAGAATTCAAAAGCGGTGCAGACATAAAGATATTTTCAAGAGCGGCAAGAAAAGCATTCATATATTTTGTGAGAAAACAAGAGGGCAAAGGGGTATTATTAAAGCCAAAAGCAATAAGTCTCGCTTATTCCGTCTTGAAATAACAGTCGCGTTATTGTGACCTTCGAGAGTAACTCACCTCGAGGGATGCGCGCAAACATACCGCAAATTAAACAGTAACTTTTTGGGGGCAATAGTGAAATTGCAATCGGTACAGATATGAGAACAATTGTCTTTGGCCAGTTTTAATACGTCAACAGATATTCTTCAAATTTTGCAGAGCAACCCTTAGGTGTGAATATAGGCCAAGTTCATATTTTACCAAGATCAGGTCACAGGGTAATGACGTCTGAACCGAAAAACTCGTTTTTCGCCTACTTGTGAATTTCATTTCTAGTTTAAATATAGGTAGCTCAAGAGGACCAACAATAATCAAACTCAAGAAATACATCGAATCAATTCACTTGAACCTGTTATTCTGAAAAATCATTTTAGGAACTTTTTGACTCCACGCAGGACAATTTTACTGAGTGATCTAAAATGTTGAGTACCAGAGATTTGTTAAGTCCAAACCCTGTCAAATATTATTTTATTTGAATTATAATAACTAATATTTTAGTTAAGGATTTTGAATTGAACTAAACCACCAGAACTAGTTACGAAAATTGAGAAATCCGCGCGAGAGACTTTTTATCATATCTTAAATGTTGGGTTTTTTTATCAGATAATGAACTTTTAAATGTCAGATAAAATTGTTATATAATTTATAATATAAAGGTCATTATCATTAAATAATAATTAAATAAACATTGCACATTGCAAATTGTGAAAATATATTTTTTCCCCTCATAACCCCTTTAAATTTACAGATAATTATATACAATTATAGATCCTCAGTTGAATCTATTTACAATTTAGTTATGTATTTCCTGTAACGTACCTACGCTATATACAGGTTTCGTTATTTTATAAAAATTATATAATGGAATAAACAAGTATCATTATACACATTATACGTGACTGGACAGAACTGACTAATAAAGGTGATGGGGCTTACCTTTTTGATCAAACTTAAAACTAATTTACATACTAATTCTTAACCTGATTTTTCCCCGACAGTCTGTTGTCATCGATGCGGGAGGGGTGGTGGGGTCATAGTGTTAAACACTGGGTCGGTTAGGTGCTGCAACGAGTCAAAAACATTTTTGCATAAATGTGAAAAATCATCAACACATTTTAGGAACGAATAATTAGTGTAATAGGGACAAATAAGGATATGGCAACCGCACACATTCTTCGTTATTTTATTTCTTTCTTTTGCTCACCAACTCTTTTTTCAGAAATCTCCGTCTTCAATTCTTTTGGCGCTCATTCTCAGTTCACATGGGAGATTTAGTATCAAGGAACATAAAACACTTTTTATGAAAAGATCAGACAAAAATCAAGAAAAAACGTCCTATTTTAAACATAGCAAACAAATAAAAGTGCGGTGCTAACAAAAACGTACTTTTTTCACAAACATTCTGAGTAAAGACTGATGACTATAATCATACACACAAAGAGTGTAAATACAGCTGAACCGATCTCCCCACCAACCCCACTTCCGAATCACCAGTTATTCAAACGTGAGAGAAAATCTCCCGGGTTATGGAAGTGGATTATGTCTAGACTCTAAAATGTGGGAAAATACGAAAAAAATTAATAAAAATATAAGTCAATTAGTCAACGAGGAGTCTAAAAAGATACACAAAGCTGTGATTCGGACAGTCCATTCTCTCACTGGTGAGGATTTGTGATTTAATCGGGGAAGGGCGAGCGGAGCAAATAAGAGAAATTGTCTTATTAACTATTTATTCTGCCTTAAGCCGAGGAGGGGATTAAGGAGGAAGAAGATTAATTACCATTTCGGCGAAGGGCAGCCCTCCCTTGCTGAATAGGAATTGTATTTGGCATCCATTCATGAATATGCATAGGTGGTTATTTAGCTGTTCTTATACAGCTCTCTGCCTCCAGGATCTGTCTCCGCTGATTACTTCATCTCTATCTCGTCAGCTCCCTTTTCATTCCCTCTCGGGTAAGGAGTCCTTCGCTTTCGTATGCACTGCAGTCCGGCCAAGGGAATCATCGCCTAATGAAGAGGAACAGTTCAATCAGAGGAGATGTACAGTATTTTGTAGAATGCATGCTGTAGATCAGTACTTTTTTTTTTGTCTTTAATAATTAATTTACAACTGCGAAGTGAAGGACATTCAGTGATACTAACCTGTAATTGTATTAAGAATTAAACGTTTACCTTATAAGTGTCTGGCACATAATGGTATCCAATATAAGAGTGTGGGATAACTTTGATTTTAAACCCAGAGTTTTTCTATCGACTCTGCCTTGTTTCCTACGCGATGGGGTCTCTTAACTCAAGATGTGACCAGCTGTGCAACATCCAGGATGCCAAAGACATCACCAGTATGGCATATAGGCAAATAAGATCTTTGAGCTCACTAAACCATTTAGCTGCAGTGTCTCATTATATAACGCCAAATTATCGTTAGTTGGTAGTCATATTTTAGTATCATTCCTTGGAAAAGAATCCTTCCTATAAAGGACTAATATATCATTTTAATATAAAACAAATGTATGGCTCATTTTGATAATTTCACAACCAGCTGTCTTTGCCACGTTTTAAGTAAAGTCAATATAATATTAACTTAATTGATCATCGTTTAAAGGTATCCACTGCTCTTAACAGACAACTCAATTGCGCTTTGTTATCTGGAAATGGAATTAAACCTTATTCCTTTTTAATTTTCTTAAAGATAACAATATTCTTAAAGTTATTATCTAAAAAATAACTAAATATAAAAAATACAAAATTAATTCTCCTTAAATCAATTTATTCATAATAAAATTTTTTTCTAATACAAAATTAATAAAACATTAATTTTCCTTAAGTCTAAAAATTGTTATTTCTTCACAAACATTACACTTCCTGTACAGGGTCTTGAGGCTTTATTAACATTATGCTATGACACTTGATCAGAGTAATATTTGACTAAAGGAATTATTTGTTTAATTTGACTCAAGTATGCATATCAAAATGAACTCTGAACAAAGCGATTAATATTTAAATTAAATTGACGCAGTTAAGATGCAATGTAAATTCATTTATAAAAAATCGAATTATGGAGAAAAAAAATTCTATCGGTGTATGGATTAAGTAGTATATAAAATGGGGTTCATAGATCAGAATAAGTTTATCTACTCAGTAATGCTAATGTTGTACTAGAAGGAATGCGGGGAAGAGTCCCTGGGATTTTGGGGCGGTCAGAGGGAGAGACCCTTCTCGTGTGAGGATTAGAGTTGGCCATTGGCTCTTACGCAATGGACTGTAGTCTTGTTTCATGACAAAGCTATCTTGTCACTTGTGCTATTTTAATAGATACTATCAGGCTGATGTATTGTTTTTTTATTTTATCAAAGCTATGCAAATTAAAAGTGATCAGCTACTATTTGAGCCCGTAACAAAAACTTATGAGTACAAAACTATTAAAGTCGAATTGGTTTATATTGTTGGCCCTCAAAACCACACATAATTTTTCTCCATTGGATAATTTGTTCCACTGCTACCGACTGGCATACAGGCAGACTGCCTCGTACCTGCATGACAGTAGACCTCTCATTGAACCTCTGTAAACAGTCTATGATATATTACAAAAAAAACATGAGGAAATGATTCTCGGCTCCTCCAGTTTAACAGTAAAGAATGTCTGATCGGCAATTCAAAACAAGACGACTTAGTGTAGAAGAGGAAAAAGTGGAGAGGACATGTTACGCCTATAGCCCGAGAATAGGCCAGCCCAAAACATCACTGCAATGCTGGTTTTCCTCTGCAGCCTCCTTAATGTTTCACACAGAAGATTCTTATAGGGCGCACTCCTCCTCTGTCATGAATGGAATTCTGATTTATTACAGTTCTGCCTTCAGCATTGGCCTACCTTCCTATTTATCATCTCCAGCAAGCTGTCTGTCAGTCTGCTGTTTGTATCGTGCGTTGGAAACTCAAGTTGTAAAGCAAATCGGATAATATTACGGGTCGTATATGCCAAAATATCCTGTATAGATTGTCCTGTTTAATCAAATTTTTTAATAATAAATTTTTTTCAAAGAAAATAACATTTGACCCGGAGTACTAAGGATTTTCCACTAGATTTATGATAGCTCATGATGATTCTAAGAAATGAAAACACGCGGTTTTCAGCTTAAGAAAGTTGGTAATAAAAGTTCATGGAGAAATATAATTAAAAAAATTGTCTAATTTATGTGTATAGGTTTCTGTCCTTTTTGTTCTCAAGCGCCAAGAGAGGGGTGCCTCACAAAATGAATTGAAAAAATCAAAAACTTGTTGGTATAATTTGAATTAGTTGAAGGGAAAACGACCAGTTTCGTTTTGGTTGGCTTCAATACCAGAGGCAACTCAACTGCCAGTTATATTATAACCATTATTATTATAACCACCGATAGTAAAAAAATAGTATTCACAGACACATAAAAATAGCCCACACTCCTACACCAATGGTGCTGCCAATTGAAGACATAAAATATAACAAAATCACAATGTGTTTTCCGAACATTTTCCAAGGGAGACAGATGAGTTTTCTTTTCTATGGTTTTTTCTCTAGGTTGTTCATTCTTATACCTCATTTTTCGTATATCGCTTAAAATAAACACCTCCATAAAAGTACCATCAAACTGTACCAACAAACGTAGTATTCTGGAGAGCTTGACTGTAAATGGTATAGAAAAAAAAAACTCCACGTTAGCTGACTTTATTTATATAGTTATATGATAAATACTTTATGGTTTAGACGAGTTTACTCTTGAACACAGCTATTACTTACCTGAGGGGAGAGAGAGGATGCCGTTGCCTGCCAGGTCGATAGCACGGAGAGACACTAAACCATAGAGGGCGAACCCAGGGACGGTCTGGAGGCTGTTGGCGCCCAGGTAGAGCTCTTCGAGGAGGTCGAGACCCTGGAAGAGGTGCTCTGGGAGGCTGGTCAGTGCGTTCTCGGCCAAGTTCAAAGCGACCAGGCGCGGGGTCCCGCGGAGCAGTTCGGGGTCCAAGCGCTTCAGGACGTTGTATGACAAGTCACTAAAGGAAAGGTCTAAGCTAAGAGGTGTTTATTATACTTATACTTTTATAATAAACTCTCAAAGTTCATTCAAGAGAAATCGGGCAGCTTTAATTCGTTTTGATCTTACTCCATAATATCTTAAAAGGTGTGTGCCCCGACAAAGCACTATGTTCAGGAGAAGAGGTACAGAGTAGGTTTATAGGTAGTTTATTTGGTCTTGGAATGACCACGAATTCACACTCGGTATCTAAGGGTAGGCGAAAACCGTCCGGATCCCAAAGGCGAGTGTGAACCGGAGAGAAGCAGACTGGATTGCCGTGGGAGACACTGCTAGGTAAATTTGCAGGGCCATGGCAACCGTCGTCCGCGAGGGAGAGGTCTTTCCCAAGGAGGTGCTAGTTTTAGCCAGAGATTCCCACTAGGAAGGTATGGGGTCTGACAACGCCGGACTAAAACATAGCGAGGTTAGGAGAGAGATATGGTGAGGTAGTTGAATGAGAAGACCATGGCTTTGAGTAGAGCAGCAAGCGCCAGTGCAGAGAGCGAGAGAAGTGTTCAAGTTGCCGGCTTGTTTCTTTCTGATTTTCGCCCTATGAGGCTCTAGTTATTTAGGCAGGCTAGCCGTGGTGGGGATGGATCTCCAAAAGCGGCTGTTTCCCCCACCAGCTTCTCCCCCACTCCAACTGACGTCATAATCTTTATTTGTACAAATATGGAAACATATATTTTCTGGGCCGAGGTGAGGGTAACTTTTAGTTATTTGTAATTAAGAGGTGGCCACAACAACCATCATAAAATGTTTGTTTCTTTTGTCAGAGATATGAGCAACCTTATTTAAATCATTTTACACTCTTTATTATTTTTTTATCAAGGTAATTTTATCCAAGAACAAGACCCAAGGACATAGAATATTCATTATAGCCAAAAGGTAACCTAAAAGATTCACCATTTAATGAATGAAAGTCTCAGTTTTGGGGATCAAAACTATAACTTAAACATTACGTAACAATAATACTATAACTATTAAGTAGATTATATAAAAGAAAAAAAAAAAAATGTCGAAAAAACTTACAGATTTTCTAATCGACCTTGCTTCGTAAATATATTTTTGTGAAGCTGTTCAATTATATTGTTCCTCAATTTTCTGAAAAAATATTAATAATATCAGAAACCATCAGCATGAAAAAAAAACAATGTTTGAATATGAAAAATTTTTGTGACGCTTTTTTTTTATTCGTGCCTACTCCAATTTTTGGCCAGTGAGTCACATAATTCTGGCTATTTGCTTACTGCAAGTTGTCAGGTCCCATGTTACCCAGGGCATTACATATAAGCCATAAAATCATGGCAGATTAAATGTACTTACGACAGACTAGTGACGACATGAACAAACCTATTCCAGCTTTGGCTAGGTTTTTACGGAGTGTTGTCAGTCAACTCTAAGGTTACACACTTGTGTAAGTGGGTACAAGTTGCAAAATAGTTTGCCATGAAAGTACAGGTATAGTTACGTCAAGTCAGTCTGTTCTGTGGAACATCTTGCAGTGTTCAGTGGCTTAGGTGTAGGTTACAGAAGTGATTAGGATTGAAGTTGCTGAGTTGTTGAAGTGCGACGTTGTCTTTACCAGGCTAAAAAACACAACCAAAAGGTACAAGGTTTTTAAAGTTATGACAATAATTTATTTTTTAGAAATGTCCAATTCGTTGCTTTTTAATATATTTTAACTATTTATATAGGAAGTTTTGTTTTTAATAACTTTAATAGTATTTTATTTTATCAGAGACGTTGATATTTCAAAATATAGCTAATTTTGTGGTGTTTGTAGCCTGGAGTTGATAACGTATAGTTATTGAAGGCGTTGGCACAAAAAAATATTATTCATTGTTCCTATGGCCAAATATGTTTCATTAAGTAAACGAATGTCTCCGATTCTTCTGTTTTTGTTAGTTGTGTAGTGTCTGTTAAGTAATTATTCATTATTCATCATTCACTTTAGTGTATGGAAAGAGTTAATCGTTCGTTTTTAGAGCAAACTGAATATTTTCAACAGCGACTTTGATATAATCATCTACGCTTTCCTTTGAATAGTTCATCGCTTGGTTCCTAAAAGTAAAATAAAAATGCTTAAATCTAAATAATTCAGTTTGTAGCCGCTAGTTTAATTTCTAGCTGTAGACTAATACCCTCGAGAGCTTGGCTGTATATCTACAAAAGCGATCTGCTTAGCCAGGCAGTGGTGTCGCTATCTGCCTGCCTGAAACTGTATAACAAAATCTATCTGGGCTGTTTCCAGTTCACACCTCCACATCGGATCCGGAGTCACTCCTAGCGCCACCTGGGGGAGATCGTATCTTCAACTCTCTCCGCCATTGTCTTCCACATACTTCATGGTTCCAGCTATAGCTATTAATACTAGATCTAAGGGTTGATAGTCTAGCTTTCCTATTATTATATAAAAAAAAAATTTATAAAGTTGTTTTTTCAAAACACCTACCACAAAATTTATTTATATAAACCAATATAGATACCGGGGCTTTAGAGAGAGAGCTTACAACGAAAGGGCTAATATTACAATAACTGGGCAGGACTCGGTGAAGAGGCGCAATGTTGGGTAGCAATATGGGACTTAACATATAACTACTTAAACCTAATGATGGGACCTCTATTACAAATGAAATTTTGCATTTGAAAACTACATGTTAAAATATTTGTAATAGTTTCATATTATCCCTTCATGTTGACAAACTAGCGTTCGAAAAATGAATTTCGGGAACCCGGCTTCTCTGCCCCGGCTTCCATGGGGTACCCTTTGTCGTCTTTTTGATAGTTTGACCAAAGAAATTTCATATTGACAAATTTATTACTTAAGGCAGGGTAGCTCAGTTCAGAATAAGTAGCTTCTATACTATACTAAGTAAGATATTGGGTAGTACCCCAGTTCGACTCCCGATACTGCCAGTATATTTTTTCATTGGATGTTAATTATTAATGTTTAACCGTAAGTGTGTAAGCTGGATGATGTTAATGCGTAAACTATACCAGCTGGTACTGAGGCACTAATTTACGTCATGAATCCTCCAAAACGACCTATAATAAGCCTCTGTATACCGGTTCGGGCATAAAGAAGTGAATATTGCAGAATGAGCACCCCGCCGGCGATGGACGTACTTAATAGCGCGTAATTGGAAATTTGTTTACATTGGAGTAGGTGGCAATGCCGAGTTAAGCATCTGCTAAGGTCATTACCCAATGTTTACGCAGCTTGAGAGGTTCAGTAGAACCTTTCCTCCTTACTAGCGTAGAAAATATGTGGCTCAAAATTGCAACTGGGTACTTAATAATTAGTATAAAAGAATAAACCATGTAATCGTAACAGTTGAGATATATTCAAACAAATAGCAAAGTTAAACAAACATGTAATTGGAAACGAATTAATATTTATGAGCAAGCTTGCCTTGAAATCGTAGAAATAATAAATTAAGTTAATAATTTTTAACATAACATTTGTTAACACGAGCGGAATCAACAATTTCACACCACTTTAAGTAATAATAATAAATAAATAAATTTATAATAAATAAATAAATTTATAATAAATAAATAAATAAATTATAAATCCATAATAACAAATATAAGAATTTAAATTTAAGCGTTAGTTTAATTAAATACAACGCTATTGTTCAAAATTTACTATTTAATAATCCTGAAATTATTGATCCCTCAATCGTAGAGTAATAAACATTAAAATGAGGATATGAACACAACAGCAATCGCAAATGGCAAACGTTGTGTTATATAGCGTTCAATGGTTGGTGAATGACTCACCGTGTGGTGTTATAATGATAATCTGCAGTTGCAACGAGAAGGCCGGCCGGCATTATTCCGTCGTACTGGTGTTCCGCTCCAATCCAAAATATCGTCTCGTCCGGCGGAAATAGGTTGTGTCGTGAAGATGATGATGATTGTTGTAGATGTCCTGATCTTGATTGTGGATTCAGAAATCAACTCCTTCCCCTCTGTCCGAAAAAGCGGGTTTGAACCGTCGAAAGGTTGAATAGGAGATCAATTGAATCCGAGCGCTTCAATTAGAGATGAAGCTCACGATCTCGCACACTCATTAGAATAAACAAAAAATACCAATCTTGTTGAAGATCAATACCAGTATGGTCATTTGATGACAAATCCCTGTTTGTTACGAAAATGTTCGAACTCGGATAGAAAACTATGACTGAGGAAAGAAATGGCGAGAGATGGAATACGACAGACCCGGTGGAGAGAGGGGGCAAGCTGAGCCTGCAATGTTTACATTTGGCCTGGATTAGGGGTCACAGTTTAACAACACACCTTTTATTTCACTATCGACTTTCCTTATATTTAACATTTTGTTTTCTTAAACAATTAATCCTATACCAAATAAGCAAACTTGAACTAGAGAAAATACAAAATTAAATGTGCAATGAGCACGTTAAACAAAATTTTCCTTTTGATTGAAATTACAAGGTAAAAATAAATCTGTGGCTTCAACATCCAATGTCTAGGTAGCAACCAAAAGTTGACCGAAGTAAGAAACAAAATAAGTATCATTGGTTTCTATCCTCTGTTCTCATTTCCTGAGGGTAAGTTCTGGACTAGACTGTCCAAATATGGCGTATATAATAATGTTGTTTAGTTTGTTGATACCTGCACTATAGGAAGCCGGGTAATGCTATGCATACTGTGTGGACATGAACCAGTGATGAGTGCTTTAGCCACTCATATAATCACAAATACTAAAATGTATTAACCAATTATCTGTAAGATCGCTCAAATGTCGTGTCTATGTTCAAATCAGCTCTCCTCGGACAGTTGATTAGTCCATCTATAGGAGTGACCCTCTCGGTTCAGCTAGCCCAGCCGTTACCCCGTTCTTTGAAGGGGAACTAACAAGGATGATTAGAAAAAATACAGCTATTATAAACTAGCACCGATCCGGGCCAATCTTCTTTATGAACTTTCCACATCAAAGGGCGCAGCATCGTCTTCTCCCCCTAGTCATTTCTCCGGCTTTAATAAAGGGAACCGGGAAAAATAAAGTAAAAAAAAAACTCTGAAGATTATATTAAAGTTTTATAAATTTTTAAACAACTTACAGATGTTGGAGACTACCCAGCGGCTGGAATATTGGCTCAGGCAAAAAGTCGAGTTTGTTGTAGGACATGTCACTGAAATTGAACAAACACACACGTTGAAACAATGGTAAAAATTATTGACAGAATAAAAAAATTATATTCTGTCGAATAAATGCTATATCAAGAAAGATATTTACTTGTAACAATGGCATTACGCAGAAATCGCATGATGATCGTTGCAGTGATTGGAGATCCAAGGTTATGGGCACACAGGTATGAGTGGACTGTATATATGTGACAAGTTGTTAATGTTCCATGGATATTAAGGACTCTAATGCATAGAGACACGTGGCCATAACCATTCGTTACGAGCCTCGATGATGTCAGTGAAGACTCCTTAGTGTCCACAGGTGTAGGTGATTTTAGAAAGGGGCTCAGAATTGTTTTATGTGTCACCACTTACTTGACAGTTGTGATTGTTTGCGTCATATCTCATCATCCATCATCGTTCAGGATACTACCGCATCTCCGCTATCGCTCTCATTCCTTACTCGAACATGGTATAGTGTAATCATGCCCAGAGAAAAGGGCCTCACCTTAACACAAGAAAATTTACACTTTGTTTCGGTCAGATGTGACACGACGCTCTCTCTCGTTGTTTGAAGATCGCCTATCAGTGATGACCTCACAGAGTTTCTACTGAACTGGGTTACGCAGTGTTTGAATGGAAGTTCTGAGCCTCCCCCCTCTACTTTACGGAATCTGAATTTTGTCAGTAAAAATGTCTCGTAAGTAATGCTCTTCATAACTGGAACGTTAAAGAAGTTTTTACACAGATAGACTTTTTACAAGAAGAGTTTATTCACTTATTTATTAAGAGAGAGTGTTACTGCGTGAGGTGAGTCTGACTGAGTGAGAGGAAGGAGAATTTTGGGAAGGTATATATAGAGAGGGAAATGAATCATGCCTTCTCAGCTAGCGTAGGGAAATAGGTGAATTCCTCATACGGGCGGTCGTCATCGGTGCCATTGGTCAGCAGGAAGGAGTTTATTGTTTGCAGAACAAGCCCTGGGTCAGTGAAAAATAGGTCTTGTCTCAGCTGGTTAAGTGTTATCGGGGCCAGGCCTCCGGCTGGCGTGTGCATTCCATAATTGGACATTTACTCTATTTGCTAGTTCTTAAAATTGTTTTATTTATAAATACGTGTATAAACTCTTACTAGCTTCCAGCTTCAATACTTCTCCTGTTTACACTAACATAACAGCAATATGAAGTCGAAAATCACCTTGATGAACTGGATTGTAACCATTAGACATTTGACTTACGCAATAGAAATTCTATAAATGTTATCAATTTTGAAATTATGCCCAGTAGCTCATCAGCTTTGCCCGTAGAAGAGTTGAAATTAAAAACCAATTTGCTATATCTATCCCTGGAAATAGCAGATGTTTCCTTGATAATGATGAGTGAGTCTTGTTCCAAACCAGTGTTTATAAATTTATTAGAAAGATGAGACAATCACTTATTTTATTTTTTGTCTTGAAAAATTATTTTTGGTAATAATTTGTTTTGAAATTATTTATATTCTTGATGACCATTAAAAGACACGGATTCTCCAGACGGCTTGTAGTATTAGGTCAGTGCTGCCAACCGTAACAGCCTCTTGCTCTAATGACGGCCGGGGCGTGCTGATGGGCAAAGTGTGTGATCTCCACTTCTTGTAATGTGGGTGAAGGGCATCTGTCAACGAGGGCAACAGATGTGGCCCACATAAAAAGTTTAGTACGTTGGCAGGGATCTAAGCGGACTTCTGAAAATAAAACCGCTTCACAGTTTTTGATTAAAAAAACAAGGAATATTTCAAATTAATCTGCCGGTCGTTTTTACTAAGTAATACATAAAATAAATTATCAATAAACACAACATGGTGAATCCATAGCCTCGTAAGTCGGCATAACCTTATGGAAATCGAGAACATGGTTCTAGAAATTATAGTTCATCTTACTAACACATTCGCACAGCGTGGCACCAGAATGTATTACAGGTTCTGCTACTACACTTCGAAAGTAACCAAAGAAAAATAAATATGCTGGAAAACGTAACTAACATGTAGGTGAAAAAATAAGTAGTCTATTAAAGAAAGTAATGAGAGGAATCAACTTACAGTTCAGTGAGCCTTTGAAGATCGTTGAAAAGGTCCTTGTTCAGTGAACTTACAGCGTTGATTGACAAGTCCCTGTGGGTATGCATTTAATTAGATTTTATATAATCAATATTGTTTATTTTTTTTTTTAAATAAAAACATTCTATACCTACAAAGTGTTTGTGTCGTAAGGTATAATTTGTTTCCTTGGAATTGATTCCAAGTTCTTCCTCCAGCAAGAAACAGTTTTTGTCTCTAAAGAACATCTGCAGGGTCCTTTGGTGCAAACCAGCCATCTTTTTGCAAACCTGGTCGCATCCCAGCCTGAAGAGTAAGAAATTTTTTTTTTCCGAATTTAAAAGTTTTAGATATTAACCAACTGAATATTTTATTAATATATGTTATAAAAGATGCGAAAGTTGAAAATGTTTTTTAAAGAAATGTGTACAATATCCTTCCTATGGTTTATTTATTAATGGCTTGTCGCGACGTTTTGGATCCCCATTAATCCATCTTCAGGCAGCATCTTCTCAACCAGAAAACATCAATATTCAAAAAGTGCTAAAGACTCAATCATATACCACGATTAACATAAGAATTATTATACTCCTAACCTGACAAACAGGACATCTAGAGCTTTTAAAAAAGATAATAACAACGACCTGTATTATATACTGCGTTGAAATACAGTACAAACACTATTATCCATACCTAAATTATCCGGCTACTCGATCATCCAGGTTTTTTTGGATGAATCAAAGTGGGTTTTTTTTATAATTACTCGTGCCTTGACATCGAACAAAACAACATTGAAACATGTTTTGAGGTAGTAGAAACAATTTCTGATTTCAATAAAGTAATGTAGACAAAGACGAAACGGTTCAGTAAATGGGAAGTGAAGGGGGCTTTAGGATCAGAAATTGGAAAAAAAAAATCTGTGTTTAAAAAACAAAAACTGGAAACAGACTATAAAGTATTTCAATTAAGTCGCGTTTGCAATTAGTTATTATCTATATGTACGTATGTACTTTTTGAAAAGAAAAAATATATTTGTGAGTTAAAAATTGGTATTTTTGTAAATTTACATTAAAATTAGGCTACAAAAGCGTGTTATTTAATTACTCGAGGTTGGCCAAGTATCATTCAACAACATTCTTTTGACTCTAACTCACCAAACTATTAAGGAGCAAAGAGGAGAAAAGAACCCGTAAACTTTTAGAATCCGTACCTTTAACAAAAAATGAAATAATACAGTTAATTTCACAACGGATGTAACGTCTATGGGTTTGCACAATGTGGATATGATAAATAATGGATACACAATGTAGTGCAATAGCAATATTTGGCAATAACAAACATATCAGATTGAACAACTGACAATACATAAAATAACTAATTCCCAGAGGAGTACTGGCCTAAGAGCAAGAATCATTTTGATCATATGAACATTTCCAGGCCAGGAAATATTAATTACCGATTTAATTAATTTGTAATTTTTGTTATTTGGAACAACACAACATGTAAGTAGTAAGAATATGATTCAGCATATTTTTTGCTTGATGTTATTGCACCGAAGTTTTTTTTCTTCCCTGGTTGTGTTATAGTTGTCTGAAGAAACAGTCCAAAAACTCGCAGCAATAATTAAACTTTTAAAAACTCTATTAGGTTTCTTCTTGACTTGTTATCTTATTCACCTGGTAAATAACAACAGAAATTTCCTCTTTATAATAAAAAAAGAGTTATATAACTAAATCAGTAATAAAAAAAAAATTACCGATTTCTTATTGTAACTCAAAACTTGTGAATACCCTGTAATGCCGAGAAAAAATTGTTATAGACCTTCTGAGCTTAAAGTTTCTTAAAAAATAATAAAACTGCCGAGTATTTCCTCGTTTAGTTGCTTTATATTTCCCGTTATTGCATTTTCAAGGACCACTTTGCACGTTTATTATTTTCTTTTATTATTTTGACTTTCCCTATACAGTTTATATGGAAGGAGGTCTAAGAGAAAGAAGAGATTGTATCATTTATTTTTGAATGATAGAAATTTTTCGCTTCTCCTTAATACTCACAAAGTATAATAAATGTAGTTCGTGAAGAAGAAGCTCATTCGAAGAGATTGGTTACGTAAGAAAATTGCTTATGAGAGGATATTAATTTCTGGATTGTACGTCGATGTCAATATTCAATAATAATTCAAACATGATAATTTAAAGCAACTTCATCTACTAAGATACTATCAGTTATTAAAAACATGCTAAACGAGTGTGATTCATCAAACAAAGAATTATTAAAATTATTTACTAGAATTTGACCTGGGGAAATAGGGATAAAAAGTATAGAACTTCAAAAAGAAATATTTATTTTTGAATAGCAAAGGGATATAATTTTTTATTATTACGTGAATGTTCGATTTTACTATTATGTGATCTTTGTAATAAGAAATGATGATTCGGGCCATTTTTTATTATACATCCCTGTATAATTCATCAAAATTAACAATGATTAAATCGTCTAAGAAAAAGTCCAAAAACTTGTGCTAATTTTTGGTTAAATGTTTCAACATAAAATTATTATTAAAATCCAAATATGTTTTTTTATTATGATATATCACCTTTTTGTACATTGATTGTTGACTGTACAAATTTCCTTTGCCAAATTCTATATTATGAATGGTTTTAATCTTACTTCGTATTATATCTATTGTTTTGTTTATTACTGTTATTAATTAGGATTGTGATTGTTTTGGTTGAGAAGTAAAGGGTGTCCCAGAATTCACGCAAGATTTGAATTTGCCACCATTTGTGTAGTAAAGTGCTGGAAACCCTAAAAAAAAAACAATTTGACAGCTGACAGTTCCAGGTTAGTAAAAATGGAGCGTTACACTATGGAACAACGTGTCTTTATCTTTGTACATTATCTCAAAAATAATGAAAGTTTGGCGGCCACCTTTCAAAAATTTCATACAAAATATGGTCGGAATAGTGTTTTGACTTCATAAAGTTTTATTCATTCATACATTGTTTCAGGATGTAGTCACCTGAGAAAATTGATTTCAGCATACATTTTGACATACAATAGGATTGGCTTGCAAATAGAGAAAAAGTAAAATTTAAATTTTTAAGCAGATCGGTGAGCTCTCATTAGAAGCTGAGGGCTTTAGTCTTGTTTAAAGCCGCCACGAATGGGCTCATCACCTTTATCTCGGATTCAATAGAGCAAATAATTGCTATCATTTAGTGCCACTCTGCAATTTTATCTTCTACTGCATCCTCGCCCAGCCCCCCTTTTTTTTATTCCTGTTTATCTTATCGCTATCTTGCACCTTTACGCTCTTGACAGGATTAAGTTTCAAACGGTCATTCATGGGAACAGGATAGGAATTGATGGAGAGCGAATTTTATCTGTCCGGCTCTCTTCGTTTTCTAAAATACAATTAAACGGTTATAATTCACCAGCTTAAATATTATATCATGGTTTTTGTTTTTCCAGTGGTTAGCCCAACATCATGTTTTGGCTATGGCCCAGGTTCTAGAATAGTTTCAAAGTATAAAGCTTTATAAAACTATAACAGATATCGAAAAATTCTAATTTTTGAAAAACTTTACTAAACAACTTAAGTAATATAATTTCTGGTGATCAAATAAGTACCCCCCCAAAACTCTCTTTTCCGAAAATCTTTTAAATGGTAAACTGACAATTGAGATGTAAACTTAAATTGAAGGAGAAATGTAAGTAAGTTAAAAACGAATCCACCAAAACGGCATTACCGTTATTTTTTGTAGATCTCGAGCGGAAATCTGGCGTGGAGAAAATTTATGACTTAACAACCCTGTATTACACAAGAATACAGGTCGAAAAACCTTACCCCAAAAGAGACATCGTCCAATGCCATAATTGCCAGGCATATGGACACACAAAATCGTACTGCCACCACCCTCCCAGGTGTGTAAAGTGTAGTGGGCTGCACAAAAGCGAATTGTGCAAGAAGCCCCTGAAATCGCCTGCTGTATGCGTGCTCTGCCAGCAAGACCATCCGGCCAACTACAAGGGCTGTGAGGCCTATAGAATCCTCAAGTCCAGGAGCGAGCAACGTCGTCGGCCAGAAGAAGAGAAGCCAGTGAAAGGTAGCTCAAGAAGCGCCCCCACCAGAAATTTGAGGCCTTCTGTCTCTTTTGCTGATGCCGTTCGGAACAGAGAGCAGTCACAGGCACTGCCCACTTCTCGTCCGCAAGTATCTCTTCCCCAGCATTCCGCTCCTCCCGCCAACCAGCAAACCCAATCCCATCCTAAACAACACATCTCGCATATTCATTCACCTCCAAGCTCTTCAGATCTCACTAGCCTATTAACATCATTTCTTACAGAATTCAGAACCCTAATTACCCCTCTCATTTCCCTTCTTACAAATCTTGTCTCCTACCCTTTCCCCGTTAAACAAAATCCATAAGTGGATCCTTCTGACTCCTTATCCATTCTCCTTTGGAATGCGAATGATGTTCGCACCCACACTAACGAACTGACAGCACTACTCCACGACAAAAACGTCGACGTAGCTCTTATTACTGAAACAAGACTTACGAGTAAACGACCATTTACCGTTTGACAGTAACAGACTTATCGAACTGATCACCCAGATGGAACAGCTCATGCAGGTACCGCTGTCATTGTCCATAACTCCATATCCCACCACATAGTTCCTTTGGTATCACATGATTTCCTTCAATCCACTGCAGTGTCAATCACCACCTTCACTTTTCCTCTTACACTAGCATCAGCGTACTGCCCTCCCAATAAATCCATTTCCGACTCCCAATTCATCTCCTTTCTAGACTCCATCGGACATCGTTTCCTTGTGGGTGGGGACTTTAATGCGAAGCACCAATACTGGGGGTCAAGATCCACAAATACACGAGGACGTACTTTGCTGTCTGCACGCACACGGAAACATTGCTCCACTATCACTCCTGACACAGCCACCTATTGGCCATCAGATCCAAACCGAAATCCTGATCTCCTTGACTTATTTTTTTACAATAGTTTAGGAACACTAAACTACTCACTCACGCGCCTTGAAGACCTTTCCTCTGATCATAGTCCTTTATTATTAACCATTTCCCTAAGACCAATTCACAAACTGCCTCCTCCTTCATTTATTAGGGGCCCAGTTGACTGGGACCACTTCCGCCAGCTTCTTACAGAGAACCTAAAATTGTCCTTGAAAACATCCCAAGACCTAGACGATGCAGTGCATTCTTTCACTACTCTGGGCCAGAGGTCGGCTTGGGAGGCATCGTCACCCCATCGTCACCCAAAAATCCACAATCATAATCGTTTACCTCAGCATCTCAAAGATCTAATCCAATCCAAACGCGCTCCAGAACAGTGCGGCAAAGATCCCGGCATCCTGTTGATCGCCGCTCGTACAATCAGTACTGGCGATTGGTAAAGCGGCGATTGGCATCCTTCCGTTCCGATTCTTTCAATTCCTACCTCTCCTCTCTGTCCACGAGGGATAACTCCTTGTGGAATGTAACCAAAATAATCCTAAAGTATCAACCTGTTTCACATCCGCTCCGTCGTGATGATGGATCCTGGGCGGCTTCGGATGGGGATAGGTCGGAAGAATTTGCTCTGCATCTTACCCATAATTTCACACCTCACCTTTCTCATCAAACCCTTACTCACAGCACAACTGTGGAAGATTTCCTCACTTCACCTATTCCTCTCTCTCTTCCACCAAAAGCCGTTAACCCCTCTGAGGTTAAATACCTTCTGAAAAACTTACCTTACCGAAAATCCCCTGGATATGATCTCCTTTCTCCTCAAATTCTCAAACAACTTCCTCCTAAAGCTATAATCTTCCGAACCTACATATATAATTGCATAATCCGAACGACGCACTTTCCTCTCCTCTGGAAACATTCCATTATTGTCCTATTCGCCAAACCTGGTAATCCACCCAATGACGCCTCATCTTATCGTCCAATTAGCCTACTCCCTATCCTCTCAAAAATATTTGAGAAACTCCTACTAAAACGTCTACTTCCCATTGTTGAATCCAAAAACCTTTTTCCCACACACCAGTTTGGTTTCCGCCAACGACATTCAACTGCTCAACAAGGCCTTCGCGTTGTTGATCACATCTCCTCAGCCCTTGAAACCAAACAGTATTGCACTGCTGCCTTTCTTGACATAGCTCAAGCTTTTGACAGGGTTTGGCACGCAGGTTTGCTCTACAAGCTCAAGATATTTACCACAGACCCTTTTCCTAGTCCTACAGTCCTACCTTTCAAACCGCTTCTTCCAAGTCCGCTGTGGTTTAGACTACTCTAACTACTATCCCATAAAAGCAGGAGTTACACAGGGCAGTGTCCTGGACCCCATCCTCTATCACCTATACACCGCTGATGTCCCCTCTACTCCCAATACCTTCTTGGCCACATTTGCAGATGGCACTACAGTCTTGTCATCCCACCCAGACCCCGACATTGCATCCCATAATCTTCAAAAACACCTTGACGAGATCGAGCATTGGTGTAATCAATGGTGGATCAAAGTTAATGAATCAAAATGTTCCCACATTACCTTCACCCTTTGTCGCAAAACTTGTCCACTAGTTTATTTTAATTCTATTCCTCTCCCTGCTTGCGAGACAGTACCATACTTAGGCTTCCATCTCGACAAATGACTGACCTGGAACCCACATACGAGACTAAAAAGACAAGAACTAAACATACGCTTTGGACAACTGTACAGACTACTTCAAAGGACATCCCATCTCTCAATAGAAAATAAACTACTAATCTACAAAGTTATACTTAAACCAAGTTTGACATACGGAATAGAGCTATGGGGGACAGCAAAAAAGTCGAACATCAAGCGTATCCAATCCTTTCAATCAAAAGTCCTGAGAACAATAGTAAATGCCCCTTATTATGTCAGCAACAAAATCCTTCATAACGACCTTAATATACCCTACATTCTAGAACTCATCCCTTCCAAGTTTATGAAATTCCACAGTAGCCTTTCCAACCACCTTAATCCTGTAGCACAGTCATTGCACTGCGCCACTCATCCCTATAATCCTCCTCGGAGACTGAAATGGCAGTGGCCTCGTGACCACCTATAAACGCGTGACAGCGGGGGTCCTGGCAATGACCAGTTACTCCAATCATGTCCTGAGCGTCTGTGGCTCTCGCGCTCTTGGTCAGCCTCCACTGGCCAGTATTCGGTGACGCGGCTGACGGAGGAGCGTGGGGGACTTACCAAGACTCCGCTTTCTCTTCGCATGTGGATTTGGAGGTCTCTGGGCTGTCTGTAAATATTGCATGAATGAGTGAGTGAATGATGAATTGTAAATATGGTATGAATGAGAGCGTTTATCGGAATTACTGATTGCCTTATAAAAGGCAGATTGTAATTATAGCCCAATAAAGAGTATTAATAAGAAAATAAAAATGCAAAAAAAAAAAGGTTTTCAATAGTCATAAGGTTTTAGCTGCTGAATAGTTACTAAAAAAGTCTATCAGAATGTTTACTAGTCTTATAAGATATTTAATGAAAGTCAAAGGTTGATGAGTCCAGTTAAAGTGATGAAAATGGCTTTACATTATTATATCCCCGATGCACGTGACGTAATATTAATTAAGACGTTGAAATCTTTTACGTGATACCCTATTCAATATTTTTGCGGAAAAGCACAAATCAATTTATAAAATGTCCCTTTAGACATGAATTTAGTGCTATTTTTATTTTAAGCATCATTGGATTATTTAATGACACATGGCTAAGACAAAATGTGATAAGGAGGTTAGACAGGCAGACTTACTTGGCTGTTCCAGAGATTTAATCCTCTTTTCTAAACTTTTTAAATCCTTAAAAAATGTATTACTCATTCCATAGGTTGCTTCAGTTCTGTTGTCTCCAAATATATTTCTGTCTGGCATACTGTAGACCAAGTTCATTGCCAAGACAGATACAAGCAGGAGGCCCTGAAATAAAGCGTATCTTATAGCATAAGTTTAGGTTTAAGGAATACATACATTGAAAGAGTTGTAGAAAGTATTGGATATGGTTGTAAGTATCTTCTTACCAAGCCTAGTCTATATATTTTAGAGCATTGCTAATAACAAAGAATATATTTTAAACTTGTTCGCTTTGGTTAAGGAAATTCTGACTATTAGCCATAGAGCAGTCAGTATCCTGGGTCCTGTCGTCTGTACCCCTGCATCCCCAATGCCTCTTAATCAAATAATCAACAACCTTTATAGCGATAAAATTACAATTTGCTTTATTATGCAATAAGTAATTGTGATAAATGTTCTCATTCATACCATATTTACAATTTTCATTCACTCGCTCATTCATATAGTATTTATAAACAAAGCAGCCCAGAGGCCTCCCAAATCCACATGGTTGTCAACTCCCACAGAAAGAGGAAGCGGAGTATTGGGAAGTCCCCCACGCTCCTCCGTTAGACGCGTCACCGGATACGAGACAGTGGAGGCTGACCAAGAGCGCGAGAGCCACAGACGCTTAGGACATGATTAGGGAAACTCGCAATTGCAAGAACACCCCTGTCATGTATTTATAGGAGGTCACGACGCCACTGCCGCTTTAGTCTCCGAGGATTATAGGGATGTGGGACGCAGTGTAATGACTGTGCTAGGGGATTAGGGTGGTTGGATAGGTTACTATGGAATTTCGTGAAGTTGGAAGGGATGAGTTCGAGAATGTAGGGTATATTAAGATCATTTTGAAGGGTTTTGTTGCTGACGTAATAAGGGGAATTAACTGCTATTACGCTTGATGTTCGACTTTTTTGCTTTCTCTCATAGCTCTATTCCATATGTCCAGATTGGCTATAGTATAACTTATAGGTGATAATTTCGGGGGCTTGTGGGAGAGTACGCTTTCGGCATACTCTCTTTGGATGATGAAAGTCATCACCTTGTGATATATCGGGGGGGCTCTCCAGAGACTCTATTTCCTCATGGCAAATCCCAATGACTTGTGTAAGGGGGTTTTTATTCTTCCCCATTTCCGGACCGTGGTACAAAAATTAACCAATAAATGTCTTTTTGTTTACCTTAATAACTCCTGGCTGGTGAAGTTTCCTTCAGCGTCTCTTCTCACACACTATTCACTGAGTCTATGCACTATTTTTGTCTAAAAGCTTTATAGCGCATACACTTTGCAAAAGGCTAATGTTTATCAAAAACACAAGGTAAACACAGAAAAACACGTCCTTCCTCAACGAAGGGTAGGACGCAACCGACTGAAAGAATGAATAACCTGCGATTAGGTTTATACATAGCAGAATAGATAATTACATGAGTAAGATAACCTTCTTAACTGTTTTTCGGAAACCGTCTTTTTTTTTTTTTTTTCTTAGCTCTCAAATTTTTAAGATTATAGATAAGGGAAAAATAAAGGTAATAAAATAAAGGTAACCATTGGTTGCGCCAGTACTCGATCACATCAAGGTGTTTTTAAAGGATATGAGATGGTGTATCGGAGTCTGCGTGGGATGTCGGGAGTGCAGTGTCATCTGCCAAAAAAGATTGGGAATAGAGGTAACAGTGCGGTTTGCTTTCAAGGGCTGAGGATATATGATCAACAACGCAAATTCCTTGTTGGAATGTCGTTTCTGGGCACCAAACTAGTGGTGAGTAGGAAAAAGGTTTTTGGATACGTTGAATCGGACTTATTAAAAGGTTTTTCGAAGGATAGGGAGTAGGCTAATACGAAGTTAATATGATGTGTCATTTGGTGGTTTACCGGGTTTGGCGAATAGGATTCCCTTTACTAACCATGCCATGTCTGCTGACAGCACAGCGGCCCTGGCATCCCAGCCAGATGCGGAAACGATATAGTCTTTGAAGACCATGTACATACTATAATTTATTTTTGTGTGGTTTATATGTATTTAAGAAACATTCTGTGCTCAAAATTTATTTTTAAAAAAGTCGGTATAAAAAAAAATGACGAGGCTAATTTGGGATTTTGAAGTAGTTTTATGTCAATGTGTGTAGAATCATCGTCTTCCTTCACGAGTCGATCAGAACATACTACGTCTCGTACTAGTTTAGAACGATTTCTCCCCTAACGTTAGTAATTAAGAGCTCGTCTGAGATTGAAACTTCGACCTAAGCCTTCTAAAGAACAGGGGTAAAGACAAAGACCTCTACTCACTGGAGCTACACATAGGTCACTGACTCATCACTTGACACATGACAATGTAAATTTGAAGATTTTCAAGTTATTCACGTTTGGAGTATGTGTATCTTGGATTTCGATAATTATGAGTTATCATCAAAAGGTATGAGAGTTTGTTTTAAAAAAATCAAGTCTGCTTTGTCGGACTTTAAAGCTTTTTAGCTAGTTTCAGTAAAAACTTACTTCTTATTTTATTTCTTACTCCTTACTTTAGCTAGTGAAGGAAATTGTAAATAGTGAATGAATTTTTTTTTCTTGTTCTGTTTTGTTGTGTTCTGTGATTTGTTTTAAATAAATGAAGTATAACAGAATAACGTAAGGTGCGTTGACTGGTGCACCGCAATAAACGCACAACAGGCGACGTACTCCCATGAGCACGCTTCACGTGCTTGTAAGGAAACCCCGTTTGAGGTTAAGACCTCAAACATATCTATTAAATAAAAACCATAGAACATATTAAAAGTTCATAATTTTTCCATAATCCAGTTAATTTATTGAAGATGCTCTAAATATTTTGAGAAACTGTACCAAGTTTCATTGATATTTTTTGAATATTTATTCGGAAAATCGATCTAAAAGCCCCAGGAGGTTTAACTTAATGAAACTGGTTGTGGTCTCCATTAAATAAAAAACATATATATTTTTTTAATGTATTGAATAGTACATAAAATTAAAGTCTAATAAAAATATTATGCTTACTTTAGAAATTCACCAGTCAACGACTGGCTAAAAGACTGGACATGCTTACCCATTAGAAAATAAAAATAATAGGTCTCGTAAAGGTGAGGGAGAAATAAGGAAATTTTTAAAATATTGTGTGATATGCATAGTAGAGAAGATGGGATACTCACAGGCAGAGATCCAACCATGACTGCACCTACCTGCCACTGGGACCGACTAATTCTCCACTGACCAGTTAGTGTAATAGCTGTCACCGGCCTTGTAAGCAGTGTAGCGGTCCTGTATAATCAAGCCAGTTCAAAATAGATACTTTGAGATTTCGATGCAGTGAATAAAATTTCAGAATGAAAGTATTGGTCAGACGGTAACAAAAAAATAAATATATATTTGTGGAAAATAGTTTTGGGAGGAAACAATTTATATCACGAACTTGATATCATTGCAGACAATTTCACTGGATTTTCCTCTTTGTTTTTGTGGTCTCATTAATTTTTTTCTTATCAGGAACTATAATTTTTTTATTCGTGTGTCTGTTTGTTCTGGTATTTGTATGTTCCCATTTGATACGTGAACAACATCCATATCCAAAAAAATAAATAATTTATAGAGCCATTAATCAATTATTTATTTGGCATTGGAAAAAATGTTGAGTATGGTGTATAATTAACGATTTCAATGACATGGATTTCAGCTTTAATCGATTGTAACCACAAAAAAAACATAAAAACCGGCTTTAAAATCGTTTACGGAGTCGTAAAATAAACTCTAATTGTGTGATGCATCACTCTTTACTTGAATATGAATTTTTCTATGATTATGAATAACGAATGATTACGAATTTATTCGGCATCAAAAAAGGACAGAGGTTTGTTCTAAACTGGAGATTAAATTTGTTCCACAACTATATTTTTTTAAGCTGAAAAATATGATCAATCTGGTTTACTTTTAGGGAAGAAATCGTCAGTATTTCAATATTTTAGTCTGTCGGTAAGAAATTTATTAGGTGTCGTGAAAATAAATGTTTAAAAGTGCATTCAAATACATTAAAAGGCATTATGTTTATGTTTTTTGAACTCGATAATATATTAGTACCAATAATATAAAAAAGGCCCCCTTCTTGGTCAAAATGTCTAAGCTTACTTCATTTTTTTTTTTCCACAGATCCTCGGAACTGCTAGTTTTTATTTCAGTTTGAGCAGGTCATTTATGATTTACCACTGATAAAGTATCCATGCATTATGTAAATTAGTTAGGGAACTGGGAGGAGTGAGCGTATTGTTGCGTTGCACTAAATAGAACAGTTAGCCGCTATAGTGGAAACCTGTGTTGAACTAACAATTTAACCAAAACTAAGTTCAACAGGGGTAGTTAGTAGATAGTGCACAAAGTGAGCAAGGTGAGAATCGGCACAGGCAGATTCTCCGGGATCAGCATAGTTTAGTTTGTCGTAGTGCACGTTTAACGTTTTGTACTTATCTACAGTGCTATCATTTATTTGGAATAAATGAGGGCATAACCACCCACACCCCTCCCTTACAAAAAAAAATAAGAATTCTGTAATTGCAGAGCTTGCCCCAAAGCCAGTTTTTAAATTTTAAATTAAAATATTACATTTCTTCTAGTCAATACTGAGCCTTGAAACGCTTCATTTAAAGGATATGTCAATCAAAATTTGCAGAATAATTTTCGTTAAGCATTGTTTCGTTTTTATTATTATTAATATTGCTCCAAGCGTGTTATCCGGTCATCAAACTTTAGTTTCCTATTTATCATGTATTCTTGAATTTTGCCTTAGCAGTACTGTTAAGTATATTATGAGGAAGTAGGTACCTTCCTTCGTTTGGGTGAAGTTTTTCAATTCTACTCACTGAGCCAATATATTTTGCTTAGATTAGATAGATATTGTGTAGTTTGGATCCATACCGATATTATTTAGAGTATTTTTAAATAGCTTTTTGTTGGTCTTATCTATAGATCTAATTTCTCAAATTCCAGAGATTCCATTAGTACATCCTTTAAAACTGTAGTTTAAGAAATTAGATTTAAGGATATCCAGTGGATGGAAATTTAGCTGAGACAATAGCTGATGGTGGGTTAGACTAAAATTTGAGTTTAACAATTTATCATTACTATTATTATTGTTACAACTTTTTCACCACGAATAAATAAATCTTCTCGGTACAGAAAACACCCACCTACCTATCCATATTTTATCAATAAATCTTCGGCGTCAGTATAGAGAGAGAATGGACTAGTTGACGATCCCGCCACTGCAAGAGCTTACTAGCGGGCCGGGCGTAGTAGCCCCTGATCGGCCAAAATAAACTATCGTGGGATTGGCCGAAATAAAATGCTATCTCATTCGCTGCAGGCAGCAGTGACCTGCCTAAGGAAGAAATTCTAAGATTTTTCAGATAGTCGGAATCAGACACTAGAAGTGAACTCTGTTCTCTCTCTCTCTCTCTCTCTCTCTCTCTCTCTCTCTCTCTCTCTCTCTCTCTCTCTCTCTCTCTCTCTCTCTCTCTCTGCACTGGGACTTGCTGATCTGCTCGAACCATGGCTTTCTTATTTAATTACCTCTGCACCTCTCTTTTCGATATATACCTTAATCCGCCATTGTCATACCCCACACCTTCCTAGTGAGATTTTCTGCCTTCGTCTCACCATAACTAGCACATCCTTGGAAGGGATCCCTTTCCATGTGGACGAAGGTCTCTGGGGCCCTACAAATGTACTTAGTAGCGTCCCCCCCCCCAGCAGTCCAGTCTGGCTCTTTCTGGTTCACGCTCACTTTTTGGATCCAGAGGGTTTTCGCCTACCCCCAGATATCGAGTGCAAACTCGTGGCCATTCGAAGACCATGTAAACTATCTATAATACCTAGCCTGTATCTCATCTCCTGAACATAGTCTACTGGCAGGCACACTTTCTAAGATCTTATGGAGGTGGATCAATAAACAAATACGAACTAAGCTACCCGCCGACGAGGTCGCCAGCAAAGGTCAAAGACCACAGGTTTATTTATCTTTTTCTGACGCCCACTGGGCAGTGGCTGGGTCGACGAGACCCCCCCCCCCCCAGGCCGGTGCTCCCGACAGTTACTTTTATTCATTTAATTTAATTTATTTATTTGATACAACCTGACTTTTTCACTCCAGGTAGTATTTCCTGTGTTGTCCTTATGTCAGTTGTTATGGATGGTCATCACTCACTCTATTCATGTCTTTTTTTGTTTCAATATTATTTTTCTGGCTCATTGAAGTCACTGTATCTGTACACAAGTTTATTATTATTTATTAGCTTTATTGTTACGAGGAAATGTACCAGAAAAAAGGGTTTTTTAAATTTAATTTTCATTTTAAATGTATTGCGTATGACAAGAAGGTACTGTAGACAGATAGAGGAGGTGAAAATGAATAGAGGCGCTGTCAATAGAGGAAAGAATAGAGAGGAACCGATAATAACTGAGAGGAGAGATAACGAACTGTGAAGTTGGGAGATAGATAAAGGCCATCACAGGCACACTAGCCATTGTGTAGTACCATCTGTCCTCGACTATTAGTCCAAACTGCCCAACAATGCAATCCAAACTTCTTTTTATAGTTTAATTATCTAATCTGTTCATTTGTCGTAGTTGGTTAGTCCAGACCCCCTCCCGGTCCTTCCTGGCTAGTTCTGTCATTGGTGTGAAGTACAATAGCTAATGTTTCATCGGTCTTACTATCTAAGGTTTCTAAAATCCGTTAGTAAAGGACCAATTTTTCAAGAATACGTTTTTGACTGTATATCTGTCAAAACATGTGATCATGTGAAAATGATCGTGTCAACTTGACATTTTAAAGACTTGGTTATACATCACCCTAGATTTCGCTAGCCAGTTATGCATTTTTCCGTTAGAATATTATGCAGAAGTATGCGAAAATAAATTAAACTACAGAAATGTAAGTTTTGGTTTCGGTAAATTTTAAGATCGTCAAGGTCACATAATACAGTAGTAGAGCTCACAAAAAAGAAAAATCAAAAATTTTGCAATAAAGAAGGAAAATAAATAAGCAGTATATGGAAGTGTTTTTTTATTTGTTAAAAAGAAGATTTGAATTTAGTTTCTCCAAATAAAGTTTTGATGGTTACACATTTATAGTTTACTATAGATTTACGTAAATCACTGCAGTAAAGATCCTAAGTATCTAGTTAATATAGATGAGAGGTATTTGTTTTATACCACTAATTAATTTATAAATCATCTTTCATGATTTTCGATAGGTCTAGTGTTATTATAACTCATTGATTCGTCATTTACAAATAAACGTACTAATAGAAAAAAAGTTTATAAATATACTATACCACATTTTTTAAATGATAACATGAACTCCTGTTTTATAGACAAAAAAAACTTGCATACGGGTATCTGATTATGAAAAAATCAACAGTTGAAAATAAGATTTCCAGTGAACTGAGCGATTTGACAAATGAAATAATTTTATGCCGTGCAGTTTTTTCACTAATCATTCAATAATCATTTAAGAAACTCACTCCTACTTATACTTAGCATATCTTTTTATTCACTTTGTACACCTATGATTTTGTTCGTAACATCTACCATAATGTGCAATTTAGTACATAGAAATTTACAAAGATGATAAACAAAAAAATTAGAATCTGAAGGAAATGATCCTTGGATTAACCAGCTTGTTCTTATATATGTGTAGTCAATGCATATAGGTAATTTCATGATGTCTTAGTTGAAAATAGACGATCACTGATAAGGAAGGAAGTGTCATTACATAAATGAACACTTATGAGTGTTTGCACGCTAGTTTAATGTGTTTTTTTTTTTTTAATATGAAAGCCTACCTTAGCATCTGAAGGCCTATCAGTGGTAATCACTGGACAGAAGGATGTTTAGGAAGGAAGGAAGTGAATACCAAAGGAGGATGTGATGCTTCTGCTGTCCAAAAACCGGTTTAAAACAAACACTAGTGTCTAGCGTGTACTAACAGAACAAACACTAGTGTCTAGCGTGTACTAACAGAACAAACACTAGTGTCTAGCGTGTACTAACAGAGCAAACACTAGTGTCTAGCGTGTACTAACATAGCAAACACTAGTGTCTAGCGTGTACTAACATAGCAAACACTAGTGTCTAGCATGTACTAACATAGCAAACACTAGTGTCTAGCGTGTACTAACAGAACAAACACTAGTGGCTAGCGTGTACTAACAGAACAAACACTAGTGTCTAGCGTGTACCAACAGAACAAACACTAGTGTCTAGCGTGTACTAACAGAGCAAACACTAGTGTCTAGCGTGTACTAACAGAATAGACACTAGTGTTTGCTATTTTAGTACATGCTAGATACAACAATGTCTAGCGTGTACTAACAGAACAAACACTAGTGTCTAGCGTGTACTAACAGAGCAAACACTAGTGTCTAGCGTGTACTAACAGAACAAACACTAGTGTCTAGCATGTACTAACATAGCAAACACTAGTGTCTAGCGTGTACTAACAGAACAAACACTAGTGTCTAGCGTGTACTAACAGAGCAAACACTAGTGTCTAGCGTGTACTAACATAGCAAACACTAGTGTCTAGCGTGTACTAACATAGCAAACACTAGTGTCTAGCGTGTACTAACATAGCAAACACTAGTGTCTAGCGTGTACTAACATAGCAAACACTAGTGTCTAGCGTGTACTAACAGAACAAACACTAGTGGCTAGCGTGTACTAACAAAACAAACATGTTTCTTCGGTATGTGGTATGAAGTAACTCTAAATAAACCTCCAAAAATCCAAGGGGAGGGAACAACAAAAAATTGAAAATAATACTGCTGTGGCCTAAACAATGGGCACTTGAGGCTAATAGCAGTTCAACTTTTGTTTAGTTAGAAGACTTCATTAGCAACTTCATAGGTCAAAGAAGTTACGTCAATTGATTGAGTTTCGGAATTGATCTTTGTTGAGATTTTTCGCCAATCAATACACTGCCAGCGCATTTGCCGACCTCCCGATCGCAATGAGGAACTGGTGAATTAGCTATTTTTCTCATCGCCCGCAACCTGTTGCAGGCTGTTTTTTCCATTCTCGCTCTAAAAAAGCACAGAAGAAAAGTGTTAAAGAGATATAAGCCCCTAAATAGAGAAATATATCACTTAGTTTTCGGCCATAAAAAAAGAACAAAAAAAAAAAATGAGATTCGTTTTATTCACAGATTTCCTTTTTCAGTAGATTATGTTGGCATGGTTCACCGTCGGCTGGTTTGACGATTTTATCTCCTGAGTAAATCTATGGAATAATTAACTGACAATATAATCATTCCTGTAAATATCGTATATCACCAATACCCTCAGTCTCATCAGTTTCCGAGTACTCGTATGAGGTGATTGTGTGAGTACAGTATGAGTGTGATTTATTTTGTGGGTCTATGTTGCAAAAAGCCATGTTTTTATATTATCTTATATAAATATATATATTTATTTTATATTATCATCATGCCATTCCGATAATTACACAGAACCGTAAATAATTTTCCTTCTGCTGAATTTTGACCAACTCAACATTATTATCATTCAAGCTTTTGGGTTTATCTTTTTCATGATGTAGCGTAGTACATGCTACAAGAATGTAGTGGTCGATTTTTTACACTCGTTCTGAGCGTCTTTGGCTTTCGCGCTCTAATTAAGACTCTCGCTGCGTTGGGACGCTCAACGCTCAAGGACATGAGTCAGAATTTTAGCCAGCGCTACGACCCCATGGCATATTTATCTAGTTACAATAGACCACAAAGGCTCTACCGCTTTTAATGACGAAGAGAAAAATTCAACCGAAGAAGAACGAAGTACTAACAAGATCAGGTAACAATTTCCCTATACCTATAATTTTGTTCTAATTATTCTATCGCTACAATAGTTTACAAATTTACCTATTCTATGGGTGAGTAACTACAAAGAGAGTTTATAGCAGCACTAGGAAGGCACCGATGGGGAGATCCAGTGGCGAGAATGATTGACCCAGAAAGTGTTGGTCGAGATACCAAGAACAGAGAAGACTACTGGTCAGAGAGGACAGACTACGGCTAGATCCACGAGGAACATTCGAAAGAAGTAGAAACCATAACAGGTAATCAAAGTTCCTCCGAACGAAGATAGATCGGCCTACAGACTGTCATGTGCTCCTGCCTCGCTGAAACTGTTTGATTCAACGACTGACATTTGTCCGCTAACGAGCCGATTAGGACTGCACTCTGACATTATCAGATCCACTGAACGACTTCGGTGCAGCTCACTCGATTAATCAAACGGGAACACGTCACACAGAACCCTAATGGCTAGTCCCGACGGACAGTCACCCAAATTAGTGACGCTACTGTGTGACTCCCGTTGGGGCAGTCATGTTTAAATATTCGGGAGCCTTCAAATGAAATCACCTTAGATCCTTCACGAGGATAGAGAAAATAAATAAAGCCAACATTGATGAATCACACATTTAAGGGTTCCATGGTGGTTGCAAAAGAGCTGGTCTCTGTTCCGATCAAATACTCCAAGCCCCTTCAAACTCAAATGGAAATTATTAAATTAGTTCTTTCTTAAAATTCTATTCTTAAATTAAGTTGACCCTTAGCGTCGAACTCTTTTCTAGTTCGTATTTCAGTCTGACCAAGTAAAACGGTCATGACTTGGGACTCTTGGTTGCTTGGATGACAATTTTATTTTCCTTTTCATAATTTTTCGATCGACTATTAAGTGCTACGCAAATCTATTATTACTATTTTAGTTTCTACTTAGCCTTTACTTTACTGAATTATTGATAAAACGAGTAACAAATAATTTTCATTTTTACAAAGTCCTCATTAATGTTTAGATTACTAGTTTACATCTGGCAAACAAAAATAACTGCAACATCATAATAAAAAAAAAATAGTAATGAAATTTAAAATAAAGTGTGAAACTCTATAGGAATTGTAATAATAATTATGAAATAAAAATAGAAATTGTTTAACTGCTTTTAGTAAAATCCATAGGATACGTCCATAAGAAACCAAAAAAAAATACAACAATATGCAAAAGTGTGTACAGTATGTTAATAATAGTATGTTTTATTTAATAAAAGTTTTTTTTTAAATAAAAATTAATAAATTATTACAAAATAAAAGTGACATACAAGCTGGCAACATTTATCTATATATTACCCACCTCGTTTAATTAATGATACTAATATTTTTTGTGCTTCAATTGGAAATTACTCTCAATTTCAAACCTAAGTTGGCTAAAAAGTTTCAAAAACGATTTAAGTGACTATTTCTGATTATAGTTTAAAAAAGATGAAATGGAGATGATACGTTATTAGCCAGAACAGACATATATTTAGGCATGGGCAGGAGTGAAAAAAAAAAACTACGGAGAACTCCCCCCCCCAAAAAAACAGTAATATAGTATGGAGCAAAATGTCAAATCATTGCATGAACATGACATTTTCTAATTAATAATTCTAAATATCATATGAAAATCCTTAAAAATGTTTTAAAAAATCACACGAATTCATCTGCTTCTTCTGGTACACAATGTCTTGAGAAGTACTTGTTTTGAAAGCAACTAATAATACATATCCCCAGTATTTTATCGTGCAACATTCTGCTGTAAATTCAGCGTTCTGGAGGATTCCTCGGCAGGTCTTCCACTCTTTAATCAAATAAATTATCTTTCTCTTTTATTTTGATTAACTATTTAGGTGATATCAGTGTGAATATAAACCATGAATAATGCTTTATTTACTCTTAAATCCATTTTTCTCAGCATTTGATCTATCCAATCTTCACATTATAACATTCGATTTCGCTCATTCTTTTTCTTTATGAACACTTTGTAAAAGGTTTTTAATTTTGTTCAATAGCCCCAGTTATGTATTAAAGTGAATGCGACTGCTTTAGGGCTGCGACATTGGTAGAGGAAGGATACAACCAGGGTCGCCAGGGGACTGGGTGTACATCACTCGTCCATATGCACTCTAAAGTGATTTAGGAAGAGAGAGCGTCACCCAAGAAGAAAGGGGCAGGGTCGGCCTAGATGTACAGCAGGAAGAGACGATAGGTACATCCGGCACCTGGCATTGCGAAACCAGAGCATCCCCAGAAATAAGATAAAAAGTATCATATGGCATCCGATGTGTTTCCATTGCCAGCAGGACTGTGACCTTGGGGTTCGACATCCTGCCCGTGGACCACTCTTTACCACATCTTACAAAATGGCCAGTTGGCCAATGGCCAACAATTGGACTTTGGAAGAATGGAAGAGAGTTCTCATAACAGATGAGGCGAGAGTTGGTATCAAGTCTTCACATTGTCATAGTTTTACATGGAGGTGCCCAGGAGAGAGGTACGCGCCTCGCTGTGTTGTTCCGCAGGTGGTATTTGATATTTCGCTTGCTCTGGGGTGGGTTTGCCTCCGAACCTCGTACTGAATCAGTTGTTTTGCGGGGACGGCTCCAAGGTCCCACATGTACTTAGGAGACATAATCGAAGAACATGTAGTGCCGTTTGCTTCCTGCATCGGCGAGAGAATCTTGTAAATGGATGATAATGCCAGACCACACTGAGCACGAACGCTTGATGGTTACCTGATTGAGCGCTTGGTGAGGCCACCATGGAGTGGAGACTTAAATCCTACTGAATACGTCTGCGACGTGAAAAGTCTGTGAAGAAAGGAAGAGCACGAGGTCAAAATCCATGTCATAGCACCCTTGGAGAATCGGAAAGGGCTGATGTTAATGAGTGGGACATTATTGGTAACCTCTTCCAATCAATGCCAAGGCGTTTAAGAGAAGTGATTCGTACCAGTGGCGAAAACACTTGTTACGCTTTCTTTAAAATTTTTTTTTCAAGTTTATCTTTTTTTTTACAATACTTCTTTCTATTGCTCATTATTCTGTAAGTAAACAAAGTGATTCTCGGAAAATTTAAATCAAAGGAGTGCTCTTGGCCGAACTCAACCAATGGCACAAAGATTTGCATGGTTCGCAAGAGCATTAATTAGAGAACGACTAGGCTAGTGTTCAGGTAAGAATCGTTCAGAAGAAGCATTGGAGTTGAAACGCAATGCGCTTATAAATGTAATGTATGTTCAACCTTTGAACGTTTTCTAGAATAATTAGAAAGTGCATAGCACTTCTTAATTAGTCATATTGGTTGCTAAAGTTATATTGTAGTGCACCCCTCGACTAGCAAAATATAAAACAAAACAACTAACAAATGAAAAATTAGTAATCTTCCTTCCAAAAATGTGGTCCTTAAACATTCAATCCTTCATATTATGACGCTTTCATCCAATTTCAATTTATTGTATCATTTAAATGCAATTATCACTACGTAGAATGAATGCACCGCTTAGGGGTACAAATGAGGTGTTATGATGACCTGCTCGGTGTCATTGGATAATTCGTTAGAAGGTCGCTAAATAAATGTTTGCCTGATCCAACTAAAGCCACTAGCTAGAAAATAAGGGTCGATATACTATTAACCCCTGCTTACCGAACCACCCCGTCACCCCACACACCTTAAAATTAATCTGAGAAATGAAATTTCCTACAATTTTCACAGTGATTAAATTTTTTATTTCCCACAATATTAATTTCTTTAAACAAATTATTAAAATCTTGAACTTGACTAAACTTATCATCTATCTATAAGAATATATAAATATCCCTGACCTCCGGTTACGCATATTGATTAAACTATCTTTCTAAAGCAGCTGAAATCCTATTCTGTTAACATTTGCATAGGAACAGAAACTTCTGATCAACACCTGCTTGAAATTCGATAAAAATTGGTTTAGAAAAAACTTTTGGTAAACACTGCAGGATTTAAAGATGTCTTATGAATCTCGACCATTAGCCAAAATTCAAGGTACATATGATGCGTGACACAATCAAAGGCTTTTATTATGGCTTCGAAAACGATCTTTTGGGCAGTGACTAACGGAGTTGTACTCCCACTCAAGATTTAAGATAGCCACCTCAACCACGAAGAATAAATATGTAAAAAAACCACACACATATATCACCACTGTCTAGTAACTTTATATCTTTGGAAGTGTCATGGTTTTACTTTTAATCTAATTTTTTTTAATTATGATTTTATTTTTTTTATTAGTCTTTAATATTTGCAAGGAATCGTTTATTTATTTATTGATCGTTTTTATGGAATGTTTTTTTTTTTAGGAGAACTTATTTTCCTCTTTAAGGTGTGGGTATTCATGTCAAATTAACCAATGGCCTGGAACTTGAAGCCTCACAGATCAAACATTTTACGTACATATATAGTACTATAAGATTTTCCCATTTTTAGTTTCTGAGTTATACATTTTCAAATAACAAATATCACCTGTTTTTTAAACGTCTTGAAACATTCAAAAGGTTATAGCTTCAAACATATTTGCCCTATAAACCCGAAAACAGTATCATTCCTTTCAGAATTTCAAGGGCTTTAATTTGATATACTATTGACTTTAGCAAGCTAAACTAAAAATTTCCAAGAAGTTATTTTTTTCAGAAACAAACAGAAAGTTTGAAATAGGATATATGTTACCTTACATGTTATTAAAATGTATGGCCCAAATTTCATGATTGTAATTTTTTATTTTATTCTTGATTGATTTGGAATGTAATGACCCGAATGCACTGTATTTTAATTAAAATTTTCTCTATTTTACTTTTATCTGTATTTACATCTGTTAGGAAACATGGCTTCTAACTGCACTACTTTGAACCAGCCTAGCCAACAATTGGGACTGAGGTGACACCTAGATCTCGGTTGGCTTACGGGGGCCTGATCTTGCACTCAACTCTCTTGGTTTCACTCCCAAACACCTTGTATAAGACTTATTTTTAAACTGTTATGACGCAGTACTTATAGAAAAAGTTGACGGGGCTATGGTAAAGTTGTTTTTTTAACACTTGAACTCAGCTTATCCTGATAGTTGACAGAGCCATATTAGCTATCGAAAATGTATTTTTGTCATTATTTTTAAGTTTCCCCCTTTAATGTGGACATAGATATGGTGCACACCCTCATAACCTACATAGCGAACCCGAAGATGTTATCATCACCACTTAACAGTTTCCCAGTTTTAACTTGATATTTATGCTACGTTATGACGTTGAAGTTTTTTTTTCCGTTTATAATTCCAATTCCAAATTTCAATTAATGATCATAATTTTAGATTTATGTGCAGTTTAGGGCTTTATAAAGTTTTATTTATTGTTTGGCTTTTACCGATTGATTTTGTTTGTCTGCAAATGTCAATTTTTATTTTATCCACTGAGTACGACTACTACGAGCTGTAAAAAAATAAAACTTTGTCCAATAAACTATATTGTGGGGGGACCGAGCTGTATTTATTGAAATGCATCCTACAATCTACTGTCAGAACAAACTATACACTATTGAGAATTATTACTATTAATCCATATCATTTAAACTAGACTAAAGTCCATTTTTTTTTCTTAGCTCTCTAATTATAAGATTAAGGATGAGGGAAAAATAAAGGGATATTTGGGTTGAGCGGGTCCTTGAAGGTGGTGTGAGGGAATTAAGGAGTGTGGGATGCCTCGGTAGAGGTTGATAGTTGTGGTACAGTGGTGAGAGGCCACTGGTGGCTGGGCCTAGAGTCCCTCTAGGCATGTAGTGCAGTCTTATTTAGTCGGATAGCAGTGTTGGGCGCCCGTTAGAGGCTTGTTGTTGGTAGGCCAAGCGCCGTGATGTCCACCATTTGGTCTGCTTTACCAGATCTTGAGAGTTTCCATCGTGCCGGTAGCGGTGGGGGTGTCATGTCTCGGAATAGAGGGTTTTGGCTATGTTTCATCGAGTCAAAGAACTTGATGTGTCTTCTTTGGATGACTTCGGTGATGGTAGGGACTTCGAACTTTTCGTGGATGTAGGGAGCCTTCATATCACGAAAAGGGGTATGCCATAGTGCCGTGCGCAGGATATTGTTCCGGAAGCTCTGGAGTCGAGTTATTGAGCTAGTGTGTAGGAATTGGAAGAGTGGTGTCCCAAACAGTAGAGCTGGGCTTCAGGACGCTCCTATATATTAACAGTTTCAGCCGAAGGGATATAGCCGGGCTTGTGATGAGATGCTAGAGAGAGTATTAAGTCCTACGTACTCTTTTCAACTTCTTCTGCAGGTGTGTGTAGAACGTCACGTGTCTGCCTAGGTTGATGCCGAGGTAGCATATGCTGTTGGAAAGTTTGCATTCAGTCCCGTCTACGGTGAAGCTGGTTTGGCGTAAAGTCAATTTTTTTTTTTTTTTTCTTCATAGCCCCTTTTAATTTACAGATAATTATATATAATAATAATAAGTAAAGTCAATAAAAATTGTATTTATTTATAAATGCACGTAAGGTATATTGATATATCAGGCAGGGATATTAAAAAGACCTTTTGTTTTTCTTTAACTTTCTCTCTATTTTTCCCTTTTTTTTAAATAGTTAATTTATGATAATAGTTACCCCTATGAGATGAAAAAAAAACAAAAAAAACTGTTAATTATAAAAAGGACAACATAGGTGGCAGATTTAATTTTCACACAGTGAGGTAATAATGTGAGAGATATAGCTAATTAGGGGGTGGAGATAAATTGAGCTCACCGGTTGCTGAAGTAGCTCGGCGTAGGGCCAACTCGCCCTTCGGTCCTAACCACCCCATCCCACCCCAGGCCCTTCTCATTTAATCAAATTTTTTTTTATATCAGATGGAAACCGCAAAAAGTTAATTTAAATTTTAATTATCAAGTCGGATTAGATTATGAATAACAAAATGTTAATATAAACCGAAAAGGTTTATGGTTAAGTCTGCAATAATACATCTCTTTCCATATGCCTGCTATTTGTTCAAAAATAGATAATTGTCGATTTAGGATTTTGATGACGCCTTGAAAAACAAAAGCGAAGCCCTTATGGTGCCACGTGTGTGGGCCTGTCTGTGTCTTCCGTTCAAGACATGAAATTTTACAAGAAATTCTCATTTGACACAAGGTATAAAACCAAAGATCTCTATGTCCTGATTAACAATATGTTATCTATTTTTTTATACCTACAGTTACAATTAGTAATTAAAAATGTGATTATTTTTTTAGGGTAGTTCCATTTGATGGAGCCCAAGAAATAATAACCAAGATTCATGAGTCAGTTGATTAGTAAAACAAAAAAGTACTGTGATATTGACTACGGTATCAAATTAAAGTCCTTGACGACCTGATCAATAGTACGCTGTAGGGCAGATTACTTCCCAATTAGAGCGGAAACAGGAAGGAAAAATAAAATAAATATATGGTACAATAAATAAAACTAGGTAGAATATTTTATTTTGACAGTTTTCATGCCGTTTTGTGATTGTAATCCGATAAAATCATAACTCAATCAGAAAATCGAGGCCTTTGATTTTATAAATTCAATAACTTTATAGGAAGAAAATATTTATTTTTTAATTGCTTGTGATCGATTTTAACCTTAATGACTCGCCCTTTTCTTTGTTAATTAATGACTCTTCACTGTTAATGATGGGATTAAATTGATCTTAGCATCTGAAATTAGAAAATAAATTGCGAACTTTGCCTTGAAGATACTTTTATAAGTTTTTTGAAATCACAGTCCATTGAAGTAAGAACAAATGATACATATTATTTATCAGAATGTTGGGAAATTCGATACATTAAATGACAGGGAACGAATAATTTTTTATAACTACTTAATTTGATAAATCAAATACAAACTAAATCACGATGAAACCTGTGAGGGTTTCTAGTTTGGAAATGACAACAACACTGAAACCCTAAAACAATATGGGTTATGAATATAACTCATAATAATCAATTAGTTTGTCTTTTCACAAATAAGTGACATTGTTAGCACTTATTACTTGTGCGTGATCAGTTTCTTTAGAAAGAGTATCTATGCTGATAAATACACTTATTTATGGGATGACAACCACCTTGACTTAGCAGTAATTAAAACCTTAAAGTCATTCACAGAGCCGATCAAAATCTGACTGATATCTAATTAGGTAAGTTTTTAATAAAGTTGACTATAAATGGATTATCGTAGATAAAAGGGCTACAAACGGCAGGACAATATCTGTTGTTACAGACATAAAATGGGACAGTCCCAGATATAATTGATGGGACTGGAAGACCGAGCCAATGACACAAGACAATCGCACAAAGGAGATGGACGTTGACTGATCGGGACCGAGCAGACCTTGTCCTGGTTAATAGTGCCATTAAAGGCATTAGGTAATGACTACTGGGTAGTGACTGCATTACCAGTTCAATCAATAGTAATGAATAAGTTTTTATAGTTACTACTAGCTGGTCTTCACTGCAGCTCCCATCACAAAGTAACGGCATCAATCAATGTGCAGTGTCACGGAGCAGCTGCTCCTGGAGCAAGTGATGTGAAGAGCTTGTCCTATGTCCTATGTTTCAAGAACAATGAAAATGGTGTAGGCTTGTCTACAAATTAGTGACTAAAATTGTAATAATTGAAACTAAAGTTTTATAAATATAAAAGACAGAAGTTAGAAAAAATTATAGATGGTCTGCCAAATGAAAATAAAAATGTGCGATCCTTTTGTTTTAATTGTCTTATTTTGTTGTTGTTATTTGTTTCTGTACGTTCTCATTTTCGTGTTTACCTTTTATTTTTTTTTCTTTGATTTTTCAATTATTTGGAATTTGAATCATTGGTTTATCTGCCGATTATATATTTATTTAACTTTAGAGTGCAATTCATTCTAAATTTATTGTGTATAATTTCAAGTACGAGTTACATAATTATGTTGTATGAGACATGTAGTAAATAAATACCCTGTTTATAAGATTACAATAGAGCGGAAACAAATGCAAAATATATCTATATTAAAGCATACACGTTCCAAAGTGATTTTAAAATTATTTATCTTATAAAATAGTCACTGTTCGGGAAGCTGTTTTGCTAACGCCTTCCTGTTTTAATATGGTTTAGGTGATTTTTGTGAAGGAATATTTCCTTATTATTAGGATATTATTTTCTGCTCCAAAAGTTAGTTTGGGGTTGTATCTAATATAATTTTCAATAGTTAATAATATATTATATAACTGGAGGGAAGAACGAGAGAGACTGATAGTAAGTAAGACTCGAACTATTGGTAAAACTGTGTACACTGACCACTGTAGTCACATCTGTGTTCATATCTTCTTCGAGTTATTATATTAAATTCAATAGCCCCTGTAGCGACCGCTAACTACATCACATAAATCAACCTATACTCTATTGTATATATATTGTAAACAAATGTAAATAACATGAACTAAATGTATTATAGACAAATGTAAATAACATGAACAAAATATAAATCATTATAAATGTGTTAAGCAATAAAAAATGCGGGGGCCAAGTAGTTACATGAGATGGGTCACCAGCTGTCAGTCACAGGTACCCCAACACATGAGGGAACCGACCGCAGACCCTAAGCAACCTTTGCCAGCCTCCCAGAGGAAAATGAGGTCGAATGCTATTGGTTACACCAATCTCGACCTCTATTGGATAAGGGCAATAATTGCCGGGTGCTTAAGGCGGCCCCCTAGGCCCTGTAAATCATTCTCTTCTGGCAACTCCTGGCCCTACTCACTGGCTCGTGGCTCCCACTGGAACTCTGAAAACCTGATTACTTCTTTATGAAAAACCTCTGCATCTCTCTTTCCTAACCTCGCTATGTTTTAGTCCGGCGTTGTCAGACCCCACACCTTCCTAGTGAGAATCCCTGCCTTCGTCTCGCTAAAACTAGCACCTCCTTGGGAGAGACCTCTCCCTCGCGGACGAAGGTTGCCGTGGCCCTGCAAATTTTACCAGCAGTGTCTCCCATTGTAATCCAGTCCGCCTCTCTCCGGTTCAGACTCGCCTTTGGGATCCGGACGGTTTTCGCCTACCCTCAGATACCGAGTGTGAATTCGTGGTCATTCCAAGACCACATAAACTACCTATAACCTACCCTGTACCTCTTCTCCTAAACATAGTGCACTGTCGGGGCACATACCTATCAAAATTGGAGTCAGATAGTAAAGCCGTCACGAAACGATTGTCCAGCTTATAAACTCAAACAATTCTCACTTGTCACCAGGGCTAGGGTGACCAGGAACCCCCCTCGTGACGACCCGACAGTCCCAAATTTTATTGATAAATGTTAACCGAAATGATAGATAGCTCACTCAAACATAAGGTCTTGGAGCATAATATATTATGAAGAAATAATTATCAAGCTTAAAATTAAAATTTGAGTATACTTTAATGAATATTCTATTCAAAACCCAAAAACGATGATGTTAGCTTTGTAGTGTTTTAGGCTATATGCATCGTATATTACCAAAGGATTATTTTTATCATATAAGTATTGAAAATTAATTTATTTAACTATAAGCATGCATAGGTACTTGCAGTCGAAATCTTAAATAAGCTAATAATAATAAGGGAAAACAATAATCGAATAAGACTGCTACTCCTTCGGTTTTAGATCCGGTGTGTTCACGGCTAGAAACAGTTTTCAACGAGTGCAGAGCTAAAAACCTGAGATAGGTGCCAACTCAATACAGTCCAATACAGTCCAATAAAGTTTAGAATAAAGGGCAAGGATGTAGGAGGCTACGAGCTGCTTTATTTATTATCAATTTGATATGCGCGAGCGCAGCTGGTTCCAGGGGTAAACGCCCTGCCCGCCCTCTCGGCCACACCGCTCTCCTAACTCAAACAAAATAGTTCTCTCTAGTAATTTTCCAATGTCCTTGTTCTGCTAGCTCTTCCTTGTCTTAGTTTGAGGACATGAAAGTGTGTACTTCCAACGGAAGGACACTGTATTCTTAACATTTTAATAACAATGAGTATATTAAGTGGGAGTTATAATCCTAATAAAAAATACAGTATGCAGTAATCTTCACAAACTGAGCCGGCATGAGAAATAGAAGCAAGTATTTTTTCGTCTAAAACACCGAGCAGATTTTTCATTATCATTTAATAAGTGTTACGCGAACTCTCCAGAGCTCTCCCTCGAATGGTTTATTCGTTTTCGTGTTTCTTCAATACTCTTTTATCAATAATACAATTATGCTGTTACGAGGATCATAAACATTTTGTTGGTAAATATAAAAATCATTTATGTAAACAAAAATATGTGGCGAAGCATCTGGTCAGCTTTATTAATATTGTTTTTCTTGAAAAAAATATTGCTAAATAATCAATGTTTGTTTAATTATTAATTACCTGCTAAAATTTTGGCTTCTTCAGGGACTTCAAAAATCCTTCAATAAAAGCACTAAAGACATATGATATATCAGTTGATTAAAAATTATGTTATTAATGAATTTATGAGTGAATGTGTGATGCCATGAAAAAATCTGAACAAACATTTAAAATATTCAAAATACAAATAGAAACGCGATGCTCCTAGAAATCAGATATCATTTGATCTTATATAAATTACAGGTTTGAATTGCGCATATAGTAAATATAATAGCTAGTTCTTAAATTCTGGTTAGTAAAACATTATTATTATTTTATATTTAAATAGTTATCATTAAGCTATTTTTGCTAGCAATCAATATATAAGCAGTTGATTTCTGATAATTTATTCTTGAGTGTTATCTGTATTTTTACAGTTATGTTAGTATGGTATATTTATTATTTTAACAAATTAAATAAGTACCAAATATTCATGAGCCCTAACTGTTCTTGTACCCTTTCAGAATTAAGTTTATATAATGATTGCACTTGAGACAATAAAAAAAAATAGATACTATAACTTAAAAAAAACACTTCGTCGATAATTAAAGTTTCTAGAGAAATTTCGAAATAAAAATCTAAGGTATACGAGGAAGGATTTATACGGCAAAATTTACCTGCTCTTAAAATTTGCTTATATTATTATTATCATCATCATATATTATTATTGTGATTTTGAAACAGACCAATAGTGTAATAATTTAAACAACAGAGAGCTGTCTACACTGTTATGTTGTAAAATACCGAATCAAAACTAAATTTACTGCAAAGAGACAGTCTTAATCCGTGTTACTAATTGTCAAAACACTAATTATTGTACATTTTTGGAAAGGCCATCTCGAACTGGGCAAGAAATCGATAAGTGAAATGACTGAACTACAATATATAACAACAAATACTTGATGTATAACAAATTGTATTTATGGGTCATATTCAGTCAATTCATTTGAGGAAAAATAATTTTTTTAAGCTACAATTGTAAGGAGTCTCTAACTGAACAATAATCAAAAATTGGTTCAAAAGTAACAGAAAAATCCAAAACATATATCATATCCAGAGAATATTTTTCTGAAAATAACGTTTTTTTATCAAAAGCCGAAATCATTGTTTTGTTATTGGCGTCATGTTGCCTGTTTTAATGTTTATAAGTGACCCTGACCAGAAAAAATGAAAACATAATTAAGTGCCAATAATTAATTAGTAATAAAAATTACGTTTTCCCGTTGACTCAATAACCCAATTAATAACCTTAATGTATTCAGAAATATTTGAAGTACAGAACATCCGCTTGTGAAGGTACAAACGGAAGCCACCCTTGGTATCAACAAGAATACAGCAACTGTTGGCCCTGTTAATTAGTCTCTCATGACCTTTACTCGTTGATGCTTGGTTTCCGCTCTAACTCTGAAAACTTGACTAATTCTTTATGAAAAACCTCTGTACCTCTTCTCTTGAACATAGTGCATTGTCGGGGCACATACCTATCAAAAATCAGATAGTAACGCCGTCATGAAACGATTGTCCAGGTTATAAACTCGAACCATCCGCACTTGTCACCAGGGCTAGGGTGACCAGGCACCCCCCTAGTGACGTCCCGACAGTGTAAACTTTGAGGATTTGCAAGAAGATCCGTGTAAGTCCAGATGTAAAGTGTAGCAATAAATAAATGGTCAAAGTTATACACCTTATGCCTATTACTGCTCGTTGATTCCCTCTACATCTTCTCAAACATATGTGTAGCTGATAGGTGGAAGGCTATCAATAACAAACTTGTTCGGACAGATACAATATGCCGATAAGACAGATAGCGAAGAGGTGTACGAAGAGGAGGTGCTGACAGTAAACAACTATTCAAGGGATGGAGTGATGAAGTGGGAGCGGCCACCGCCCACTAGATCATCCGTGAAAACTTAACTGTTGATTCTTCCAACTTGTTTCTGTTCGGGCCCATTCTTTATCCTGGTGGATTGTGGCCATTCCCGCTTAAGCAGCACCACTGAGGAAGTAATAAACTTTATTGTTTTCTCACAATGTGGTTTATTCTTCCTGAACAATGGACTATTTTTTTTAAGGCTCGCTTAAGATTCCCTCTTTCAAAACCTTAGACTCTCTATAGCCTTGTGGTTAGCATCCCTCATCATCTATCTGCGGAGATCCTGTTTGGTCCTCCTTTTCTTTGGGAAATGGCTCTAGTCAGCCTCGTGAGGGATGAGTGGAGTAGCCGTTTTTGAATCAAACAGTAATGAAACTCATTAAGGTTAAATGGTAACGTAGCTAGTGCTCCTCAGCACAGCCTACCAACTATTGCGTCAACCCTCGGTTGGTCCTAACCTCTTTATGAGCTGTTACGAAATTTTAAGATGATACTGTCTCTTTTTCTAATTTTCATAGTATTTAGAAAATAGTGTGAGCTGGCCGGGGAAAAAGATCTAAAGCTGGCACAGTAATTATCAGAATGTGAATCCGAAAAACTACGAAGAATCAATTGAGAAGAGGACATTCTTTGAAGAATAGTCTACCACCGTAAGCAATAGAAGAAGTAGACATGATATTCATAAGGTTTCTAGATCAAGAAGTATTGGATGTCGCTTTTATTTCGCAGAAGATACTCATAAGCAGTATCTCCATTGCCTGGCTGTTCAGGAAAACCAAAAGCAATTTCCCGAAATCAGTTGTAGAAAAAAAGGATATCAAATGTATCTCAAGCCCTTTCATTAAATATGTAGCACAGTCGAGAGAGCTATTTAGATTGATCACTAAGGAGTTTGTTAGAGGGTTCGGAAGTTTGGAAAATGTTAATAGTATAAACTTTAGGGTTGCATACGAGGAGGTTGGTATATATCCTGATGGTAATTGTAATAGGTGACCTCATCCATGGTTCATTTGCAATATAAACATATGTACAAAGCCTAGGAATCCCCCAGCAATGAAGAAACAAACAGGAATCAGGTAAAACTCCAACTCTGTCCCTGCATACACACTACTGCTAGATAGCAGCACGGGGAGAGCGTGAGAGCCGCAAACGCTCTAGGCTGAGGGGAAAACTCTGGCCAGAGCCAAAGGTCTCCCAGTTTACGGGTTAATTATAGTAGATCTCGAGACCATTGCCACTCAAATCTTCAAGAAGGATTGTAATGACGTGTAGAATAGAAAGTAAACTTGTAGTGCGATTTTTAAAAATTAAGGATTGACTTATTCAAAACTTGTGTACAAGGGAACAAGTGGCTTGTTCCTGCCCCACGTTTCCATACTAAAGACCGAAGATCTGCCTCTCCTTGCTTCCTGGCCTGGATTTCTACCCATATTCCTTTTGCAAAGCACCTTTTTTGGTTAATCTTAAGATACTAATTAAATCACTTTGCAGCTATTATTGTAGTTGTATGACTATACGAGATCTTTTGTAAAACTCTTGACAGCCAAGATTCCCTCCTCAATCTACAAGGTGGATTTGGCAGTGCATATGGTTACAAAAGGTTTTCGTAGTACTATGAAATAAAAACGTACGATGGTTGGAATTTAATGTGTTCTTTACGACCGTAAGGAAGAGTAGAGACCCCCGAGGCTGAGACACGGACGGAACGGGTGCTGGAGGAGCGCCCGGCAGGGCGGCCCACGCAGCCACTGGCCGCGGCGTGGGTCGAACCCAGGCAGACATACAGACAGACAGCCAGTAGTAGTGTAGTAGCGTAGATAGCACGTGGGCCGGGGCTGGATCGATCGGGGAGTGACATTGGCCCTGTGGGGCAGGTCACAGCCTGCGCAGGCCCGGACCAACGCTCGCCGCTCCAGAGTGGCCGAGTCCGTCCCACTTCCAGCACCTAGTCAGCGCTCCAGCGCTCAGTCACTGGAAAATATCTCTGACCGCGTCGGCATGCCACCCTAAGCATCATGGAGGAAGGTCACCTCAACACGTACGTAACGCTCTCAAGAGTAGAGCACCTCCACCAGCACATTCTCTATTCCATAGTTGTATCTTAGAGGATATTGTCTTCTCCTTCTGTACATAGCGATAGGGTAGTTTTAGTCTTTCCTATTCACACACTCACTTTCCAGCATGTCTTATTATTTTTTTTTATTTTTTTTTTTTACAGGCGCACCTAACCTCCTTTGGGAACTCTACGTAAAAAACTTTCTCGTATATAATTTCAGGGATTTTTTAACAAATAAAATGAATTAAAAACAAATTTTCTTCAGGCGTCTACTAATTCAATAACCAAATATTCCCTACTAGATTTTGAACATGTTCGCACAAGATATCATTTGAATATTTCCTTGGCGAATGACGAGTTGAAGTTTCTCGCGGTCACCATATTTCCAAATTGAGCGCTAGCGAGGTGGTCGTGTAATTTCACCTATTTCTGCACATATCAATATTACTGTCTTTTCTCCATTTAGAAGTTCTACTGTGTCTAAATCGCATTGCTTCTATGAAAAACGGATGACATTTCAATGCTAAATAAAAGTTACACGGGAATAATTGCTATATGATATGGAATGTCTTAAATTTTAGTGCTAATTGTACGTACTATTCAATTGCATATATTTGAGAATTCTCTTTGTTTTAAATTTTTCGTGGAAATGCCAGTTAACCTATCTAAATATACAAAATTACGTGTTTAATTATTTGAGAAATATTTATACTAACCTGCAGGATTTTCAAAATTTAAATTAATTTTTACGTTTATGTTGATTCTTCAATATATCAACCTGTTGTCAAAGACTGTACTTATTAAATAAGAAAAAGAATGCACAGTAGAATAAAATTATCATATTACCTAGTTAGGTATACGTCAGCAAATAGATTACTAAAGTCATCTAATGTGTGGGAATTACGTTGAAAAAAAATTAAAAAGCTAATAAATGAAATAAAAATATAATCAATTTTTTCTAGTGGAAAATGTTTAAACAAATATCAGAATGGAAAAACATTAAAATTAACGCTTACTAAGCAGTGAAAATTATATATCAACTGGAACTATCAAACCACTACAAAAAATATTCTTTTTTCCAAGAGAGAATGAAACTTAAAAAAATGTTTAAAGGTATGTCGAAGAAGAGCCTACTTGCCAAGCATACATGCAGCATTCAATGAAGAATGCATATATGAACCATAATCGGTTCACTTTCCTTTTAATAAATTTCCATTATGTAAACTTTATAATATGTTTGTTGTCGATAGCTAGTTTGACCTGTGGAAGTAATTCCCAAGAAAAGATTTTACCAAACTAATGTACTAATGACTATTCGTTTTAAAATTATAATTCTATCATAAGAATGAATATATGTTATTATGTACGAAATCATTACAATATTTGAATCCGGGCGTGTCCTAATTAATAAGAGAGATCATACTCATAGCTTCTTCATTGAAGGTTAAAAAGATCTATTTCATTTTCTTGAGGTTCAACTGGACGAAGAGTTTGCTAGAAGAAACGTAGTTATGGTTACAAGCACAGAATACTTACTTCACCTCTCGATCAGCTGTTGCTAACACGACTGGCCGGGACTGAAAAAAAAAAAAAAACGACACCACAGAGAAGACAATTATCAACATGACCGTAACTTCGTTGTAGATTATTTCAAATAAAGAAGTATAAAAATATGACTAGGGTGAAATTCCATCACTAATAAGTGGGTTAGATGTTTGTCGACTTATTTTTTGTTTTTTACGCTACTCTCTAGCAAGTTACTTCATAGTTAGGTTCTAGTAGTCTGTCCTACTCAGTTTACTTGTTATTTTATAGGCATAAAAGCAACTATTTTACTTATGGAAAATGATTGTCAAGAGTGGTTAGAATTGAGACAAGCATTCTCCATTGAATTTAAGCTTCGTTTGTTATTAGTTTCTGTTAGGAGAGGAATCGAAGAATATAAGGTGCTTTAAGTTTTTACATTAATGTTAATTTACAATGCTGTGAAATTATAAACTATCTGGAGGATCTAAACTTTATTATTATTTTCCAAGATGAAAAACAATTTATTCAATATATTTTTCAGAAATTAATTAAAATTTTCCTTTCATATCGACTGAAAAAGTTCAATACAATGCTGTATGAAAATAGCATTATAAAACTGAATACATTTTCAATCACGATACCGATTTTGACAAACGCATTTGACACGCCTAGGATCGTGATATGGCAAGTTGCAGTATTGTCCTGTGACGCAGGCAGGTGGGCATGAAAGAAATAATTTATGCTGTAAATTCAATGTTTTTGAGCCTGACAGACATTTTTACGATAATGTCGAGCCATTTGCGAGCATGTTAACGATATAACGAGATAATGCTGCTTCAAACGTTTAAAAAGTAAAGCTAAGTAATAAAATATTAGCTGTGATTAGGAACTAATTTTTATGTTTTTTAAATAAGTAAAAACAAATATACTACGAGCTAAAGGTAGTAGTGGAGAACGCGAACGGAACAATGTCCAGATTGGTTGTTTAAAAACTACTTGGTATTTTGATCGAAAATACTACTCAATCCACACAACCTAACTAATCGGCTTCTCTTTATAACATCAGTATGGAGATGCGTACAGATGATACCAGTGTAAGTTTGATATTAAAGCCTCTACCGGGTTCAGCGAATATGCGATAGGTATCTTTCAAAAAAGTAGATTGTCTTTTCTTTCGGCAGAACACTGCAAAAGAGTGGCTGGCCGTTTTCCGACTCCAGTTGATAAAAACGCTGAGCTTGAAGTCTCCTGACAACGCCAATTTCCTAGAAATAAATGTTTGAAACAATTCGGACTTTTTCTTGTAAGCTTTAGAGAGAGACCAACATCAGTTTCAAAATTTAACGAAATAATTTGAAAACGTATCAATGCACTTATAGATTTATGTTTATTTCAAACCACCGTTATTTTGATCTATTTTTATCTCAAACTGGTAAATGATTTAATGCATTTATACAATGCAATTTTTTTGAAATTTAAAGCTGAAGGGACTCTCCCTCTATATAGATAGTAGACTAAAACTAACTTAACCTATGTTTCCCATACAGCCTGTTGTTATCGATGTGGTAAGGGTGGTGGAGTCGTGGCGTTAAACACCAGACTGTTAAGGTGGTGGAACTATTCAAAAACTTTGATATGTCTCTGGTCTATGAACTCGCCACCGTCGGCTCACTTCCAGGTCGGCGTTATTTGACCTCTTAAGAGATGTATGTCAGACCACTTTACTTATTTTATTCGTATAGGCCTATTTGCAACGACAACTTAATAAATTACCTTTTAGCTGTACTTTAACGACGCCGAGTCAGGAACAATTGTGAATGACTATGCCACACATTTTCCGCGTATCATAGTTTCCTAAGCCTTGTACTGATTCATAATAAATCGAAACGAAATTCGCATCCGAACACAAATTCCCCGAGAATTCGGCTTTCTTCCGAAGATGCAGTGTTCCCCTAACCTAACCTGAATACGGCTGCGATGATCAAGTTAACTCAGTCAGAAGATTGCGATCAATCATCTAGGATAATAGCAAGTAATTCATTTATCCTTGTGCGTTTACTGGAATAATAGTCCCACAGTTGATTTTCACCAGATCAATGATTGGCTGTAGAATATTACAAAATGTCAGCTTTTTTTGTATGACTTATATACTAACAATAAGATATTATTTAGTATATTATTATTAAGATATTAATTTGATAAAAACTAAATAGATTTTAGGATAGTGAATAGAAAACCTTTCCCGAGGCGACCATTAGCCTCAAAATAATCAATTGTGCCGTTCAGACTAATAGAGAGCAGTAGAATAAAAAAACAAATTTACTTGATTGAATTTGTATACTATTTACAATCGACATCCTATGTTTACGGCTACCTCTTAAACCGAACATCTGTTTAGTCTCGCTGAAATTTTTATGTAAATCTGTAGGCATAACAAAAAACTCATACCTCGGCTATTATCAACGTCTCAACTGCACGCGTGACTGAGGGCCATCACTAAATTCTTCAGTATAAAAAGATAAGGAAAAGATGTGATTCATCGTGAAACCGACATCGCCAAATAAGGGCACCTCAGGTACATTAGAAGCAGAACAGGTTGCGGGGCAGCATCTTAAATCTAATTGCAGCTGCTTATTTGAACCCTGCAAGATCTTGAGGACGTTTCGAAGTCATTTCAATAAGATATATCATTATTAAATACAAACCAATAAAAAGAAAAGATTATTATTACCAGAGAAAAAATAGTTTTTAGTATTTAATTTTTTTTTAAATTAAAAACATCCTATGGTTATGGCTACCTCTCAATCTTGGATACATAATCATTGCTTCATTATGGATTTTAATTCTTGTTTTTTAGCAATTTCAAACAAAAATTAAAAATAAATGACTAGCATATAATGAAACCTATTTCTGCATCATGCCAAAAACATCTACTTACTAGCAGGAAGAAACGTTACAGTCTCAAATCGCCAACACGCGCGAATATTTCGGCAACCACCCTTAAGAGGCCTATTGCGGCCGAACATTTAACGTTTGTCTGTGCGTAGCTCAGATCAACTTGACAATTTTTATAAAAAGCTTTTAACAATAGTGGTCTAGGTAGGGCGTTAAAGTCACCACACCTTCATAGCAAAAAGTCAACAGCTAAATAAAGTGTTGACAGACTATCGATCCGTCCAGATAAATAATAAACTCGTTGATAACAAGGCTGTATAATTTTATGATCTTGATTAAACATTGCAAAAATACACAGTTTTTTTTTTTCAATTGTTTCAAGTCAAGGGTTCTGTAGAAAAAAATGGAATATCAGTATTTTTTTTATTTTCGGCAATCGTTAATTTTTCTAATTGTCAGGTTTTATGTATACCCCTGTTAGCTCAAATATATTCAAAGTATTTGATACTTTTGAGTAAATAATGAATAAATGTATCTTATTAATCTTAACATGATTATTTTTTTTTGGATATATTGTGATAATATACGAACCTTCACATTCAACTATATACAAAATCTTTATTATGATAAAATTACAATCTGTCTCATTGAGAAATAAGTAATTATAAAAATGATCTCATTCATACCATATTTACAGTTTCATTCACTCGCTCATTTATACAGTATTTACAAACAACCCAGAGACCTCCCAAGTCCACATGGTTGTCACCTTCCTCGGTGCGAAGGAGGAAGCGGAGTCTTGGGAAGTCCCCCACGCTCCTCCGTCAGCCGCGTCACTGGATATCACATTCAAAGAAATAAAAGTATGCACTGGGTAAATTTTGAGGAAACAATATAATTAAAAGTTACAAATATATAAGATAACCAGTTTTTCTTTTAAATTAAAGTAAATTATAAACTGCTCACATACCACAATTCATCAATAACGCAGAATTTACTATCATTTAATAAATTGAATTATATGGGATTGCTAAAATTTGTCATATGCCTTCTGCCATCTCTATATTTTCCGTGCCAAGTCTGGCACAGTTTTTTTTTTAATTTAATTACTTGATGTAAATGTGAATAATAACTAATGTTCAGAAGTAAGTGACTAAACTTAAATTTTATGTTGGCTTATTTTCCTTCATTGACTTTGATCCATTATTGGTTGTAGCAATTTTCAATATTTTTAAGGTCCTTAAAGGCTACATCGTTTCCGGATCTGGGTGGAATGGCAGCACAACTGTCAATGCCATTCTTAGTATATGGGTTCCGCAACGCCCTTGAAACCAAACAATATTGCACTGTTACCTCTGCTCCCAATATCTTTTTTGGAAGATGACATTGCAGTCCTGTCATCCTACCCAGACCCCGATACAGCATCCCAGAACGTTCAAATGCACTTGATGAGACCTAGTATTGGGGCAACCATTTTGAATGAAATTTAATGAAGCAAAATGTTTGCCCTCTCACGTGAATCCTGTCCCCTACTTTTTTTTAATTCCACCCCTCTTCCTGTATCCAAGACAGTACGGTATTTAGGCTTCCATCTCGACGGCAGGCTCACACGAAACCCACAAACGAGGCTAATAAGACAAGAACTAAACAGACGCTTTGTACAACTGTACAGACTATTACTGCTAATTAATAGTTCACAAAATTATACTTAAGCCAATCTGGACAAACGGAATAGAGCTAAGAGGGTCAGAAAAAATGTCAAGCGTATCCAATCCTTTCAATCAAAAGTACAGAGAACTTACTACGTCAGCAACAGAACCCTTCATAATGATCTTAATATACCCTACATTCTTGAACTCATCCCTTCCAAGTCATGAAATTCCATCAAAACCTATCCAACCATCCTCATCCCCTAGCACTGTCATAACACTGCACCACATCCTTGCAAACCTACTCGGAGACTTAAGCGCCAGTGACCTCGTGACCTGCTATAAATAAGTGGCAGTGGAAGTCGTCGCAATGACTAAATTTTCCAATTATGGTTTGAGCGTCTGAGGCACTCACGGTCTTGGTCAGGCTCCACTGGCTCGCATCCGGTTCCGTGGCTGATGGAGGAACGTCTTAGATTTCCCAAGTCTCCGCTGTCTTTCGTATTTGAGGCAGGTGACAAACATGCGGATTTGGGAGATCTCTTGGCTATTTGTAAATACTGAATGAATGAACGAGTGAATGAAGGACTCTAAATATGGTATGAATGAGAACATTTATCACAGTAACCTATTTCCCAATAAGGCAGATTGTATTTTAATCGCAATAAAGGTTGATGAGTCAAGTAAAGTAATATATATTTAATTTTTAAAAAACTATGTTGGTCACTGAAAATCCTCTTTTGTTTAAAAACGTCATTTCCAGAATTTGAATTTTCTTCTGATATAATGCATTCTCAGCATTTCTAAAAAAAACATTTCTTAGCATTGAATTGCCAAGGCCTAAACGTAACAGAGTATACATTTAATTTTTACCGTTGACTTTAACACACTTGACATTAGTGTATATTAAATTAGGCAAGGAAATGAAAAATGATTACTTCGTATTTCATTAAATGAAAAGCGTCTCCTTCCAGCTCTCCAATAGAATAATTAATACAACACATTGCACTGACTTTACTTTGAAATATGATAAATAAAAATAATATAAGGTTTACAAAAATAAACTTATCTAATTTTTTGAAGGTTTGAAGGGATCCTACCCCCATTAAAAATGAATATAAAATGTATTATTAAAGTTGTATAAATAAATAAATTCAAAAGTTGTTTTCGTTGGATATCTTAGCTTCGGTACTACGTGTATTAAATAATTTATTGAGGGTGGTTTGCTTTAATTCTTCTATACCATGATTATGTTGGCCGTATTTTAATAGCTGATCGTAAACATAATTAACACTTACTCTATTTACTCACTATGAACAGACAATATCCCAAATTCCGACGGATGTTCTCAAATGCCACAACTGAAACCTGGATCCTAATGCATTGCCTATTGTCGTGGCCTCCTAAATCTTTACATTGTTCCGTATTTCCGATATTATATACCACAATGAAATGCTATGCTTATAAATATTACTTATTTATTCTAAAGAACCCAAAATATCAATACAACATGTAGAATGTTTTAACTGAATCAAAGGTTTTTATTTCTGTAAATGATTGATATAATTCTTCAAGTAGTAAAAATTATATGAATTCCTTCCAAAGTACCGTTTGAACGTACAAACGATATTTCGCGGGCAGCCACCACCTAACCACATCAATCCTCCATTGTTAATGGGGCCTTCATCGCGGAGACAATCACGAAATGAAGACGCAGTGAACGGCAAACACAGCTTAAGTAAATTTGTGTATAAAGTTGGATGCTGATAAAGGTCCGTTTAGTGTCTTTAAGGAAATGAATTAATTACTGGAATTAATGGGCCTGGCCCGGGGCTGAAAGACGGGAAGGGCTGACAGCGCAGGCCCGCCCTTACTCACGATATAATTAGGGGAGGAAAGTATTTTAAACAGTTCGCAGGTTAAGTAATGTTCTATTTAAGGCCTAATTGTTCCAGGGAGAGGCTTTACTTTCCACTGAGGTGTGGCTGGGATAAGTATTGATAAAATAATCAAATCTATCTGCAATTTTACATGTTTATACTACTCCCTCCCCCCTAGTGTAGGAAAAACATGTGGATTTAGAAAACTAAAATTAAACTTAATTAAATAAAGTAGATTAAAAAAGAATTTTAACTAAAAATACCGGTTAGCTAGAATTAAATTGAATTAGTACATGTTTGCAAAACAATGCAAAAAAAGATAAGGAAATGCTTAATTATAAGCAACGAAATAATAAAAGGGTACATAGAAATTCATAGTTTGAATTCGCGAAATTTTTCGCTGAAAATATTATTAATAATCTTTTTGCTAGCTCAATGACCTAACTATTCAAACTAAAAAGACCTTAGTTCATGTTTAGCCAGAATAAACTACATTCATGAACCAACCACTAGAACTAAAATAAATTAAAATTTATTGTTCATAAATTTACGAATAGTTATGATTAAAAAACTAAAAGTCCAACAATAATATTTTGTTCATATTTTGGATTGTTTAAGGGCCTGTCTCTCAAAAATATTATTTTTATTGATAATACATCGTATATAACCCAAAATTTCTCTTATAAATATTGATACTATGGAATAGAATAGTTGAGCTTATTATATATTATTATTTTAATTATTATGTACTACAGATAAGTAAACGTAAGTGGACTGTCTGATTTATGAAATATTTGCTGGCAATCCAGTTTTGCTTTAACCTTCGGTTAGTCTCAGTGACTTGTGGTTGACTTTGAAAATGAAACAGTATAAATCAATTGTACAACATATCATAGGAACAAAAGAATATTGCGGCCTAACATTTGTCGATAGGATTATTGTGGAATTGTTTTAAAACTATGAGGGAGGCTGTAGGACAGTGCAGTGACAGAGTAAGCCCGGAGTGGATGGGAGACACCGACCCGAGGCCACTCAGAGCCGGCTACATTTGGCAGGCCGTCAGTTATATTACCACTTTGGCACACTCTCCGCAAAGCTGTATTTATTGATTCTACTTGGTCGCCTACCTAGCCCTTGTTCTTAGCGCTCTCAACATGTATAGCTATTGGCACCCTCCGGCTGTTCTACAATGTTCTCCAGTCGGGCACAATTATCTTCTAAGAATCCTGGAAATACTCTTTTCTATCTGCGAACAAACATCAAAGTTACACGATTTAGGGTTAGGAGACTTACTTGATGGATATTGTTAACATAACCAACCTCCATGGGACACTGGTCCTCCAAGGATGAGCAAAATGGCCACATTCTGTCCTACGGATACATATCAAAAGAATAGCTTATCATCATTTAGATAAAATAAAGTAGAGAAAAAATCATAGTTCTATTGGGATACCTCTCATTTTGAATGAAGTGATTTGAGGAAAAATATTGACGGATAGTTCGAGTATACACCCTTTGTACATGGTCTAAAGCAGAGATCGAAGGACGTGGATATGAAAGCTGGTGGCCGGATAAGTGAGATCCGTAGGAATGGTGGGATGGAGGATTGGTTCGTGAGATGAAGGTCCTAAGGAAATGAGGAAAGATTAAAGACATTCTGCGGGCCATTCAGTGTTTTAAATTCAAATCAAAAGGAACAGTTCGTAAGACTTTTTGGGCGCATAATTTTAAAAAAAGTTAATTAAAAGTGGAGACAATTTTGAAAAGGTCTGGGGCATTGCAAACCTAAGCAACCAGATCTTAATATATTTTCTTTGCTTAGGACCGACCCAGTCAGCGACCTTTGCAACTGAAGCTTTGTTCTAGGTTGAAGGTATGAGTATTTCAGCCTAGGAGGAATCAAAAACTGCTGTTGACGTTAATATAAAAAAGAAGTTCGGACGATGTCATATAATATATTGAAGAGTCCTCTACCTACAGATCAGTGGTCGCACGAAGTTAAAGGAAAGGTCTATATGTTTTTTTTTTTTTTATTAATCTCATCATTAGCAATGACTTCTAACAATGTCAATATCCACTGATCAAAGCCAATTCCTCCAACGAAGTTCAGTGTGTTTTTATGGGATTTCTCATGCTCGATCCCTTCGTTCATGGCTGTGGTAGTCTTTGCCTATCACAACAATGGCTTCATTCATTTATAGCACTTATCGATGATTTGATGAAAACATCCATGATGATGCTAATGGTGCTCTGTTGAATAATCTGCGAGGTTAGAATAAGGTTCCTATCCTAGGTATCGCTAACCAACAGACAGTGAGTGCTTAACAGTGAGCAGTTGACATCCAAACGGTTTCTTTGACTAGTCAAACAATGAAACAAGTAAATTCTTCTTAGAAAAATGGGAGTATAGGAAGCTACAGCAGAGCTTAGCGTCAACAAGAGCAATAAAGACCCTAGGAGAAAATTCAAGAACCTGGCTTGTTTAGTAATTTTAATTAGTAATCCTTGTTGCGTTTATTTTAGATTTAAACATGAAGCTACGACAATAGACAGGGCTTTGATTATTGCCATATATTTTAAGAATACCTAAACTACTGAAACGACACCTGAAAGATAAGAAAGGGGCGATATCAAGGCTGAAAAGATTACCAGGAGTGGAGGAGGGGGGGAGATTAGAGCCTAAATTATCCGAGGGTTGTGGAGAGGTGAGCCAAAAAAGGAAGTACAAACTATCAATCTTGATATAAATCTCTTCATGGAGTTCTTTTTTGCAGAAGATAAGTTTATTCTGATCCAGCAGCTCCAGGAATGATTTACTCCTTCCTTTCCTTTCCCCCTTACTTCTCCCATTGTGGGAGGAGTTGGTAGGAGTCCCGGTGACTCCTTACCGGGAGGGCTCTGGGGTAAAAACGTCCCTTCCCTGCAACACGATCAAGGCGCTGTACAGGATTAGCGGTCCCTACCCGGCAGACACTTTTTCCCAAGGGACTGTGTGTGTGTGGAATGAAGTGTGTCTTCTTCAATGATTATTTCGCCAATTATTTGAATCTAATGGCGAATTTATGTCCAGATGCAAAAGGAAGAACATAAAATATTCTCTCGTGACCCTTAAATAATTGAAAACGTGACTGCTCAACGGATGATATAAAACACTTTGCGACCACGAGCTCGATATATCGAGTGGATGGATTTCAAAAAGTTCCTAAGTCATTAAAGAGGAAGTTAGAGTGAGTAAGTGTCCAATGTGACCTATATTCCACCGCTCTATAAATCCGATAAAGCAAAAGCGCTGTCACTATGTTAATGCAGGATTAGGATCGATCGGAAAAAGCCCCGACGTCGAGAGGAGAAAATTGTTACGGGACCAAATTGCTTCTGAGACAGCTGATGCCTGATAAAGTACGGCTTATCAGCGTCTTGTCTCCTTGTAAATATAGAGCTGTACAGGTAGCGCCACTAGTGGGGCAAATCGATGGGGTAAAAATATTTCAGGTCTCCTCTTATCTATATTAGGTTGCTTGATGGCATTTGAAGAAAACTTTTCTAAGTGATAATATCCAAAGAAAATCACATATGTACATTCGGATTTTATGTGACTTTGAGGCAAGTTTCTTGCATTGTCGGATGAAATTGAATTATTGAATCTCAAATGGCTTAAAATATCAAATATTGTAATAAGAATGATCTATACCTGATGGTTTAGATGGTTGAGTGAAGTCTTTCTGCAACTTCCCAAAAATTTTGATTTGCATTTTTGTCACAATTTTCAAGTGTGATCTGTTGCTCCAGAGAAACAAGTCCAACATCCTTAAAATTTATTATAAAACTTATACTAAAAACAGCATTATCTTCATCATAATCGTAACACGTTAGAGTAAACTGTCTGTTAATTAATTGTATGTGCTAGTTTAGTAGTTCATTTGAAATATAAAATGATAATAAAATGGAAACTCCTACTTGAATTATATCATATTGAATTGTAATAAACTGATAATACAAAAAGATGGAACAGTAAAACAAGTAATGGATTGTAAAATTACCAACCTCGGTGTTGTTCTATATCTTAATTTCGTTTCTTAGGTAATCAGGGGGTAGACAGGAAGGTTTAAGAAGTGAGGAGTTGAGTATTATATAAAAATTAGAAAATTATATCAGATGTAATTAAAGAATAAAATCTTGATTAGAGAAATTAACAATGAGAAAAGAGATGCTGAACAGCCATGTATAAGGAAGATACAAGATTATGGCCGAGAGAGCCAGGAGAAAGTCAGACAGCCGAACTCTTGCCATTCGTATGCAGGCCCAGCTTATGCTTTTGAAATGACCACCATTTGTGTGTCTGCCTGTGGCTTCGGATTGATCATGCTAACACCCGATGCTCTTAAATTATTCAGCTGACATACCGCCAGTCCGCCTTTGAGGGGAGTTTCCAGGGTATCCACTCTTCCTTCTATATTCTTGGTCTGTTGCTTTAGATTTAGACTTTTTAAAATTAGTTTATCTTGCAGCATTACAAATTTAAGGTTTTCGATGATTGTACTAATCACTCTTTCTTGATTTATTTCAAGTTTTATTGTGTTATTTTACAACAGTTAGTCGGACATGTTCGGAATTCGTACCAGCTGTCACAGCTCTATTACAGAAATGATTAATTTTTTTTATTAATTATGTTTTTATTTATTGTAAACTAAGTTTTAACATATAATGCACATTCTTGGACTCCACGTTGAGAGGGTATCAATCCTACATAATAGGAGAGGATAATAATTATCATTTTTATAACTGACTAATAACTTTGAATTATGTTTTATGGAGTTGAAAATATGTTTCATGCCCAGATTATCGAATGGGATTTAGGTTCAAAATTTCATCTTTGTAGGTAAAGCGAGGGACTCGCAATCGCTGGACAAGGACAGACAACAAACACGCAGGTGACAACATAAGGGTTCTGATTTTGAGAAAAATCGACCAGATGTATCGTCGAGTAGTCTTTGGAATATTTTTTTCTACCTTAGTATTCAGGCCACGATTAAAGCTAAAGTAACCCTGAATTAACATTCAAGTAATTAGCAAAATGGAAGGTTTTATAAATACAGTAATTTTAGGTATTCTTGATATGATCCATTTTGGAAAAAATATTCGTAATTAAACTCAATGGTTAGGAGTAATCCGTTGAAAACTATTTTCTAAATAAATTTTTACTCTCTCCTTATGCTGAAAATAAAATTAATATGTATTAATAGTAATAGTTTTTTTATTTATTCTAGTGTTATGAATAAATTATTTTTTCTGAACCAAGCCTAAAGATATAAGTAGAGTATTGATAAAATGTCAGATGAATTGATCTGCTCCAGTTTATTGACAGCCGTCAATGGTCCTTTCCAATTTGAGGCGGAGCAGAACTAAATACACTTGAGGAAGTAACTTTGTTAGAGTGTTGGCCCACACCTTGGACCAATAACAGGCTATTTGACCACAACTAACGATTGGGTTAAATTTAAATATAACTTTTGACACTACGATATAGGTACCGATTAATTGTAATTCTAGATTATAATTCATAATAAAATAAAGTCACAGTTGAGTCAATCAACATGCTTTAAATAGATATATTTAGTTTGATTTTAAAATCTCATTAGAGTATACGTATAATTATGACTGTGGCCTGAACACTCATTTTACTAGCACATAAAAACTTAACGAATCCTTCATATTTTCCATGTAGTAACAAATACCTTTGGATATAACGTTCATGATAAATATATAACTAGTATTTGATGATGAGGCGATATACAAAATGAGTGCGTGTGAGAGAGAAGTTTTCTGTTCATTATTTAAACGAAGATGAAATAAAATAAAAAAGAAACACTAGTTATAGGTTTTAAAAATAATATGATAATTTTATTTGTCATTAAAAAATTCATTACCTGATGATAAAAGCCAAAATTTATGGAGTGAGAGAAAGTATCACGGACGAGATAGGCCTCACTTGTTAAGTTCTGCTGGGTCAAGGAATAAAAAAAATTTTTTTTACATAAAGTTGGTTATTTTCTAATGATTCTGTGCCCAATATATTTAAACCAGTGTAAATACATCTGAAAAAAAAATTGTTAAAAATAATATTCGTATAATAAACATATTTATCAAAGTATAAAAATGAAATAAATTATAACATCAAAATTTGAAGAAAACAATGCAATTGTTTGTACGTTTTTGTTTGTACTCACAACATGTGTCTATGTTTATATATATATATATATGGCATACCCTTTTTTGTGATATGAAGGCTCCCGACATCCACGAAAAGTTCGAAGTCCCCACCATCACCGAAGCCATCCAAAGAAGACACATCAAGTTCTTTGACTCGATGAAACATAGGCCAAAACCCTCTGTCCCGAGACATAACACCCCCACCGCTACCGGCAAGATGGCAACTCTCAAGATCTGGTAAAGCAGACCAAATGGTGGACATCACGGTGCTTGGCCCACCAACAACAAGCCTCTGACGGGCACCCAACACTGCTATCTAACTAAATAAGACTTTACTGCATAGAGAGACTCTAGGCCCAACCACCAGTGGACTCTCACCAATGTACCGCAACAACCAACCTCTACCGTGGCTTCCCACACTCCTTAATTACCTCACAAGTACAATGATCCGCTCAACCCAAATGTCCCTTTATTTTTCCCTCATCCTTAATCTTATAATTAGAGAGCTAAGAAAAAAAAAATATATATATATACAGTCACAGACCTGACTTTATACATAAATTATAAGATATATACATAAAAATCCTACACTGAACCTTCAAATAGGTCCTCCTTGTAAAAGGATTTGTTCACCCCAAATAATTTTTTCTTTATTTTTCCCTTATCCTACATTTTCAAAGTTTAAGAGCTGAGAAAAAGACAAAACAAAATGTAATAAAATCTTTTTCAGTTATAGATACATATGCATAATCTAAAACAACAAGTTTGAGGTATAGTAATTAAAATAAGGGGTAAACTATAGTTCAGCATTCTCACAATGGTTAGCACTTTTATAATAAATAAATTAAAATAAGTAAAAAAAAAAATTACATAAAAAATCAAAGGATACCAACATTACTAGAGGGAAAAAATGTTCTTTTATATCAAAAAAATAATTAATCAATCTTTGGAAAATGAAAAAAAAAAAATGGTCATGACATTGAACTTTTGTTTTTTACTTTTCTCTGAATGAGGAAAAGTGAAGGAAGATTAATTGAGCTTTTATGCAGAGGATGAATGAAAGAAATTCATTAGCCGATGAAGACGTCGGAGAGAGTCTGTGCTCATTGCCATTCCACAACTTGCACTTGAATATCGGCCAGCCCTTATTGGAAAATTTACATTCACTTAGTAGCTTCTTTATAAACCTGCTTTCATTTCTCTAGTCCTCTATACAGCCTTGTCGGTATCCAATCTGGAATCCTCTATAACCCTCCTCGAGTTTAATTAATTTTTTTTGTGAGCTTTTAGACTTCGTTATTAGTAATAGTGGCTTGGTTAAAATTGCTAAGAGCTAATAATTGAATAGAACATTTTTCAAAACCGCAGCAGTTTTTTTTTTTTTACGTACTGAACAGTATTTGTGCCAAAGCAAAGCTGAATATTATCAGTACTGTTGGGGGAGAGAATGAATTTTCGAATCGACATTTACCGCCCATACGTTTCTGCTTAAAATATTTTAATTACGGCAGCTTCAATATGATGAACTCATTCAGGAAAAGTAAAAAACAAAAGTTCAATGACCATTTTTTTTTTTCATTTTCCAAAGATTGATTAATTACTTGTTTGATATGAAAGAACGTTTTTTCCTCTAGTAATGTTGATATTCTTTGATTTTTTATTACTTATTTCAATTTATTTATTAGAAAAGTGAGAATTGTGAGAATGTTGAAACTATAGTTTACCCCTTATTTTAATTAATATACCTCAAATCTGTTGTTTTAGATTATGCATATGTATCTATAACTAAAAAAGGTTTTATTATATACTCGTCGTGTCAAACACACTTCCCTATCAGAGAAGCCAAAAATTCTAATTTATTAAAACAAACACTCTCAGATGAGCATCATTTAGAATATAATTTTGTGCTGGCTAATCATGAATGGTGCTCAATAGAATAAAAAAAAGTTATATTTATTGCTATTTATTCTTTAGATATTATAATAAGGGGAAGAGTAGAGATTATAAACTCAGTCGCATCGCTCAACACTACGATTGACATCACTTGTCCGGTCTGAATAATATTGGAAATATTTCTATCTTTACGATCAACGATTGCTTGGTCTATAATTTAGCTGAATACTATCGCGTGTGAAAGTGCCACTCTTTTATCTCTGGGATAATTGATGTAAATTGATGTTTTTACGACTTGGTATCTTTTTTATTCAAAACTTTACTTTGCCGGTCAAGGATTATTATAAGTGAGGTAAGGGCATTAAAAATTATGCTTATACTGTCCAGGGAGGAGTTCTCAGAGCATGTGATGCACCGAATCGCACAGAAGGTTTCCAGGCACAGTGTACCAGTAGAAGGTTAAGGAAATGCAACGGTGTTGATTCCAGATGTCATTTCACAGCCTATATACAATAGGGGCTTAGCTGAAGGAGTACTCCTGAAGGGAATAGAGCCATCTCCAGTCCCCTTTGTTTTATTAGACAACAAATGTAATTCAGAAGGGTGCTCTAGGAGGCTGTGGGCGGCCGTTATCGGAGAGATTAGAGGGCGAGGGAAGGTCATTTGTCAAAGCGAAGAGGCTGATGGCAACAGATGCCTGCTTAGGAAGACCATTGACTTGCATTGCCCACCCATTAGCATATGGGATTACAGGGGCTCGCCTCTCTCTCCAGGGAATATTAATGCCACAGGCTGCGATCCGGTATCGACTCTTTGCTTTGGAAGCCTCTTCAAGGCTAGTGGGAGCTTAACTACTTCACATCCAGAGAGCTTTGTTTCAAAGTTTTATGTTTAGTTATTAGTATTTATTAATTTTTAATCTAAAGATAAGCATTGAAGATGGCAAGGTATGTTGAATGGTTTTATTTCTTCATTCTTTAATATATTAAATATTTGTATAATATTAAGATACATATTTAATATATATGTAAGGCAACTATTGAAGGTGGGTGAATAAACTGAAATCAGTTTCTCTGTAAACAAATCAAGCAACTTTATTCACTATATTTTATATTATCACAATTATTGATATTATTTACACAATCTTACCTGTAAACAAAGAAACGGCAATTACAGTTTATAACTATCACTTCTATATTCACACTCTAATTACAACTTTTGTTTCTTAATGTAACCTTTCTCTATCCTCTCACTTTTTAAAATCTTACTGATAGCTCCATCTAGTGGTGGTCAGTAGAAGCAGCGTGGCAAATTCAAATTAAAAAAAGTATACTTTCTTTACATCTCCCTTCCCTAAGGTGAAAATTCTTGCTAACTTATCAACTTGTTTTATCAAATATTTTCTTGTTATATTCATGAGACTTTTTTGTTCTTTCTAAGGCCAATTTACTGTCATTTATCCAGTTTTCTTTATTGTCTGTTTTCTATATTGTATCTGTGCCATCTGATAAATACTTGGGTGGAAAACCAGTTACTTTATGTTCTGTTTCATTATATTTATCCACACATTCTTTAGCAACTGTTGTCCAGGCTCTTTTCTTCCCTTTTTCGTTCATTTTACATCTGATTTTATTGAGTAGAGTTTGATATGGTCTCTCATTTAAACCGTTAGAAAAGGGTGCATTAACTGGTTTTGTTGCCGGCCTTAGTTGTGACATTTGCCCATATTTTTCTTGCCCTCTGGATTTGTTTTTAACACAGTTTTTATATACTTTTTTTTATATTTGCAGTTACCTTTTTTGCTGTACAATAAGGGCATATGTACATAAGTTTTTGGAAAAAGTGTATTATACAGTACTGCCTCTATACTACCTGAATAAGTGTTCAATAATATAGTGGCCCAAGTGCCTTTTTTAGTCACTATTTGTTTTTGTTTTAGCTCAAACCTTTTCTTTTGAGCATACACTTTCGCTCCTCTTGAGGAATGCAGCCGGGTCTCCTAAATAACTTATACGGGGGGGGGGATACAATAAGGATAAGGGATAAAATCTCATGTGATCAGAAGATTATTCGGTATTCACGACCTTTATTTTTTTTATCCATAAAATTTACTGGTCAATAGTCTGGAGTTGGATTTTTGAAATTCACTCCCGTCATCTGCCTTTGTGAGGGCGAAAGTTTGAAAATTTTAGAGAATCAAGATCTAAACCTGACTTGTCTGGTTTACCGTGAGGTACACTTTCTCCGTATTTTTAGCTTCCTTCTTTAGTACGGACCCTCACTACAAAAAAATAGCCACTATACAATTCCCCACAATTCAAGAATTTGCCCATTATCAAACTGAATCATATTTCACAAAAGATTCTGAAAATCCACTAATATGAGAGATCATTAAAAACAACCAAAATTTTCTCAAATTATTAAAAAAGAACTAAACATCTGTTGCCAAATTTGTAATTAAAATTCTTGATTGCGATTACTTTTAAAGGGTATTCATTTGTAAATATTTGTATTATATTGTAAATAGCCTTATAAATAAGGGCGCTCACATTTTTATTGATTTTTATGAACATTGTTTATTTAGATTGTAATTAAGGTTTTTGTTGGTTTTTTTCTTGGGAAGGTTTTTATTTTTTTCTTAATATTTAAAAATTTGTTAATATATAGTAAGTTATAGCCAATAAAAAACATGGGAAGGCACCGTGACATTTGATAATAGTTTAGTAACATTATGACTTGTAAATTGAATTATGAATAATGCTTTCTTCTTTTTCTATATCTCCTTACTATGTGGTATTTTCTTTAATTTTTTCCATGATAAGACAGTTCAAATTTAGTGTCTCAAATTCAAGTTCTCATTGTTCTTAAAATATTGCTGTTAGGTGTTCATTTTAACCTTTGACAAAAACTGGTTGTTTTGTGTCATTTGATAATGTTAGTCATATAATACGAGTATTATATGATGCCATTTAAAAAAAAAATTGAATAAAAATATATTTGTACTAGCTGCCGTATAAAACAAGTGTTTGGCATTTACTTTTTTATTGCTAAAGATGACTGAATTTTGGTGAAACATTTATCAATTAAAAAAATTAATTGCTGGTGGCCATGGCTCTTATTTGATTTTTTTTTTTTGGCAAATAGAAAAACAACTTGAAGCACTCATATAGTTTAGTAATAAAACTGTAGAATGAAACCCATTATAGTGCTAAATTATTTTTTAAAAGCTCACTAATCCGTTGAAAGTGTACATATTTCTTAATTAAACCGCCTCTAGCCATAAATAACTAAATGCAAAACATAGGGGATGTTCTTGGTACTAGAACAGTTAATCTTTCTCAGAATCAGATTCCGCCCTGTTGAGGATAATAAAATCACAATTTTAATATTTCATTCGTTTCCCGTTATTTATCACATAGCCTAGTTAGTGATCTTTCGGCCGTATGTGGAGAAGAGAATCAGCTATTGCAAAAAAAAAAATGTGACTCTTGAAAAATAAGCAGTGTTATCGCCAATATTATACAAAATTGTGAGTCGAGGCCTTGAAAATGAATGGTTCAGGCTGAGCAGTGCTTATAAGACCTCAAGGATATTTCTGATTACTAATCTTAGCTAATTGCGTTTATTTTCAAGAAGAATTGAGTCGTTCAGAACAAATTGCAACCAATTCATGAAAATTTCTCAAGTTGAACCTTCTCCAATAAAGTTCAATGTTGAAGTTGAAATAATCCAATAAATCTCAGGTCCTATTCGGAACAAATCGTAACTGATCCCAGAATATATCTAGCTATTTATGATCAATGATAGTAATAGACGAGGGAAATACTTCGGTTTTAATCTGCAACATGAAGGGGGATGCTGGCATCAGTCCTGATGAAGAAAACTCCTTACAACTCTCCAATGGCCATTCGCTTCCGGCCGATCGTCTCCCCCAACTTCTGTGCTCAGTGTTGACTGGTAGTTTTTGATAGAATCGAAATGACAAACATTAGCAACTTCCGCTGATTAAATGGCTGGAATAGCCTCTGAACATTCAAACTTTGTAAACCACTTATCTAGAATCGCTTAGATCAAAATTTGATCTCTAGTAATGATTTATATTAAAGTTTTTTATCAAGCAGATGAGCTTGTTTGGACAGTGATGTATGTTTTTTTTTTTTTCCATAGCCCCTTTAAATTTCCAGATAATTATATATAATTATAGATCCTCAGGTGAATCTATTTACAATTTATTTTGTATTTCCTGTAGCATCACTACATTATATACAGGTTTTGTTATTTTATAGAAATTATATAATGAATAAACAAGTATAATGATATACATTATACGTGACTGGACTAAACTGACTAATAAAGGTGATGGGGCTCACCTGATGTATGTTTAATGCGGATAATATTTTTTATTTTTATAGTATCTTATTAATTACGAGAATATCATGTCTCATTTGAGACTAGAGTAGGCATTGTGGAGTCTATTAGCGTCCTTGAGGACAGCCTTCAATGTCAACAAATGCAACAAACGACCTGGGGAACCTCTAATGTCAACAAAACGGTACTACAAGGCACATATCAAGTGGCATTAAATGAAAAAAAAAGATGTATAGAAAAAACCCAAATGAATGAGTGTCAGTAAACAGACGGTTACTAACCACTAAACCACTTGAAAACCGTGAAGATTGCATCCCTCGTTTATAATATAGTATGCGTGAGTAGCTTTTGTACCGTTTGGCACACAGAATGATGGTTCCTGTCACCTGTTAGCTATTTCGCATATTCAGATATCTTCAGTATAATTTCAGAGTATTATTATATCTCTAGGTTACACCAGGAAGAACTCAGAAGCTTAAATACGGAGACAATATAATTCCAAACAACAGTCCTCAGAATTGGCAAACATTCTTACAACACTGGGATAGTAAAAGTTACCTGAGAGTAAGTGTGAGGAGGTAATAATTATATCTTCTAATATATTAGTGCTCACTACCGACTTTGGATTCGATGACCCAGATATTAGCGAATGAAAACAAGCAGATCGGTTAAGCGAGACGCCATGGATGGTTTAAAACAGTACCTCCCGATCCACTTATGAGGCCTAAAAGAAATTAATGAATTACAAATATAAAAACAAACCTTTATCTTAAGCCAGTTGGCGCAGTTTACAAGGAACATCAACAGGAATGGTCATGTTGGTAGAACAGGATTTTCAAGTCACTAGAGGTCGGAGACCGTGGGAGAAGCCAAAAAAATGATGTGATTAGCATTCTCAAACCAAGGAATGGATTGTCTCAGAAGTGAGCTTCAGATCTACAGCTTTGGTTCAGGCTTGGCTCTAATAGTTCGTTAGGCGACATAAGAGGATATGACATAGATATCTATGTAAGAATGAGAATGTCTCATCAGTTAATCCTGAATACCTAGCTATCCTTAAAATATACGTTTTTTAAAATGCAAGCTCATATATACTAGTAAAATACTACTACTGACTATACTACAACTAGAGTGAGTGGGTGATTGACTAGGCGGAAGGTTCTGAAAGGCAGATATGAATTAAGAGTTGGTTTAATTGGCAGTCTTCAAGTTAATGGGTCTACTGTACTCTAGATGGCTTAAGGTTATCTATGATTAGCCAAGGAAATTATTAGTTTAAAGGTTGTGCGTTAACTAAAAAGTAGAGGAAAAATCATTTTCGTAGATCAATCCTCCAGATCTATAATGTTGGAAATCCAGTTAATGTGTATGAAATGGAAAAATAATTGACTCAATAACTTCATAAAGTTATTATTGTTAGTTTGTATCAATTTCCAAGGCTAAATTTATGGAAATATAAACCTGACCAGTAAAATGGAACTCGGTACGAAATGATGGAGACATTTGTATGATGTATAGTCCTGGATAGGAATATGATCTGGAGTATCAGCCACAGTTGATCAGATACAGAATACAGCGGTCATCCAAACGAGGTCATTTGTGTGTCCTGTTGTCTTTCTGAATCTCAGTCTCATACGTGATCATTTGTAATATTGTTTTTTCTCATCGAGGTCTTAGGGTATGTTCTGACAAATTGTTCCAGCTCTAGTGTCACTGAAGACTAATTTCCAAGTCCTTTAAGATGCTACGGTGAATTGTTACTGTCAAACTTATCAATCACGGACACAATGGTACACTGCGTGTTCTGTGACAATAAACTACGTCATACCTGATTTTCAATGACTTTTTTTTGTCAGTATTCATTATTTTCAATATATGAAACAAAACTTCATTTCTGACAGTTCCAAACTATCTAAGGAATGAAGGAGTGCTTCCTTTCAACGGAAATTAGTGCGTAATTATTATTAATAAACTTACTATAATAATAATTGAGTAAAACAAATCGGTGTCGTAAGTGAATTAAATAACACTTAGCTAGATAAAAGATAACTCTATATAAATTGTGGAGATTCATTTTGAAATTTTAAATGTTCGAGTTGAGTAAGTAGAGCAGTTTGCCCTTTGCTAATAAGTGAATATTTAAATTTCCATCGCAAATGATGGTTTACCACTGCTCATGTTTTCGCCTAAATTGATTTATTGTCAAAACATTTATAAAGTATTGTCACACTGCTAGAAGACTGTTTGAGTGTGATATAAATTGTATGGAGACGAATTTGTTGTGTTCACGTAAGGAAATGATTCAATATCTCGATATAAATTGTTTTTCAGGCGTTATCAAGGTCCCAGAAGTGACAAAGTAACAAATCAAATGGCCGTTATCATTCCTCACTTCTAAGGGAAAACAATTTGTTTTCTTTACAAATGTTTCCACCGCATGTTTAAAAAATAGAAGAGAAATCTTATTTTAGCGGTGTGGAGTGCGTACATTATGATAGAAAACATATTCTGTTTCTCTGCAGCTTTACCGATATATACTTGAGCAATTTGGACGGACTAGGCCATCTCCTTAAGCTAACGGCGACTACAGTACTGGGCTTGGTCTCATGCCAAATACCATATAACTATGGCAATAATAGATGGTAATCCCATTTTCCATGGACGGTACAATTCAGTAGCCGAAGATCATTCATTATAGCTGCAATGACCTGAGAATGATAGATGTGGGTTCTCGACATCACTTGCTATAAAGAAAATAAAAATAATTAAGGGGCTAGTTAACCCTTGTCAATTTACACCGAAAAAAATAGTTCAAGTTCATATGGTGTAGTTCAGGGGTGGCACATGGCCAACTTGCCCAGGGTTTTTTCAAAGTTTATCTAATCAACACAAAACCACCACGTGCGATTCCCACGTTTGATTCGGTAAACGTAAATGAAAATTGGCAAGTGACAAGTGAGAGGTGAGGATGGTTTTATAAAAAAAAAGGAATCCTGCGGAACTCTAATGCCAACAAAACTGCGCTACAAGGCAAATATTAAGTGGCATAAAATGAAAAAAATTTACAAGATGTATAGAAAACCCCCAAATGAATGAGTGTCAGTAAACAGACGCTTACTAATCAATGAGTGTCAGTAAACAGACGCTTACTAATCAATGAGTGTCAGTAAACAGACGATTACTAATCAATGAGTGTCAGTAAACAGACGCTTACTAATCAATGAGTGTCAGTAAACAGACGCTTACTAATCAATGAGTGTCAGTAAACAGACGCTTACTAATCAATGAGTGTCAGTAAACAGACGATTACTAATCAATGAGTGTCAGTAAACAGACGCTTACTAATCAATGAGTGTCAGTAAACAGACGCTTACTAATCAATGAGTGTCAGTAAACAGACGCTTACTAATCAATGAGTGTCAGTAAACAGACGATTACTAATCAACGAGTGTCAGTAAACAGACGCTTACTAATCAATGAGTGTCAGTAAACAGACGATTACTAATCAATGAGTGTCAGTAAACAGACGATTACTAATCAATGAGTGTCAGTAAACAGACGCTTACTAATCAATGAGTGTCAGTAAACAGACGATTACTAATCAACGAGTGTCAGTAAACAGACGCTTACTAATCAATGAGTGTCAGTAACCAGACGATTACTAATCAATGAGTGTCAGTAAACAGACGATTACTAATCAATGAGTGTCAGTAAACAGACGCTTACTAATCAATGAGTGTCAGTAAACAGACGCTTACTAATCAATGAGTGTCAGTAAACAGACGCTTACTAATCAATGAGTGTCAGTAAACAGACGCTTACTAATCAATGAGTGTCAGTAAACAGACGCTTACTAATCAATGAGTGTCAGTAAACAGACGCTTACTAATCACTAAACCGCTTGAAACCCGTGAAGATCGGAACCCTCGTTTAACGCTTAGTTATTTGTATTTTTTTTCTTAAATTTGTTTTGACATTTGATATCACTTGATAATGATTGTTAGTATAGTTGTAAACTTTTCCTTTTCTTGATAATTTGGTGCATATGATCCGGCTGGCAAAAGACAAAGGAACTACGATATTTTCTGAAAATCAGCAGGACATTTATTCCCTGACATTCATTTATTAATAAATTTGTTTAGGTTTTCTCAGTTCTTTTCTTTCTCTACTATAGCATATATCCATTTACAAGTAATATAGGTTTTGATTATATTTATAGTTCCTAATAGGAGTAGAATTTAGTGTTAGGTAGCGTGAAAGACATTCATTCCTTAGGCACCTTTAAGAACTCTTCATAGTGTTTGTTGCCTTTTTACTAGCGAAATGAGCAGGTGGAAGTACGAAAAGGACATTAAAACGAGAATGCTCGGCAGTAATTGGGAAGAACGGTTTCTGTTTACGACTGCACACGTATCAAAACCAGTCTGTTACATCTGTAATGAAAATATTTTGATGCCTAAAAAAAGTTTTGGAGGGATGACATTCTCATATTGATTCCTAGTAACCGATTGGTTCAGTCTTGAGATCGGATTTCATTGAAAAAATAACCTCATATCTTTGAATTTGAGCAAGTTATCGAGCCCAGCTTAAAAATATTTGCTAAAACGTAGAAACGATCCAAAAATTTCCTAACTAGTGTGCGAAGTAGCTCTGACTCGGATGCAGTGATGCTGTAATGTCTAAGCTTTTGACTTGCAAATATTTTCCTTTGTTTGCTTACGTTCGTATGGTCAACGTGAAACTTGAAACAACTGAATAACCAGTAATCGTCAAAACAGGGACTCGTGCCCTCAGTCGCAAGAAATTCCGTGAAGTGCTAAAAAACTACATTGAGGAGCTTGGAGGTTCTGGAATCCACGCAGTAATTTCTTAACTTATCTAAAAGAAAATGAAGAGCTTTGGGGCCTCGCTTTTTGTAAGTTACATGACTAAACTTGCTAATAGCTCGATTGTAAGGTAAATCCTATTCTAATACTGGTGTCTCAAGTTTTTCTTAAAACCGAATGCAAGAACCCTGCGTGGTCATACCATATAAATTTGAAGTTTCATCTCTACTTCAATCCTTTAAAATCAGATTTGCTAACTTTGAGGAAGAATGCTTTTTTTGATATTTGTATCAACCCTTTTGCAATAGCTGACAGGAAACTGGATCAGTACTTTCCCTTCAGCAGAACCCCCAGAATTTCTTGTCCACGAGTAAAAAAAGTCGGGCAACCACTGGACTATTGTTTAGTGGAACTGCTTCTTGACATAATAAATAGGTAAAAAGAAAAAATATATATAGCTATGCATATGTAATACGTTTTGTTGGTACTAAACCATGACCATATTCTGGAAACTCTTTAATGAAAACATGTTTAAAACGTTCAAAAACCGACGAGAAATATGTCGTATGGTGAGTAAAATATTTTAAATAACTCAAAGAAACAACAAACAGACAGAATAGCTGAGACTAAGGGAACAGGGATGACTAAAATTACAGGGCTTGCCCTAAGAGACTTCCAACAGTGGAGGTCCCTAAAGGGCATAGCTTGGATACTGCACGAATACCAGCCAACAAAGGGCCTCCCCTCTCTTAATGCCAACTTATCACTAAATGTTACCCAGAGGCTGCTCTTTCAGTACTATTGATACACTTTCTAACTTATATCCAATACTATCATTCTTTAGAAATCCAATAGGATATTAATGACAATTATTAATAAAAAAAAAAGTCACTGAACAGTAACCAGAAAGCAATTGGGTGAATGAATTTGTTGGGGTATCGGTTAATATTAATTTTTAACCAATTTAGTCATATTATCTCGGTATAATTCTCATCCCCAACTTGTATATCTTTAACATAAATCCATAATGTTGTTAATTACTTTCACTTATATACCACCTCATCAGTTTGTCACGGACTGTAATTTTTTTCGGATGCCCATTTTTAGATGTTAAATATAATCACTTTATATTAATAAACTTATCGCGTCAATAACTGACAATAAATTGTACCTGTCTTTTGCTATATTCACGTTGTTACAAACACTTGTTTTACTTTGGTTTATTTTCATTCCTATCAGCTGTTTAATATTTATGACCTTTCATAAGCTATTCATAGTATAGTTATATTACCTTTATTTTTCCCTAACGAATTCGTAATCAATTGTACATCAATTAACTCTGAGAGTAATTATTAAAAAATATAATTTCTAAGCAGTCGCGCAGTGGGTCAAAGTCCCGATTTAGGTGGACAAAAACATTTTATTTTACAATTTCATTGTTATGGTTATGATGTATACTATTTTTTTTATATAATGATAAAATTAAATTGCAGTAGGATATATACACGAAATAAAGAAAAATGTGAGTAATTATGCATTTAATTTATATATTTAGGATGAACTTTACAATTTTACATCAAAATATTTGTTTCAAGTTTTTTGTTTGTCAACCTTTTTCGAACTATGATATATCGCCAGTGCCTTATGAGTTTGATGTCTAATTAAATTTTTAAATGTGAACTCCCACTATAGTTTAATTTATTAATTATCATTTTAAAAATAACGAAACTGATTTTTTTTACATACTCCGGACATGGGAGAGCCAGATATGGGAGTTTATTGCGAATGAATGGGAATGGTCGCTGCTACCTACCACTTTGTGTCCTATGTTTACCTGGACGCCTACAATAAATTGTTAAAATGGTAATCTCAAGGAAATAAGAAATGTATTACAGAATGGGAAATCAATTTAAATCGTCTGTTTGTGAGTTTATACAATCCATTCCATTATAATTTCCTTGGCATTGGATTTTATCAGACAGTTCCCTTCAAAATATGTTTCCTGAAGATGCAGAATGTCGAAGTGCACTATTTTTCCATCCCAGGCGGCAGTATCGGAAAATAGCCGTCGGGCTGGCGTGTTCCCGGCAAAGGACATAAATCCCGGACTCCCCGCTCCTTCGTGACTTGCCGGGACGTCACCTCCCCGTGGAAACTATTCTTCAAGATAATTTCCGATGGTCGATTAGTTTGGTCAGAATCTTGAGTCTACTCCATCTGCATCGGTGACGCCAGAGGGGGGGGTGGTCGTTATAAAACTCAAATTAATAGTTTAATGCGACCGCGCCCCCAAGCGGAGGAGGATGGGGCCGAAACCTCAGGGACAAACTTCGCCAATAACAAGTTCCGCTCAGGATTTGTCAGGCCGTTATAAAAGTTGCCACAGTGATTTGTCAAGGGGATCATGGAGGCTGAGGATCAGCGAAAAACTTTTAATTGACTAAGAAATAATAACCGCGGGCTAACGGAGCAGAAAACTAGCGCGGCTTTTGAAAAATGACGCATGTCCGGTGAAAGAAAACAATTAGTAATTCCAGCCGGCTTGAGGAGGTGGAAGACAAGACGGAAGAGAAAAAAAAAACACTAACATTAAAATTTAAAAGCACTTGCGAATTCTCAGTGGATTTTTTAAATACTAGGTGACCTCAGTCGTTAAATAAGCTAGCTGTCAATCTATGATCTTCCGTACAAGAAATAATCTTATATATTTCTGACCTAGCCGTATAACTAGATACCACGTCATTAAATGGGTTGTAAAATCTAGGCTGAAGATGTACCTATAATACGATATATGAAGAATTGCCTTTATCTACCATTTAAGTTCGTGAAAGTAATACTGACGATTTTAAATATTCCAAAGTAATTCCGAAAAAAACACCAAGAAGATTGGGAGTTATTCAAATACATAAAAAAAGGTTCAAAAATGAACTGCAAAAGTCGGGTGAGATGTGCTAATTGTGGTGTCTGACTCGGTAACGATTCATGAAATGTAAGAACAGAAATTATGATGTTTTTGTAAAGCCTTAAAGTGTGCGATGCGTTAAACAATGTTCGAGTTGCCCACATGATTCCTCAAACATTGAAGCCCATATCCCAAAAATGAATTCAAAGATCTTCCAGAAAACCTTTTTGAAGGAAAAAAATAATAACGTGTTTAATACCGTGCCAGTAAATTTAAATAGGTTTTTTTTTTAAATCCTTGCTCAAAGAATCTGGCCTAACAAGGAAATAGATAATTCCGATAAATTATCTCACTAATGTTATATTTACATAATATAAAAAATAATAACGTGTTTTAAACCGTGCCAGTCAATTTAAATAGATTTTTTTTTTAAATCCTTGCTTAAAGAATCTGGCCTAACAAGGAAATAGATAATTGCGATAAATTATCTCATTCATGTTATATCTACGACATTTCAATCAATCTCTCATTTATATGTTATTAACAATGTACATTGATGCAATATACAGATTTATACTTGCCTATGCTCCCCTCCAAATATACCTGCAGAACTTTCCCGGTCAGCGTTATTAAATATACTTCCCAAGACTCCGCTTCCTCTTTCGCATAGCGAGGGAAGTGACAACCATGTGGACTTGGGAGGTCTCTGGGCTGTTTGTATATACTGCATGAATGAGCATTGGGCAATAAGTAACTGTAAATATGGTATGAATGAGACCATTTATCACAATTTCTTATTGCCTAATGAGGCAGATTGTAATTTTATCATAATAAAATTGTTTTCTATCATAAACAAATATCACGGGACCACGTTTGTTGTAACATGCAAGGAGGATTGTTTGAAACTAAGCCTGGTAAAATAATTAGTTGATTGGATAAATTTTGAGAAAATGACATGTTAGAGAGAAATAATTTGTTTTTCTAATTTATTAAAATGCAATTTTCCATGACATTCTAAAACCGAAAATACCAAGTAAGTTTTTCCACAGGTATTTTAAAATACTATTTAAGACTTCCTTAAGTACTTTTCAATATTTTTTTTTACATTACATTTATTAAACTTTAGTTTGTAAAAATGAGAAGCACTAATTGTTTGATACCCGGCTCGGACAAGGATTTTTTCTTCAGCGGACAGGTCTTACAGGACGGTGGTTGACTCGGCCTCATGAGAGTAAATGATTAGCTGCTCACACTGCCTCTTGAATGGTTGTGACTTATTATTTTATTTTAAAAATGGACGCGCTGGTATACTTTGTTCTGTGTTTCAAGTTAACAGTATTGGCCATGTATCTCTATTTTTTCAATATAAATACTACATAAAATATTAGCGTTGGAGAATAAAACTAGACAAGAAGAAGGAGTAGGTAAGAAAGGCTGTGGGATGTGAGCGGGCAAGCATGAGCAACAGGTTGAAGCAGGAGGGAACAAATATTCAGATGAGGCTGACCGAAGAGGCTTGAGCAGATTGATTGTACGGCATTGACACACTTCCTCAGCACCACTATTTCGGGGCGACCATTTGTTTCCCCAGCTGATGGAACGTCTGTTTGAGTTGTACATTTCTAGGTCAGTGTAGCCTTTGCTGTTTGCACAACCGCGCTCAGAGGTTTCCCTTATTCCCCGCTAAGGTGTTTCCTTTGGAGATGGCGGCCCTAAGAGGGTCTTCTCTTGCTGTCGTATCTTAGAATATTTTAGTGGTAGCGTATGCAAACATGATTATATCTAATGGAAATGCAAAAGTATTCCTTGGCTATATTGAACAAATGTCTCTGATGACCAATCAGGGACATCCCATCGTAACCGGAGTCAACTGAAAAACTTTTGTTGAATATTTCAAACCCATGTATAATAAACTGTTCAGAATGTTCAACCCATCAAGAATCCGTGGTAGGATTTTTGGAATTCCCTTCTGTTTTGTAGCTAAGCACGACAACTGCTTTTTTTTTGTGGTTTTAAAAATTAATGTAATATTTTTGATCAAGCATAAAACCCGAACAGTGTAAATTTCAAATTTATGACGAAGTGTCAAAAGACACTTTGATTCCGAACTTCTCCCTCAACTGATGACTTAGTTTTTTAAAAAAATGCGCAAGTAAACCAAAGCGAAAATCTATGAATTTTCATGGCTGTGGGTTTCGCTTACTTGGCTTTCTTTGACTTGACTTGACCTTCTTACCAATTAGTGTTTTATTATTTTCTATAATCGTTTGTTCACTCCATTATTTCTTCCATATTGTATTTCGCAATCATTGAATGAAGGAACTCAATAAACTAGCCCCTTAAATGTTTCTTTTTATTTTCCTACAGATGTTTCTGGTGTCAATTAAGCTGGAAAGCTTTACTCATTTAGTGAATACTCATCATGAAATACGCAGTTAATAAATAAATAAATGAAATCACATGTAAGAATAAGATAAGTAGATGATGGATAGAATCATATACTAAATATGATTTTGATTGAAGAAAGTTATGAGGGTATTAAACACTGTGAAAAACTATAAAGCAATCATACAAGATATACAAATAGAGATAAAATTATGAGGCCAATGTAGACTCAAAGTTCACCACCGAATAAATAATTATATTATATTAAAATATGAGCCGACTTGTGGTAATTATGAGCAATGTTTGGTATGGAGTGCCTGGAGTAGATACATACAGCCCAGACTTCGTAAGGGGAAGGCCAAAGAGCATACTGGAGTGTAGCCGCACCACTTGTGGCCCGGAAGGAAGAAGCGATGGGACGGGACTTCCTCTGACAGAAGGAGAAGTCAAAAGGGACCGGACGATAAAGCACCAAGAGACAATATGGGGTGTAAACTGACCTTGTAGCCCTTTATAGCACCCTTAATAAAATACACGAATTGTCTATCTCGAGGCTTCTCTTTCAAGTCAGGCATCAACGGTCGCTTGGTTCTTACCACCATAAGAAATTATGATAATTACACTAATATTTCAAACAAGATTTATAAAGCTTATAACTTCATAATTTTAGTCTAGTAAACAAATAAAAATCACAATGGAAAATGAATTTGAATGCCACTATCCGTATCATAACATCAAAAACAAATTACAGACTAATTTTATTTGGAGGTGTTTTTAAGCTTCCCTCGGTTCTCATTATATTTTGTTTTCTTATAGCTTCTTCTCCCTGATCAGTAACTTATTTTTTATTTTAAAGAAATAAAACATTTTTTATTGTCAGACAAAATGTTTAAATTTTCTGTCGACAGTTTTTTTAAACAATTCTCTAAACTCGATTTAATAAATTGATTTATGACAAGGTGTTGATTATTTCTTGCTCACTGTGCGAAATCTTTAGTAAAAGGCGAAAGATTTATTCGCTTTGAAGGGAGACCAGAGTTTAGGAAAAAAAAAAAAAAGAAAAAAAAAAAAAAGAAAAAAAAAAAAAACACTGTGCGAAATAATAATATAAAGATAAAAAATATTAAATATCCGTGGCGTAGATTCAAAGGGGTCTGGTTTACTAGCTATGGCAATAGTGTGAGTAATGAATAAAGTATTGTAATCAAAGGCTAATCAGTGTATTTATAGGGGTCTAATGGGGTTCTACAATTGAGGGAAGTCTATTAGAAAGCGATACTAATGAAATAACTCAGCTTTAAGTATTGGTATTAGAAATTTAATTTTTGTCCCCTTCAGTATATTTGAGCTGTTCTTAGCAGGTGCCCTGGTGAATATCAAAAACATTTTTCCATAGTTTCTTTCTGACTCCTTCTCTCGGAGTCTGTTTTGTTTACTAGGACAAACTTTTACTAGACACACCTAGTACATACTTGTGTGGATGGGAATCGCCTTGTACTCGAATTACCTCTGCAAACCTCTGCTTTCAGGTTACAAAATGTTTTATAAGAAATTAAAACGTAAAAATGAAGGAACGATCCCATCAGATTTAGCTCAGCTACAGCGGGGAGAAGGCTCATAGCCAACCAGAAGGCGGGACGTGGATGAGAAGCCAGGAGAGAAGCCTCTACCTTAGGGACAGGTGTCCTCTTCTCACAGCGACCGTCCCTCAAGTTAAGCGGCTTTAATTTCCCCAGCTCTGCAGATTTCTACCGGCTTTTCTACCCTTTATGTTGGAAATCTTTATTTAAACTTAACTCCCCCGTTCACAGTTCAATGCATATCACTCATATTTTAAACTGAGAAATATTTATATATTATTTAAACTTATTGTGGGGGTTTTCATATACAGTGGTTTGCATAACTTTGTAAATAAAATCTCAAGAAAGACATTTTATTTATGTGAATAGACGTTTTTATATCGATCCGAAAGTAGGAAGTGGCCCGTAGCAGGATAGTATATTTTGTGTCAACCTCTTAATTACAAATAATTAGAAGCTCCCCTCTTCTCGGCCCAGAAAATATCTACTTATGTATCCATATTCTAATAATAAAGCTTAGGACGTCACTGAGAGTAGGAGTAGCTAGCGGGGTAAAAAGCCGCAGGTGGGGACCCCCCCCCCAACACGGCTGGTCTGCCTATATAACCGGGCAGTCTTGGGGCAGACGCGAGAACATACAGAACCGGCACATGGAACACTGCTCTTTCTCTCTGCACTGGCGCTTGCTGCTCTACTCAAACCATGGCCTTTTAATCTAACTACCTCTGCATATCCCTCTCCAAGCCTCGCTATGTTTTAGTCCGGCGTTGTCAGACCCCACACCTTTCTAGTGGGATTCTCTGCCTTCGTCTCGCTAAAACTAGCACCTCCTTGGGAGCGACCTCTCCCTCGTGGACGATGGTCGCTGTGGCCCTACAAACTTTACCTAGTAGCGTCTCCCACTGCAATCCAGTCTTCCTCTCTCCGGTTCACACTCATCTTTGGGATCCGGACGGTTTTCACCTACCCTTAGATACCGAGTGTGAATTCGTGGTCATTCCAAGACCACACAAACTACCTATAAACCTACCCTGTTCCTCTTCTCCTGAACAAAGTAACTCTGAACAGTTTTGATAAATGGCTTGCCTTAAGACATATTGTAACAATCCCTTTACAACAGTTATATATTACAATTTATAACTGAGCGAATGAATTTGTTGAGATAAAGACTTTGCTTGATGTAAGAGAGATATTTATCAAATTAGAACTTTTTGGCATACCATTTATGTCTGAATCAAGTCCTGAAATAAGATCTCATTCTGTGATAACTGCACACCAAATAATTATCAACTTATAATTTGATAATGTAATCACTTATAATAGTAATTAGTAATTAATTCAGACAACACTACGGTTAAAGTTTTTATTACACAAGCCAATGTACTTAAATTTCAGGCCAGTACTACTTGTTAGATACAAGACGCTCATATCATTTATATCACTACAAATTCATCCAATAAACTATATATATTACGGCTAAAAATTGAATTCCCAAGCATAAAAGAAAATATTACTATATTGAGATATTGCAATTAATAGCTGACAGCACTCAAACAATACTTGTAATTCAACACCGACGCTTTCATTCATATTTACTATAAAAATTATTAACAGATAGCTCATAGATAACCAAGGTAACACCTACAAAATATTGAATATTTTACGTGGCAAAAAGAGTGTTCGAAAAATAGTTTAGTATCAAGTTCAGATTAAATAAAACGAGCAAGTTTGTTTAACAGATTATAAGTGAAATGCAGCAAAAAAAACAACAACATATTTTTAACTGCATTGAGTTCTCTATGATTTTTTTCTTTTTTAACGATTCAAAGCAAAAATACATATCATTTAACTCACTTATTTATGACACGACACTTTTAAAGACTATCATTCAATAAACCGAATTCCAAGAATGACTGCAAATATATTTCGAAATAAAAAAGGTACTATTACCAGTTACCTAACTTATTTATCACACTATCTTCAATTGTGTAGCATGTAGGCATGGAGGAATGGAAACACTTATCTTTTTTTTTTTTTTTTTTTTTTTTTTTTTTTTTTTGCCCTTCCTGAGGCTGAGCCTCAAACGGGCTTACCCAACGAGCCCGTGAAGCGAGCTCATGGGGTTACGTAGCCTGTGGTGCGCGTATTCCAGTGCAATGGGATTGTTGCACCGGTCAGCGCACCTTGAGTAATACTGTTTTCGTTCTTTATTTTCCAAAACCACAAAGAAAACAAAATAAAATAAAATATTTTCCTTAAATCTACTTTGTACAATCCTTACTAGCTATTTTTTTTTTTTTTTTTTTTTTTTTTTTTTTTTTTTTTTTTTTTTTTTTTTTTTTTTTTTTTTTTTTTGTCCTTATAGCTAGTATCCTTAATCTATTTACAATATTTACAGATCCGTTAACTATACTAATATCTTACTACTATACTTAAGTGCTATATTTACAAGGGTTGTGCATCCTCTATCCCCCTATAACTAAACTTATATCTAACCATAGGCTACTCAGTCCTACCTTATATCTATATGTACATATTTACAGTGACTCCTCTGGAACCGCCGATACATCGTTGGCTTCGGGTGAGCCTTCCCGAAGACTCGGCTGCTCACCCCGCGCCACCCCCCTGGATATATTGAAGTGCCCGGAGCCTTGTACCCTTCTCCACTCCCCGACGAATCTGCAGAACGCGGTGTATCTTACTTCATCATTCACCAGCGACGGCAGGTCGGACTCGTCCAGGCTGTACTCTCCTATCGAGCGGAGCAGCCGTGCTCTAGCCGGTTCTAACGCATAACAAGAGAGCACGACGTGCTCCGCGGTGTCATCCTCTCCGCAATGAGGGCAGGACCTGCTTTCTGCCCTCTTGTATTCGTACAGCCTGGCACGAAATCCGCCGTGTCCTGTAAGCACTTGTGACACCCAGTAGTCTGGGGAGACCCAACTTGCCCTCAGCCTGTCCTGGACTGAGGGAAAGTACTTCCTCAGGGTGCTCCCCTTAGTCGTACCAGTCCACCTGGCTCCCCAAGCCTCTATCGTCCATTCCCTTATGAGGGCCTTCCACCTCCCAGGCTCTTCCTCAATTCTTCTCCGTAGGGGAGGTGGAATATCTTCAATCTGCCCTCTCTTCGTCTTCGACCTGAGGCGCTGCTCCAGGAGGACCAGATCCACTGGTACCGCCGCTGCCAAAACCTCCACCGCGTCCTGAGATACCGTCCTGTAGGACCTCGTGACCCGTACTAGTGCCATTCGCTGTATCCTCTTCAGGGCGTGCGCCTGCCCCTTGTTCAGGTGCGCCGACCATGACTGCGAAGCATACCTTACTATGCCCATTACCACAGCCTGGTAGAGGGTTCTCGAGACCGGGAACCTCACCCCCCACATCGCTCCCCCTATCCTTGCGAAGGAGTTACAAACTGAAACGATCTGGAAACACTTATCTGTACTTTTTCCATTTTTTGTGGGTTTTCAAAATTGTAAACCCTCGTGTTTGAGCCTCTGTGTCTGCCTGCACATTTATTGTAGCCCTCCTGCTTCCTTGTATTTCACAACGGCCATCAAACATTTTTGAGAATCATTTACCATCACTTAAGTAGGGCATATAATTATAAATATTGACGACCCAATAAATTACATGCATTTTTAAACTATTATTAGATAAAGTCATTAAAACTGACTGATATTATACGTATAGACTTAAATTTAAGAATATTTTGCATAGAGCCCAACAATTTCTTATATTTTTCTGATATACTGTCTAATAAAAATTAAATTGTCGGGACTATTATTACATAAAGTCATTAAGATACTTAGTCATAACAGTCCCCTTAATTGTGACACACTGTTTTTTTTTTGTTCAAATTAGACATGTAAAGATGTTCACATATTTCAGTTAAAAAGGTGGAACTACTGAATTAATCGGTTATGAGTGAGGTGTGATCGGTCTTAATTGTAAAAGCATAAAAGAACTGCAACAATAAAAATAAAGAAGAAAGAAAGTGTACAAAAAAGGTGTTAACTAAGCAGTTTCATGGTTCCTAAAGGTGGTGGAAAAACAGTCACTAAAGAAGGGGTGAGTTATGGCCTGGCAACAGTAATATCTTCAAGCCCTGTTTTCAGCAGTTTCACCGGGCCTCGGTCCTTTTGTGGATTAGGTCCTTTACTTCTTCAGCTAAAGGGCTCATTAGTAAATTTATGTCCTGAATACTTTTGTAAGGTTCAAAACTAGTGCAAAAAGCTGCTAAGAAATATCATCACTGTATCTATGGCTTACTTGTATTAAAACAACAACAATATAAACAATTTATTAGATTTAATGGAGTAATAAATCTCCATAAATGTTAATTTATGTGAATTAATTCAACGCATTTGAGCTGAGAAAGAGCAATCTAATCTGAAGATGGCTTTACGGACTCTAATAGTTTAGGAAAACAAAAGATCAACAAGTTAAAAAGACAAATAGCTCGCAAGTTTCAGACTTTTCCGTGTTTGTTCTTTGCTTCTCTTCCGAATCATTTGAATTCTGGCCAAATCTTCCTCCTAGGACTGATATACTGCCATGCTGTCTTGATTACTTTTTCACAGAATTTTATGAAATTTATTAGTTTTTCCACCAGTATTAAAATACTCTGGTTCCATAAAAAAAATCATCTTATTTGGGAACAGAGTAAACTTGAAAAAACGATGCAATATTAGGTAATAGTTCTCAATTAGATAAATACAGGTATTTACATTTCATATGTTCGAATTTTCGTTTTAGCAGACAAACCTCTGATTTAGCCTTACGTACTTTTTTAACATTTTCTAAAGTTATAGGTATCTAATTAGTCTGTCAGTACAACTTAAGTCCTATAATATTTCTTGACGAAAATCAAATATTTTAGCTTATTATTAAAAACGAATTGTTTTTCTTTAACAATACATTGTACTATTGACTGGGATACTAATGAATAAAATGAAATGTACAAATAAGCCTTATTCTGCGACTAAGGCCCACTACCAAATACATAACTGGAAACTAATATCTAAGCATACAGTATGATGAAGAAACAATTTTTCTATTATTCTAACTTTTTCCTGAGAAAACAGTAGATAAAATGAAACCAAAAATTAAAGCAGTTGATAAATTTAAAGGAGGCAACAAATTAAATATTTTATGCTGGAATAATCTTGCTGGAAAAAGGATAGCCCTTGAAGTAGTTGAACAGAGGTTGATCGGGAACACGGACACGGACAGAGGAGACGGAATTTAGGTTGGAGGGGGGGGGGGAGAATGTTGTAGTCATGGACGAGGAATGAGTGTTTGAAGGGGGCGGATCTGTGAACAGAGAGGGTAGAGATCTTGTACATGTGTACAATGGGGATTTAGTGAATAACGTTTGGTTAAGGGCGGCACCGAAGAAGAATTATATAAGATGAGGTTATAGAGGGAAATATCCATTCTGAATTAACCCTCAACACTAATTAGCACTCCTGAGTTCATGATAGTGTTGATTTGTTATCGAAGTTCCGACTGATATTCCATCATACACAACGCAGATTATTATGGAATTAAATTCAGGTTTTCCTGCTACCAACTTAGTTACAATAAAGCAGATTTTTCAATTTTCACATAGCCCATTATTTTATTTATGGATAAATCGTTAAATTCCTGATGGTATATATCCATTTAAAATTGATGGAACCATCAGTACTCCAAAAAAGGAAGGTATTCCTCAGGAAGCGATTCGTAGCTCTACCTTCGTATGAAATGTTAATAATACAGCATAAATATTTTTAATAACAATGATGTTATGCTCATGTCCTACTAGTTAGCAAGTATGAAAATTTCCTATGAAAAAAAGTCCAATTTTGAATTCTCGTTGCCTTGAAAATATTTTATGCAGAAGGCCTTAACAGGATAACACTTGAACGCAAAGAAATTCCTCCTAATAAATTATTTACGACCACACATGGACATAAAATAAATTTTAAAGCTTCATAAAGGAACTTAGAGCAGAGCAGAAATAAGTTGATCATTGATGGTGTGGTGTCGGCGAGGGGCTTACATTTAGTTTCACCCGAACGTTTTCGACAGACTGGCCTGTCATTCTCAAGGGTTCATGCTGATCGTAACTATGGCAATTGCCGGCTTGGCTTTCAAACGACTCTTTTAACATCCTTACTTTTACAATAAGGACTTAGTTATTATCATGTTGAACTCTGGAGAATGACTGCATAGTACGTCGAAAACGTTCGGGTGAAAATAAATAAAGCCATGTATCAAATTAAAATATCAGACAATATACATACACCTTCTGATTCGATAGAATCTAAAATTATAAGAAAAATTCCTTTTTTTTTTTGCCTTAAAAGAAGAATAGTTTGTCAAAACTTGTTAAATATCCTAGAATGGGGAGCTTTCAACTGTTGTGTAAGTGATGTCCTCCTGACATTTTGGCAACGAACCTTTGGCACAAACCGACAGTTTGGCATTAGATACGAGACTGCATTGGAAATCGCATATGAAGATGAAACGACTTAGTCACAGGCTAAAACTTTTGAAGCATTTAGTGGACCAACTTTCAAAACTTCCCTTATCCTAGAAACTATCGACCTACAAACTTTTACTGATACCAATATGAACATATGGAGCCCAAATTGATAGATGTGCTAAGAAGACTAACTAGCATCAGAACCATATTAGTTTTTCCAATCAAGACATCTAATAACTACCACAGGTGCTCTGTTTTACGTGCGAAATCAAACTCTTCACAGTGCCCTCAAAATTCATTAGGTTCACGACAGCTTTAGAACACTATACAAAAAAGTTCATGACAGAAGGGGTGTCCGTTTCCTCACTCATACGAGAACTGTCTACACATAACTTAGCTGGTAACATTCACCCAGAATAAATATGTTTTAAATTAATAAAACTAAAATATCTTCAAACATAGACATCTTATTTACAACACATTCACTGGTGGTCACAGTTGCCAATTAATAGATTTAAAAAAAAACAGAAGTTAAATTTATGTTATAATTGTCTTAATTTAATTTAGTTGTATTTTTTATTAGTATTGGTTAAGTCTTATGGAGTTAAGCAATTTACACTCAACGTTACAACGTTAGATCGAGAGGTAATTTCTGCCCTATTATGAGTGCACATATATTACTAGCCATTTGAGGCTATTAAATCAGTATACAGGACTATTAAAACATCAGGAGACCACATAAAACGTTATGTTCTATCTGAATCGTCCACCAGTATTATTGGTTTTGAACTGAATTTACAAAATATATTCTTTTAATTCTCTAATTTATAAAAAATAGTCTAAAAAAAAATCATAGCTACTTATGACTATAAATATTCTTGAAGAGTAAAATAATTTATTTTTTAGTAACAAGCCGTGATGAAGTTTTTATTTTTATTTATTGAATGTCATTCCAGAATTTTTATTAAATTTTGCAGGCAAATGGATACTACCTTTTTGATATTTTTACTGAAGAAAGTGATAAACAAAGTCATACTCAAGACATCATTTAGACATCGATCATTTACTATTTCAAATTAAATCTTATAGATAATATCGTGATTTTTTGATAAGCATATTTTTTTTGTTTTCATATAAACTGTTGAGCATGAGTTTTGTAATGTCATTTTTTTTTTCTACGAAAATCTCAATTTTTTTTTTATTTATTTTTTTTTTCTAAGCTCTCTAGTTAGAATTTTCGGATGAGGGATAAATATAAAATATTTAGGGTGATCGGATCCTTGTACTAGGAGGACCTGCTTGAAGGTGGTGTGAGAGGAGTAAGGAGTGTGGGAATCCTCGGTGGAGGTTGATTGTTACGGTAGTGTGGTGAGAGTCCACTGGTGGCTGGGCCTAGAGTCTTCTCTAGGCATGTAGTGCAGTCGTAGTGGTGTCATGTCTCAGAAGAGAGGGTTTAGACTGTGCTTCATCGAGTCGAAGAACGTGATGTGACGTTGTCTGATGGCTTCGGTGATGGTGGGGAGCTCGAACTTTTCGTGCATGTCGGAAGCCTTTATTTCACGAAAGGGGGTATGCCACAGTGCCGTTCGCAGGATGTTGTTCTGGAAGCTCTGGAGGCGAGTTATGGTGCTGGCATGTAGGAATCTAAAGAGTGGTGTCCCAAACAGTAGAGCTGGCCTCAGGACGCTCTTGTATATGAGGAGTTTCAGTCGAAGGGATATGGCCTGGCTGGTGATGAGATGCTGGAGAGAGTAGTAAGTTCTGCGGACACGTTTTAATTTCTTTCGCAAGTGTGTGCCGAACGTCATGTGCCTGCCTAGGTTGATGCCCAGATAGCAGATGCTGTTGGCTAATTTACATTGAGTCCTAGAAATCTCAAACAGAAATCAACTAAATGTATTTGATATTAATCGGTCAAATAAAACGAGTTTAGAGAAAACTTAAAGAACAGTGTGATGTAAAAACTAATTAAGGGTTCGTTACCATATTAATTATTACAGAAAAATATTCATTTTTTCATTCCGAGTAATTGAATAACTCATTATTATAACGGGGCTGTGTTTATTTTTAGTTTCTCTGGGGCATCATGTAAAAATTTCAAGTAAATTATCACCCCCTGAAAGAACGTTTATGAAACTTTTTGTAAACATAGTCCATTAAAGTCCAACACATAATTCATCTAATTAACGAGGACTGGAATATATTTAATTTGATCATCTAGTTAGATTGAAAGGAATCTTTTCAATTACTAAGTTATTTATTAATGATCCCTCATTATTTTTTATAGTGTAGCTGCTCCTATTTTTGTCATAATCTAGCGATGAAATGAAATATTTGAAAAATATCCAAAAATGGTCTTATAGTGTCCCTTAAAGAAAAAAACAACAGTTGAGTTAAATTACTTAGTACTATCTTAATGCCAGTTTTATTATGTTTTGTAATTTTATTTTAACATAATAAAGATTGTCAATCAGGATGTTTATATCCTTGATATTCTGCTAAAATTCATAGATTTATTTTTATAAAGTACATACTTGATACATTACCAAGTAATGTATTAATAACACTTGTGGTTAGTTATGTTTTGGCTGTATTTTTCATGTAGGCTTGCAAATAGACCAAGTCCCAGGTGAAACTGTAGGCTTTTTTGAGTATATGGATTGTTAGGGTGTTTGCTTCAACAAATTCACTTACTCGGTTCCAAATCATGGACAATAATGAACTCCACGTCTGATGAGGGGGAGAGAGGGAGAGAGAGAGAGAGAGAGAGAGAGAGAGAGAGAGAGAGAGAGAGAGAGAGAGAGAGAGAGAGAGAGAGAGGGGGGAGAGGAGGCTTTTCTTTGACTATCTCGGTTAAATGGGAGAGTAAAAAAGAGGGGATTTAGCATAGTCAAAGGCGTTACCTTTGAAGTCTGAGCCAGACATATCAAGCCCATAATATCATTCTTATAAAGGACCCTTGTGCACTGCGACCTTTAATTGGTCTTTGTAATCAAAGGAAATCCTTCTTTTTAACTTCATATTAAATTTTTTAAACCGCGCTCTCTCAATTTAGGTATTTTAATCGGGTCATATGCCGGGCAATTGGCTAATGCCTTGTGGATTTGAAAGTCACTGCCCTCCTTATCATATATATTTAATTTTATTAATAAATATCTTTTAGCCACTGTCATTTGTAAAATGAATACTATACTAAACGTTAGAAATTTTATAAAGTTTTTCTAAAGGTAAATTTTACTATGTAGAACCACTTTAAAAAAAAAAAATACGCTTTAATTAATGAAATATTAGCTATCACTTACGGTTGGCTGTGATTTATCCTTTAACTAAATGATAACATTTATACTGATATCTTTTTCACACACAATATTTTTTTATAAATGAGCTTACTAGGTATGTACTTATTTGGACACCTGTGTCTGATATTTAGTAATCCCTGATATTCTGAATGATAAATAGAAAAATCATGATGTTTGGAGATAGTAGTGGACATGAAAACAACTTGAGACAATTTTTACATGTATTATCATCGGTGTTGAGACACAAATTAATAATCGTTAGACGTCATTTTTTAAACATTATTACGCATGGCTCAGTATGATTTTTTTTTAAACCTAAATCCCTGTACAAACTACTTTTACCAAAAACACAAATTGTTGAGAGATTTACATTTAATGATTTTGATTGATTAAATCACCATGGTCGGCTATATCCAGGAAGAGTAAACTCAATCACTTTGTTCCTGACTGAAAGTATAGCCACTCCACTCCCTTCAGCAGAGATCCCGTTCTATGCTCCAGCGATCCAGCCTCGGTACCCAATTAGGCTCCACGATAGCTTACAACACCGCTATTCAACCTAGTTTAGGAAAGCATTCGTTCTTCTGATCTGCTCTGGAACTATGTTTCTGATGACGTTCTGAACTGCCATCCTAGCCCATCTGAGTCTGCCGGCTAGATGGCACCTCCGATAATAGATTTATGAAGGAAAGCATGTAACATATTGATGTTCCAATGCTATTAAATGTATGGAAAAAGAATATAACAATTTTTTAGGGAAGAAGGAAGATAGCAAGAAGAGAAACCAAGAAATTATGTTTGGTGACGGAGGCTTTAGGAGGCGTGATAGAGGGAAATCACGAAATATAATTTAAACTGTGGCAGGAGCTTCATGGTTAACAGAAAGAAATATGCATATTGTACAACAAAATTAAATTTCGTAAATTTAAAAGAAAACAGTTGAAGTCACGTGGACATCCAGATCCCCGGCTTACCGATGACAACAACCAGTAGGCCGCGGTCCTGTCTGCAATTGACTCGACCATCAGCGAACCAGACGAACTGCACCTTCCTTGCCAGTCTTATCTGCCTCGCCAGCTAGAAGACGAAGCCGGTTCTCCGAAGTAAGACCTCATTTAAGGTCAATGAGTATGATTCTCCTAGGAATTGAACTGCTCAGTTAACTACTTTCATTGTAATCTCTTATACGTGTAACACTGTGGTGACTGGAATGAAAATTAGTTTATACCTCGTGGTTTCTATAAACGATGTTATTATACCTTCTTAGACAAAGAAGATACCAAGAAAACTAGTATGTGCAGTCCATATAATTCAAGTAGGTCAGCTATATAATAAGAATTGCTCGCTTTGCTATCGATTGGTAATCTAGTATTATAAAATAAGAAGTGTCATTGGGCATCGATTGATCAGAGATGAGGTCGGAAGGATATTGTGTTACTCGAAGGTTACTCCTTTGTTGCACAGTGGACGGCCGTTACTGGAAAATAACTCCATCACATCAACTTCTTCAATTGCAAGATAAATGGATAGATAGATAAAAAGGTTATTTACATCGGTCTTACATATTATTTGACATAAGTTTGGACAAGTACGTAAGTTTTATTTAAAAGTTTTAGTATTCCTTTACACCTTTGTCGTTATTATAAACTATTACAACTAATTAATATGATAACGTTAGTAATTAAATAATACGGCTGAAATTAGCTTTGAGATCCGAATTTACAAAGGTTACGTTGGCGTGTAACAGCTTAGACGAATCTAACAAAACGCAAATATTAAACAAAAATAATGAGACTGCCTTGTGGAACGCCTGCTTCTATGGTAAAGTGTATAGAATATTGTCAAACACAATGGACTTTTGAAAAAATTCAGTCAATTGGAAGTACTATAGGATTAAGAAAAGGGTTAATACGTATTGAGGGTTGAGAAAAAGCGTTAGCAACGCCTACAATGGCGATCACTGATTGCTATGAAAGGCTGAGGATATGCAATCAACGTCACAGAGACCTTGTTGAACAGTATGTCTTAAAAGGAAGCTAAATTAGCACACAGGGAAAAGGTTTCATGGCTCAACTATTGGTTGCAAACGTTTTAGATGTTTTCGAAATGGCCAAATCAAAAATTATTTTAACTACTATTTTTAAAAATATTCTAAATAAATTTCCTTGGTTTTTTTAAATCACGTAAGCTATTACTATTAATAAAATTAACGTATTTTTTTTACTAAATTCATAGATTTAAGCGATGCTGTTTGAAACCTGTAAGGTAAACGTATGTTGTAATTGATTGCTCAACATTTGGAATAATACTGAACGAATTTCTTTGCTTTTGAACAAGGTTCTGTTTTTTAACTTACCTTAGGAAGTTTTTTATAGGAGAGAATAACCGAAGGCCATAAAACTCCCATCCATGGAGCTGTACAAATTTATATTTTTAGATGGATGGGAAGGAAACGGATTTTTTGAAACGGAAATTTGAGAAATCCGTATTAGTGGGATCACTCTCAGAAACTTTATTTGAAGGCCTATATACCTGTGATGCTAGTGTGAATAGGGACGAATAATTCTTTCTCTATTTTTGGAAAAAAACAAAAAAAAGAAACGTCAGAATATTTTCACAAATCAGTTTTTTATTTTATTGTAGTCCGTTGTTCATATATTCTTAGAGTTAGGTTCTTGAGAAGATTTAATAAGTACACTTGTACTCCCTAAGTATTAGGCCATTGCCTCAAAGACACCGGAGGAGCTAAGCAAGGGAATTACAATTAGTGGGCGATTTAAATGTAAATAGGCAGTAGTGTGGCATCTGCGCCCTGCCCCCAACTGGAAAGAGCAGTTATGAATAAATCATTGGACAGCAGCCGAGATAGTTGATAGTTGGCACTGGCCCCTTCTGGAATTCTTATTCGCGAGGGGAGGGGGCTGACTTTCCGTTTTCTTTATCGGCATACTTTCCCGAGTACCGACACTCGGATAATAGCATACTTTCCGCCCTTTGGAGATATGTTTGTTCTGTCCGAAGGAAGAGTTTGCATAAACGGCTCAACCCTTTGACATATGTTGTTCTTCCAACGCTTGATTTATCTCCTACAACATTTTTATCTTCGGGAGTTATTTACGATTAAGAACAACCTTTCCACGCTCATGTCGCATTTAATTGAGTGATCAAAAGTATAATATTAATTGGCTTATTCAGCTCATTTTATTTCTGAGGATTACTAACTCTACTACGTCTTGTAGGAGAAAATTAGTAGCTACACAAATAAGTAGAACCATATTTAAGAAAATTAATTTTACCTGCGTATAGTTGAAACTTGGAAATCTATCTTTCAGCGGTTTAAGAAAACTGTTATTTGTGTTGAGGCGCCAAATAATATTTCGTTTTAATCCTATGGCTAGTGCAGATTCGTTTTAAGGTTAACTCGTATGCAGTATAGGTCAATGCTTTCACAGGTTTTTTGTGTTAAGGTAAGAAAATATACAAGGTTAACTAGAACAAATGCTCATATTCTAATTAGGGAATTGTAAATACACAATATTAGTGTATTATATTTCTATTATTACACCTTTATTTGTAATAAAAAAGTATGAGTATAAAATCAGAATTTGTTTGAAATGCTAATATCTTGTTTCTTCTATTTCATTAATGATTTTATATTATGAATCAAATTCAAGTATAGTAACTTGATACTTATATTGAATGTTTTACCATATTAGTTAGTGTACTTTAAGGATTTTGATGCAACCACCCCTGTTAATTGGTTGACTATCCCGGTTGGTGTTGAGTTCACACACACCCCTCCATTCCATTAATGGTATCTGTCACCCGTTACCCTATAATTATTAATTAATAAATAAAGTTTAATGTAGTGGTTCACCTTGGTGAAGCATTTAGACGTTAAAAATAAATTTTCTATTTAAATCTCTATTAAATATGTACATGATATAAATATAAAGATTCAAACAACAGTTGTAAGTCAGATTGATACATCAATAGGTACAAGTACACAAGTTGTGCATTAAAACTGAAATAATCAAACTATTATTCTCAATCAGCTATTAGCTGAGGCAGTGTTTTTATCTTTCCCATTCTATCCTAAAGGCGATATGTCCCTTCCAGAAGGATGACTAAGTTGCCGAAAAGTGCTTTGGAACGGTTCCAGAAGAGGAACAAATCATGTAGAAAAAAAAAGAAAGGAAAAATATGTTTTCGACCACCTGTTGAATTATGGCCTATTGAAAGCTGAACAATATCAAAAAGATATTAGAGCTAAGCTTCTCTTGTAGGATTATTTTAAAATATTCCAACAGCGCATCTATCACTACACCTCAAGCAAAAAAACAAAACAAAAGAATAACATTGGTTACGTTTCAATTTAACACTTTTAGATATAATGGCCAATTACACAATTAAATGCAGGAGAATAAATTACAAATGATATTAATAAAATAAACGTTTTTTTTTTAACTAAATTCAAATAATTAGATTTAAACGATACTGTTTGAAAACTGTAAGGTATTTGTATGTTGTAATTGATTGCTCAACAGTTGGAATAATACTGAACAAATTTCTTTTCTTTTGAACAAGGTTCTGTTTATGATCCTACCTTAGGAAATTTTTTATACGAAAGGATAACCGAAGGCCATAAAACTCCCATCCATGGAGCTCTACAAATTTATATTTTTAGATGGATGGGAAGGGCTTTTTTGAAACGGAAATTTGAGAAATCCGTATTAGTGGGATCACTCTCAGAAACTTTATTTGACGAACTATATGCCTGTCATGCTAGTGGAAATAGGGACAAATATTTTTTTCACTATTTTTGGAATAAAACAAAAAAAAAAACAGAATATTTTCACAAATCAGTTATTTATTTTATTTTATAAAAATACATAAAATACTTTCCGAAAGTAGTAAAAAAGGAACTGATAACTTTTAACTTTAGAACCACACACACGTGCGTACATATTTCATTTATTTTTTATTTTTCTTCAAAACCTCTTTATTGTGATAATATTACAATCTGCCCTATTGGGCAATAAGTAATTTCATTTATTTAAAGAAGTTACTTTATATGATAACTATTTGGGAAGGGGTTCTATTAAGGAGCCGTTGACGAGCCCAAATAGAACCCTCTTGTTTTCAAACACGTTCCAAGCCATCGTATGTCTGTTGGTCGGTCGATAGCGGTCATAAATGTGTTTAATTCATCGGATATTTTAAATATTTCCTGAGGATATAAGGTATTATTAAAAGGGCGAGCCAGTTTTTCTAACTAACCCCCAGACCTAATACTGACATCTCATGTATTCTGTGATATTCGTCCCAATTTCCTCTTCTTCCATTTCCCTTTGTGTCCTTCAGTGAACGGATGCCTCGTTCCAACGTAGCCGGCCATCTTTGTCCCTTGCAACCACTTTCATCTCCTTGATGGTTTTTCCCCTTTTCAATCCAAGGTCGACAATATGACCTATCTCTTCCTAGGTCTCCCTCGAGGCAGCTTTCCTGTAGGCCTTGACTCCGCCAGTTCCCTAAGTTCTAGATTTACATCCATTCGACAGAATTTGTCGCTTTCTTCTGGGCATCCCTTATTTAATTCTTGACCCAGACGCACCTTGTCTTCCAGCAACTCACTTTCAAGGCTTTCAGCGCCACTTCATTTCAAAGGCTAAAAATCTGCCTAATTGCATACTTAAAATGACCCAGCCTCTGCTTCACATATTATAGTCAGGAGAAAGAATGATTTGTCAACTTCAAGTGATTCTTTACCTCCTTCAGTGTAGAATATTTTCTGCTTCATTCATTTTCCAGACCAGCAATCCTCTTATACTCCTTATGTACACCATATCCCTGCAGTATAAATCCTCCAGTCTTCTCCCGGAACACTAATTCCCGACTCTCTTTATATTCCTGCCCACTACCCTATGGGATTTTCCAACTCCTAATACTCTCCATGCTTCATCCTTGCGATTTTTGAAAACCCTCATATTCTGAAATTTCCTCACCAACCAGACAGATTCTTGCTAGTTTGGCACCATTTATTGATTATATCATATTTTGCATTTCTATTTGATTACATTGACTACTATATACATGGATATTTCACTTGCACCTACCTTGGTTATTATCTGTATTTAGCTTGTATGCTACTTTTTTCCGTAGAGTCATTTTAGATTTTGTGTGGTAAATGCAGCTAAAAAATTAATTTTATTATTATTCTCTTTTGTTGCAGAGGTTTACACTTTATTTCCCTTTGTTGTTTTTATATGTTATATTTTTTGTGATGTAATATTTCATTTTATTTGCCAGGTATGAATTCGTCATCGGATCATTATTCTCATTCACAGTGGTCTTTGGGTTCCATCTTATTCTATATATATGGTTTCCTTTTTAATTCTGTTACTTAGTTATACTAATGCTGGTTATTAGTGCAGACTGAATTCTCTTTGTCTTCAAATTCATGTTTTACTACATAACAGATGGGTACATATTTATATACAACTGATGCAAAAAGATTTCATTCATGTTAAATGTTTATAAATTGTATTATGTTTATTTTATTTGTGATTTTATATTTATTATTGTTCTGGGACCAAGTCCAATTATTATTAGAGCATGATGTGGCAACATCTTAAGCTCCCCTCGTCTCGGCCCAGAAAATATCTCTCTCTCTCTCTCTCACTCTCTCTCTCTCTCTCTCTCTCTCTCTCTCTCTCTCTCTCTCTCTCTCTCTCTCTCTCTCTCTCTCTCTCTCTCTCTCTCTCTCTCTCTCTCTCTCTGCACTGGCACTTGCTGCTCTACTCAAACCATGGCCATCTCATTCAACTACCTCTGCATCTCTCTCTCCAAGCCTCGCTATGTTTTAATCCGGCGTTGTCAGACCCCACACCTTCCTAGTGGGAATCTTTGCCCTCGTCTCGCTAAAACTAGCACCTCCTTGGGAGAGACCTCTCCCTCGCGGACGACGGTTGCCGTGGCCCTACAAACTTTACCTAGTAGCGTATCCCACGGTAATCCAGTCTGCTTCTCTCCGGTTCATATTCGCCTTTGGGATCCGGTCGGTTTTCGCCTACCCTTAGATACCGAGTGTGAATTCGTGGTCATTCCAAGACCACATAAACTACCTATAAACCTACCCTGTTCCTCTTCTCCTGAACATAGTGCTTTGTCGGGGGACACCTTCTAAAATCTTATGGCGTCAGATTAAAGCGAATTACGCTGCCCACCGACTAGGCTGCTAGCAGAGGTGAAAGACCACAGGTCCACCTCATGTTATCTCTTTCTAGGAGCTTGTAGGTTGTAGCGACCCTAGCCCGCGGCGGGCGTCTCCTCCCCACCTTGTGGACACTCACACATCTGATAGCTCCGGACAGAGCAATTTAAGGGTTGTGATTCAACATAAGAGTTAATTTTCTTCCCTCCTATTTTATTAGTCATCTAGTCTCCGTTCCCTTCCGTTCGCCATTATTTTGGTTGATTGTTAATATAATTTGCGAAAATGGAGAAGAAACTAATCCTCTATATCAACTGGTGGCACTCAAATTAATGTTTGGTGAATCGGGTGCACCCAGGTGATATGCACCGAGAATTCCTACAACCCCTTAATACGGAGGTTCCTCCTCCGTCTAATGAGGGTGTTTAACTCTCTTAGACCCGACCACTCGGCAGAAGAATCCTCAACGGAGTAGCCTGCTGAGGAACATGGAAGCCATGCCTTGAGAGACAGAGCTGTTTAGTCAGTGAGCTGGAGAAATATATTGCGAGCCTGCACAGGTGTAAGGGTCATTGCGAATCGATTGGGATAGGGCGAGCTGTGCTCAGCTCCCGCCCGCTCTGCTAAAACAACTACACCCTGGCTCTCTCCCTTATCTCCCTCTCGTATCAGCCCTTATTTTCCCAGCCAGCTATAGTTACATATTTTGATTATATCTTAGTATGCCCAAGCAACAGTAACCGCTTCATATTTCACGGTTTTTAAATGATTTTCATTTCAAATTTCCACCAAATTGAATTTTTTCACATTATATGTGTACTGAATTATTTTATTTCAAGGAAGCAACATGTGAAACAATTTCGAAAGAAATATTTTCTTGTTTTTTCTCATCCTCTCTTACACACTGAAGAGTTCATTTATGTTAATACACCTTTCTCTGTTTTTCAGAGCGTATTTTATGAATTTGGTATAAGTTGCAGTAAGAATAATAAAATAAAAGTGCACACAAAAATATTAGGGGAAAAAATATAAAAGTCAAAAAGTGGCAAAAAAAAAATGAGTTTTTTACAATAAAACCTCGTGATCTGATCGGGCTGAAATACGATCTTTACCTGTATTTGATCCTAAGGTTTCTCTCTACAGAAACTGAAGAATTTCTGTTGAGTTTGAAGGGACTTGGAAGTGGAAACGGGGACAGAAATCGATTTCACTATAAGCAATGGACCAGATTATAACTTATACAATTTAGCTTTTTTGAAATTTTCTTAAACATCTGATTTGATGTTCCTTTAATTCCCAAGCATGAGCAGAAAAACTTTCTTTCTTACATGCGCACAAAAAATCATACTTAGATCTTTGTGTGTCTGTATATATGAACTTTGCCAATCGTAAGAATTTTAAATGATTCAAGCCAAAGAGACCGTCGGATCACCGGATAAACTTTGTTTTAATTTTTTATCTACAGCTAATCATCGATGCTAAACCAAAAACAGATTCTACAAACGGACGATTGAAGATGAAAATATCCATTACATTAACATTTTGTTAGTGACAATATAACAAAGGGTCTTTATATAAAAATGAACTAAAAAGATTTGGCCAGGCGGGGTGAGAGACGGTCGTTGGTCGGTGGCTTACTTCAGTGGGCACAAGTATCGATGCCGGATTCTCTAACTATGCAGTTCAGGTATCAAAGACATTTTGTGTTCCTTCTTGGCTTATTTGTCAAATATCTTTGTCCAGGTACAAACCAATCTTCTATTGGATAATCTAATATCTAATTTGCTGCAAGTGAAATACTATATTGTATAAATAAACTTCAATTTTATCATGTCTCCTGATGAAAATCTTCATCATCCATTTACCTAAGTCGAGATCCCAAACAAAATACACTCACTCAAAAGAGATGTACAACCTGGAAAAGTAGAATCCCAGAAATGCTAAAATGTCTCTTGGCTATAAGTTTAGATATCATAGTATTTATGTTAATTGGTAGACTCTCACTACCTTCCTGACTCCATCCGCCTTTCTAGGCATTCCACACCCCATATCCTTCTCATACATCCTTCAAATAGGGGTCTCCCCTTAGTGAAAGGCACTTTCCAGCCAAAAATAATTTTCCTTATTTTTCCCACATTCCTATTTTTAAGTTTGAGAGCTTAGAAAAAAATTTATGTTAAACACATGGAGTTTATATCCAAATAACTCCTTTAATCATTTTTTTTTCTTTTACTGGTGCTACGCTACGGTTGTGTGATATGGTCCGGTGATACCCCACAGTTTCTTACATAATTCTTCGTATAAATTCAATTTAAGCTTAAACGGAAACTATAGACACCCGCTTAAGCGATTAAGCTCAGTGTAACTGTACATGCTCCGATGAGAATACACGGGGCTAAAAAACGTGCTAGCACGTCTGATGAGGAGAGATTAACTGAGCCATTGATCGGGAGAACGAGGAAGAAACGTGGCCTAAAAGCTTTATCCAATCAAGAAAACGATAAAGAACAAAGATATCGATTCAATAGAATTCCTTTGCTGATTTTTTTTTCGTTTTTTTATTAATATAAGACTGAATAGAGAGAAAAAAAATGGAGTATTATTATAAGCAAATATATGACTTAATATAATATTTAATAAATACTGCAGCCGGTCATATATATTGCAAATGTCCTAATGATATTGTAACAGATTTTACTAAACTGTAATTAAGACGTTTTCCAACTATCCCGTCCATCGGCAGCTGCCTCCCAAATACTAACTATTTATACAATAACTTTACAGGTTTTATTCAAATTAAAATAATTTTACATTGACTATGACTTATACTTTGTATACCAATATATTTAATATAAATGAAGGCCCCAGATTGAAGGGACATTATAAGACACTGCTAAAAGTCATGTGCATTTCTTAAACACTATCAAGTATTTTTTTATACCATCTATGAATAAAGCTTTTTATTTTTATTTTATTTATTATTTAAAGGAAGGAAAAAACACAAAAACAAATTATATAAATAACCTTTATTATTAAATTATGTTTAGAACGTCGTATTTGAAGGGTGAAGATGCGACTTACCTCTAAAAACTCGACTTTTAAAAAAGAAATAGTGATGAAACAAAATGAAAGCTTTAAATATTGAACTGTTTCAGAACTGTTTACTTGAGACATATTAAAGGTTATCAAATTGTGCACGACTTTATTATGTTTTATTATGGTGCATACATTACAGTTTAATTATAAACCATTCTGAATATTTTGAACAGTTTTAGAAAATCATGAGATAAAACATGGATAAATTTATGCAGAATGGGAGGAAGAAGACAGCTGAATGAAAATAGAACCAAGCCAGACTAGAAAAATAAAACGGAGAATAAGCTCGCACAAATAATAAACTGTAGCTCATTTGAAAAGGAGACAAATGAAAAGGATTTTTGGAGCTGGAGCATTGGCTATCTATCTATTTAGGAAGGAAGGAAGCCATATTTTCTGGCCAGCCAATGGCCGATATATCACGGCGGAACCAGGACGTGCCCGCGAGTCCGGCCGGGGGAAATTTTGATAAGACTTGGCCCTTTCAACTGGGAAAACTACTCATTGTAGCCAAAAGTTCACAAAGTTTGTTACATACAATGCATTTGCGCACTATCCATTTTATTCATGCGTTTGTTTTGGTAACAAACAGTTTTTGTTTTTTTTGGTGTAATATTTGTTCTGTAACAAGCAAATTAATATTAGTCCATCGATTGTACTCAGTTGACTTCACCGATTCAAAAAGTGAATCATACATAATATTAACATTTATTTGACTAACTTTATTAAGTTTTATATTTATTTTTCCGCCATCAGTCTAAGTCAATACCCATAAATACATATGCTCAAATCTGAATTGACATCTAAATATGAGCTCAGGCACTTGTATAAAATATTTTAAGGCCAATTCAATATCACGATTACCACCTTGTTATACCCCCCCCCCCCCGTAAAAAAAAAAATTTTTAACACTTTCTTTGGTGATGTCCACTTACTTTCAACTTCTTATCAAAAGCTGATTTCTTATTATATCGTTAATGCAAATAAAAATTGTACTTTTATTATTTATTAAATAAATGAAGCGACCCATCACAACCAACCACATCCGTTCGTGATGGATTTCTCCCAATGTCTGCCTGTTGACCATAGCTAATTATAAGTTTTTCACTTGGTAGTTAGCCTTTTATGAAACAAGGTCAACTATCCAGTTTGAAATTATAATTGTGCGATTTATTATTTAACAAAAAAAAAAAGAAAGCAGCAACCCGGGTTAATCCTTAACCCGGGTTAAGGATTTTGTTTGGAGGAAGGAACTAAATGTATTATTTAAAATTCATAGCTACTATTACAGACGAACGCGCATAAAACCATTTGTACAAGGCATTAGCAATGGAGTGGCTGTTACAGCGGAGGGACCCTGCATACGTCACACAGTACCTTCGCTCTCTCAGCTCTCATTAGCATCCACACTCACAACCCTTATCATGCATTATGAGGGCTGCTCTCATGAAAACTCTCCACGCTTCTACCTGCTTACAATTCAGTGCGCATTTGTATATCAGCACCTCGCCACTTGATAGGGGGAGTGAGGTTAAATTGAAAAAGAGTATTGTTTTAATACTCGAGGCATTCCCTAGGCCCTTTTGAAGTCTTGGGCAGCTGGCCATGAGGGCGAGGCTTCAATGACCTCTCTCTTTTCACATATTGACTTCCCGATACCCCTCAGAACTATTTGGTATGCTCTATTTCGTTCTCTCAATCATAAGTTTCAAAGAATAAATAATATTGTATTATAGGTTGCACCATTATATAAAGTAATCGTAGCTATCTCAGTCAGGTCAGCAAGACCTAAAAATTACGTTCACAACTGGACGAGAAAGTTATAAAGAAACTTTCAACACAAACCCACTGATACAAGGGCTGTCTAAATCTAACATTCAACGACGACTGATAAGTTATTAGACAAGAGGTATTCTAAATTAATTGCAATTAGACATCGTCAAAGTTCAACAACACGCGGTAGGTCCCAATAGATGTCCTCTGCTATGAGACTTGTCACTTTGTGGAAATGGCTCTGGTTGTGAAACTACCCACACCAATTAGGACTAATCCCTATTATGGGTGCATTGTGCTAAAATAACGTATCGTTGGCTGCGAAGATACCCGTGTGTAAACCTCGGTGTTATAGCAGGTGTAAATTGTCCCATCTAACTAATTTGGTCGAGCCTACAGAGTCCAACATTCATCGCTAAACCCCGTGTCGTAATACGTAATAGGGTTGAAACATTCCATCTACAGTAATATCATTAAGGAGTCAGTGAATGGCAAAATTTTATTTTGCAAAGGAAAAAACATATAATATCGGATGCGCGCTGAGTGCAACATTTTTATTACCTCGATCATTAGGTGAGATTGCAGGATTTTTTTATTTGTTTCAAAACCCTTTATTCAATATACACAGAGTGAGTTACAAATTCCCTTATATGGAATCCATAAATACACATTATGGTAATGTGTAACTGTAGCTACATTTTAAATAATGTGTGGGGTTTAAAGAATTTTTATATGCTTGACTGACGTAGAGAATACAAGGCGTATGAGCAAGTGATAGGGCTTATCTTAAGAATGATTTGTGCTAATACTAACCTAAATCTTCCTGACCAACTTAACCTAGTTTTCCCCGGCAGTCTGTTGCCATCGATACGGGAATGGGGGGGGGTCTGTGAGGTGCTGCCACGAGTCAAAAAACTTGATGTCTCCGGTGAATAAACCCACCCACCGAAGGTGCACCAAGCAACGGGTTCTTTAACCTCTCGAGAGAGGTATGTATGACCACTTTTCTCATGATTTCGTTCTGAAATTGTTGGTGACTATTACAATACCCGGGATTACTAAAGCAAACCAGCTAGTTTCAGAGCCCTAGCGCAGTGTTAGTCTGTACAAAATAATACTGAGAGCAATAATACTACTAAATTTTACTAACTGCAATGAACCAAATAATAGACAGAGTGCAAGTGAATGGTAAGGGCTCCATTCAGTGACGGGGTAAGGCTGTTTTGTAGCAGCTGTCTCAGCTCATAAAATTTTCATTTCTAGTAAATGTCAGCGATGGTGTTTGATGCTCCAATACGAATAGATATTTTCATTTTATAACATTTCTATTGCATTTATTGTTACCTTAAACGAGTCATATTTTTATATGAAAAAAAATCTATAATAATGTGACTAATATATGGTTCATATATATTGTACGGTTTATACTGAAACAAATAAACTTACTCTCGGTAGTGAGTCCACAGGAACTGAGGATAATTTGAAACTTGTAATTTTTTACTTAATATTAATCTACTGTTATAATTAATTATTTGAATAATTATTATTGAATTATTAGCCCACCCTTCAGCCGTTTACACGGAAACAACTAATAGTTCTTTGTGGACTGACTTTCCTAGCGATAGTGCGTGACACAAAAGCAATGGATCGATAATCAAGATGATTATTAAACTATTTCCATAGCTTTTATTATTTACTATTCTAAAATAAAATAAACTATGAGTTGATATAAATTATATCTAGACATTCTTTATTAATCTAATCTTTTTGTAATCTTTTTTTTTTTAAATAAAGTAACATAATAATAAGGCCTTAAGAAACCACTAAGAGATTAGTTAAAAGGGAAAAGTTGTCGAAATATAATATGGTACAATGCTGAGAAATTGTGAAAAAATACTTCAATACATTGGTTCAATAGTTTTGTAAACTTGAAAATGGTATAAAAGTTTTTAATTAGCTGAAATATTGAAAAAAAAAAAGTAAACATTAATACTTAAATAGAAAATCAACATATGAATAATATTGTTCGCTCTCAAAACATTAAATTTTAAATTGTATCCTTATGATAACTAGTCCTTAGGATAGACTTGGAATTATACCTTCGAATCCTAAGCAGCTTAAAACCAAAACTAAAACTTAAGAAATATTTTTTTCCAATGCTATATTTTTAGCAATAATTAATAACTATTAGCCTAAGAAAGAGTTTGTCAAGGAGAATTAACATTGGAAAGCTCAGTTGGTAGAATTCGCGAAAGGTTATTAGGGATGATTAGGTTTAAGCCCCGATCCTGCCAATATATCTTGTCTTTAGCTAATAATAGTGGGGATCTATACCTCAAATAATTCCCCTGTATATTTCAAAGTAACTTTGCGGAGAGTGATTTATGAAGGACGATGTGTAATAAAACTTTCAAGTATATTGGATATTAAAACGACCTGGATTGTAGTCAGGCGAATGACGATTGCCCCTTACTTACCTAAAGCCTTCTGGCCCGTTCTGGACATCTCTGACAAGTAAGGATTTACGATGTTTCCTCTACTGGCACAACACAGCCCGAGTAGATTAGGGTTTTGTAGGCGAGCAAAAACTGAGGGTCAAACTTCTGCCTTCGGACTTTTTGTACGGGTTAAGGTACGCTTGTCGTATCCTTGACCCTGTTGGAAAAATTCAGCCCAGCAGAAATTTACATAATGGCAGTTTTTATTAAAAAAAAAAAAGTTTTAAAAGATAAATGACGAGACAGTAAGTTTTAGTGCTGTAGGGCGTGGGCCCGAAATCAATATTTAATAAATAACACTATACTTTTAAATATATAAATAACCACACTCACTTGTATTGTAGTTTCAATGTTACTCTGCTGGTCTTGTTCTGAGAATGAAGTTCTGTCCAACATTTGCTCCGTTCCGATCTTGAAGTGGGATTCCCAGTAGGTTTGAACTCAATAACTCTTGCTGGGCGTCATAAAACTTTGAACGAAATCTCGGTCCAGTTGTTACGGCAATAGCGGCAACGACTCTCCGACACTGCTTCTATTGCTCCATTTAAAGAAAAACTTGCCGCTCAAACTAACTTTGTACAGCTTCCTCCTCAAAGTGCTTTCCTCAAGTCCTGTAGCTATCACACACAGTAGAACTCTTACGCCTAGAAACATTGCTACCGGAAAATAAATATGTGGAGAAATATAATTTCCAAAACCGAAACGAGAGAGGCTTTACTTTCGTCTGTGTCTGGAGCATGTGCTATTACACTTACGATAGTGACCACAAAGATCTTAGATCTAAAATGTGCTTGCTAGATAGTGAAAGGGTTGAAATTCAGCTTTTGGTAGGAAATGAAGAAGAGGGAAAAAGGAAAGTGGTAGGGCTGTTGTAAACTGTTGCATTACTCAAAAACATTATTGGAGGTCTGTTAAAGAACTGACGCCCCCTTCGCCTTTTAACCCTAAGAGAGCAAGAAAAACCAGAAGCTATCGATCTACAAGAGCATACTCAGGCCTACTCTGCTTTATGGTGCACCGCTTTTTCGGACGCTGTCGCGGCTGGGACGCTTTAGTTTTAGGTTCTAGGTTTAAGTTTTAGTTTGTAAGTTTTTCTCCCACTTTTTAAACTGAAGGTGAGCCCCATCGCCTAGATTTGTATTCATGTTATTTTCCTATTAACTTCAATCTGATTTATGTAACCCAACCTCCTTCAAATGCATCTGCGCATAAATAGGAGAAAATTTGTCAATTCTTTTGTTCATATTTTTACATTGTATTAAATTCAAGGGGAAACAAATTTAATTTAGGGGAAAAAAAAAAAAAAAAAAAAAAGACAGCCAATCAGAAACTAATAGATTGTATGGTTTTTATTGATGAGAGGTGATTTTTTTGTGACCGAAATCGTTCAACCAACAATAAATTAATTTTAATTAAGGCTCTCGCGCTCTTCGTCAGCCTCCACTGGCTCTTATCCGGTGACGGAGGAGCGTGGGGGATTCCCAAGACTCCGCTTTCTTTTTCGCATGTGAGGGAGGTGACGACCATGTGGATTTGGGAGGTCTCTGGGGTGTTTGTAATTACTGCATCAAATGAGCGAGTGAATGAAAATTGTATGTATGGTATGAATTAGAACATTTATGACAATTACTTATTGCCTAATAAGGCAGATTGTAATTTTAGCACAATTCAAGGTTCAATATAATTTTAATTAAAACTGCGTTTATTACATGGAGAAATATAATTGCCGAGACCACGTGGAGTGAGGCTATAATTTCGTCTGGGTCTGCAGGAGTTGCCGTAATACGAACTATTGTGAGCCTAACATCGGACCACATCACATTGGGCTTTATTACTTCGAGACCATCGAAACAAATATCAGTGATTGTCTGAATATAGACTTAGAGTGAATGAAGAACTTAGCGGAGAAATTGGAAAAATATGATATTGCCTTTGACTTCAGTTGACCAAACAGACTGACATATCTTGAGAAACATTCTTTCTTGACTACTGCAGTATCTTAGGGGAGACCTTTCTCGGGTTTCTTTTTTCTGTACCCCGTTTCTCTCTATATTTCCTTACAGGAAAAGGAGTGCTTTCCGTGGAACATTTTTCAGAAATTTATTGGAATGATGACGTAACGGAATGAGTTTATGTCAGTTATATTTCAATCTGATTTTCAAAAATAATTTTCTTTTTTCTCAACCAATTCAGTCAAATTTGTACGGTTGTACGACCACTTTTAGAGCAACACTAAGTTATTCTGAAGACTTAAAATGCACCAAATGTTCGAAAAATTTATAGTCACCCATAGATAAAGTACAGATTGGCGTTATTATGTTTCGAAGATATTAAATAATCATTTTAAATATTATTAGTTTGAAAGGTCTATTATTGACGAAGTACAGACATGGTGCGAGCCAAAACAATATCTATAATTTTATTAATGTTGGATATGATGTACGCCCCGGGATTGTATATATTTTTTTTAAGATTAATATTTTATTTCAATGCCAATTTTAATACGTCATATATATATATATATAGTTGGTCCATATATATATATTCCTATATTGTGCTATAATTACAATCTGCCTTATAAGGCAATAAGTACTTAAGATAAATGCTCTTATTCATACCATATTTACAATTCATCATTCACTCGCTCATTCATACAATATTTACAGACAGCCAAGAGGCCTCCCAAGTCCACATGCGAAGAGAAAGCTGAGCCTTGGGAAGCCCCCACGCTCCTCCGTCAGCCGCGGCACCAGATACTAGCCAGCGGGGACTGACCAAGAGCGCGAGCATATATATATTAGAAAAAAACTTTCTCGCTCGAAGAATGAAGGAGTAAAATTCTAGATTTGAAATATTTCTTAAGTTATGAAATTAATATAGGAAATATTTGTATTGAAAAGTAAAATTATGGGACATATGAGAGAAAATAAAAAGGAGACCAGGGACGAACAGTAATAAAGAGATGTTAGAGGCAATAACGTCTGCTGTTTTATTTATAGGATGGTGAATGATTTATTAAGGGGAAAAAGTCTGCCTAAGGCCCATGCAACGTTACACTAACAAGTAATGGCTTAAATACATAATCTATTTGAGTATTCCCTTGCATGTATCTCTCAATAATTATCTCGTATTCTTTGCTTCTTCAGCACTTCTGAGATGTTATACAGGCTATATTAATCTGCTCCAAGTATAACCTCTGTTTTTCTCCTGAATAGATATACGCGCATAAAATAGATAAAAAAAGAATCTTTATTCTATGCCCCCAAGTCCCATAAGAATAATAATAATGCTTAGTGCTTTTAAATGTTTAGGGAGCAATTGTTAATAGGATTGTAATTGAATTTACCTTTGAGTGTGCATTTACCTGTATTTTGGCGAAAAATTCAAATCTGTAGCTTGCGAAGCTTACTTGAGTTTGTACAGCTCAATAGGCACGTCCTGTTATCTGTTACAAATTCATATATCCCTTGTGGTTAAGGCGTTCTATGACTCTGTTTTTAGAACAAATGAGGAACTCTTGTAAGTTCAATGTGTAACAGTAACGTTAAGTAACGAACCCCTTTACTTCCTAATTATCCTTATTAGGTTTTCCTTTCAGAGTTACAATACGTATTACATGTAACTTCATTAATGTATTGCATGTTACTGCAGATTGCACTAAAAGGTAAGAAACCTTTTTTCCCCTTTTATGTTTATACAGTTCACATAGCAGCAGATGTCATATTGCATATTTAGTTGGTTTTATGTTATATTTAATTTACTTGTACGCTTTGCACACGTACGCCGTGCGTACCGGAGGAGATTCCTCTGTCTCTCCTTTTCTATAACCGCATAAGCGTTTGTCATACAAATAAAAAACCGATCCTGGCTAGCAAGCAAGAAATATCACACGACAAAGTAATATGAAATATAAACCTCAGCTAAGAAAAAAAAAACAAATATTGTAAATCAAATATCTAAGTAATTAAATTCATACATAAAAAATATAAAACAATAAGAGATTTAATATTGAATTTAAATTGAAAGAATATCTTGAACACATAATAAAATACCAGATAAATAAGCAATAATAATAATTTTTTTTTCTCAATCAACAATCCTTATAATGCAATAATTACAATCTGCCTTTTATAAGGCAATAATAATACAGATGATCTCATTCGTACCATATTTACAGTCATCATTCACTCGCTCATTCATACAATAGGACATGATTGGAGAAACTGGCCATTGCCAGGACTCCCACTGTCACGATTATAGCAGGTCACGAGGCCACTGCCGTTTCAGTCTCCGAGGAGGATTATAGGGATGAGTGGTGCAGTGCAAAGACTGTGATACAGGATTAGGGTGGTTGGAAAGGCTACTGTGGAATTTCATAAACTTGGAAGGGATGAGTTCTAGAATGTAGGGTATATTAAGGTCGTTATGAAGGGTTTTGTTGCTGACACAATAAGGGGCATTTACTATTGTTCTCAGGACTTTGGTTTGAAAGGATTGGATACGCTTGTTGTTCGACTTTTTAGCTGTCCCCCATAGCTCTATTCCGTATGTCCAGATTGGTTTAAGTATAACTTTGTAGATTAGTAGTTTATTTTCTATTGAGAGATGGGATGTCCTTTGAAGTAGTCTGTACAGTTGTCCAAAGCGTCTGTTTAGTTCTTGTCTTTTTAGTCTCGTATGTGGGTTCCAGGTCAGTCGTTTGTCGAGATGGAAGCCTAAGTACGTAACTGTCTCGCATACAGGGAGAGGAATAGAATTAAAATAAACTAGTGGACAAGTCTTGCGACAAAGGGTGAAGGTAATGTATACTAATAATTAGGGAATATGCCTGCCAAACTCAGCAAAGATAAAGTTAAAAACAAATTAAATCAAAGATAGAAAATGAGTAAGTATTAAGGATCACACAACCTAACCTTACCAAAAAGAATTTTTTTTTTGGCGAGAGCCAAAAAACAACAATTCTAGACCTACAATGTTTGTTTTTCAAGTGTTCCTTTCAGTGTTTAGATTGTCAATTACTAATTAAATACAATGAACTCATCATTGATTAGCTGCCATTCAAGTTTGCTCAATCACACTTGTGAATCCCACGCATATACAATTTTCATGTCAACAGGAAGTTTATTTTCCATTTTCGTGAGAGTAGTAAGCCCAAGCGGCAAGTTTAATTAAAAAGTATGTTATTTTTTTCACTAAGAAATAAAGAATTCATACATTCTGTGATACGGGTAGTATCTTATTAAAATGAAGGAAATAACAAATTCTAACACGATTCATTTAAAGAAAAAAAAACACCGAGTGGTGTTTGCAACTTACATTGCACTGTTCATTAAGTAACTCTATGGATTGGACTGCAAGTGTTGTAATATTTCTAAGGTTCTAGCCACGAATTTATTTAAGAATAAAAATTCTAATTATTTGGCCTTAGTTAATAGTTGTAGCGTGATGTGAATATGTAAAATATATATATACTAAAGGATAAAGTTACTAATACTAATAAATAACAAAAAAAACAAAAAACTATACTTGCTTGATACTTGTGTCAAAGTGAAAACATTATTATCTTTGTATTGACGGTTCCCTGTGCAATTCACTCTAAAAATGGAGCTCGGGATGGTCTCAATCTGAAGAAGAGGTATGTTTCGTCCTTTTCAGCCCAGGGAAAAGTTTAAATTTGTTTGATAGAACTATTATTTGGCCGGGTGAGCTCTGGAGTGGGCCTGTGCTGCCCTTGAATAGGGCAGGCCCTACACAGGGAGACCTTTAACCTTTCACTTTAACGGAATGCATGTGGAAGATACCGAGCTTATCCCCTCCCTCCCTCTCTTAACAATAAACTCACTCTGTCGAGATCTTTGCATTTCCAAGTAAAACATTCCATTCGAAGGGTTAAATTCCTTCTAGGGGTGAGAAATAGAAAAACAAAGCCAAAACTCTTTACAGTAAACATCATTTTATTTATTTAGCCTGAAAAATTGACTTGAATTATTTCTCAAATGAGTAATATTAAAAATTATAGTAATAGCATGTCAACAAATTACAAATTTAATGCTATTATAACATAAAAATCAAGACAAAAAATATAGAGCTAAAAATAATCCAGTAAGGGAAACGATTTTAGACCTGATGAAGAAATAATGAAGCTAATTTTCCTCTGATTTCTCTTCCCCTCCTTAGCTTCGGCAAGTCAACCAAGTTTAATGAGATCTCGTCGCATAACCATTACTTTTTTAACGACAGATGTTTTTATAGAACAAAGTTCACCATTTTTTTAAGATAATTACCAACTTTATTGGAAATTTACAGAAGACTATATTATTTTTAAATATAATATATTATTCCTAAGTGAAATGGCAGGCCTAGGGGCCACTCAGATCATCTATTTTATAGATGGTCATTATATCTCAGGTCATCACTCTCAATTGAATATTTGAAATGGTTAAAAATAATATTTATTAAATATATTTACAGTGATCAGTGTATATTTCATTCAAAGCATATGGTTTCTAATTTTATTAAAATTATTCATGGATTTGTCAGGAAATGATACGCAAATGTCCAGGAAGATATTAAGGTTCTGTAATTTTTTAGTCATTGCTATGCTATTGCCAATAACATGTAGCACATGTATTAATTATTATTTATTTAACAAAGTCTCACGGAAACCCGAAAGATTCGATATTGTTTCTCCATGGTCTACCCTTAATTTTGTTAATATGGTTACAAATTATTCCAATAATAATTCTTAATCTAAAATGATACTTTAATAATGTATTTGAAATTTTATATCTCAGGTCATCACTCTCAATTGAATATTTGAAATGAATAAAAATAATATTGATTAAATATATTTACAGTGATTTTGGTTAATAATGGTGTATATTACGTTCACCAGATCGCTTATGGTATCCGAAATAAAATTATCTACGTTTGAGCCCTCACTCATCTGATTATCTTTAACTTATTAAAATTCAAATATTATATAATTTAGATAGATGAAACCCAATTACGTAAGATTTCCTTATTTCTGATAAAATTATCGTAAACATTTAATCATGATCTCAATCCTTTCTCCTCGTCTAATAACTGTGCTCATTTGAGTTTTAAATCTGCACGCTCTTGGGTCTGAATAAAACGGACTGCTCTTGGGTCTAATGAACAATTGAGATCTTTCTCCAATGCTTACTACCATCCGAAAAGGGAACAAGGCAAACCCATCTAGGCCTACTTGATGTCTATGCGTACATAAATCATTTTAATTCTTACCTTATTAATATATTTTTTAAAAATTCATAACTATAAAATTTTTGAAAACTGCTTTTTCATTCATAATTTTTGTAAAAATGTAATCAAAACTACATGGGCAAACCATTATTTGTATTTACTAAACCTAACTTGGCTACCTGACACGAATATATTATGGCATGCAGTAGTGTCCACAGGGATGGATGTGCAACCATGCTCCCTTTGACATCCAATGTACGACATAACTACCCAGTTGGCTAGAGATGACATTAACATTTCAGCTCGAGGAGCTATTCGCTGCTGCCTTCACCTCCGACTTATTCAGCCCTTCTGCTAGACAATTCCACCGGCCACTCTTTCTCCTCAGCCCCATCAAGTATTCCTCTCTTCCTACTTTTTTTCTATTTCTTTTTCCGGTTTTTTTTTTATCTTCACTAACTAAATCCTTGGTCTAATTGACTTCAACTCTTAAAAATTTAATACTTTTATGGCATTCTTCTATTAACTAAGTCGGTTCGGATGTCATAGGTTTTAAGGTTAGCATATATTCTTACTTTGAAATTATCCTCTTATATACACATATGGAATCTATATGAGAAAGAGCTCTTTACATTAAAACAAAGAAAAATTCTTATTGCCACCATTGTGAATATCTTTTTTAACTGAAGAAATAATCTCATAAATCCAACTTAATTGCAAAAGCGAGATCAGGCTTGTTACTACTTCCTTTAGCAATTTAGTCATTTGTTTTTAGATTTTGAGAGGCGGCGTATTTCAATGAGGCAACTACCATTATATTCTAGACAGTGTTAATTAACTTAAATGAACAACATACTGTATTATAATAAATCATACACATTAAAATCGTTTTCTTTAAATGCTAATCAAGCGCATATTATGGAAAGTTAATGAATGGACTGTGTGTATAAACTCAAGGAAAGAAAAGGTTATGTGGCTTTGTTCCTTAACATTTTACGATAATCCCTAGCAAAGACTTTCTTCATTCATCGGATTTTTATCTGGAAACCTCAATGTTCGAATATTGTTAAATTGCTCTTGCGTAGAGTGTGGAAAAAGCTGAACTTTTTATTTTAACTTAAATATCTTGTGAGCTGGAGGAAATCTAAATAGTTTTTATCACGGATTTTATTCATTACATAATTTCAGTAGTCAAAAAATATTTTTGGTATATTAAAATACATATGAATACAGAGAGAGCACTCACTACTAAGTCAACTACTTAATGTTCTTTGGGTAATCAATTCATATATGCAAACGTTTGATTCTTGTACTCAGTCTACTGTAGGCTATTAACGATTGTACATTTGCAATCCACGGTACTGTCCAAACACGGAGGACGTTCCAAAATGTGATACGGGGAAAGCTGGTCCATATTCTGCCATCCCGTCCTCGCTGTTCCATATTCAACAGCGAGCCCCTTCAAAGGAATAATTTAGAATTGGATACCAATCGTGCAACTACATTAGACCTTCCATGCCGGCACAATCACACTGCGGTCGTTTATAGGGCAGAATTTTCTTATATTCATTTTCAGAGTAATCCTTAGCGAAATGGCCCAAACGATCTATAACATTGTTAAGCTAAAACATTAAGATGGTATATACGTCAAATGTGCAATATTGAAAAAGTATTTTGCATTATACGCTCACAAATAAAACCCAAACTAGACAAAAAAAATGCCAAAAGAAGTAAAAAACGGGCGTATTTGGGATCATTTGACTACTGAATAAGAACTGTAAATACAAATATTTTTTGTGAACACCGATGATTTGAGGATCAGGCATTTCAATCCGAAGCAATGTCCTTCCATCATTTTTCTTCAATGATGAATTCGCAATGGATAATGATATATATCAATGGCAATGGATATAGTATATACCTTATATATCGTAAGAGAGGAAATATGGGGGTAAACTATAGTAAAATAGTACTCATACAGGAAGTTATGATGATAATCTATGGAGATTACCGAATTACACGATCTTACAACTGATTACAACTGAATGAGCAATGGGATGAGGATTGGAGGTTTAACCCGACTAAGAAAATGTGATAAATTACTAGCCAAGTGAGGTGGGATAAACAACTGCCACACATCAAACTCATCACCATAAAAACCTTATTATCCAACATAACATTGAAGAGTTTCCGTTGTAATCTTGAAGTTACATGTGCAGAACACTACCAGTTGCACTTAAAGACTGCACATGATAGGGAGGTGGAGAAGAGATGTGGTAGAATTAGCCACTAACATAGAATACTGGATATGGTTACCTAGGCTAAAGGGCAGATTGTATGTTGGAGAAGAGAAGCATAGAGGAAATACTAATGAGAAACTGGAAAATGGTATGGACCTTATGAATATATAAGGGCAAGATATAAGGGTAGTATGAACGACCCTGCTTCCTAAGATATCTGAAGGAAGAGGAAGAATAGACCTGGTAACGGTTGGTGGTGTGTATTTGAAGTGGAAATGGTGTCCTTCGATTAAGAACCGGATGTCTGGAGGAGAGCGACATGTATGGCATGTTGCCTTTTTCTTTTAATGGGTGGTTTTTATTTGAATCTACTGTGTGCAATCTGTATTCTCTCTTATCTTGTTTTAACGTTCTGTTTCTCAATATGTTACAGGGTACCACCTCAGATGAACCTCACCCTTCACAACCACTCTACCCTCAACGTCACCGAAGTGCAGGAGTTCCGCTACTCCTTCCCGGTGACCGTTTTCTTCTGCCTTGCCTACACCTCGGTCTTCATCATCGGAGTCATCGGGAACGTGCTCGTGGTCTCTGTAGTCTTGAGGACCCCCCGGATGAGGTCGCCCACAAACCTCTTTATAGCCAATCTCGCCCTTGCTGACCTCCTCGTCAACTTCATATGCCTTCCGTTCACGCTGGTCGGGAACGTCACCATATGTAAGTATTCTTTCTATTGTTAGTATTTAAATTTCACTTCCTAATGTACCCATAATCCCAGGACTGCATATTGTTTCATGTTAATTTTTTTGAGTGAGCCTATTTATATGTTTACTTTCTGAAAATCAAAGTAACAGCAAGAAAAAGGCAAAATAATATGGTTTCGAACTCAGTCCATGGAAAATCATCATATAAAAGCAAAAATTAAAGTTCCTTTTTATCGAAAATTTTGGCTAGTTGTTTTGCCATTTACGACGTTTCAAAAAGTGGTTCCTTTGTCAATTTCCCTTAAGCGTTCTTTCCATAATTTATTTAATAATTCATGCTGGAATACGGTTTATTTGTTGGTACGGAAAGGTGTAAACAAATAATCATGTACCCCACAACAGTTGCTAAGATTAGTAAATAGATACGTTTTAAATCATATTTAATCAACTAGTTTTCTTAGTTGATTTGAGTCAAAGAAGAAGTCATTATAAATTAATGTTATTGAGTTTATTACAAAGAACTCAGTAAGTAGATGTACATAAATCTGATTTGTTGATCGATTGGCAATCGAAAAATCTACTAATGTCGGATTATCGATATATTAAAACACTTATTGTGCACTATAATAATTGAAATATAAGGTCTAGAATGGCTGTCCTCAGGACATGAATGAGAGAGCCAGTGGTTGAGGACCTTTTTTAACATACAAATACAGAAGACCATCATATGAATTGATGTCATGTGTTCGCTCTCATGTCAAGTAGTCTCGCCTGCAGGGTCGGTTTGTTTGCCGAGTACTACTCTTCTTGTAGCCTCATGGTTCAGTTAACAACCCCTCATAATAATTCAGTTTCATTTTGTCTCAATATTCAGTATATATACAGTATAAGTTTCAATCGGGAAAATTTGAAAAGTCACCTAAACATCTGTCGATCGAGCTGACTTATGGCATATTGAGGCAAGTAAAGTATAAAAGGACAAAGTAGGCAATCTGTTTTGCATCACACCTCATACTATCGTGCCTTAAAGCCAGTGGAGATAAGACGTAGAATCAACCTATCAAACCGAAGCTTTCTTGGGCACATCTTCAAGAGTTGCCTTTTCACATGGATGGCAAATCTTAGACTCTATAGAACCCTGTCTTATGGCTCTGAGGCATTGGCCATCTCAATGTCAGGTGAGCAGAAACTTCTGACTATTTAGCAGAATCTTTAATCCACTTAAAGTTGGCTAGAACTGGTGACTAAAGTAATTATAATGTAATATTTTTATTATCAATCTAACAGGCAGAAAGCGCAGGGATGCCTCCTTGGTGCAGGGGTATAAACTTTATAAACTTTCTTGGACGATTTCAACAAGTGTGCTTCATCAGATACCGGATTATTTAGCAGGTTTTTTTTAAATTAATATATTTGAAATATAAACAGTAATTACGACACCGGAAAACACCTATTGAGTGCTTTCGAAAAGGGGGAAATTTTCGCTACAACGCTTCGATTATCAAAACCCATTTCTAAATCGGACGAAAACCTTCAAGTGAATTCATCATTGCATATTTGAATCTCACGTAATAGAGGTATAAAATAGCAAATAATTTGTAATGCGCCTTAATACCTTAACAATTAACAATCCATTAGATGAGCAAGAAAAGCGTTCGAATGACACCTTTCCCGGGTTCGTGGCAATCATTAAATTGAACGCTCGTTTTCCTCAAGTTAAAGGAGGTTCTATTCAAAGATGGCCTTGACCGGCCAGATGATGGAAAGAGACCATTTCTCAGACAAAGAAGGTATTAATGCGCGGCACCGCCCCGCGGTAATGAGGGCCCATTTTTGGACCAAACAGCCACAGATCCCTGATTATACAAGAGCAGGCTACTTCCAACAAGGCCCACTCCACCTCCAGTCTATAAATCTTCGGCCGTGTACTTTCTACCCTCTACCTCTCTCTATTACCTGTATGCTCCATAGTCCATGCAGAGCTATTGGCAATCAGTCACGCAATGACGTGAGCAAAAAAAAGAAATTCCGTTTTTGTCATTTGGATTCGCACTATGTTCTTTCTTTGTAAGTCCCATCGTATTGTTCAGAAATCAGTTTCGAGCCCAGTACATAATTCAGATCTCACAAGCTTCAAGCTGCAGTTACGTACGCTCGTGGCGACATCTCCCTGTGATTTAACAAAACTGAGAAGAATAACTGGTTAGGATAGTCACGGGCTCAATCAAGTTTAATCATGATGCGTTCCAAGACCGAATTCTTCTGCAGTTCACTCCATTCTCTATTTCTTTACTTCCAAGCTGAGTGAGTAGAGAGGTTCTCTCCTTTATTGAAGGAGGAGCTTGATGAAGATAATGATGGTTGGGCACCAAGGAACAGTGGATTTGTAAGTTCATCTAATATATTCACCTTACGTCATGAAGACACGAGAAAGCAATACTATCCAACAATAGTCCTCCCCATTGCACAATAACTACCATTCAAAAATACTCTCATTTGATTTTCTTGTCTAAATTTACAAAATAAATCATTAATCTCTACTGTATATCTTTTTCGGACTTTACCCCATGTACATACTATAGTAGGTTTTACTTATGATTAGTTTAACTAATGTCCCTTGTCCGTTGAATGCCCTATCTATCAACAGCAATCATACTGTCCACCTATCACTATCGCAGTTTGTGTGCATTCAGACCTACCATTCAACCGAGTAGAAATTTAACAATTATAATAAAACCTGTTACACATTAAGAATCTAGAAATAGCCTATGAATAACATAGATGTAGAGTTCTCTTCTTGCTTCTAAAAAACAATGCCACCAAAGGTGTTTAGCCAAACATGCTGATAGGTTGGATAAAAGACCTGCAAGTAAATGTATACCAGTTATTGCAGAATACAAAGGCCCATCGGGGTGGGTTAGGGGCTGGTTAATCCCCCACACCTCATGTGTAGCTAACCCACAACCTGAGGATATGTAGCTAACTAAAATGTGATGTCCTGTATACAGAAACAACGGTTTTCCAACCAACTGGGAAGTGCTGAACAGAGACAAATCCCCATCTTGATTAAACATTTTTGATGAGAGCAACTTGTTTTCTTATTTCAAGCTAGCTAATTAATTATTACATAATTCCAGTATTGTTACGATATTACAATATACATTTTGTGATAATCAATTAAGAGCAATGTAATTGGTTATAGACTGTATAACTGGTAATAGACTAGTACGTTATAATTACTGGTCCTACAATCGTACAAATATTAAACAAATTCATTTTTTGTTTTATTTTTTCTCTAAATTATATATAATTATAGCAAAAGACGCTATCTATGTATGTTTCTATCGAGCATCGAAAGGCATCGATTGCATATATCAGAACTAAATAAGCCATAAAATACGAACTAACCAATGGCAATGACTGAAGCAAAAAATTGTTCACAATTGTTACGATGCTACAATATACATTTTGTGATAATCAATTAAGAACAATGTCGTAATTGGTTCATAATCAAAAGTTTATTGTATGCAAGTTTAATTTTCCTATGAAACCTTCCTGCACGCTCTTGTCAACTTCTGGGACTGGATAAGCTTAACTCACTCTATCATCCCCTGGTTCTCCAGAAACTGCTTCCTCTAGTCTATATCCTACTGGATACTCCCTACCCGATACCAGGGATACTCCCTGGTGGCACTTCTGGCCTTTCAGATATTAGAATACAGAGTCCTTTTTTATTTTGATAAAGCTTTGACCTCTTCGAGAATGAGGCAGGCCATAGATTACGACAATAAGCTGTTCCAAATTTAATGGAAACAAATTTTCTTCTAGTAGGTTCAGAAACCGAGTATAATTATTGATTTAATTAGACAATTAATCTGTTATTTGTATTAAAGTGAATCCTTTAATCTCTCCCCTCCTACAAACTCAGGAACAGACAAACCATGTAACAGGATTGGCAGGAGCATTTATCGGCGATGACTAAACCATTGTGGAGTGTGAGAGGGGACGTCCTGTAATTTGAGCTGAGGGCTATCCCTTGTCCCTAATTCTCTTTGTCCTGTCGCTCTCCTCCTAAGGGCCATCATGCATCATTGCAAACCATCAATCAGCCCTTCGTTTCGTCGCATTCCGTCCTATTCCAAAGCCAAAGTCTCATTGCCTAATGTAATATTAGTTATGTCCCGCCATAGATAATCCAATAAAAAATTATTATTTATTTCACTGCAGGTTAGTGACGTTAAAAAATGATTTTCTGTAGATGCAACCATGGGTGGTTGCCAGTACGAAGTATACAGTATAAATACGAATACTGTATACTATTAGATGGGTCTAATAGTATACAGTATTAATCTCGCGCTCAGACAATTCAAGTAATGTAACCAATAGCTAAGTAAGATTTGTTCATTAACTGATGTCCACTGAGAGATTTGAATTAACAACCAATATATCTGAAACCAGAACTCTCCAAAACATGTGTATCAAGCTCAAAATGGACATCTTTCACTACTTGTTTTGTTGCTGTACCATTTTAAGGTATTAGTGTACTACAAAATTTCATGAGCTAACTAATAAAAAAGGTACTTTTAAACTTAACGTTTCCATAAGAATCAAATTTCATATCAAGAATCTGAATCAAGAACATGTTGATTTTAGTTGGTTTTTTTTTTAAATATCAAAAAGTCCTTTGTAATTACTCCATTCCATATTTTCTGTGGAGGTGGACCTAAGGGTGTGGGTTATCAATATTAAAAGATAATTAAGTAAAATCCCCGATACATGTGTATTTAGTAAATTGCTTCGAGGTTGAAAGCAGGAAACTAAAATTCAAGTTATGAACGAATCAAATAAATTCGTCCAGTCATCATCTGGTTAACCCTATCTCGATATTTCGATGACGCACATTCGATCTATACGTTAAACTTATACCATATTTTTAATTATTTTGTTGTTTTTGTGTAAGAAAATATCCTCTGTGGTATTATGAATGACCTAAAGAGAGTTTTGTCGAATTATTTGATCATGCTTGATTCTACGGGCTGATATGCTTCAATGCAACATAAATCATAATATAAAAAATAATTATGGAAATCGGGAGAAGGGCTAAAAGATTTTCTATTCAGATCGTATGTTAAAAGAAATAATCAAGGGTGAATTATTTTGAAAATATCAGCGAAACCCTTTTTAAGTACTTTATAGTATTATAAGTTTGTTATAAATACGCTCAGTAAATATAGAGTGGGAAATGGGTTGAGCTGAGCTCACCCTTTCGGGGTCGGAATGTTAAAAGGGAAAGTTTATCTTTTCGTAAAGGTCACAGTACTTCCCATAATTTTACTTTTAACCTTATCCACTGGCATTACTTTTAGTGTTAAACGTAGCTGAAGTGAAACATCTGACAGTAGCTCAGTCCACAACGATACAAACTTACTTAATCCTTTAAGGTAAGTAAGATTTTTTTCCTCCAGTCGCAAAAGGTCCGTAATCGAAGGAAGGGTTCGGCTGTGTAGGTCAAGCAGGCGCGCGCATTTCAGCCATTTTAATCACGGAAGCAGCACTTGACCCATTTCCTTCATTTTCTTCTAAGTGATGGCCATTTCGATGAATGGTCGATAGGTTTTGTCATCATTTTTCGAAGCAGTTTAGCTATCAGCGAACAGTTTTTTTTCTACATCATTTAATTGATTGACAGCCATATTTGCTGCAATAATTCAACATGGATTATGTTTTAGATGGGAGTAATTTTGTTTGTGTGTGTCTCTTCACAACCAGTGAATGTGAATAAAATAATACTAAGTGGTACGAACGTGAAGAGCGTATTATTTTCACATGTTTGCAGCACATCTGAACAGATCCACACTTCCAGATTCAAGAGTAGGCTTTTCGGTACCGTTTATTTTTCAAAACCACAAACTCATATGTTTTCACTCACGTATATCTGTTTGCATGAATTGCCTGATAAAAGGTTAATCGCATAACATGGAAAAAGTCAAACGGTAGCCACAACTTTATTTTATGCGAATAGATCTGTTTTTAGCTCTCTGTGTCCTATTAACTCGTGAATATATAAAATTAGTGAATGGATTTGATTAGCCGATTTCGGCTTGAATTTATGGCAATAGATCCTAGATATTTATCTGATTTGAATTGAAAACGATGTGTGGCTACATCAGATCTTTATAACAAAGATTCAAGGTAGATACAAGTATTGGTACGAAAATTGGTAAATGTAAGTAAGGCATTATTAGCTTAAGAAATTATATAATTATGAAGACGTTAATCGATTTCAATTTAAAGAATTTGAACAATAGTTTGATTGAATATTAATAGAGGTCTGCCAGTTTTTGAATGAATGTAAATACAAAATGAATGGATCTATAACAGTCAAAATCATAACCGCACAATTAATTTTGAAGAGAAAATCTCGTGTACAGCCCCATTTTCTAAGAATCGTTCGTTTCGCAGGCCAAACTCACTCATTAAGCTGTGAAATTGTGTTATTAATAGGAATCAAAATATTCAAAACGCTTTTGAATTCTACCACTAAACTGTATGCAAAGTGTATCTGCACTCCTAGTTAATCTAATTGCCCATGCCTAATGATTTAAATGCTTGACTGTATGTGTATGGAGGAAGTAGCAGATACTTGTGACCATTGGGATTGAGTCTACAAGAGCGAGTACTCAACGTCCAAAAACTGTGGATAATGGGTGACACATACCTGCCCATGATGATACAAAGAAGCTGCAAGATTACCCCCGCAATTGCCGACACAAAGGAAGAAGCTGACACAGCGACTGCGAACTGATAGGCTCGTGCCAAATGGTCTGGACCTCTCGCATTACTGTTCACTCTCAGTCTTGCCTACCTCGCTCTGCCTTAATGGCTTCCAGTCTACTCTAGTTTATGTCACAGCTTATTTATTTTCACTGTACTTCCTGGTTAGTAAATGTTTCGATTTGTCATTTAGCCATGGCCTGGGGAACCCGGTCACGTCTGCCATCTGCTCCTCTAAGATCTCTGGGAGAACTTATAGGGTGTAGGGCTTAGGTTAGTGTCAAAGTCAATGGGATCTGTGCAGGTACTTAAATTTTTCTGAATATTGTAATAGGAAAATCATCAACTCGCAAGGTTTTGTATAAGTATAGTGCATTATATTTGTGAGGGCAGGGAATGATGTGGAACCTACCTATTCTAGCCCCTAGCAAAGCACGATGGTCAATAAAAGAAGAATAAATCCTAGAAAGGCAATTAGTTTTTTTCAACTGGATTCGCTGGAATAGTAACATACGGCAATTAGAATAAGACAAAAACAAAATAATGCCCAGAATTTGATGATTTATATCGACGAAGAAAGTGGTAATTGTAGTAGTAATGAAGTAAGCAATTGATACAAAGTATTTTAAGCTGTGGTAAGTTCTAACTTGTGGTACATGTTTTTAACCTCTTGTTTCTTGTCTTTTGGGGGTGGAGGGGGGGGGACCCATTAGCCAAAACGACTTAATTAGTCACCTTCGCTATCAGTTCCACAACAAAGAACAAAAAAACCCGATAAGTATACTTGGACTTCTAGAACGAAATCAGTCAATGTACTGGGGAAGGGCTATTTCAGAAATGGTACAATAAAGGAGAGGAAATATGTTAAAAGGGATGATTTGAAAGTTTTTCTGACATATGCATGGATGAAAGCAGAACCAGGAAGTAAAGCGATGGAATGAGAGGAAGAACATAAGGGAGAGAGGGAAGGCCTCGAGTTGCAAATGGCCGGTTGACACGGTTGAGAATGAGGGAATAAACAAAATTCTATAGAGAAAGGGAGTTAAGATGAGAAAATTTTCAATTTTTCAAGAAAAACTTTGGATTTTCATTCGTTAAGAGGAAATGCCAACGGTCAATTGTATAACCTTCGCATGTAATACATAAATTGGAAGAAAGTGTTATGATTATTCTGAGTGGATGAATTTATTTGCTGAACCCGTTGCTCGGTGTGCCGAACACACGATGAACACATCCGCCGGGTGTACACAGGTGAGCCCCATAACTTTTTAAATGTTGTATAAACAATTAATGTATAATTTACCTTATAATTTTGTAAAAATCACAAATCACAGTGTGGAATTGTTAGAAATTGTATAAAATGTTGCCCAGCAAACTTAAATATAATATTGACCTATTATAAATGGATTATTTGTATAGAATCTATATTTAACTCCATAATTTTTAATAAGAGGGAGGAATAAATGAGCAAACAAAATTAAAATTTTAGTTTTTTGTAGAAGCACTACTCTCCGGCCTTGAGATAATTAAGATTAGAACCACGGCCCAATCCCATGTTTGATTTATTTGTTAGGCTTATAAGGAATTTAAAGCGAAAACACCAAGGGGCCGATAAAACTGTGAATTAAAAGGATACTATATAGGATATATAGGATAGGTCCTTCCCTTCCAGCGTAGGCGATACAGACCCTAAACGCTAGATAAGATTTTGCGACCAAAGAGGGCAGGTGAGTGGGGGGTCACTATAGAACCGCAAGCCACATCCTGTTTACTTTGCAAATATCTCCGGTCCTAGCGGCATTGTACCTATCGCAGTCACTATCAGCATAACTGTCACACTCTGTTAGTAACAGAGTAACTCTGTTAGCTTTAAGGTTGATCAAAAAGGTAAGCCCCATCACCTTTATTAGTCAGTTTAGTTCAGTCACGTATAATGTATATCATTATACTTGTTTATTCATTATATAATTTTTATAAAATAACAAAACCTGTATATAATGTAGCGATGCTATATAGGAAATACAAAAATAAATTGTAAATAGATTCGCCTGAGGATCTATAATTCTATATAATTATCTGTAAATTTAAAGGGGCTATGAAAAAAAAAAAGTGTAAACAAATTTGTTGAGAAATTAGCGTAGATTGATGCAGAGTGTTGTTAACAACGATTCGACTCATGAGTACTGCGTATGTCTGCATTAGGTACTGTTCTGTGATGTTAGGAAATGCTGTTGATAACATATCGGGGAAGTGAATAAATTAACCATCTTCTAACATTTCGCCATATCACAGTAGGGTCCGATGAAATGATCTCTCTTTCATCATCGTAAAACAAACTTTTCTATTCATTTACCTACTTACAATGAACTCATGGCTAGGTCTATTACAATATATTATTACTGAACTAGGAACTTAAATCTTACTTTGTTAGGGGATGCAAACTGTAGAGATCTATTTGGGATAAGCATTGATATTTACTTGCTTTAATTGATTTGTGCACAACTGCACAAAATTTCTGGCGTTTTTAATATTCAAGAAGGGCCGTTTCATCCGATAGAGACGAAATTACATGTTGAAATGTGGAGCCACTACTAAAAGCCAATTAATTTTTAGCCCCTGCGCGCTTAGGTCACGCGACCGACCTGGAACAATCCACTCACCTGGTAGAAATGAGAAATCCACAATGGGAAATCTAGGCTCTACGCTGAAGGTATTTTGGCTGGTGTGGATAAGTGGAGGGACTGACAATTGCTTGGAACGCAAGGGCGAATACTTGGCCGGCGGAAGGAATCTTGTACCACTTCAATTTGGGGCCCCTCACGCTCCTCGGGGAAAAATTAATACAGGCTTCTCTCACACTCTCTCTCTCCCTCTCTCTCTCTCTCTCTCTCTCTCTCTCTCTCTCTCTCTCTCTCTCTCTCTTTCTGCTCTTTCTATTATATATCAGAGACCGCACGGCGCTCTTATCTCCCACTGCCACTGAATAATTGGATCTTTTGTTGGATAGAGATTGATCCTTCCTAAACTTGATTTCCTCTAAATATACGTGATTCCGCCTGTATGGTAGGAATCTGATCATAAATTAAATTATAGAAGATATCGTCTATTTCAATTTGTCTTATGGATATTTCTGTAAATTTTTCGCCCATTTATTTTAGAAAACCTAGCAAAGATGAATAAAAAGAGCAATGAGGAGAATAAAACAGAGTAGAACTTAGAGTGTTTAATATTCGATCTAAAAGTTTTTACTGAATAAGTTATGAAATATATAAAAACGAAAAAATGCCATATAAAATGAAAGAACAAAATTTTTATGTTCACACAAATCAAAACAGAAATGACATGACTACTGTTCATTAATTGTATATAGGATTTTCCGGTAATCTTAACATATCCCTCTTTATCTTGATCAGCCATTTAGTGTGAGGTAAGTCAAATATGAGTAGGTTTGAAGAGCCAGATAGTTCGTCATGAAAAAGTACCGGATAACTATCCTTTCTACATGTGAGTATGTAAGCATGGAACTTGTAGGTATGGGTGCTGTATACGGTTGCTTGGTGCTGCAGTATTTACGGATTGGAATACCGTGTTGTCAAGATGTGGCATTGTTTTTACATGCCCGCATATTTGTCTTTTATATGCTGAAGTAGATCTCAGGAAGTAATTGTGAACTTACTATAAATAGTTTTTTTCAGTTTTGAGCATTTGTTTAGTACAATCGTTTCAGGTGGATATTTAGTATTTTTCAAGTAATTTCTGTAAGGGCCACTAGAAAGTAGTCAGAATAGTGAACACAAATGTATTGAAATCTGTTGGTGAATTTACATTGAATTTCTTTTGTCGGTTACTAAAACTTCTGGGATGCATTTGAATTTATTTCTGCGGTAACACCTATAATCTGTCATCAACCATGAGGTGAATCAGAACAATAAATTTTAAAAAGGTTCTTAGCTAAGAGGCCACTTAAAGTTAACAGAAAAGCTCTCCTCGTAATGTGGTTTTACTATACAGAGATCAAAGAAAAAATATTCCACACTAACGCTCCTTCATAATTTATAAGACGGTAAGTTCATAAAATTTAAATATCTTGACAACATTTCAATTTAATTAGGTTCCAAATCGCAATAAAATTCTCAGAAGAAAACAGAAAGAAGGTTAAAAGATATATACAAAGGGGTCCAAAAAAATGTATCCACTGGTTAACAGTCCATAATTTGCAAACTAATTGACGGAGTTGTCTCATTTTTTATGAAAGTGTAACTTAAAGTCCAACTTAAAGATATCACTGTGTTCGAAATGGTCACCATTAACATCCACAAACAAACGATGCCTCCGAACTTCAGCACGATATTTGCACATGAATGTACGATGGATTCTCGAAGTTCACCCAATGTGCGTGGCTTTTGTCGATAAACGACGTCCTTTAATGTTCCCCACAGGTAAAAGTCCAGAGGAGTTAAGTCTGGGGAACGTGGTGGATACTCTACAGCACCTCTACGGCCAATCCATCTTCCTGGTAGATTTTCGTCGAGATAAGCCCTAACAGGATTGTGGTAGTGGACTGGGGCACCATTTTGTTGAAAGTAAAATCTTCCGTCTCCATACAAGTCTTGGATGGCAGGTAAAATGAATGTTTGGAGCTTCTGAAGGTACACCTCACCGGTAACTGTGCCGTCAAAGAAGAATGGCCCAATCAAGCCCCGGTAAGAAAACCCACACCACACATTTACTCCTGACAAATTCACGGCTTTGTCTACATAGACGTTCGGATTTTCGGCGGCCCAGTAGATACAATTGTGGCTATTTACTTTATCATTGAGTTTGAACTGTGCCTCATTAGACTACACAATTATCTCTGCAAACTCTTCATCGCTGCGCACCATGTTATTAAACCACTCGCTGTACTCCATTCTACGATCTGGGTCGTCCTCGTTCATTACGTGTAGCAATCTTGGGATGTAGCACTTCCACTTTGTTGTCTTCAAACTTCGCCAAACACTTGAGCGACTCACTCCAGTTTCACGGCACACTGTCTCACAGACGTCTGAGGTGAGCGAGGTGAGCGAGCATTTATGTAACACAAGATGGGAGTTAAATGGACTTGTTACTGTCACAGGTCGTCCAGATCGTTGTTTGTGTACATCTTTAACACAGCCTTCGGCTTCAAATTTGTCTCGAACGCGACGAATCGTTAAACGTGTTGGTGGCTCTGTTTGATACACGTTTCGCCATTGCAGTTGAACCTCATTAATGTTTTCGTACTTAAAATACCACTTTAAAACAGACTTCCTTTCGTCAAATGTAAGCCTTACGCCAGCCATGTTTACTCGAGTAACAAGGTACAACTAACAATAAAACACTAACTATCTGGTGACTGTCATCTGACAAAACAAAACAACGCAATACAACGCTTGTATGGCGATTGCCGGAACTACACACTATTACACTACCAAAAATTAGACAACTCCGTCAATTAGTTTGCAAGTTATGGACTTTTAAACAGTGGATACATTTTTTTGGCCCCTATGTATATATATATATATATATATATATATATATGTAAAGAAAGAGATAAAATATTAGATATACATATATTGCAGGCTATGCCATGTGAACATATCATTAAAAAAGTAATATACTACGGAAAATATGAGAAATTAAACCATAGGGTGGAACAATTTTAACATTAGTTCAAAATGATTGCTTCGTTGATCAAATATTTTCTTATAATATATAATATAGCCAAATGGTACATGGTTTAGTAAAAGATTCATGATCATCAGGACAAGTAAAATGGAAAGGTTAAAACCCAAAATGAAATAAAAATCTACATTGCCAAATAATATAACAAAGATTTGGCCATCTTTCAATGGTATTGATTTATAACAGTTGCTATAATTACTATTGTTTAAAACCTATGCAACAACTTATTCCGCTCTAAAGCAACTTCCTATCTTCATCATTATCCGTTCTTCGGGGAAGATCTCAATCTTTCATGGTTCATTTTCATGTTCAGATTTTTTGTGGGGCACTTCTACCATTTATTAATTATCTGTATATTTTTTTCCAAAAAGTTCTGCTTCGTGAGTTGTTGTCGTGTACAGCTAGAATGTCGTGACTGCCATATTTCGTGGGCCTTTGGCTATGAAACGATTTCTTTAACAGAACAGTTGTTGAAGGAGTACCTTCCTTTACCATCCCCTCTTTAACGATCCTTCAAGATAGCAACAATTGAACAGTTGATGGTTCTAAATGAAAGGTCTAATAAGTGAGCAGAGTGGAGTAGAAGCGAACCCTCTGCCTGTTCAAATAACGATTCAGAATCGAAGCCACAATTCTAATATCTCAATAATCTAAAGGGAATTGCTCCCGGAAGAAAGGGCTTTTTGTTTAATATTGTCCTACAGTCAGGAACTTCGTCTTCCTATCTGTTTAGATACTGACGAATCCCTGCTAAATCGATCTGCTTTTCTCTCAAAATCAGTCTGGGTTTTAATTTCATCCAAGTTTTTATTTTCTATCATGTATTTATTGGTGTTTGATTGACCATCTCCCTATAGTCTAGTGTTAAGTGCGCTAAGTTTTGATTGCGGGATCAGGGTTCGATCTCTGGATCGCAGATTGTTCAAATTTCTCGATCCCTTCTAAAAAGCAGTCCAGCTGCCATTGATACTGACTGCAATCAACCTAGAATATTATGCGTACTATGCGGTTAATTAAAAAAAAAGAGATAAACCAGAACTGATCCATCCAATTTTCAATGAATATCTCAGATATATTTACAATAAAATAAGTGAAATATATTGGTTTTCTTCTCAACTCTTTAATTTTTAAGATTATAGATAAGGGAAAAATAAAGGGAATTTATTTGAGGTGAGCGGATCCTTTTACTAAGAGTACCTGTTTGAAGGTGGAGTGAGGGAATTAAGGAGTGTGGGAAGCCTCGGTAGAGGTGGAAATGTTGCGGTGCAGTGGTGAGAGTCCACTGAAGGCTGAGCCCAGTGTCTCTCTAGGCATGTAGTGGAAGCTCTTTCAGTTGGAAAGCAGTGATGGGTGCCCGTCAGAGGCTTGTTGTTGGTTGGCCAAGGGCCGTAATGTCCACCATTTGGTCTGCTTTCCCAGATCTAGAGATTTGCCATCTTGCCGGTAGTGGTGGGGGTGTCAGGTCTTGGAATAGGGGGTTTTGGCAATGTTTTATCGAGTCAAAGAATGTTCGAGGCCCCCACCATCACCGAAGCCATCAGAAGAAGAAGAAATATATTGTGTTTTTTTTCTGGAATATATACTCCATACGACATCGTATATCACCAATGCGTAGATGGAAGCATAAATAGATAAGATAACAACAATAATATAAAATCACAAGAAAGGAACTTAATCAAACTTGAAACAATAGTATATTTCAATATACTTCAGATAAATAATGTATCATTAGGTCAATTGTCAACAAATGGTTTCAACAAGGCATCAATTCAATCAAATATAATTTGTCTTTTGAAACACCAATCAGGCAAAAGTGAAGTTTGTTCCTTTTTATTTCAGCATTAGGATTGATCAGAAAGAAATAATTTGACTTTTCAAGATTATAATAAGAAGAATTAAAATGATTATATATTAGAAAGCTGTAAACAGTATGTTACATGTCTAGAATTACGAACTTTCTGGTGTTTGTATTTGGTATTGTATAATTTTGATTAAGTAAGTCGCATAGGTTCTTAATTGTAAAATTAATTATTACTTATAATTAATTAAGAATTCTAATTAGGAAATCCCAGTATAAAAAAAGCCTCATGTAAAGGTTTCAACTTCTGTATTTATTCAGTAATTGTTTACTTCTTTTTCCAAGCTCATATGAGTTATTTTCAGACATCAGGTCTTCCTCGCCAATGTGCTTTAGTAAGGATTGTACTTGACGGTACCAATAGTTTATTCTAGAACTATTGAATATAATAGAATAACAATAAAACTCACTGCGTATTGAAAATACTTTTAGGCTGAGCCTATCATGACGTACCAAACTGTGCTAAATAGCCAGCCTCAAATCCTCCTTATAACATACGTGGAAAAGAAAGCGTAGATTGTTTATGTTTTTTAAACAAAAACAGCCTAAGTCCAACAGTATTTTTTAAAAAAATATGAGGAAGCGATTGGGTGATCTGACAGCTGAACCACTTAGACAGTGCAGCAGTGACAGGTTAGTTATATCTAGCCACGGGCTGGTTCCAAAAACAACGGGTGAGGCAGGAACCTCCTTCCTCTAGCTCAACTACGGAAAACTCAACTTGGATTTTTTTGTTTTTTTCCCCTTAGCTCTCTAATTATAAGATTAAGGATGAGGGAAAAATAAAGGAATATTTGGGTTGAGCGGATCCTTGTGCCAGGAGTACCTGCTTGAAGGTGGTGTGAGGGAATGAAGGAGTGTGGAAAGCCTCGGTAGAGGCTTTTTTCTTCGAAATTCCCTGAAAATACTTGGATCAGCCCCCTTATTTGAAAAACTCAATGTGCGAGATTCTAGAAAATATAATCTATGTTTACTGGTCCTTTCATTGTATATGAGACATTTTAAGCTTTGAATGGAAAAGACAATGCAAGAATAAACTGAATCAATTAATAATTACTAGTTAGGTTCTGAAATCGCGATAGAACGTCCCCGGGTTTCAGTGTCCAGGACTCCGTCATATTTTTTCTTTGGCTAAGAGTTGAAATATAGCATCAGTAATAATAAAATATACGAAAAATATCTCTAGAAGTGAATCAAGGAGATCACAAAGCAAGAAACAAACCCAACTTTTAGGGGTTAGGCAATCTTAAGTTTTTACCAAATTTGTGATCCATTTCGTTTGAAAATTTTTGAGATGACTCAACGAGACTATAGAGGATTCACCTTTATAATAGAATTTTTCACATGAAACGGTAAGTATTTGACCTTTTGCAAATAAAAGTTTTTTTTTTTTTTCCATCTAAGAAATCCTTAATACATAATTGAGCTATGTCTTATTTGACGGGTAAATAAATATGTCTAGCTTCACTATCATTAAAATATGTGGGTTCGTTGCATTCATATTACGTACATAAGTCTTAAGTTCTACATCATCATCTTCATTTTTAATTGCCTGTTCTGCAAATGCTTATCATTATATAACATGCGGTTTTGCAAGTAATCTAATTGTGGAAGGTTTGGTTTATTATAATAGTGAACCATCATTGAAAAATACGAAACCCTAATTGACCCCCCCCTTCTTCAATCTTGCATAACCACCATAAATAAGAAGTAAATGAGAAGATTGGCTTGAAAGAAGGAATAATATTCATGCATCTAATAGTAAACGGGACTCCGTTGTCCCTGCTCTAAAAGGGATCGTGTAAATGACCTAATAAAGTCACAAGTTAACTAATTGATCCATCCATCAATAGCCTCGCCATTATTGTGCTGTTGACTAAAATTTTTCATATGAATTACAAACTAAAATTTTATCTTTTAAAATAGATAATTATAAATTTAAAAAAAAACATAGAGTAAAGTATCTATAAAATAATCTAAAATACTTATTAATTGATACGAAAAAAAACTAGACAGCATTGCTGTTCTTAAATATTTTATATTATTTCTTAAGCCATCGATCACTTGCAATTGTCTCTTTGATGAACCAAGTGCTTTTGGTTAGAATTACTTTCATTAAGCTTTTTTCAATGTTGGACCTCAAAATTATATTTGTTGGGAGAATCTTTCTAATTGTTTTTGTGTCAGCGTTATTAATGTAGTCTACACCCTCTAAATCTAGATTGTCTTTTTAGTGACCCAAACTACATAAGTGTTAAATCACCCTATACTTTGGTGCATATATAATGTATTGTAATTAGATGTAAAACATGGTAAAAGCTTTTTCTAGTAATAAATAATGAAGAGATCGGCAGTCGTAAAACAAGGCACAGAGAGTCGAAGGTCGTCAGCAATAAACCTAAGTGGGTGAGTCCCTAGCAGCCATAAAACACACCCTTTTAGACCAACAGTCATAAACCTAAGGGGGATTGGCTACCTTGGCATCATAAACATACCCCTTTCAAGCCAGGCTCCGCCTTCCGGTGGGGAGGGGTAGTGATATTTAAACCAGGGGTTTTCGCCCTGTAGACCACTCTTTCTCAGTCTCCTCATCTAGACAGCCGCTATCACTCGGTTGCGTTACGCCAAGGCCCCGGGGCCCAGGAAGTAAGTCCACTCGGTCTTCAACTAGTCTACTCTCTCTCTCTCTCTCTCTCTCTGCCACAGCTCTGCGCCGTCACCCTGTCTCACAGCGCTTGCAGACCTTCTGACGACTTATACCTATTACGCTGCCGATCTCCCACCCGAACTCTGAAAACTGGTCTTATTCTTTATGAAACCTCTGTACCTCTTCTCCTGAACACAGTGTATTGTCGGGACACATCCCTATCATAAAATGGAGTCAGATATTAACGCCGACATGGAACATGGTCCATGTTATAAACTACAACAAACCGCACTTGTCACCAGAGCTAGAGTGATTAGGCACTCCCCTAGTGGCAACCCGACAGTCTTCATTGTAACCACATGAGAAACCTTAATGTTAGTAAAAGCGGACGAATCCTGTTTTTTCGGGGTGGGGGTTTAACAATTTTAACCAACAAATGATCAATCAGTTTCATGTCCAGCATTTTAGACGAGAAAGAATATAAGAAAAATGATCAACATCTATTATATATTATCGACATACTTAAGTTAATTGTCCTAATAACTTTTTTCAGTTTTAAATTTTGTGCTTTTAAATACATTATGGTTACAAAGAACTTGTTAATGTTACTATAATTTGTTAATGTCGCATCCTTTAGTTGCTAGAAAGTAAGCTATTAAATTTTGAGGGGAAAATGGAGGTTAATTAAAATCAACCTAAATCACTTTCAAAATGTTTTTCTCAACCAGGGAAAAAATCGCGTATCCTGATTACTCTCTTTTTTTCTTTGAACTGATCTGATTTTCTTATTTTTTTGAGGATTCGATATTTCACGTAAAAAATATATTTGATGTAATTTTAAACAACTGTAATTTCGCATGCGTTTTATCATAGGGGAAAATTTTAATGTATAAATTTTATTTATTTGATTGCTTTCTTGAGATTTTCGAACAGCTTAATGCTTTTACACGAATTTCAACGCAACATGAACTTCCAGATGTCTTCATATATAAGGAGATTATCGTTAAATAAATTAATATATTAAATCGTTTAATAAATTATATTCATAGTGAAGAAATTGTTGTCCATTTATATAGTCTTTAGTCGACGACTACAAAATGGCTAAACAGTCAATTATACTCCTAAAAATGCTAAATGCTTCAATTTAATTTTATTTTATAATAAAAATGACAAAATTCTATAGATGCACATATACTAATCATTTCGGAAAATGTGATGGAAATAAAATGAAAGAAGAGCCCAAACTTAGGGCATAAAATATTATTAATATAATTGATTCATGACATTTACACTTCAATGTATAAGACAATTTTTTAAAGAAATTGATTGAACTTTATACCGGAATTCCAGCCAGCAATTTTTCCTACATGTGAATATTTGAGGCACACCTGACTTATTTTTAGATTTTTATTTCCCCTGCAGCCCTCTTCTATTCCACGGTGATCCCATAACTTCTATCCCTAGCTCCCAGATCATCTTAATTCCATATTCCTGCCGAATCCTCAATAAATTCCCAGGGCCGGGCCTGGTCCCAGGAGAGAGTGAGCTAGGGCATGCCCCAGTCAGTGGCTGTATGATGGGCCAGGGGTCGATTTGACCCAGTCCCCGATTTAACCTTAATAAATCCTCGCCTTTGAATGCCAATAATGAACTCAATGGAGAAGCTGCATTCCTCCGGGCCTTCCCGATTCTCGCTGGATATTGCACGTGAGCACTTCCTGCTGAATTTTAATCAGCCTTCCGGATATCTATTGAGCAACTTGGGCCTCCAGCTATTCCCCGCTGCTCTCGCACATATTTGACAATGGCCACTGACGAGATGACTTATCCGGGTGTCTTTGAACGCTTTCTTCGTCTAAACTGCCACAGTGTATACTGAACTATTTTGACTAAGTGGTTCTAATTTCATAATTAATTAGTGCAATTAATAATGATACAAAATATGCTTGGTTAAACGAATGGAAAGAAGGTTATTGACAGAGTCAGCCAATAGCTAAGGGAGAGACTTTTTAGCATAGAATACATTTTATCGCTGGCTCTTTAATGGAAACATTGTCATACGGGCAGAGACACAATTGTAAATCGCATGTAGAGCGAAATCAGTTGCACATACGAACCACTGTCATTTGTTGTCACACACTTGTTAGGTTGGCTACTGAAAAACAATATACGTATTAGCTAAGAGATGAAGAATATCTCCATTGAAAAAAAAAGTTTGAAAACGTTTTTTTTGTTTTTCTTTTTGTTGATTTGATGTGTCTCCGGCGGATGAACGTACCCACCGACGGCACACCAAGGAACGGGTGCAGGTCAGCTCTCGAGAGAGGTATGTTGGACCACTTTCCGCATGATCTAGGGGATACGTGCGTTACATTTAAATAATAAACCTATTTCATGATTAATTTAAAATAGGTTTGTGCGCATTGTTGTCGATGAATTTAGTTATAGGGGTTATGCTTAGGCCAACTCCATCGTATAGTATTTTAATGAGCCTTTAAATAACCTTAAAGTGTGCCTCTGTAAACGAGCTTTAGTTTCTTAACATAACGTTAAAATTTTATACTGATTGTATTATTAAAACTTCGACCATATAACCCACAAAGAACTAAAACACTTTTGATAATTTTTAAACTAAAGCCTAGTCCCTATTTTAGGGAAGCGTACATTATTTTTTGGAATTATTTCATGCCTCCCTACTCTACTGCGTAGGTCCATTTTTCAGTTCAGAGCTACTTCACATCTTGGCCCAAATCATCATATGTTCTATCAGTTAGAATGTTTCACAGTGGAATTCAGACATCGCAATCGTCTCATCACCCTTTAATATTCACCACCTTGCATCCCAAATATCTTTCTCTCCAATGATGATTACCACAGGTATAAGATTAGCCTAGATCTAAGATATAAGATAGATAGATTTAAGTAACGCGCATAACTTACCATTATGCTATAATGACCAAACGTTAATCTCAATGTTCTGCTTGGGAATTTTGAAATATACTTATAAGCATTCAAACACAAATAGTCCGATTACCGTTGCCAGTAACCTGCTTTAAAGTAAAGCCTCATCCTAATGACTCTGGCACTATCAAAGAATAGTGTTATTCTTAGAGAGGGGGTTATCTAGATGAAGGCGCCATTCAGATGGTCCGTTGTAGAGATGTCGATTGGTATTGATAAATTGATAAACTGGTGAATTAGAGTTGCTAAGTTGATACTAGGGTGGCCAAAGTTGCGGCTGAGAATGGAAGAAAGGAGCTAATGAGTTTACAGTTAACTCATTCCGTCAGTTAAACGGCAACAATTGCGTTAGCTCCTCCCTGACTGGAAGGTCATTGCCTGGGTCTCCCATTTTCCGCTACATGTACTTCGCAGGTCTTGGAGCAGTCTGGGCCCATTTCAGTGGTCGTTACCTCAAGTCATCAAATCTTCGTTTGCACAATTTGCCAACCTCTATCGAAGATTTTTGTATTGTAAACTTCAAACTAAGATGCTTCAATTTCGAATATCTGTGAAATAGTCGTCTTTTGGATCCTTGCGATTTACCTTATGAGATTTTAAGCATCTTAAAATAAGTAACTTTTGATCCATACTTAGCATATTGTCACGTGACGAAGAAAATTAAGATTTTTGTTTTATTTACAGGTTTTCTACAGCAATAAATTTAACATGAAAGATAGTTTATTTATATTTATATAAGAGCTACTGACAAGAAAAAGACTACTAACCACTAACTACACAATTACTCAAAACTATTTGGATTTCAACAAAAATAATCAAAGGAAGCAACCCTGCCAAACAGAAGTAAATATTTTTGCAACAAACCCAAAACCTCAACCATATAAAGGAGCGGGATTCACTCGGTCTGGTGGGATATTTCAAGACATGAGAACAAATATTTGAGAGTCATTTAACAAAGAAACTTCTGATCGTAATGATCCTCGCCCTAATAACTGGCACTATCAAAGAATAGGGCCATTGTTAGAGAAGGGGTTATCTAGATGAAGGCGCCATTCAGATGGTCCGTTGTAAAGATGTTGGTAAAAAGGATGATTGTTTATCAAATCATAAGCCTGTAATAAATTGATAAATAAAATAAATGCCTCGGTTCAAACTTTATTATTATTATAAGTTGTAATAAATAAAAAAATATTATAATGAGTGACACTGGAAATCAGCTGACAGGTCTAGATTATTCCCAATAGCCACCCACGATCCGGGATAAGACGGAGTGATAAGAAAACCCTCTGAAGAGAGATGACTAAGGGAGTGAGGGAGTGAGGGAGTGAGGGAGCGAGGGAGCGAGGGAGGGTTGAGTGAATGTGCCTGGAACAAATGGGACGGACAGTGTCCCTAATGCAGGTCCTGATCTCTGTTAGAGTCCGCTCGCTTTTATATCAAAGTCGCGTATCCATTTCCACTATTCCTAGCAGTAATCATCTTGCTTGTTATTTATTGCTCGTCCAATCATCCGTTTTTATTACTTTTACAGCTAATAGATGCTGTCTTCATATGGAAATAAGCTTCTCAGTCTCATGTCTACCCATATGACTAAAAACGAATCTTTCAAGAGCTAAGTATGTAAAAACTGAGAAACCGGTTTCTATAATAACTCATAATATCAAACTTAATGAGATTTGAAAACCATCACTAGATAAGACTACTAATGAACTCAAGACTAATTTGAAGTATTCCTAGGGGTGGCAGATCAAATTGTGTTCTATCAACATAATGAAATAATCAAAAATATATTGAGCTAGCAGATTTTTCAAGGCCATTTTCACATATTTCACATCAAGCAGATTTTTTTGTGACTTTTAAACGGGTAAAACTACATTGTCTGTCTGTAATCATTTTAAAAATGATAAAAGTTCTATTGCTTATACTACAATACTGATTTACAATACTACATTCCCAATGTTTATCATTGTCAAGATATTTCTATCCCATATTTTCAAGAGATGACTCTCGATGAGGTAAAAATAAGCAATAATATAAGCTGCTGAATAAATGGCATATTATAGTTTACTCTATCGAGACTTCCCACACTTCTTAATTCCCTCACACCACCTTCAAGCAGGTACCCCTAGTACAAGGATCCGGTCAACCCAAATATTCCTTTATTTTTTCCCTCACCCTTAATCTTATAATAATAGAGCTAAGAAAAAAAGAAAAAGAAAACACAAAAAAGGTATTTCATCCGCAAACAAAAACTAAAGCATTTTTCTTTTAACAGACATGAAGTAAAAATCAAAAGATCAAAGATTTTTCTCCTATTTTTTGCTAAATTAGCTCCCATTAGTGTGGATTACTATAACGAATGTTGTTCAACCAAACGGTCAAGGCATGCATAACGAACACACACAAACGAAAACTGCATATATAATATAATATATACATATTATGTATACTTAAATACTTAGAGTATGTGTATACTTATATAATATGACTTGAATGCTCCAAGTGTGCATTTTGCTTAAAAAAATTATCGTGAAACTAGCTCTAAGTGATTTTTAATTTTTATATTTATCTTTTAAATTGAAATATTTATTTTTTAATGATATTTTCCACAGGTAAATACTTGATCATCTTCCCCATCTCTCTTGAGGCATGCGTTAACTCGCTGAGTCCCCATCAGCTCATGTATTTTTTGGTTTCATTCCTCCGCTATTCCCAGAGGTTCCCAATCCATCAAGATCTTTGCAAGGCTATCACTCTCCATTCTTTGGAGGTATCTAGACTGAACCAGCCTCTTCTTCAGTACTAACAGCATTCGTCTCAACCATCATACTTTTTCTTATGTCCGCTGTTCTTTTGTATCTTGAGATGGTAGCTTATCCCTTCCTCACAGCTATTGTGAGGAAATTTGAAATTGATATTTTTCCAAGTAATTTATTCGTTGTCAAGTTTCGAGCTTGAGGGTTTGCAGTTTTGCAAAATTTCGAGTTTGGCTTTAACATTAAGGTCTCAACTCGAGCGATAATGTCCTCAACTGGCACTACGTCTTAGTCACAGGTCCTCAGGGATCGGCCTTACGAACCAACTCATTAATAACTGTGGCTCAAGGCGGCTGCACTAGGCGATGAATCAAACCAGCCCAATTATCTTATGGCCGAGAGTCACGCACCTTAACAAGCCCTCTTCGATATATCAATTATAATATACGCTGGCATTGTGTCAGAGCCGGAACCAGTTTTCTTAGTTACGCTGGCCATCTTGTTGAATGAAATTCGCAACGTCATATTTTTCGAAAATATTGCTCAGCTCATAAGTTTGGAAGAAGCGTATGAAAACATTTTTAACATTCAAATGCTAATTGTTATTATAATGGTCTATTTAGTTTGTGTCTATATAACGACTTGCGTCTGTTACAATAAAGTACTGTCTGGGTGAAAAAAAAAAAATGTTGTATTATTTTGTATTTATAGATTGGTCATCCCGGGTAAATATTACTTCAAACTTTAAAAAGTTCAACTCTTACATATTATAGGGTATACAATAAGAACTATAGAACTACTCTACTTGATTTTTTAATTCGGTATTTTTATGAAATCGCCACAAATTTATGAATGACATTAAAAATAAATTTAAGTAAATACATACTTAGGTTAGGATTAGAACGAACCCAGGCCAAGAACTAACTCCTCAAATAATTATTTTTTTTTTTTTTATTAAAACAATTTTATTAAGATAAAATTACAATCTGCCTTTTATTAGGCAATAAGTAATTGAGATAAATGTCATCATTCATACCATATTTACAATTCATCATTCACTCGCTCATTCATACAATATTTACAAACAGCCCAGAGGCCCCCCAAGTCCACAAGGTTGACACCTACCTCGCATGCGAAGGAGGAAGCGGAGTCTTGGAGAGTCCCCCACGCTCCTACGTCAGCCGCGTCACTGGATAAGTGCCAGCGGAGGCTGACCAATAGCGCGAGAGCCACAGACGCTCAGGACATGATTAGAGAAACTGGCCATTGCCAGGACTCCCACTATCACTTAGTTATAGCAGGTCCCGAGGCCATTGCCGTTTTAATCTCCGAGGTGGATTATAGGGGTGAGTGGTGCAGTGCAATGACTGTGCTAGGGAATTAGGGTGGTAGGATAGGTTACTATGAAATTTTATGAACTTGGAAGGGACGAGTTCAAGAATATAGGGGATATTCAGATCATTGTGAAGGGTTTTGTTGCTGACGTAATAAGGGGCATTTACTATTGTTCTACGATTGGATGCGCTTCAAATAATTATTAAAAAAAAATAAAATATATAATTCTATTATAGTTTTAACTATGTATATTAACTTTTTTATAATTTGTCCCACATATGTTACTGCTTATTATTTGTTGGGCGTGTGTTTGCTTTATTTTACCTATACAGTGTTCCTTAAAAAAAAAAAAAAAAAAAAATTGGTATTTAGTTGTTATTTGTGTTAACGCTCTATAGATATAAAAGGGTTTGTTTATTGCAAAACTATATTCATAAAAAAAATAAAAAAAATGTTCTAGTTTTTATATATCTACCATACGTAATGTAGAAAATTGTGAATCAGCCACAGCAGACGACTTTAGTTGACGGATCAACGCCCATAGCAGTGCATCAATCTGTCGATAATTATCTTTGTACACGGGTGGTCTGAAAAGTTTCCAACCTCACCATGAAGATGATAATAAAATAAATAAAAGCTTTGTTAGGTCGGAAACTTTTCAGCCACCCTCGTATAAAATGCCTCTTAACGGTAATTTTTTTTTTGAAAATTTACCACTCTGAGCTGACAGACGTTTCTACTTTTTAGTTTAGTGCACCATTTCAGAAATAGGCTTGTGTTAGTAATAGGAATAGTTTTTAGTTAAGTCACTTGAAGTTGTCGAAATGAGGGAGTTTACATTCCTCATTCCTGTATTCACTCGAGCCCTTTTTATGATTGTATTTACAGTTGAGTATGTCTTTGCGGAGGATAAAATCGAGTAGATCCTTCGTTAAGCATTAACTAACTCAGAGGCACTAACTCGCTAGTTAGCCCGCGAGTTAAGAAGCCGAGGGAGGCCGAGCCTCACACACACACTCCTCGATGGAAATTGGGTTTGCATGGGAGGGAGGGATCACGAGGGAGGAGAGCCACTAAACGATTTAATAACTTATCAGCTGATGGCTAAACCTCTATCACTTTCCCTAATTCGCCGACTTACCGCGGCCTAGGGTGCGCGTTTCTTATCTCGGCCTGGCTCACTTCACCCACCCTAGCAGGATCATCGCTAGACCATTTGAACCTGAGTCGAACTGAAGAAAGCTTTGGCCTTAAACATGTCATAACCTAATAAAAATGAATAATGCTTTATGTTTAAAGCCCTGAAAGAAGCGATTACAACGATTTTTATTTTATTATCAAAGCGTTCCAAATCTTCATAATACCATTCGCTTCTGGTCTTAGGACACTTAATCTATGGTTGGCAAGAAAGTGATATCGATTTGGACGAGTGGTTAGCGTTATGTTTGTTTCGTTATTCTTTTGCCAATGTTACAATTTTTTTCTTTTGATGTTTGGTAGTCGATACCTTCAGGTTGCTACAGAAAGAAATTCCGTGTAATTTTGTTTACAACTGTCAGTTTACGGCCAGTTTAGAGTGAAAAAATAAGCATTTTCAACACATTTTACTTTTTTATTTTCCTAAAGACAAGAAAGTGGCTGAGGCTCACAAAGGGATATGTGAGTTTATGGTGTTGATTGTTTTACAGAACGCAAGTGTCAGAATTGGTTTAAAAATTTCGTTCTTGTCGACCTTCTGAAGTTGATGATGACGAAATAAAAGCCATAATTGAATCGAATCGTCATATAACTGTACGATAGATTGCAAAACAGTTTAATGTATCACACACAACAATTGAAAATCATATAACACGGCTTGGACTTTGGACATTTGGGTTCCGCCAAGACAATGCGGGGCTTCACACATCTTTAGCAACACGTACGAAACTATTGGAGCTTGGTTAGGAAGTGATGTTGCATCCCCCATACAGTCTTGCACCATGGGATTATCATTTATTTCGATGTTTACAAAACTTCTTAAATGGTAAAAAATTCAGTAATAACGATGACCTCAAATCGCACTTGGTAGAGTTTTTTGCTGACCAGAAGCTCTATGAGCGCGGGATCATGAAGTTCCCAGAAAGATGGCAAAAGGTCATCGAACAGAATAAGAAGATATTTGACTGATTAGAGTTCATTTTTTGTATTGAAAAAATTGACTTTTATTTAACACTAAAAAACCGAAATTAATTTCTTGCCAACCCCAATACTTATTATGTGATTTTATCTTTATGCATGCCTGCCATAGGTTATCTAGAACTATCGATATGTTGGTATATCAACATTGGTATGGTATGGTATACCATAACCTCTTAGAAATTTAATGTTAATTAATTTGAAAAATAATATTGGTATAAGTTGACATCTTGATACAGACGGTTATTAAGTCATCTGGTGGCGTTCAGCTACTCCTAGTGATTGTTTTAATTTAGATTTGACTCTAGTAACCAACTCTTCAATGTACTCATTCTATGGTAGGTTTCTAACGAACCACAAACAATTGAGGATCATCCAACGCAATTGTTTCCGGAAGTTTGTAGTATTTCTAATGACATAGAGCTGTGTAATTGAACCAGCAGTCCAGGGCCACCCCAATGTCACGTGAATATTTGTAAATAACAACAGTCTTGGATAAAAGAAGATAGCAGGAGGTTGGCTGAGTGAAACGTCTGATTTGCTGTCTGGGTGAGGCGACCTCTGCAGGAAATGGTTAATGTTAGTAATAAGCATAACCTGAGTCATTGTGATTTAGTAAGTCATTGTGTACGTTAAGTGTTCTGATGGCATGTACAGCCGGCCATTTATGGAGTAAATTTTAAAATTTTAGTATTGGTCCAACTTGTTGCATTTTTCACGAGATGTGACTTAAACGACCTATAGGCTTTCGTGAAAGAATTCCCCCGCTTGCAGATAATCCTGCTTTAGCGGAACCTTGCGTCCACACGTGGAAGGCCGTCTCTGCTAAAACGGAAAGCGGACCGAGAGCGAAGACCTCTGCAGCTATAGCTACGTATTATCGATGAAATTTTCGGAATTTTGTGGTTGAGGGATGGGGGGGGGGGGGTATCTGCATCACACGCTTTGTTATCTGGGGCTGAGCAGTCCAGTCGAACCGTCCAGCGGCCTTCGCATACCAACAGGAAAATTCGTTTCACGATGCGTTCAACTTTTGTTATTATTATTCTTTTTTCTTTTTTGACTATGATAGATTTTGATAGATCCCAATCCGCAATACTGTTCTCTCACATGGTGCTTAGCCTAACCGCGTCACCTTACAATAGTTAGAAGTTGATGTTCCAAGCCAGTTAGTGAGTTTTTGTTTTAATAAACGCTTGATAAATTAAAAATGCATTGATTCGTACCATGAATGGCATATGATGAAACTTCTTACTTCTTACCCTTCCTTACCAAACACAAATCCTTACACAAATACATAATATTGCTCAGCTTGAAAGTAATTCAATTGGAAACATGCATGTGGAAAATGAATTATGTCAAGTGTGATGCAGCACACAATTAAAAAATTCATCATTAATCAGGACGTTGAGATATTATTAGTATTTATATTTTAAATTCGTGTATTTTATTAATATTTATCCCATAATTATTTCCTGTGGGTTGCAAAAAAACAAATTTGAATACAATTTTGATAAAGGAGTAAATGGCCATATGAAATTATAGTCCTGATTGATATTACATATTCTTAACGGGAGGTTACTTAGCATTGTTTCCAGGCGACTATTGTTACAACAGCAGAAGAACGCCCAGTGCACAAAGCGATTTAACATTTTAAATAACAAGTAGGCATTATTCACTCCCTATTATGAAAATATTGTTAATTAGATATTCCTTAAAACTCAATGGTTTCTTTATTACGATTAAAGTTTCATTTGATAGCGGTAACCCAAGGGATGAAAATGACTTAACATTGAAAAAAAGCAGAGAAAAGATATATTCAGCATCTGTTAGTTGGAAAAGTCTTGGTTTGTTTCGTTAGAAGTCAAAAGTACTCTTTAATAGTCAATTTTGTTCTTTTCAGTTCAATTTTATTGTACCCTCCGCCAGTTGTGGAATGTATGCAAACTATTGTACTCCTCGCTAAAAGACTCCATACCCAATAAATTTCATGTGACATAAATATTAGTTGCCCGAAACACTATAAACTTTATTTACATTATTTTTATTGTGTTTTAAATAATAACAATAAAATACATAACTACTTAGGCCATTATGCAACCAAGGCTCTGCTTGTTAGGCTGGTTCCCAATTACATCTGTTTTGTGAATTATATTCTCCAGAAGTTGTGAACTAGGGGAAAAAAAAACCAAAAAAAAACGGCAAAAGTTTAGGACCAACTAATGGAAGACACTCTCGAAAAGAGGGGCAGAACTTTCTCTAATTCATGTCGGAGCGTTTGAGAAAAGGGAACTGGTAGGATGGGGATTACACAGAAGTAAAGAAAAAGAAAAAGTGGGAAAAGGCAAAAAAGTGTTAAGAAAACAATTTCCTATCAAAAAAAAAAAAATTACTGCCAGTTAGTTTGAAGAAATTAAGTCCGACGAATTAAAATATTTCTGTATATGCATGGTATTTAGGACATTCCTTTAGTTGTCATCATGAAGCTTCACTATACACATTTGAATACTCTATCATATATAATGCACTGCAGTATTTACTGAATTACATTTGTGACTTATATCTATGATACAAGAACATTCGTTGAATACGTCCAGAACCAGCAATTAATAAAATATTAGTACAATGAGCAGAATTTTGTTTATATTTTTTATAATTTAAACTAATATTTTGAAGTATTAAAAATATTAGATGATATTTTAGTTAACTGAGCAACTAGTAAATAAGCTTGTTTCACTTCTTTATGTTTCAAACTATTTACGTTTCTAAATATGACCTCAGTTGAGAGAATTGCGAACTTAAGGTTTATAATAATATAATGGTCAACGATAATTGAAAATGGATGAGCAAAAACGTTTATTAAAATGCTTGATTTAGCAACACACCTAACGTACATTGATTCAAAGATCAATTTTTATTCGGGTTATTAATTAAATTATATTTTTTGAGGTATAAATTAACAAAATTTACAAAACTCTGTTTCTCTATAAACACTTATTTTATTATTATTAATAAATAATTCTATATTTTCCGTCATAAAAAAATTCATCCCTAGAAAACCAATATGAGGAATGTAGTACATATATATTTCCAGAAACTGCGATTCGCTAAAAACTTGACCTACTTGACAATCGTGACAGAGTTGGATCTCTTAAGGTTGATTCAACCAAAAATGAAGACTAAATATGTCTAATGAAATAAATAGATTTAGTGTCACATGTGCGACGAACTTGAAGTTTTTGACTCTGCGAAAAATTTAATGGATCTCAGCTTGAGTTTGAAGGGACCAACACGATATCACTAGCTTAGTAGCTTTATTCATATAATTATACCAAATATGCCCAAGAAATATTATATATTATTAAACATCTTCCTCTTATTTTATGAAAAAACCAATATTCGACATGACTTCATGTTATTTAGTGAGACCATCATGTAAAAAATTTCAATTGCATAAATAGAGAACTCACAAAACAAAGATGAGGACATATAACAGGACACACGAGGGTTTCTCATTTTTTTTCTCACAACAAAACCCTTAAAATGAATGGGTGCTGGAAGGTGTTTGATCGATACATATAGAGACAGCATGAATACCTGTTGGAAGGTAAAGCCTGTGGGAATAAGGCTAGGCAATGGGTAGGGATGAGACGCTAATATCGGAGAGGCTGCTAGGCCGTCAATATTTGCCCTGTGTGCCCGAGGCGGCCGCTACTTCCCTACCCTCCCTATCTCTGCCAGGGGCAAACACAGTCTCTCCCTCCCTGTCTTATATCTGTCTTGGGAGGGAAATATGGGTTATTGCCGAGCCCGGCAGTAGATACTTTCGAAAAGGTACGGGCTAACGTCTTTGGTCTCTGCCTTATTTCTTTCTTTCTTGTTGTATGTATACAAGCGTCGCTTATTACTGTCCTTGAATATTGGTCGTAAAAATTTATTTTAAATTTTAATGGAATTTTTAATACAGAAGAGTAAAAACCCTTATTTTTTAAAATTAAAACCCTCACTAATTATATACCCTAAAACCTATTGTAAAAGCATGTTAATTACAAAACAATTAAGAAGACCATATTTAAAATTTTGACACAAAATAGTAATTCAATGTGCTAATTAATTATTCCTTTAACATTATATATGATGGTTGATAATTCTAACATTCATCAATAATATTCTCAGTCACGAGATAGGTTTTTTGATGATATGATCCATCCCAAATTCTTTAAAGAATTCATGAATTTTTTTTGTGAATTGCGCTTCAAGGGGACAAAAAAAAAGAGTCACAGTGTAGAAATTACATTTTTTAAACTTCTGATCTGAGTCAACAGTTCTAATTATCGTATTATGTACGTTGACATGTTATATTGTGCGTATTAATATTCGACTAGTTTAATACACTTATTGGAAAATATTTAATTAAATATTACCAGGGTAAGAGATCTCTGGTTCAATATGCGATGTAAGGAGTAAGCAAGAGGACTAGAAACAAGATAATTGGTGCTTGAAGAAGGAGAGGGGAAATATTAGATAGAAATTGCCTTAATAAAATCCCTTCTCTCTGAATTTATCGATTCTCATTAGTTCAGCTAAAACTCGATCCTAACAGCATCCTATTGCCAGTCAACTTCATTGATACTGTGTTTCCGTTTATTACTCTGGCTGCTTGCTTTTGTGATATGATTGCTATTGAGTAAGATAAGTGCACTGGGAAATAATACGTACAGCTCCTTTACCATTTATTCCTCGTTGTTCGCATTTTTATCCCAACTTTTTATTACTGCTTCTGAAATTTTTGTTATTTCTTAAATTTCCTTTTAACAGATCAGTGACTTTATCAGTCAGTATATTTTGAAGTGGTGACAAATATACTTTTAAAATTTCAGCTCGATTGAGTCATTGGTATATCATCATCGTTGAATGGACAGACGTGTATACAGAAAGAAAGACGATTGAAACGTATGTAAATGAGTAGAAGATTTTGTTGGGAAATCGATGAAACAGTGCTGTTAGATTTTCATCAGTTGATTCAGTTCTTCTAAATGTCTAAAACAGTTGACTCACACAATGATCTGATGCATCCATTTGCCCAGCCTAATCCGACCTCGCAGAAAACTCCTCATTTACAGCATCATTTAGTAATGTCATTGAATGCTCTTGACAGTGGCCCACGACGAAGCGGAGACGGTAATTGGCCTTGGTGATAGCTTAATCGCCAATAATGAACCCTGCAAAACGTTGATGACCGTTTTTTCTCCAGCGAGCCTTGCTTCGGTTCATTAAAACTTACATCGCTGGCTGGAGTTGTGCATAGTTGTGAGGGAACTGTCCATGTATCTGCGGCCTGGCTGGAGAATTAACAGACTAGTTTAGTTTCGAAACGAGAGCTAACTTGCTTCTGATTCAATCCGTAAACATCTGACCACCTTGCAAGTTAACATCCACATCTAGGGTCTGAATCATCTGGTCACTTAGTGGTCGCTCCATTATCGACCCTAGCATCCCTCCCGGCTCTAACTTGTTCATGAAATGAGGTAATAACATCCAGTAGCAGTGAAGATATGTCGGGCTTAAGCAGTTATAGCCTGAAGGTATTACTTAAACGGTGGAAAAATGTAGAATACAGGTTGGTTTTGCTTTTAAAAACTTTAGGTAGTATCATTTTTAATATATTTTTTAGCTATTAAAATGATCGATTTTTTTTTCTCTCGTTTTGAACGCATTTGAATTAAGTAAAAACACACTTCTGGCTAAAAAACTAAGATTGATGTAGCTTAAAATACATTAAGCATACATACTGAAATGCATGAAGTTATTAACGTAATACAATGAAAAAATTATCGTAAACATCTGTACAATTATTTTACATTTGTTTAAATAAATAGCTTCAAATAGTTTTATGTTTTCAATAAATAATAACTTTAGAATAAAACGATACCTTTAAATTAAATAGTGCCTACTAAGTAAAATTGAATCTTGGAAAGAAAATTGTAAATTGCCTCCCCTTTTTGACATTTTTGCCAGAGTGTATCATCTATAATTTATCGTCTGTCATGGATTATTGTTATTCATCTGGAATAATTATTTTTTCTATCCAGTTTAATGTTTATCCTGCCCTCAGCTTCTCTATGCCATGCTTCACCTTTTTCTTCCCTTATTTCACATCATTTAGTTTCTAAAATTTGAGTATTCTTTCCATTATTTCATTCAGATTGTCCAACCCTCCCACCTAATATTGCTTAAATGTTTTATTTTGATTAATTAATTTGATTAATAATAACAATCTTGTCAATCTATTTGTTAATCCCTTAGCTGTTTACAGTTGCCAACCATCGACGCCATTCACTATTTCTAGACTATTTCTAAACTTTTGATTTTTTGTCAGTAAAAATGTCCCAGTGCTGTTGCTTGTTGTATGGTGTTCTTATTTATATAAATTTTTACGGGATAACTGAGACAAGTGACTATTTTTTTCATTTTAATCAGCAACTATTGTATTTTAGGATACATAACATGGCCACATAAAATTTGGTCAGTTAAAATCCATGCGATTATTAATTGAATTGAGTTGTACAACAATGGTCCTAAAGAAATAACAGTAATTAAAAAATATTTGTATATTATTACTAGATACGTTTTTTCTATTTTTTATACGTGCTACTGAGTTCTTTAAAACATTTCGATGTTGATTGACCGTTGAATATCAATTATATTTAATTTATTTAGTATTATTAATACTGTATAATGGAAGAATAGTCTTAGACATTCAGGAGCAGTTGAGGAGGAACAAAAATATTGAATATACGTTGTTAGGATTGAACGATATCCAAGCTTATGACAGTTTGATAATAATAATTTTATATAAATAATATTAAAATGTATTTACAGCAACGATCCATTCTTGAGATCGCACTTTGTAGGATCAATATTTGTCCTTACTGGATAAAAAATTAGTACTATTAACGTTTACAAAAGATTCTAAAACTGGAATTTATATCATTTGATATTTGTGTTATTTTTATTTTCAGTTATATTGTATGTTTTAAAATCAGTATAATTATTCAAAGAAGCTATGTTGAATGACAAATAAAGTTCAAAATGAATATTATCTCAATAAAGTTTTTCATTCGTCATTCGACAAAAGGCTACTTACTGTTGCACATTGTGAACTTTGAAATCCACTACAAGCGTACACAGAAATAACGGACATACCCGTGGGAATTAAGCATGAAAGCTAAGAAGCATGAGCAACATGGTGAAACAGAGAGAGCGGGAAAACTGAAAACAAACTTTAGACAATAAATTGCCGCCCGTAGCTGGAACCATCTTGTAAAACTGAGGCCAACTTCTCCTCAGAAAAGGCAATCGTTGCTCTATGACAATTTAGCGAAGTTCCCTCAAGAGAATATTCGCTAAAGTGAAACTTTCAGAAATACATAAGACATGAGGACGGAGCCCAATACCGTCGCTTCTCGGCAGATGCAATGATATGTTAAATATTACTTCACTCATCTATTGAAAATTATCATTTTATTTTGTTTTTTTTGTTTCTCACTCAATTACAAATATATTTTTTTTCTGGAGTAAATCATTTATAGCACACACAGCAGTCATTAGTAAATATTTTTCCCCCAATACCATATCATATCATATCATAGCATCCATATCAATGGAAAAAAAATCAAGTAAAGTGTGATGTATGATACAATTAAGGATTGTAAAAACGACTTCACTAATATTATATAAAATATTCCATTATTCAGGATGTGAAAATATTTAATTTGATTAGTTCGATCTTTAATTATGTTTTATCACAGTCAACTTTACATTGCGAATAGACTTTCCATTATTGTATTTAATTATAGCTCTCTTAAGCCCTAACACATATTAGAAAATTGTCAACTAGACCGTGGAACTCTTTATGAAAGAAAAGTGATTACTTTTTTACTAATAATAATTTAATTTTACCTTTCATTATATAATGCCTCCAAAAAACAATGTTTGAGTTCAAGTTGCTCACACGATGCTTGTTTGACAATTTTCAATACATATCGCTAATCAAGACTCATCACTGAGGTGGAAGATTTCTGTACAATTTCATGATGTAGATATGGGGTTTCTGTACACTATATTAGGTTATGGATTTCATTATGGGTGTTCTACTCGCTGCAGTTCTTACAGTAATAATTTTATTTTTTGAGCTATTAATTAGCTTTCTTTAACAATTCACCTTATCGTGGATAATGGTTATAATGGCATCCGCTGCTTACTGTATTACTATAGATTCATAATTTCATGGGAGCTTTCCGGAAAGTCGACATGTGGTATTTTCCATGGTCTACAGAGGTCCTACATTTACATTAGTCTAGACAGTAAACTTTTTTCTGCTAATACTAACTGTGCTATCTCTGCGTAAGGGTTTTATGTTTATTGTAACCTTGACTAGTTATTTTCGCAGATAAACGTCAATTTATTTTTGGTGGAATTAAAGACTATTTTATTCCTGCCTAGAACGTAGTGCGAATAAAAATAAAAGAGAACGCGGAGGCATTAAGAGCAGTGGGCTGAGTGTGGCCTAGAATGTTCAAAGCTACGCCTACCTGTGCGCTGACGTGAGTGCTGGAAGCCGACAGAAGTGCCATTACTGGAGGCACCCTCCAGGAGCCAGCGGTAGGAGCAGCTGTACTCCAGCAATATATGTAATGGGATTTTCGTGTCTGGATGAAGTGTCAACTGCACTTGGTATCTCGTAGTGGCTTCTCCCTCAAAGTCCTTGTTCTCCACTATAATGACACGCTCCTCTTACTCAAATGACCTACGTCATATTACAAGTTGACTCATTTTAGTGGATTTTAGGCATACTCTTAATTTAATTTATCTTTTTCTGTGTAATTATAATTTCTAGACTCTTCGCCAATAAGCACTGCCACAAATACAAATACAAATAAATTTGTATAGAACTTCAGCTCATACACCAAAAAATAATAAAAGCGCAGATAATTTTTATGAAAACTTCGTGAGTGTGAGAAAACTGTGAAAATAGATATGTCAATGCCCTTAGATTAATTTTATGCGTTAGGTGCAACAGACTCGACTCTCACTGCTTTTATTCCTATAAAGATTATTATTTCAGACGGAAATTAGGCGTTAAATTTGGAGATTTACAAGCCTTGCTTTCCGGCAGTAACAGTCCATTAGTATGCATTAGGGTTTTCAATTATAATGGTATAAGGCATCAGAAAATGCTGCACAAAAACAATATAATATAGACATTGAGAAAATCAATGTTTCAGCAATTTATATAGAGAAGATATTCCCAATATATATGTGCATCAAAGTACTCCTGTCACTATGATGAATCGCTCTAAAACAGGGAAGGCTGCCCAGGCTTTACAAAATGAAACACATGAAAAATAACGTGTTATGTAAGAGGTTTAAGCCCCTTACCGTATTTTGGGTACAGTTCCATGGTCACGAATTAGAAGTAGTGTTCAAGAGGCTCAAACTAATAGAATATTGATTTATTTTTTTTAATGAAGATTGTTTACTTAAAAAAGAGAGTTAAGTACAGACAGACCGCGCATAGCCACCTGACCTAATCTCATCAGTATCTTGACCCTGATCATTGTTGGTCTCTTAAGGTTGATTTCAACCATTTATGCATTACACGCAGTCTTTAAGAGACAAAAATAGGTTCTTAGGATTGGAGGCCTATGACAGGCGTCACTTAATCTGCCTGAAATACAAACTTGACCTGTATTTGATCCTAAGGCTTCTTTCTGCTAAGTTTGAAGAATTTCTGTTGGGTTTGAAGGACCTTATGTAAATGTATCGAAGAAGGATATACTTGATCAGCATAGCAGATGTTAAATGAGTATGTGAATAAAAAATAAATATTGAAACCACAACAGGCGAAAGTGATTGTCACTCTGACATCAGTGGGTTGGAGTTGGAAGATACTTTGTCATGAATACTGTGCAGTCTCATGATGTAGCTGCGGACGTTGTTGGCTTACTTGCACTTGCTCTGTGTTTGCTTACTTGCACTTGCTCTGTGTTTGCTTACTTGCACTTGCTCTGTGTTTGCTTACTTGCACTTGCTCTGTGTTTGCTTGTGCTGCAGTTGTTGGGTGGAGCATTTCAGAATGGATGCTCTGTATTTCATAATGTGGCGCACGGTTTTGTTGCTTGTCCTAATATATGCAGCCTTCATGTCAAAACGGTTTCTATTTTACATTATCGGTCTGAGCTAAAGTTCATCTATCCAGGAAATGGAGTACGAATGTTCTTTTATGGACTTTATTATCGTTTTTAGTTTGTAGGTTCTATACTATGTGTGTTTGGCCTTTATTATTTCTATTCCTTGAATTGATTTGAATAGCGAGAATATTTTAGTCAGGTCTATTTGGCACAAACATCTAAAATTCACATTACAGTTATGAGAGGGCGTAATTACATGGCGCGTGTGCCAAGGCCGAAACAGATAAAACACTTGGCTATTAGTGGCAACATAAATCGAACAGGTTCCGGTCGCTATGGATGAGATATCGATAGGCAGTCAGTGAAATGCCCCCCCCCCTCCGCACCCTAATGACAGCAATCACCGGTCACAAATGAACTCGCTCTACCTGGGCCTAAGCGACATTTTTCGTGACTCTTGGCTGCCCCTGGAAATTCGAAGCCGCACGACCTCCCTAATCAATGCCCATCCAGTCCGGGATGCATTAGAACATTTTCTGAGGCGATTTTAATTCAAACAGGGCACGTGGGAGACCCCATTTAGAACATGGCTCTCACCGTAATTCTACTTCCTTATTGACTACTTATAACTCAAATATATATATAAAGACAATAAAGCAGTCTCTTTACAGAAGTTCGAGAGTGTAGTTCGTTTCCCTCTTTCCTATTCTTTCTTAAAGCTTAACCTCCGACAATTAACTGGTGCCGTAACCCGGGAACCTAGTACGGTGGAGCAAAAAGTAATAATTTTCTTTTCTTTATTTTTTTTTCGTTCTTTCGCTTCACGTTTTTTTTCTCTCTCAATAAAATGCCAGAGGGAGTGTTACGACCCCCGGTGCTTAGTGCAGCAACAGATATACCGCAGTTACCTCAAACGACCATGGCAGCGACTCACGCGAATACATTGGCGGATATGAAGATCCAGGCGATTACGGCTCAGGACATGAGGAAGTCGATTTCGGATTTAGAAAGATTCGCAGGCGAGACAGGGGAACTAAATCATTTCCTTAAAGGGGGCGACCGGCTGATTACGCGGATAGTGGGGAAACGGTCGGAGGACCTGATAACGGAAGGGGACGCAGAATCGCTGAGGGCAGCTCTGGTGTGCAGAGTGAAGCGGAGTTGTCTGAACATGATCCAGGCCGACGAGGAGACCTCATGGAACGTAGTGAAGGAGCGGCTGAAGAAAGCGTTCGGTGGGGGAAGATGGACCCCGGAAGAGGACATTTTTAAACTCTTTTAAACGAAGAGACACCAGCAGACGAACGGGCAGTACGCCGGAACGATGCTGGCAAGATACAACAATATCACGGAGAAGATGCGGGAGACAGTAAGTGCTGCGGAAGTAGAAGCCAGGATGGCGTTCTTATCAACTATCCTCAAAGTACAGCTAGCGAAGGAAACTGGAAGAAAGGAGGGGTTACCGATAGATGAGTCCGTATGCCAAATATATATGGATGACCTCTTGATATTCAGTGCGACGGAGGCACAACATGCGGATCACCTATGGATGGTCAGGAACTGGCAGGGGGGAGTTAAAGCCAGAGGCAAGTTTATGTTGTAAACTAATACGATCATGGGAGGTAAACAACCCACGGATTACTAAAGACAATAAAGTAGTCTCTTTACAGAAGTTCGAGAGTGTAGCTCGTTTCCCTCTTTCCTATTCTTTCTTAAAGCTTAACCTCCGACAATTAACATATATATATATACGTGTAATTTCCTGTAAATCAGGATTTTCAAAAAAATTGAAGCAAAGGTTCTATCCTCAAGGTACAGGACAATACATTTCGTATTTTAGCCCAGTCATATCGTAAATTTACTTGGAAAGTTTTGGAAAAGGTTTGAAAATTTGCTCATTTATGTTTTTGGGGTGGTGATTACAAATTTTAACTTTGCTGCAGCTAATTTTTCCCGGAAATATAAAACGATTGCAAAAAAAAAAAAACTAATTAATCTTGTTGCAGTGTTTCTCCCATAGCATCAAAACCATGCATTTTTTTTTAGTACCATTAACCTATTACTAAATTAAGCATAGAAAAATTATATAAAATTCTAATGATTTTGTTTGTTTTGCGCTCCGTTTCGAAGCCATGAAAGAGTTCACTCTGTCTCATAATTTCAACAACAAAAAAAAATATTAGAATGAGAATTGTACTCATGTTTAATTTTAAGTAAAATAAACTCATTCTAATAACGTACGGTTTTCAAGCTATGTGCAAACTTTTTTTTTTAGGTTTTCTTAACTTTCGAAAACAAAATTGCGGTGGCAATGTTGAAATTTGATATAATCACCTCAAAATACCTGAATGGGCAAATTTTCAGAACTTCTCCAAAAACCTTTTTTATTTGATTGATGTGTATGCATGTCAGCTAGTATGTAATCAATCGACCAGAAATAATAGAGTCATTTTATATATCAGGTTTTTTTCAAATGAAATAACTACAACCCCCCAAAAAATGAATATAAAAATAAAACCTAAAAAGATTACAGGTGCCTTTTTTTTTGGAAGAACTGGTTTAACAAATAAACCTCTGATATTTTGTCTTCATTTTTTTCCTTGTTTTGAGAAACATCGGAGACGAAATCGCTAAATGATTGCAAATATATTGCTAAAAAAATGATTGTCACCGATGGATTTAAATGGCGTATTTAATGCCGGTAGTTTTTTTTAATCAATATTTTATTTTTATGTCAAATATTTTCAGCTACCTTTATATAAAAAAATTACACTATTTTACAATACACTAGTAGTTTAGATGCTCGTGTGTTCCGTAAGTCATGAGCTGGAATCAGAAGGCTGATTAAAACCAAGCCAAAGGGCAAATTACAATTGTGAACAGTAAACATGCAGAATCAGTGTGTTTTTTTCTTGTTTTTTTAAGCTAAGAAACAATTATTTTTTCAAGTTCTTATTCGAACACACTAGTTATTGTTCATTAACTTGGGGTAATAATAATTTTTGTTTTGTTTTGTTAGTTTTTTACACCCTTAGAAAGTACCATTGAAGATATGAAAAAGGGATTTACTAATGTGAAATGAAACCGGCTGTCGACCTTACGGTTAAAGCTAACTTCATTTATGTGTCGATTGAGGGCGGTTTTCTTAGGGGTGACCTAATACAGCTAATGCTGTCCACATACTCAACATGATTGTCACAGTGTTCTATCATCACAGGGAAAACATAAAGAGACACATAAGCCAACATAAGTGAGTAATACAAGGCTGAAAAATGTAAACGTGTTTCAAAGATATTTTTTTTTCAAGCAAAAAACTAGAAAATGGTTTATGGGAATTACCTAATATTTTGTTTTTGTTTCGGTTTTTTAAACTCAAGTTTGTTATATCAAAAACAAACTTTATTCTATCAGAATCAGAATTTTATTTCTAAACCAGTTCTTTTGAAAAAAAGGCACCTGTAATCTTTTTAGGTTTTATTTTTATATTCATTTTTTGGGCGGTTGTAGTTATTTAATTTGAAAAAACCTGATATATAAAATGTCTTTATTATTTCTGGTCGATTGAATACATACCGGCTGACATGCATACACATCAATCAAATAAAAAGGGTTTTTGGAGGAACATTTTGGAGAAGATCTGAAAATTAGCCCATTTAGGTATTTTGAGTATTTTTCGTTAACCTTATTTTATATTTTCCACTTACTATCTGTCAATAACATTATCTTATTAAAACAGCTGTGAGTATAAAATAAGATTTGGACAAAAAAACTAAATGCCGATGTGGCACCTACGATAGCTCTTCAGCGAGTTGTATAATGTAAACCTAAAATTGAAACAGGGTAACGTACACTAACTTTTACTTGATAGAAAATCATCTTTCTAGTAATAAATATTATATACATTTATATTACATTTAGCTAAGTATTATATAAAATAGAGCTTGTTTTGTAATTTGTATGGATAACTCTACCGATCCCACGGGTAAGATGAGGTACCCTAAAAGTAACAACATATCAGTTACATCCCACACCGTCTCCAGTTGTAACCCGTAAAGACGAAATCTTAATTGATGTTATCGTAATATATTCATGGTATGAAAGTTTAAGTCCCTTGATGTGCAGTGAATTTATTTCGTATCATTAAATACATGTGATTAATTCCCTAAGGAATGGCCCGCAATTCATAACTGCATGAGAATATACAACAGTGAATAATATCCATGATTCTATAATTGATATTTTTAATGGTTTGTTATCAATTTCGTACTTTTTTTTCTAAAAGCAAAAAATAATTTTTGAACGTTTTTCTTTATCTACAAAGGCAACATTAATTTTAAAACAAAATTTTTTTTTTAAATTTCTAGTAAAAATGCCATTTGTAATTTATAGTATTTAGGATTTGATGATGAAGATTACTAATAACACTGTGGGTACGCTGGTGTAATTCCATGTCTAATGATTACCATTAATAGTACTACAGTAGTGACACTGGTATAATTACTACTCGATTACAACGGAGAGAGGAGAGTGGGCGTACTATACGAGGAGGTAGTACGGCCAGGCTGAAATAGATGAAAGCTCTATTGATCCAAGGTAAATCTGAGGCCCGGCTGTGGCTCAGGTAAAAACCTGTATTAAACCGCCGTTTCCTACCTTCCTACATGCCTCTCCTCTCTGGCACTGTCCTGTCGCTTCTTCCCTTTTTTTTTTGTTGTATTTTTCTTCTTGCAGGACATCCCTTGTAGTATCCCGCTTTTATTGTAGTTGGAAAAGATTGAAGGCTTTCCGTCATCCTCCTGATCCGGGGTCGAGCCCTTTCAACTTACAAAGTAAGTCGCTAAGCGACTCCTCTTAACATTCTTCGTAAATAATTATCATGCAAGGATATTAGTCAATGATTAATAATCGTCTACTAATAAATTTATAATGTGAGGCAATAAGCCATATAATTCTAATTTATAAACATTTATGATAATATGACATCTCTCCTTTGCCAATCCCAAAGAGAAAGGTTATGCCTTAAACAAGTAGCCGAGTCTGTATGCCTGTATTTGAGAACTACTTCAGATGTAATAAAAAATCATACAAGCTACCTACGATTTCAAATGTATACATATACTAAAAGCCAACAATACTAACCAATTATTTCAGAAGGCTTCAACCTATTTTCATAGTTTATTCTTAACGCTGGACCGCTACCTGGGGTACACTTGTGCTACTAGGAAGCCCATAGGTTTATTTATATCAGTACATGACTGGTGGCTAGACTTTAAATTGGTCGGTAGGACTATTTCCACTATATTATGATGTAATGTTCTAAATGGAATACAACATTTTAGTTTTCATACATACTAAAGATAGCGTAGATACTCTGTGAAAAGTGTCACATGTGTGAAGTATGCCCTCCACCGGCAGGAAAACTAGTCGTTGGCCATTATGCTTGTTCTACTACTATCAACTATATCTATATCTACTATCAACCTATGTATGGCCTTTTTAGAGGTTGGATTGCAGTAGAGACGCAAATAATCGAGCGTAGCTGTTCATTTCTGAAGAATCTTACCAAGGCCTTGGTATAACCACAAATGAAAGGCCGATTGAACATTCCAACTTCGCCTCAACAACTCCGTGAAACTTTTTGTCATATTCCAAAAAAAAAAAAAGTTGAAACATTTGGGAAGAGATGTGTGCCTTCTGTGCTAGGTCCAAATATAGAAAATGAAGATTTAAATACACCACATGCAAACAATTCGTCTGTTTGGAGCATCAAATGAAAATATGTCCTACATGTGAGAGAAGAAGTTTTTTTTCTATGAAATATAATTTTTATATGAAAAGCAAAGTATTTGTGCGGCGTAAAACACGAGTAGCATTCCAGGATTAATATTTCAGCTATTTTTACTAAAGTTTAATTTGAAATATAAAAAATATTTAAAAAGTGTGGTCTTTTAAGCCATAAAGAATTCCAATTGAGGGCAAGCAGAGCTCCAGGCCTTTGTCTTTATGTTATTTCATTGCAATTTTCTAAATATTTTGAGCTACCCGATTTCGTTATTGTTGTGTTCTAATGGGCATTCTGTTTGATATCAGTTCAGGAGTCGAGCCATACTAAGAATGCACAGCCTTCCGGTATTGCGGGATCGCATACTCACTCAGCCGCAATGTTTCACCGGCCCTGAAATGAATCAGAAGGACTTATTTTTATGTTTCTTCACTTCTTCTCCAACTAAGACGAAATAAAATCATATCGTATTATAAGTTTATTAATTATTCATGTAATTAGACTATAATAATTTAGACTATGTAATTTCACCTTTACGTAATGAAATCTGTAAAGTTCATATATATCTTCTGTCTCACATATTCTAGATTTTATTCCCATGTTAATACTATGGTGTTATTTAGTTAATAGTACACCACCCTAATCCCGTATCACAGTCATTGCACTGCACCACTCATCCCTATAATCCTCCTCGGAGACTGAAACGGCAGTGGCCTCATGACCTGCTATAAATGCGTGACAGTGGGAGTCCTGGCAATGGCCCAATTTCTCCAATCATGTCCTGAGCGTCTGTGGCTTTCGTGCTCTTCCTCAGCCTCCACTGGCTTGTATCCGGTGACGTGGCAGACGGAGGAGCGTGGGGGACTTCCCAAGACTCCGCTTCCTCTTTCGTATGCGAGGGAGGTGACAAACGTGTGGATTTGGGAGGCCTCTGGGGTGTCTGTAAATATTGTATAAATGAGCGAGTGAATGATGAATTTTAAATATGGTATGAATGAGAGCATTTATCTCAATTACTTATTGCCTAATAAGGCAAATTGTAATTTTAGCACAATAAAGAAGTTTGATTTTCAAAATAGGGGTTTAGGCTGTTTCAGTATGCAATGATAGCAATATAGAAGTGACATCTTGAACACTCTTATTTCTAAAAATAAATAATCCTATGTTTATATATTGTATTTCAAGAATACAATACCAGTACACATATCACACAATATTCATTTTGTGTTATTTTTATTAATTTTTTCAGAATTTTGTGAGAATCAACATATGTTAACAGTTATGTGTGGTTATGTAGGTTACGCTATTTATTTTAGCCAAAATAAGTATCCTTTTTTTTTTATAAAAGTTTAGTTTCATAAATAATATTTCTGTAGGTAAATTGTATACCATTCTGTTTTATCAAAGTCATGAAATACTGATTCTAGAATATATTTACCTTCCACCTTAAATATTTATTTATGACTCACAATAGATCATGTGACATTTTCTCATAATATTAATGAGATAAGCCATTATCATTTGCCACTGTTCCACAGCAAAGCGGTTAATGGTCGGTGCCATCGACTTAGGTGCTGGATATAAAGTCCTTTTATTTGATAGAGGCGCCCCTCCCCCCACATTTAATCAAACTAAAATATTTGTAAGTGGTAGGGGTGAGTGCAGAGGGCCAATATTGGGAATGGGCCATTAATCTGATTGGTCGAGGGAGACACTAAAGGTGATGCCCACCTGGTGTATATCTGATTCATCCCTCTTTCGATAATGATTTTTCAGACCGTTTTGATTGTTTTTATTTATTGATAATTTTCCTTTAATTCAATTCAAAAAGTTCTTAGCAGCACAAATTATTTAAATTTAAGTTATATTCTGTCAATAATAGTTCGATGATGCAAAAAAAAGTGGAATTAACTACCATAGTATTTTTGATGAATTCAATGTGAAACTATTGAAAATAGCTTAAATAAAATATATCGTTTTAGTATAATCATAACCATAGGATGATTGTTGATAAACTCTCTGATTCCATTAATTTTATTATTTAAACAAAATTTTACTGCCATGAAAATATAAATTTAGATCGTATCAAACGCTTTCATTCCTAAGCATGACAGTTATAAATTATTTTAGTACAGTAAAAATATTAATTTGTTTAGTTTAACAAACAAAAATAAAGAAAAATAAATATTTGAACAACATTAGTTAATTTTCAACAAAAGAATACATTTCTGACAAGCATCATTTACTCACCCTATAAGAGTTGTTCATAGTTCAAACAATAGACTTTAATTGTGTCATTTGTGAGTGTTTATTATTTCAAATTCTATATCATTTCGATATATCCTAAATAATTCAAAATAGCGTTACAATATTACTTTCAGGATTGCGAGCCAACGCTACAATTTTAAACGAAAACTCGTGAGAATGTTTATATAATATATAACAAATGTTTCCTCTCCAAACGGATAACTTTTATCCTTCATTATAATAAAGGCAAAATAATATCTCTGATTCTTTAGGGGGTAAGGTGAAGATTATATATAAGGTATTTAATTAACAAAGTACAATTTCCTTGTAGAGCAGTAAACATTATAGAGTAAAATGAAACTAAAAACGGTCGTACATTGAATGTCGTGGTATTATATGTAAGACATGTTGTAAAGTTAGATGATACAGGAGGAAGATCTGTCAATTGGTAGAGTGCCAACAGGAACAGGACGAGCACGGAAACTGCTCACTCGGAATCACTAATAAAATCGGTTGAGAGGATGATAAAATATTTTGTCGTTTTAGATGCAGTCATCCCCTTTTTTCAGGGGTTGCTTATTTCAGCTTATTAGGGGCAAATTTATATAATATTCATCATATACCTCATAGGTAATAGCGAGATTTAATTCCTTTTAACTTTTTCCCAGAGAAGCCAAAACCCATTTAATTAGCCAAAGTTTCAATTGTGAGCTCATTGAGTATCAAGTTTTTGGATAATCTCAAACGATTCACCGTCGAAAAAATCTTTTTAGAAAAAGGCATCAACTTCATAATTTTCTGACTCTATGGCGGTGTTCAAAAACGTCGATAACTTTGGTAGTCCTTTTGTGATACTATCATTGGAAGTATTAATGTGTCACCAAATAAATTTTCAAAGCAATTAGATAAAATAGAATCAACCTTATCATAATAGCAATAGTTAAATAAAATGTTGCATACAAAGATAAATTTAGAAATAAAGATTCTCACTCTCAAAAACCCAGTTTCAAAAATTCACAGTGGACATTTTTTATTTATTTTATAAGCTCCCCTTTCCTAGCAAAACTAGCAAGTGGATAAAACTTGTAAAAAAAGAGCTAAAATTATAAATTTTCAAATGAGGTCCATGTTTTTTATGTCATCGTGGGCCATCATTGTGTAGATGCCGGTGAGTACCGCCACTCATAAATTCGTTCACACCACCTTATAATTTATGAATTTTGATAATTTCCATTACCATGAACTGGATTTAGGATAAAAACAATGCCTTTCAAAACGTTTAATAGTTTAAATATATTAAAACGTAAATATATCTTAATTTAGATTTATACATTATTTATTAAAAGAATTATTCATCTGAACAATTTATGTATGCTGTAAGTAGAAGCATCTTAATGACTTCTTTTCTCTTGATTTGCCACTATTAAATATCTAAAACTATCAAAAAGACATAACTCATGAAAAAGATAATAAAAAAATGTATGATTTGAAGTTAAAGCCAAATCATCAATAGAACCTTCAGTTTAAACAGATAACACATAAAGAGAACTGGTACTCAAATTTCGTTTACATAAAATGTTGATAAACTTGCCCATGTTGTTGTTTGGATGGATTAATAAATACTACTTTTTTGACAGTGTAAACATTGAAAATATTTCATTGGTGTGATCGAATTTGTGACCCATTGTATTTATTTAACTCTAAAAAAACAGAACTAGGGTAAAAGGATTGAGTCTGGGTTGTGGGACTTTAATCCAAACACAGATAGGGAATAAGGAAGCATGCGAACAATGACGGGATATGTGTCAGCTGGGGAAGTCGCGCCATCGAACGGTTGATCAATATGCGATGTTCGCCAGTTTACAATACGGAAGTAATTCGGTCCCCCCCCCAACAAAATACAGCAGGCACTGATTCTGGGAACCCTCGTGTAGTAGAATATCTGCTACATGAAGGGCGGCTCTTTAAAATAAATTGCTTTCACGCCTGGCACGGCCTTTAATGTCCTTGTCACCATAATTTCCATTCCTAGCTCATAGTCCACGGCTGTTTTTGCCTTTATTCACACAGCGGTCAGAGCAATCGACTAATCTATTCTCGGCTTACATAGAAGAAAATGTTAACGGGATTATCAATTAAATATTACAAAGCGTCAAAGAAATATTAGACTGTCACTGTGGGAAATCCTTGTTGATCGGCGGGACAGTTGGTCACAACTTACACAAATAAAATTAAAATGTACTAAGGCTTTGACAGAAGGATGTTTTTTTTTAAGGCAACAAATGCAGATCTACAACATAAATTTCAACATGTGTGGGCTACAATACAATCGGGATATTTCCTTGTATATATTGTATATTGTATATTATCTCAAAATTTCGGTTAGATTAAGGTTTCAATTTTTTTTTCCAGCAAGGCATCTCAATACGAGACGTATATATTTTTTTAGCAAAAGTCAATATGAAAATAACCTCATTTCCCATGGACTCACTACCTCTCCGTCAAACTAGTTCAGTCACAACTTTAAGAAATGCTTCACAGTAAGTAGTAAACAACATACTACATCGGGCTGATGCGTATGTAGGGCCAATCCGCAGACTCCTCAAAAAAAAAATAAAGTTTAGCAATTTAACAACAATAATAATAATAAAATTACCATGCAAAGTGTTCACTTTTGATAATTGTCCAACGTTTTCCTTTCAGCACAGCTTCTCTTCCTAGATCATATACAGCAGTTAGCTCATCAGCCACTCTGACCAACATCATCGCACTTTTAGAACATATTAGAATAGAACAAAAAAATTATTCCGGGACTAAGTCCCCTATGAATAACATTAATGTTCAGAAGACAAATTCACATCTGGCAAATAAAAAGAAATATAACATCATAATAAAAATAGAAAACCAGAACAAAATAGTAATAAGAATGTAAAGTAAAGTGTATACCTCTATTGGAACGAACATAATAATTATGAAATAAAGATAAAAATTGTTTTATACTAAATTAAGTCTATGAGATCCAACTATAAGAAACCCAAAAAAAAACGAGAAAAAATCAAAAACAACAATATGCAGAAGTGTATACAGTAAGACTAAATTGAAGATTATATTAAAAACAATTAAAATTTTTAAAAAAACAAGAAAGATAGATACAAACTGCCAGCTAAAATTTATCGTTATACAGAAAAGAATCAAATAAAAATAATTGATATAAAAATAACAGTCAGCAAATATAATAAAAGAGTGAATCGTTTCCAGAATATCCAGTGTCTATTTGGATGATGAGAAGGTTTTGGAATAGAGCTTTGAAGGTTCATAGTGACGAAGTATGGCGCATATTAGAAGAAAGACAATTCCAGAGAGTAGAAGAGCGAGCAAGGAATGCATATGAATCTATGCAGTTTTGTGGGCAGGAGTATAAAGGTCAGATGGATTGGATCTTGGTGTTCCGGGAGTTGCCTGAGGTTAACATAAGGGGGTTGAAGCGAATGGATGGTTTGGAAAAGGAATGAACCGAGGAAATATTGTGGATGGAAGGCTGGAATGAGCCACTCTTAATTCGGCGTAGAGATGACTTAATGCCAATCTAATCTGATGACATTAGATGAAGTTGCCTAGTAACCAAAGAACATATTTGACTATAACCAAAAGAAAAAGAGATCACATGACGTCTTTGTTGGCATCAAGGCCGCGATCAAACTGTGGACACAGACCGGGTGAAACCCCAATTCCCAGAGATTCATGGATCAAAGGAGCTACTTGAACAGATTGCACACCGGGATAAGACTGCGGTGTGTTTATGAGTCCCATCTAAAGGTGGCCGGCGTGACTGTAAGACAGATTGTCTAAATTAGGGAACAGCAAAAAACAACCTGATTGAACAAACTCTTTCCAGTGACCAAAGAAAGAAAGACTCAGACTGTAAGGATGTTGAGTGAAGAGCAAGAAGGGATCGCCGAAATGACCGGAAGAATGTATGCTGGTTGAACTGACCCAATCCTCTTTAATGTTTGACAGCTGTTCACTTATGACCACTTTAACAATAACACTTTGTTGCTAGACTGATGTTTGTGGACATCAGGAATAATCGTGTTGCGAGCAGCAATAAAGTTGACAAAGGCTCGTAAGAAGACAATGGAATGAGATGGAGGAAGATGAGCGTGGCATAATGAAGGAAAAATATAATATAGGACAAAGAGATGGAGTGATGGGAGGATTTGGGGGCCGACTGAGAGTCGTTTATCACAGCCATGATTAGCGACCAACCACGTAGCTATTGCCGCCCGCGCCCTGTCCTCGGCACTCTCTTCTCTCCCTGTTTCTTTTTCCGTTTTCTTTTTCCTTCTTTCTTCCTAATGATGTAGGGGCAATTAATTTCCGTCCAGTCGCCTTTTTAAAAATCTGTTCTTTCTCATTCGGGGAGTTCGTGTCAGGCCAGTACTCGCTCGGAATGCTTGCTGTGTTTTCACATTAATTAAAAATGAAGTACTCGTCACGGATCTCCTATCACGAATATCTCAGCAAGCAGAGTGTGGTTATGATTGCCTGCATTCATGTAAATTTCAGACCTTAAGTACTTCAAGTTGATTTCGTACAATTTTTTATGTGCCTGACCGAAATAGAGGATTGCAAGGCAGGATTCCAAGCAACTGACATATGACGCTTCTAAGGAGTTGATACGTTCGAATGAGGGGTTTCGTTTAATAAATAGGGGTATAATATATGAGGGTTTCGTTTAATAAATAGGGGTATAATATATGAGGTTTTCGTTTAAATATATTAATATATATACTTCTGCGTACCGATACACTAATTTATCTGATACACAACTATGTTTTGTTATGTCGTAAACTATGTTTTAGGGATGTCATCTAGCTATTCAACTACACACAGATTTAATTTTTCTATCAAATCCTGAGCGTATTGCATTAGCGTAAAGTTGTACAATATTACATTAGCAAAAAAGTATAAAATCTTTTCAATCAAAAGTCCTGAGAACAATAGCAAATGCCCCTTATTAGGTCAGCTACAAAACCCTTCCTAACGATCTTAATATACCTTACATTCTTGAACTCATCCCTTCCAAGTCCATCCACCTTCCCGTCACAGTCATTGCACTACACTATGTTAATACTATGATGCTATTTTCAAAATAGTAGTTATGGTACCACCCTAATCCCGTATCACAGTCATTGCACTGCACCACTCATCCCTATAATCCTCCATTGAGACTGAAACGGCAGTGGCCTCGTTACCTCCTATAAAAAGTGGGAGTCCTGGCAATAGCCAGTTTCTCCAATCATGTCCTGAGCGTATGTGGCTCTCGCACTCTTCGTCAGCCTCCACTGGCTCGTATCCGGTGACGCGGCTGACCGAGGAGCGTGGGGTACATCCCAAGAATCCGATTCCTCTTTCGCATGTGAGGGAGGTGACAACCATGTGGATTTGGGAGGCCTCTGGGCTGTTTGTAAATATTGTATGAATGAGCGAGTGAATGATGAATTGTCAAAATGGTATGAATGAGAACATTTATCACAATTACTTATTGCCTAATTAGCAAGTAATAATAAAAAGCAGATTGTAATTTTAGCACAATAAAGAAGTTATATATATCTACTTCAACGATAAACTGATAAAACAGATGTTACTAAGGTAACCGTTTAAGTAAGCATGTTAAACAATCACCCTCTTTGAGTCAGTCAGTAGCTTTATATGTTGTCTGATTGTCATTCGAAACGATTTATCGGGCAATAAAGTGGAGGCAATATAAATTTTATGGTGTTTATTACATCTGTCTTGAGGCTCTGTAAGCAGATATTCGTTCTTATTCGATAGAGCGAACGAGGGAAGGGGCGCTAAGACCTTTTATAGCTGCTAATAAAGAGGTTTCCTAAAACCGTTGAGTGCGTAATGATTTGTCAATAAACTGCCTTATTCCTCATCTTTTCTATTTTGTCTATTTCCAGTATATTCCTGGAATTGTTTGTGACCAATTTATTGAACAAAAAATTTGAGGTAGTTTTCATCAAAACCAGGAATTGTTCCTACAAAGGTTCATTTGGTAATATAAATTTAAAAAAAAAAGGCCTTAACCTATCCTACACCTATGACTAGTCTAGCTTCATCTGCTCTGTTTTTATGCGGGTAAATAAAGAATTCATGAAATGTTGTAACAAATAAAAAATTATGAGACGCTTGTTCGCGAGAAGTTAAGATAAAAGGCATCAAATATATTTAAAATTAAAATAGAATGCCCATAGTAGTCCAGTAGTCCAAAGTCCTAAAATAAACTCTTGAACTTAGAGAAAACAGACTATCAAGTTCTAACAGGGGATAGTTAAATAAGTTAATAGCTTTACTGGGTGATAAAACTTAAAACGGAGTTCTGGTTTTTATTTCCCACCAGGACAATTATACAATAATAGTTACCTACAACTTAATTGTAGGGAATTTTAATGTTATTTAAATGTAGTCAATATGACTGTAACAGGTGTAACTTTCTCTTAATAAACTTATATTTAGAAGAAACCAAAAAAGTATATTTAAAATTTTTTTAGAAATCTCACATAGCATAAATCCAGTATAATCTCGGTAATTCGTATCCAGTAAATTCGTAAATCACTTGTATGCAATATTAACTGCAAGCCTTTTGTTTTATTTGCTGATCAAACCACAAATTAAAGGTCTTGTAATTCAAAACTATTTGTCTGATGTAATTACGTTTAAATCTTACTTCTAGGCCCAGCGCCTTTGTATTTTTTATGGAATGCTGTGATGTCAGCGCAGTCCTTGGCATGGAAAACCTTTTCTTGACGCACCTCTAGAATTGTGTTTTTTAAATATATTATGGCGCCGGTGCGCTATGAGGATAAAAAACAGCATAATACAAAAAAAATTATTTATTGCATAACTGGGGTGTCTGTTACAGCTTGGAAGCTGGGTTGGCTGATCTGCAAGACAATCCCCTACCTACAAGGGGTGTCAGTAAACGCTTCGATAAACACCCTAGTGGCCATCTCCGTGGAGCGGTGCCTGGCCATCTGCTACCCAATGAAGTGGAGGATCAGCACCACGGTCGTCAAGGTTACAGTCATCGTCATCTGGATGATCTCGCTCTCCATCACCTTCCCATGGGCGGTCTACTTCAAGTACGGCGAAGACTCACAGCTCAGGGTATGTGCCAATTTAATCGTCCTAAGTAGAATCAAAGCTTGACTCAATTATGTCTAATTTGAAAACATATATTCGAGAGATTATAAATGGTAATACTGTTTTGTATAAACATGTTATTTGGGGTAAATGTATTTCCCATCAGAGTAGCCATTGAAATAATTAAATATATTGATATATTGTGAGTTCATTATGAATATATAAATGAGTTGAACAGTTTGATGGGAGATTGGCTTAAATTTATGGAAGAGAGTTCATAGGTCTTCATAAAATGTACTTATAGACAACGTTTCGATTTGGTATATTTGTCTGAATTAGGTCCTGGCAAATAGAAAAGATATTAAATGTTAAAAAAGAACGGTATTACTTAGTAACATATGTTAGGTACAAACGAATAGAAACAAAAATATGTAAGTAAAAGTTAAATGTTAAAACCTTGAATATATATTAATTTTCTTTATAATAAACCACAAGAGAGTGGAAAATTGATCAAAGGAAAATATTTAACCAAATTTATAATATAATATAATTATTAAAATGTGAATCCATAATAATATAGGTTGATTTCATAACTGAAAACCAGACCACTCTTGTCAACCTAAGGCAATTTCAAAATAAACTATTCTACTCAATTACATTTATAATTTGTATTCTCAGATTTTCTTTGTAGAGTAGACAACATCTTTGTAGGAGGTCAAATTTATCAAATTACATAACATAAGAGTCATTTAATGTACCATTTCTATATTGACTCCGTTTACGAGTCGACATCTAATTATATTATAAGTTGTTGGTCATTCTCTATTCCTCCATTTGTTATATGACTATTTTTAATTTATACTATTTTAAAGAGTATAGAAAAAATAAGACAGATAATAGGTACAAAAATTGTGATTTATGTCATCATTTAAAATAGTTTTTAATAATAATTATATTTTTGGGTGCCTTCTAAAGATATAATTCACCATTTAACATCATTGGCTATTGTTGTGGCCACCTCTTTACTATGAATAATTATAAGTTCCCCTTTTCTCGTATCAGACCTTGTATCTATGTCATCAAATGAATATCAGAAAATATCTATCTATTTTTCATTATGTTTAATAAAGGTTATGACGTATGGAGAGTGGGGGAGGAACTGAACTAGTGGGGGAAACAGATGTAGGCGGGGACTTATCCCCACCACTACTGGCTGGCTTCCTATATAAGCATCAAAGAGAATTAGCATAAATAGGCCCAGCCACCAGTGGACTCTCACCACTGTAACGCAACAACCAACCTCTACCGAGGCTTCCCACACTCCTAAATTCTCTCACACCACCTTCAAGCAGGTACTCCTAGTACAAGAATCCGCTCAACAAATATTCCTTTATTTTTCCCTCATCCTTAATCTTATAATTAGAGAAAAAAAATAGCATAACGAACCGGATCGTCACTTGGAACACTACTCTCTCTCTCTCTGCACTGACGCTTGCTGCTCTACTCAAACCATGGCCTTCTCATTCAACTACCTCTGCATCTCTCTCTCCTAACCTCGCTATGTTTTAGTCCAGCGTTGTCAGACCCCACACCTTCCTAGTGGGAATCTCTGCCTTCGTCTCGCCAAAACTAGCACCTCCTTGGGAGAGACCTCGTCCTCGCGGACGACGGTTGCCGTGGCCCTACAACTTTTACTTAGTAGCGTTTCCCACGGCAATCCATTCTGCTTCTCTCCGGTTCACACTCACCTTTGGGATCCGTACGGTTTCACCTACCCTTAGATACCGAGTGTGAATTCGTGGTCATTCCACATAAACCACCTATAAATCTACCCTGCACCTCTTCTCCTGAATATAGTGCACTGCCGGGGTACACACCTTCTAAAGATCTTATGGAGTCAGATCAAAACAAATTAGACTGCCCACCGACTAGGCCGGCAGCCGGGGTGAAAGACCACAGGTCCGCCTTATCTCTTTCTGGGCGCTCGCCGGACGGCGGCTAAGAGGTTGTAGTGACCCTAGCCCACGGCGAGCGTTTCCTCCCCACTTCGGGGATACTCAGCCCAACACCTATCTATAAATTATTTCATTAAAAAAAAATAATTGAATACTCTTATTAAGTTACTCAAAGAAGTCCTGACTAAGAGAAAGATAGAGAAAACAGAGAATATTGTAGAGAATGGACCGTTAGCCAAGGATTAGATGTAGCGATATGTCCTATCTCACCATCACATAACCATTTCCAGCCAGAGAGCTAACAAGATCTCTATCAAGATCCCGAACGCACTAAACCAAGAAGAATCAGTTTCAACTGGATTTAGTGGAACATTTACATTAACACGGTTAGTATTTATCTTTCATTTTATTCAAAATTTAATAAATTATTATAATGATCAATGCCTAGGTAAAATATCAACTAAAAATTCTAATGAAATTGCAACTTTTGAAACCTTATTTTCTAAATTCTACTACGGGAGAGTTATTTTTTGGTATGAAAATTTGTAACCAGGTGAAACCAAAATAAGAAATATAAATTTAGCACATCTTCTCGAATGTGTGTGTCTTAACCAACGCGTGATCCAATATTTTGTGAAATAAATTTTCAAGACATTTCAGATATCTTTGATCAAACAAGTATAAGCCTTCACCTTCAAGTTTGGGAATTAAGTGAAATATTTGTTTGACCCATAATGATATCATTATTTAGATACAAATTGTTGATTTTTTTCTTAAATGTATTGTTTATCGCTTTAAAAAAAAATTACTTTAAATTAAAAACTTGCAGTTTTTTTTTTCACTGGAAGGTGGGAAATTTAATATGGCATGAAAAAGGGTAGTTGCCACCACTCGTCCTTCTCATGAATATTTAAAAAATAATCACTAAGCCAAGAGAGCCGACTCACACCTACGATTGCATCTCTCTTCTGGCCCATAATATAATATTTATTAAATTACTGATAGTATAACAGTTATTCTGGTTGGAATTATTTTTTATTAACTATCAAATAAATTAATTAACTTTGACGTTCAGAATTTGATCTAATTAATCAATTTTGAGTAACCCAGAAACGTTTGTTTTTTTATGATATATTCACCAATTTATATTACCAAGTTCCTACTAACTAAATAGTTGATGCCATAAATTTAATTAATATTAGAACTCATATTCTTAGACACTAATTGTCTGAAATATAAAAAAAAAGTCTCTTTTCTTAGGAGTAGATGTCTCAAATATGGGTGATTATTTTTCATAAATTTGCCTTCTTCGCTTCTCACTCTTTTGGGTCCTTGTCTTCTCTAGAAATATTTCACAATGCAACCCCATAGAAGAGTAGGGTTAAAAATAAGCATATTTACGAGTTATGAAAGATGTTAGATTTATCAAAATTTAACATTTTTCTTTCATCAACCTAAACTGATCTTCAAATCTAACTTTACCTGTTGAATTCCTTCAGAAAATTTCTTTATGTTGAAATACAATTTGTATTAAAGGAATTTTTTTTTAAGTTTATCCTTTTTGATTTTACACCTTACCTGGGTTTACGACACACCCTGACTTATCAGAGAATATGGACTTCAACTCAATAGACGTACCTCAATCAACTGGTCTTCTTCAAGGTGAAGGGTGCCGCCATCTAAACTCAGAGGGTTATTGCAAAACCATTAATAATAGTTAATTTAACTGCTAAATCGTTCCTTTATTGTGCTATAATTACAATAAGTAATTAAGATAAATGCTCTCATTCACGCCATATTTACAATTCATCATTCACTCGCTCATTCATACAATATTTACAGACAGCCCAGAGACCTCCCAAGTCCACATGCGAAGAGAAAGCGGAGTCTTGGGAAGTCCCCCACGCTCCTCCGTCAGCCGCGTCACCGGATACTAGCCAGGGGAGGCTGACCAAGAGCGCGAGAGCCACAGACGCTCAGGACATGATTGGAGAAACTGGCCATTGCCAGGACTCCCACTGTCACGCGATTATAGCAGGTCACGAGGCCACTGCCGTTTCAGTCTCCGAGGAGGATTATAGGGATGAGTGGCGCAGTGCAATGACTGTGCTATAGGATTAGGGTGGTTGGAAAGGCTACTGTGGAATTTCATAAACTTGGAAGGGATGAGTTCTAGAATGTATATTAAGGTCGTTATGAAGGGTTTTGTTGCTGACATAATAAATGGCATTTACTATTGTTCTCAGGACTTTTGATTGAAAGGATTGGATACGCTTGATGTTCGACTTTTTTGCTGTCCCCCATAGCTCTATTCCGTATGTCCAGATTGGTTTAAGTATAACTTTGTAGATTAGTAGTTTATTTTCTATTGAGAGATGGGATGTCCTTTAAAGTAGTCTGTACAGTTGTCCAAAGCGTCTGTTTAGTTCTTGTCTTTTTAGTCTCGTATGTGGGTTCCAGGTCAGTCGTTTGTCGAGATGGAAGCCTAAGTACCGTACTGTCTCGGATACAGGGAGAGGAAATAATCATAGTAGTGGTTTAAAACAAAAAAAACATACAAGTGATCTTCTCCCAGAAAATATTGTCATACAAACGTCTACTGAAACCCATTTGGACATATGGATTACTAATTTACAGATACACTAAGAAGAGTTTACACACTATATACAATCATAACTGATCACTGATGTAAAAATTCCTTCTGTTCAAGACTGCATTAGAGCATTATACAGAAACTTTCAGCGCAGACTGCACAAAAACCCAAACCCACTGATACAAGAACTGAGTAGGCACCTAACTTTAGCGGGTAACGTCCCGACTTTAGAGACGGAATAGAAATTTTCTTAATTAATAACTAATCAATTTCTCCTCTGTGTTCACGTTAGAGATGTCATACTACCATATTTACAGAACATGCGCTGGTTGTAACGGAGGTTACAATAAAAACTACTTTCCATACGTTGCAGGTTTAAATACTGATTTTTTTTTTTCTTTAGGTTCCAATAAAAATCTTTCATTGCTAATGGAATTATTGTACTTAGTTGACAGAAGTGAAACAGTACAGATGAGATCCGCTGGTTTGCTTCTCCGAGTGGGAGAACCAAGTCGAGTCTACCGGCCGAGAGAAAGTGAAGCACTTTCTTAACTTGTGAATCATTAATCACTCCTCCACACAGCTGCTCCAAATCACTAAAACCCTACTCGGGCCAACCACTTCACATTCTTCACTTTACTTCGATAAAGTTTTAGCTGTAGAGATATTCATAAATTAGTGTTTCACAACATCCTTTCCACTTACCAGCCTAATAAAGTTTAAAAAAAATAATATATGCACCCGAATGGAAATGGCTTTAATTTATATAGATATCCTCTCCAATTTTATACTTTTTCATAACATCTCGAAACCTGCTGATTTTATTTCATGTCGATGGGTTAAACACATTAGCGAGGAGTGTTTCAGGCAGAATTAAATGTGAAAAATGTAGGTTGGAAAAGCATTAGTTTTCTTTAGTCCATTTATAGTCCTTTAAGCCCTCAATGCTCTCCAGCATGATATGCAGAATCCTGCGCATGATAGCATCTCAACATCCAATTCATTCAAAGCCTAGCCAACTCCCTTAACCGAACTCCCATCCGTGCGTCCCTGGCCATCCTAGTGTATGCTAATACTCCCACCTCATCCTCAACAACCCATAGTGACACCTAAGGTAGAGGCGATCTCGCAATCTCCTCCAAACCCACTAGCTTTCCGTTGGGAGTGAGCTAAATAGAATGATGATCATAAAAGTGACAAGCTAAGTAAACATCCTTGTTTGAAGAGAATGATGACAGGGGACGAAACGTGGTTCGTCTATAACAATGTGGAGCGCAAACGCTCATGGGGAAAGCGCGGCGAATTACCACAAACAACCCCCAAAGCAGGACTTTACCCAAAGAAGGTTATGCTCTCGATTTTGTGGGATTGGAGGGTGTTGTATTTTACAAACTTCTTCCCACGAACAGGACCATCAATTCGGATGTTTACTGTAACCAGCTGGACAAATTAAATGTAGCAATCCACCAGAAGCGTCCAGAACTAGCCAACCGTAAGAGGATTGTCTTCCATCACGACAATGCCAGACCGCACACTTCTTTGCAGGCGCGGCAGACGTTACTGGAGCTTGGCTTGGAAGTTTTGCCACACCCTCCATATTCGCCCGATCTTGCTCCTTCAGATTTCCACCTGTATCGGTCTCTTCAAAATTCATTGAATGGACAGACCTTCAACTCTGAAGAAGATGTAAAAATCCACTTGGAAAATTGTTTTGCCAGTAAAGACTAAAAAAAAGTAAAGAGTAAAAAAAAAAGGAACAAAACTAAGCCCTAAACACTGCTTAAAATACTTTGTATTAATTGTAGGTAATATAGGTTTTGGGAGCCAATACTCTGAATTAGGTATTTAATATCGTTCTGGTGGATTTCAATAAAATTCCTTTCGCCTAAATCTTTGATATTTTCAGCATCCATTTCCTATTATTTAATGAATATTTGAGTCATTCATGCATCCCCGTATCACTAGGTGGTATATCATTACACCCTTGATTAAATTATATATAAATAAAAAAAAAGTTTAAATAACTCAAAAACAATTATATATAAATTATGTATATACGGTTGCTCCCTGTCGCAGAAGGAATTAATTAAAACCAAATAAGACTTGTGGAGAGACCGAATAATTGCTATATATAATTTTTGTTTGTTTTTATCAACTGTAGCATTAGTTATTATACCGAGCCTACATCACTACAGAACAGTTCAGGACTTTTAATAGTTGCACTTGAGTTCGCGAACCGGATGAGCAGCTCACGAACAGTTTTGAAACAATTCGTAACAACTAATTTCGGTTTAAACGTGGATTAGCGGGCAGTTTGCCTTTGAACTCAGAGGCCGAAAGCCCCACCACCCGGCACTCACCCATCATCTATAAAGCACTTTAACTGGCCTTTCACTAGATTATGCTAGCATTATTACTAAATTAGGTTTAAACCAGAAAATCTATCTGCTAAGATACTTTTGACAAATCAAAGGACGTTATTCCCTAGAACAAAACATTCGACCCTCTAAGGTTTATAACATGCGCTTTGCGTTAGCTTTAGAATAAAAAATATATATGATGTACTCATACATTTCATAGCCCTTTCAACAATAAACTTGCTTTATCGTTTTCTAAGGCTAGCTAGCGAAGTCGAAAATTAATTCCAATGAATGCAAACAATCATGTGGATAGAATTGTTTTTTATCTGTAAATGAAATTCAATCGGCAACCGGTAATCAAACAATCATTTAAAAATATTTCTGTTAAATGACTTTTGAAGAGGAGTATAGTGACTTTGTCTTTCTCGCAAAAACAGGGACATTATGGAAAATATATCCATACTTGCTATCCCTTAATAAATAAGGACACTTACAACAATATCAATCACGAGGCTTAGTCAAAAAATCTGTTAATGCGCATGCACATTAGTTGTGTATAAACAGTCTAGAGTTATTCACATCTATTTTAACAATAATATAAAAACTAACTCGTACAGAAATACTTGACCTTGCCAGCCAAGCTAAAATGTATTTTCTCTACAAATCTACTCTATTATTGCTTTAATCCTCTTTGAGTTGAACATTACGTGATCATATCCCTCAGCAAATACTGAAAAAACTTTAGATTGGAAGCAGCCAATCTGCAAAAATGCTTACCTGTAGATAAACTACTGTATTAATTTGAGGAAAATTAATTTTGTCACTAAGGACAATTCCAACCCCTATCCTAGATATGAAGAAGCTACTCCGTGTGAAAGCTCCAATTAAATGCAAAGTTAAATTAACACATTCATTTGCACAACATGGTAATTTCAAACCTAGCATACAGACTCAATTTATTCCAGCCCTACCTATTGACCAACAGCACGGTATTCGCTTAAGGCTTGACCTGACCTGACCTAAGTAACAAAGTAAAAGTACAGAACTCTTGATTTTGCTAGTATTTCGTAGTAAATCAATACATCCCCCATAAATACACAATAATAAAACACAAAAAAAAAACAGAGCACATAAAATAAAATTATATGCTTTTACAAGCTGGTTCTATAAATCCATATTACGGGCCGGCTCTGCATCTCGCTAGCGCGTTGTGTGGGAGTCATTAATCTTGAAAAAAATACCGCCTTCAAAACGTTGGGGTCAACGGCTCTTTCCAATTTTTTTAATCCCACTTAACCCTTTTCTTTATTATTTCTTTTTTCGTTTTAATTTTCTTACGAGAAGAATCCATTTAGGTGCGGCTTTTTAAAAAATTACACCAAGGCCCGGGAGATGATGAAAATTGCTTTTTGGCCTTTTACACTAAATCAGAAACCTCGAGCTGAGACGTGACGGGGAGACCATCGAGACGACGGTATAGCCCGTCATATTGTAAGTATCTCCTCCTGCATCAAGAGAGGGCCGATCAGGTATGCCCAATTTGTTTTATGGCTACACTTAGCTCGACGTGTTTCACTTCAATGAAAGCTGCCGGCAAAAAAAAAATACTCTTTCTCCCATAATATCGCTTCTTTTTCATTATATTCTGTTAGTGTGCCGGCAATTTCCACTTCCAAGTAAGGTTCCTATGCCTAGGCTAGTTCACATCAAAAGGATATTATTTCATGGTACTTAGGAAACAGGCATAGAGGCTTGATTGGCTGTTTGGTTGTAATTTGGTTCCTCTTGTGTGCACCTTTTCATCAGCTTTTAATTCCTTGATGCAATAGTTTGCTTCCACCCTACATCATCCTACCAATTTCCTCTGTTTTAGATGTTCTTTAATTGAATAAAAATCGAAACGATGATCTTGCCGTAGCTTGTGGGAGCTGGTAAGGATGCGGACTTCTAACCGGTCTGACCCCAGGTTCGCCCGAAGCTTTTCCTTTGGAGTCTGCTCTGAAACATGCGTCCTCTTGGAGATTAATGAGTAGTTACTTAAATGAAGATGTAGCGGATCCGGTTAAGAAAACTGAATTTAACGTTGAGAGGTAGTGGTCATTAGGCGGCTACACTATGACTTTATTTAATTTTTACTTTAATTAATCTCCTTCTCGATATTTGCTTTTATGGCTTTTTGCAGGATGGTCGTTTAGATAAAAGTTTTGTTCAATTAAATAAGATCTAAAACAGGGGAAATTGATAGCATGATGTAGGGTGGAAGCAAACTATTGCTTTTATTTTATTATTTGCTACAGGTTAAAGTTCTCCAAGGCACCAAGCTAGAAAAAAGAACAAGCAAATAAAAAAAACAGTTATTTTGGCATTATCAATAAATTACCCTTCTTCTCTTGAGAGTAAAGTATTACGTTCTCTTTCAAGGTCAGTCATGACATCTTGCTACTTGCTTTGGCTGTACAATCCTGTTTTGTCCCTCTCAGACACTTTTTGGTTTGTCTCGTGGCGCTCTTTCTTTCATCATCTGTCGTTCATATGTGAAAGTCAGATGGTCCAATATGGGAGCACAGGCTGAGGCAATTACTTGACTCCCTGGTTATTTTTTATTTCAGGAGAACTATACCCTCGTATTGGAGTTGTGGCTGTTGTAGGAGAGGATTTGATGCAGTGAATATTTGCCATCATTATAGCTTTACTTTTACGAGCAATTGTGCTTAATTTGTGATATAAGACTTAATTTACTGTATTTATTTTTTTCTTACTATCATTCACATTGACCCACCTTAAGGTTTCCTTAAAAGTAGCATGACCTGTTGAAAAATGAATGAATGGTTATAATACCGTGTTTTTTATATTCTCGTGTTGTGTAACGGATCATAAAATGAGCGAAAAATGTTCAGATATGATATTTTTACCGTCCTAGAGATCATTTCCGAACCACGGCCAAACGCGTGAAGAAATGTTGCAAGTAACAAACCGTTCTTCAGGGCGTCTTAGCACCCTTATCCGACCATCTGGAGAACGAAGGTCAAACCTTGACTTGTCACTGAAAAAAACCGCTCTTCAATCATCAACTGTCCAAGTTGCTCACTGCCAGCGGCAGGGCGTCAGGGGTTCGCTTCGCGGAGGCGTAGTCTGCTCGGTCTGAAATCCCCACATTTCTGTCCGAACGAAGTCCATTTCGAAGTAAAAGACTCGTTTCAAACCTCTGTCTTAAGGCCGAGAGCGTAATGAAATTGTCATCTCTGACTGAAGCAGTCCTTGGCATACCTTACCGGGGTCTCCTACGGTTCTGTCTTTCTGAATCGACGGAGTATCTGGCTAATCAATGATTTATTTATTCCCAAGCGTATGGTTACTTGCCTTTGGGCCATGCCTTCACCAAAGGGTGCTAGTACTCTACGGGGGATCAGGCCTATCCATATTAAATCTCGAACCCAAAAAGAACTTACAAAAAACCATGAAAAAATGAAAAAAGTAATCACTTAATAACAGGAAGGCACACAATTCTCACAACGGAGATTACATAAGAGGACTATACCTAATCCTCGCTCCATTACTAATACTGAGTGCTGGTTCGAGCGATTCCATTTAATTCTAATGAATATGTAAGGAAGCATTTATAATGCGCTGATCTTGTCCAGAAGTTTATTATTTATGGTTAGTTGTATAATCTGTTTCATCCAAAATTAATTCAAATTTTAGTAGTCAAAATACTGACCGAAAAATTGTTGAAATAGTGATATAAATGTGTACATTCAATGAAAGTTTGATTGACAATAAATAAGAATAAAATAATTGTATTAAAAAATGTGTGTTAAAGAGATTTTTATTTACTTTAGCATCCAACTGTTAACCCGTATTCAGGCTTCCCCTTTACCCACTTAAGTGCAAAAATGGATATTTAAAAAAAAAAAAAGTATACAAACATACACTTCAGGATCAAGGATTTCGATTTTGGTTCGTCATTCGATTGACAATACCTCAAGAACAATTGTTCAAGTTCTATAGAATGATTTAACAGGGCCAAGAAGTGATTGAGCGATGCCCGTAAGAACTTTTGGAAACTTTTTAAATATTGATAAACACTGGCGCTATCAATCTTTTCAAAGGTTGGGGTCACATCGAATGATACTCAATAACGGTCATTCCACCAAGAGTACTCAAAAGAGGGTTTAACAAGTTTGACATTGGATGTGCTTTATATAATACTTTGAATGAAAAAAAACAAAAAACTCAACATTATACATAGGAAAAAAATTAAAAAACATTTGTAGGAGACTAAAGTGCCTTATTATCACTCAAGTGTTGTCCCGACTAATTTTTAAGTTTTTAAGTTTTATTATAGTTAGGCAAAGGTCCTTTTATAGTGTCCATTAATAGTAGATAGAAGAAAAACAAAGCACATTATAGACAATTTATTTTCCTGAGAACAAATATGCTTCCACTAATGATAGGATAAATCTGTGTATATAGATTTAGTAAAATGATTGAACGAATGAAGAGAAAAATATATGGATCCATGAAACTGGGAGTGATCCCTCATTCAAATGGTAAGTGGCACACAAATAACTTTATTAGCTCCAAGTTAATCGATTCAAACGGGATTAAAATCACAGGTTGAAGAAGATTATGGGGGTTTAGTAAGGAAATCCTCTTTTCCCGAGAGGGCTCTTGGAGCTCTGATAAAAAAACCTTAAAATAAAAAACGTGCACGTATTAATTAACTACTACTATCTGGTCCAAGCACTCAGAAACTGGTCCTCTAATAACTCCAATCATATTATATACCTTAATGGTATGTAAATAGATTATCTCGCTAAGGATAACTGTGTTTGGGTCAAATTATAATAAATGTGTAACTATACATAAATACAAACGCTATAGTATTTTAGTTCGTTTTTTTTAGATTTCCATATTTGTTTTAATGCAAACAACCAGGAAACATTACGTTTTTACCCTCCAGTCTGTGGGATCAAATACCATTAATTAACTATTAAAGAACTAGGTATTGAAAAAGATAAACATAAATAAAAGAGATTGCAAATCAAATATCTCAACGTGTTGATTAACAATACGTACATTGTTTACAAAAAGTCTCCCTAATGTGTCTTTAATATCGTGTTTTAAACTCAACCAAGTGTTCAAATGAATGGTATTTTACATTGTATTCCATTCTATTCTATGCCTGCCATGTTGATGCTTAAAATAAAATGAACCTCTTGATAAATATCAAAGAATCTGAGCTTACATTCAAGCTTATTTTGGTCCTGAGAGTGAAGCGGAACGGAGAGCATCTCTTCTTTTCCTTCTGAAGCCTTTGCCAATTCAGAAGAAGCAATATCTGCAGTACTCAATTTCCTCAAGTCCCGAACAATGGTCCAACATATTTGATAAATCCTCATGCCAGCCATTTATCTCATTAGTTATTGTTATTTTTAAAGCGCTCTTTTACTTTTTTCTCTTTTTACAGGCATATACTAATATTTTTCCTATTATCAGAGTATAAAGTTTTTTTTTTAATTATTATAATCCAACCACTTATAGATTTACAGTAATTCAACCGAGGTAACCCGGGAGAGGGCTTGTGGGTCCGTGTCCGTGGCTGCTCGAGGTCCGTTATTAGGGGCTTTAGGTGGTACCTCAGGTTGCACAGAGAAAGTTTGGCTCTGAGGACTTGGGTTCTGATATCTGAAATATTGCTAGCCATCATGGGTTGTACCCACATCCTCCGACGATTCCTCGTGTCCTTCCAATGGGGATACATGTCCTGCGTACCAGACAGATAGGATTTGGCTGCCTTGGGTGCTCCTGGTTGGCCCTAGGGGTGCTGGGGCCTTTGCTTTCGCCACTTGTGTTCACTGGGGTCCATAATACATACATACAGCAATAAAAACCCAAACTGTTCACAAATCTCTTTTGTAATATAATTATCTTCCCATCAAATCGAAATTAAAAAAAAGAAAGAGGTCATTAATCAATTACATAATAATTATTAATAATGCATTCGTATTTATCGTGGTATTAAATTAAAGGTCTTTACGCTCTTATTACTAAATCATCTAGTTTTCTGGGCCTTTAATGGATTATATTTACTATAAGTCATTTAAAATCGGTTACGCAGCAGTTTAAAAAACAGTTACTAGCTTCAGACATTTTATTTGATTTTTTTAATTTGAAAATGTTGAAGTTTGAGCTTTTTTTTTTTCAGAATCATTTTTAAACACATTCATGTTCTCATACTTTTATACAAGAACTTTTCCACTCGGTTTTTCCAAGTCTGCTACAATAAAACAGTCGAAAATATTATTTACGTGAACAATAACATTCTGACACTAGAAGATAGACCTTACTGAAAACTATCCATTTCGGTTACTTGGAAGATCACTAGCCTCTTGGAATATACTATAATATATAAATTTTCTTCACTAAAAGTACTAATGTCATGTTAACATAATTATTAAATTAAAATTAAATTTATTAAATGCATGTACTGAAATTCCGGAATGAGTTAAAGTAGGCAGCTGTTTGCTCTTACAACGGTGAATTATGGAACAGAACTTGCGCCTAGAGTCTGGGAAGTTGGCCTCGTTCCAAGGCAGGATCGGATTTAAAATTTAATTTGGAAAAACTTGGCGTCTCTTGCCTACCTGTGAAACATTAAAAACTTTAGCTTTTGGCAAAGAGGTCCCCTGCCTTCCTCATAATTAGCTCCGACTCAGCTACAAAAGTGCCTTCTTCAAGTTAAAAAAGATATATATTTCTAATCCATCTTATCTATCATCTGTAAAAAAAGGCCTTCTGTTTTGGTTTGTTTCAATCAGCTGTGAAAGCTACGATATTAATAAATGAAAAAATAGGGAATCTCTGTATATTTTGGAATATCGAACCCATAAACAGGCTTACAGACTCGACCTTTAAGTAATGCTCATCCAGAATAAGTCTTAAGTTCCAACACATTACATATACTATCGTGGAGAGCATCACAGCACTTGATTTTAGCCCTACCTGATTCCAATGACAGTAACATATTTTTTATTGGGTTGGTATCTTTCATGCTTAGTCAATAAACAAAACTATTATGTAAAAATATAATACATATGGTCGAATAAGGAAACTATTATGTAAAATTATAATACATATGGCCGAATAAGGAAAATATTATGTAAAATTATAATACATAGGGCCGAATAAGGGAACTATTATGTAAAAATATGATACATATGGTCGAATAAGGAAACTCTCGTAAGAATAAGGGGCGATGACCAACCGTTCGAATTTCCTTGTTGATCAACAACACTCTTCCAACATTTCAAATTATTTGTCAGAAGATTGGGAATGACGAGTTTGTTCACCCCACCAGGATAAATCCTGGATCTCTGAGGCTAGAATCAAACTTAAATCGCTCCTCTCTACTCAAGTTGTTACCAAAGTCATTTTCTCAGCCGTAATCAACCGAAAGTTGGGAAATCCCTAATTTTAATCAATATATATATTTATATAGGTTTAAAAAAATCGGGGTGGGGTGGGCGGAGGGTTGCCCCTGACTAAAAGCAATAATATAAATGAGCATTAATGAGCGGGGGGAGAAGGGGAGGTTTTGAACTGATAAAGTTTTAACCCTTGGCCTAATCCTGGCCGAATGGAAATGCTAATACCCGTGTTTAGTATTCTTAGCGGGCATCCTCCAGGATTATTCTTAACGGCCTATCTCAGCGAGATTCACTGTCTCCCTTCCTCTTCTTCTTCCCCTTTTTCCGTCATTTTTCCTTCTTCTTGTATTCACTCAACTCCGCTTGTGTCCCCTCCGCTCCGTGCCTTCTCTCTATTCACTAAAATTATATAGCGGCTGTTTACTGTAACGTACAGGGTTCAGTGGACTTATTAATTTTTATTTACGTTAATACTATTTCATTGATTTGTGAGAAAAATGCTGCATATTTGTATCAAATCCATGGTTTATCGACTCTAAAACAAATTAGGTTACATCGAATGAAACGATAGAATGATAAAATAAACGTACCGAAACAGAAAAAGTCATGTGGAATAACTCCTCTCTTTTTTTTTTAATTACCTCTTATCCTTGCCAGACGGTATGTATACTCGGTAATCGGAGCTGAGTACGGGATTTAGGCTTCCATCTCGACAGAAGGCTGCCCTAGAACCCACACACAAGAATAAAAAGACAAGAACTAAACAGACAGTTCGAGCAGCTGTACAGACTACTTCGAAGGACATCCCATCTCTCAATTGAAAATAAATTACACATCTACAAAGTTATACATAAGCCAATCTGGACATACGGAATAGAGGTATAGGGGGACAGCAAAAAAGTCGATCGTCAAGCGTATCAAAAGTGCTGAGAACAATAGTAAATGCCCCTTATTATATTAAGTCTATAACTAAACCCTTCATAACGAACTTAATATACCATACATTCTTGAACTCATCCCTTCTAGGTTCATAAAATTCCATAGTAACCTATCCAACCACCCTAATCCCCTAGCACAGTCATTGCACTGTGCCACCCATCCCTATAATTCTCCTCAGAGACTACAAGTGTCCTCGTGACATGCAATAAAGCGTGACAATGGGAGTGCTAGCAATAGCCAGTTTCTCCAACCATGTCCTGAGCGTATGTTGCTCTCGCGCTCTTCGTCAGCCTCCACTGGCTCGTATCCACTGATGCGGCTGACATAGGAGCGTAGGGGACTTCCCAAGACTCCGCTTGCTCTTTCGTATTTGAGGGAAGTGAAACCCATTTGGACTGGGGAAATTTCTGGACTGTTTCTAAATACTATATGTGAATGAGCGAGTGTATGAGGTATTCTAAATGTAGTATGAATAATAACAATAACTTACTGCCCAGTAAGGCTGATTGTAATGTTATCATAATAAAATGTTTGCATATATTATCCATGCTAAACAAACCTTAAGCCTCAAATAAATTGTATATGGAGTCATAGTTTAAATATATATTTTATTGAACACAAAATGATTTTGACATTGTATGTATGGAATATAATTTAAAGAGAGAGAGAGAGAGAGAGAGAGAGAGAGAGAGAGAGAGAGAGAGAGAGAGAGAGAGAGAGAGAGAGAGAGAGAGAGAGAGAGAGATAGAGAGAGAGAGAGAGTACAAGAAGAGATTTGTAGAAGTGAATAGACTATGAAATAGAACAGGAAGGAGAAGAGATATAATAAAGACAGAGAGAATAGGATACGCCGATACAGACGCTGTGTTCGCGGATAGACTTGAGCCCCGCCTACCCCAGCTCATAAATCAGCTTATTGTCTACGCCACTTCGTACTCGCTACCTCCGCAAGCGTAGTAATTTATCTGCAGAACCCTGGCCTTTGTATGTACATTTATTCATAGCTTTGTAATGGAGTCCCTCCTATAATAGCACTTATCTGTAATATATTAGGTATATTTTAGTCCCATGATATGAACTCTATTACAATACGACTGTAGGATGCCTTACCGTTCTGAATATGGAGACTTTGAGTTCGTTTCTCCTTGCGTGAAAGTTAAGCCTGATGGAGGAAAGTGAGCAGCTAAAATAAGTAGCTTGTTGAATTTATTACACCGAAGTAAAAAGCTTGCCCGATGCTGCATTTTCATCAAGATAGATAAATTTCCTTTAGGTTCTTCTAGCTATCTCGGTGTAATAGATATAATGAAGTATTTTCAAACAGAAATATAAAGTGGCGTCATCATCACAATCATTTAATAGGTGTTTAAGAAACTCATGCTTGTTATGGCGAATATCTCTCACTGTTGTTTTTTTCCGTTATGCAGTTAAATAGTTTTTAAAACCTAATTTTATGGCAGGAAGCGTAAATAAGTTTATTTACCATCTCATTCTAGCACCAGAGATCAGACATTCAACTCATCTCCTCTCAGTTCACAAAGTATCTTTAGTTCTTATTTATTATTCAACCCCGACAGAGATTGTCTGCTTGAGAGAGAGTTGTCTACTTGTAGAGACTGGGACACTAATATTGGCCGCTCTAAGATATCTTATGAAGAGCAGGCGGGATCCACTGGGGTGGGGGGGGGGAGTCTTAATAAAAATGCAAAACAGGCCAAGCTCCCCGTTCTGCTGGAAATCCCGGCATCGTTCCTCAGAGGATGAAATCTGGAATCGGGGATTCCATGCCCCCGGGTTGCGGGGGTGGGGGATGGATTCGGTAGCGAAGACACGCAAAGGTCAGGGGGGAAACGGGCTCGTTACGTCCACGGAAACTTATAATACGGCAACTTTAAAAATTAAATTTAACAGGCGGGATTAGTATTAACATAATACAGGCACCAGCTTGGAATTTACATAGGCAGCACGCACAATCGCCTCAACTGACGGCCGATCGTCAGTAAAACGACCCTTCAAGATTTAATCAGACCCAGAATAATAATTGTGTGATTTATTTATCACATGATTTAATAATAACAACGTGTAATACTGCAACTGTATACGAAAGCTTGTCTTTGAGAAATAGCGATAATATTAACTAACAACCACTTCCCTTTGTTCCTTTGAGAGCTACGGTAGGCTGCTGTTCGGCGCCTGAAGATGAAAGCGGTTTTCGTTAATAAAATAAATATAGCAGAAGATTATACAGTTAGTTAAATCATTTAACTGTCAAATCTATTGAATCACTGAAATCTCTTTTTTAAAACCATAAAGAAAACAAAGTAATTTGTGAAGTATTGCACAATTAATGGTTTCATTACGGTTGAAAAAAAATCAGCGGAAACGATTTATAAGACTTAGGTGGAACATCCATTCAAAATCAAACTACGTCAAACACGGTTGGGCTGAAGTTGCAAACTACGTCAAACACGGTTGGGCTGAAGTTGCAAACTACGTCAAACACGGTTGGGCTGAAGTTGCAAACTACGTCAAACACGGTTGGGCTGAAGCTGCAAACTACGTCAAACACGGGTTGGGCTGAAGTTGCAAACTACGTCAAACACGGGTTGGGCTGAAGTTGCAAACGTGATTTCAATGAAAATTTTTATGACTTTTTGTTACTATAGTTTAAAAATACAAAACATAAATCCCATCTCATTGGTCAGTAGGTTAAGATATTAAATTTATCACCATACTAAATATGATAAAAAATATTTTGTTTATTAAGAATTTTCAATACTTTTTTTGAGTTAAATTCCATGCCTCTAGATAAACCCAGATTCCACAATGACCATGACAGAATGGCTGTGTGGGATTTAATTTTAAATTTTCTGGACAATTGGAAGATACGAAATACGACTCCCCTCCTTTTGGCGTGGTCAAAAAAATAAGTAAAATGCTGCCACAACTGTAAAAAACTGGATAAAAAGAGAGATTCAGAGATCAGAAAAAATAAAGTAATTTCGCTCTAGTTTGTTGAATGACATCATTTAAAGTTTTTTACTTACAGCTTCATTTTTAGTAAAAACCGTTGCATTAGGACACATTCCAGCCGTGTAGGATTACACGTCAGAAGCCAAAGGCAACCAACAGGAGGTGTCATACCCGTGTCACTCCAGGCAACTGGTGGAGGCTTGGACGACCGCTATCCCACTATGTTAGCATCTTCACGGCCGACAGCTTCCTGGACAACGATGTCGTAGCTTCTTTGTGCAATCTTGTAGGGGTACGATTCAACTCTTATTAAAATCCATGATGATCATACATACTTAATGATTAGATTAAAACAAAAAAATCACTATCAAAGACCATCGTTCTCTTTTGTACTTCATGATGAGTACAGTAGTACGGCCAGTAACAGGAATATTAGAATAAATGAAATTCGTGGAAGGTGGCTGTCTTGTTGCTCACATTTTCCGGGGCATGCACTTCTTGCTAAGTTTGAAGCAGTTTTCAATGGCAGAAAGATTAGTATTAACAAGACACCTATATGATGAATAAATAGAGAGGGGAGTTAACTATTGCTTCTTAGGATGCATAGTAGACATCGGCAGATGGTTAGGCTACAGAAGAAATTTCCAGAAAAATAAAAGAAGAACTGCATTCCCTCAGCTTGGGGCAGGCAGACACCAAGATCATAGTTACCAACAGCAGAATGAACGTTCAGTTATATTTATGAGGTACATAAACCTCTTCTCACCATACCTAACAAAAACCTCATAGCATTGTTAAAAACTCTCTGAGAAACGACATGGTAGCATGAACCTATAAGTAAAAAAGAACTCAGGCTACACACAAAACAAGAGCCAATAGAAGTTCAGAAGGTCATATTCGATTTGGGTCATACGCTGCGATAAAGCTTGATAAAATTATCGCAGGATAGAGCTGGCTTGGAACCCTCAGAAACAGAGAAAAAAAATGGTGTACGAAAGAAGCCTGGAGACCTGGAGCCTTGAATGTTACGTTCCAACGACAAGAACTGGACAGAAGGCAACGCTACTGCGTGGAAAGGGGATACTTGTCGGAAATTGCGTTCTACTAATGAAATTGAAGGAATTATTAAACAAAGTAAGAAATAGTAATAAAAAGTAAGATTCGCTATTAGCTAACTGTACATTGCATACATACCTGGTATGTAACTGCATCTCCAGCTGATATGACTGGTGTTATATGATATGGGCTGACAACTGACAGGAAGGTTGAATGATCACCAAGCGTGGTTATTTAAACAACTGTACTACATAAAAGTGCGTACATATTTGTTTAATACCCAAGACAAAATTCATCAATAGACTCCCTGTAATTTTCAAGAAGTTCTGTGTGTACTTTTTTTATGACCATTAATATTTACTTGTGGTAAGCTAAGGATAAATTTTATAATTCATAAATAAATATATTCATGAATGAATTGTCACTACTTATTCATTTGTAAAACTCAACGTCATTTCATCTAGATTAATATTGTTTCTAGTAGACTTTTGTTAAATTATTTTATGTTAAAGAAATATACCGTTCATGTTTTATTATATTTTAAGACAGGGCATTTATTATTTTGATCTCGCTATGGAAACGTGATTTATTTGAACTGAACTACAAAAAAAACCTAGCGTAGAAACGAAAATCTTCGGAAGGAGTTGGACTTTGTTCCTTACTGGGCGGATGAAAAGTCTGAAAAGTTTAAAAGCAACAAGGGCAAACGGTATAAAAATTGCATCAGTTGCCCTGAGAAGGTTGCTATAGCCAGTTGAGGTCAAGAGAAAAATAGAATTCTGACCAGGTTCATGAGATTACTGACGGAGGTAAGATTCGCCCTCACATATACGTATTCAAATTTCCATGGGGAATAGTGAGTGTTAACTGTGCTTTCGAAAAGTATGCAATATAAACTCAAATTTCTAGTTTACCTTATATTGCTGGGACATTAATTAATTTTCCGAATGAAACAAGACAAACTTATTTGTACTTATTATACTTGTGATTATATATTAAACACGATTATTTAAGTTTCAAAATTTAACGATATGTCTAACCAGAGAAAGGATTGGCTAAATTCGACCATGACTTGGTGCAGGTTTTTGCCACGAGAGCTGCGCCACTAACAAGCACACCTCATCCCATCATATAGCAAAGAATAACATGACCAAATCAAACATTACAATTGAATGAAATAAGTACAAAATACTTTTATCGTTCATAGGGGGACGTAAATTTAGAGGATCTACTGGTACTTCCTATGTTGGTCTTCCATCAGTAATCTATTCAGTATGTAATTGGTTTAACATCTATGTCCTCAACATATATTTTTTGTTGTTCTTTTGTTATGGTCAATTCCGTATTTTTTTAAAAAAATCATTTAATCAAGTAATATCAAACGATGTGCTTTTCATTCGCAACAATGACTGCCCGCAAATCTGTATACAAAGCTCATGCTGCCATTCTCAAGTGCTAGTGATGTTACCAGTATGTGTATAATATCCTGATTTGTGGCCTTTATTAGTATTCTTAACACAATATCACCCTCCTGACCAGATGCAACACTGCGTAATTGTGTAGTGTTTGTTGACATTAGGTTGTGAGTTTAATACTACACTTTTAATATTCTCTTCAATCGCCATCATGTTTTGACAGATTTTACCGTTTCTTATGGATCATTCAGCTTTTCCGGTCATACTAATATTTCTTGATCGCAGTTTGTACATCATCACTCCAAACGGGACAGGCATATGTTAAATTAATAAACATGTGAACCCCAGCTGATGATCTAGCTAGCTGTGTTTGGTGTGTGAGGTTACTTTAAAGATCACACTTATTTTTATTGTTTGTGTTGTGACTATCCACTAGAATACCTGGTAAATAACGTGTAATTTAATGAATATTTACAGATTAATAAAATCAATTATTGAATTATTAAAATCAAATTACAAATTATTGATTGAAAAATGAATCAGAAAACAAGGGAATCCAAATTATTGGCACATATCATCAAAATAGACGAAGGTAATTATGAACCAGTGAAAATTTCTGAAGATAAACAATTATGGTTTAGTTTACCAGCTGATTTTCGGAATCTACAACATCATCAGGTATTATTAACAAAATCAACTATTAAAAACGCTGTCTCCGCAATAAGACCAGTCAATGGACATCGAAAAGTAGATGAAGATTTAAAGATAGTGTATTTTGATAAAGATAACCTTTGTTTTAACAACTTTCTATTAGAGGAACTCAATTCAAACCAGGACATTTTTTTTTATTTAGAAATTAAAAGAATTAGAAGCTGAATTAAATTCTAATGAAATTAAACTGCAGGAGGTAGAAACGAAATTTGAGCCAGCCTACTTACTTTTCGGAAAGCAATAGTTAATTTGTCCGATTGATACACTAAATCAGAATGATCTAGCTAAAGATAGAGATGAAGCATTTCTAAACTCTATGAAGAGTTTTAGAATCAATAAAATGAGAGTAGACAAGAACCGAAGAACCCGTGAATTCAAAGTTGGAGATGAAGTATATGTTGAAAACGGAAGCAAACTGAACAGAAGGAAGACTGATAAAGTGCGAATTGGACCATTGAGGATTCTAAAGAGGATATCATCATGTATGTATGAAGTTGGCTCTGAAAAAAAGAAGAAAATATCAAATTATTTTCAAAGTAGCAAATTGTCACTTTTCTCGTCCTCCGGGAAAAGCGATCTCATGGGGGGAGATGTAAACTCCAGCTGATGATCTAGCTAGCTGTGTTTGGTGTGTGAAGGTTACTTTCTAGATAAGACTTATTTTTATTGTTTGTGTTGTGACTATCCACTAGAATACCTGGTAAATAACGTGTAATTTAATTAATAAAATCAGTTATTAAATTATTAAAACCAATTAACAAACATTTAAAAAACTAATCACCGGGCAAATAAATTACTGTTAAGAAAGATTCTCCATCAGGTGAATCCTCAAACATTGTTCACATTAAAGATGAACTACAGAGAACGTAGTACCGGTAAAAGGATTCAGCATTAAATGAGAAGTAGACGAGGAGGGGGTGAATTGAAGAAAAGCGGGGAGGGGATTGGCGGGACAGTTTCAGCGTGGACTTGGTCCCTGTGTGACCTTTGAAGGCTCGCCAACAGGCCTAGGATTCGATTAACACCACAGAGGTTTATCGCCAGTCCTCTCCGGGGCACCATCAAACCTAAATCTCATCCTCAACTTCCTATTTATTACACTAATCCTCAAATCTCCTCTTTATCATCTCTGCCCTTTCATCACCTTCAATGATAAATCCGTGGCATCAAATCCCTGTTAAAATGATGTGCAATAGTCTGCAGTTCATCAATCTGAACATTGTCAATATCACTATTCAATTATCCTTTGTTCATCCTTTTCGGAAATCCATCAACGATGGTCTAGTGAATAACAAAAAATGATGATGGTACGGTATACAACTTACCAATGGCCATAAAGCCATGTTCTGAACTTATCAGACCTTCTGAATCAAAAAAACGTTTGCTGAATCACTTAATCTGTGACATATGCTAGATTCTTGAGATAAATTTGGTGAACTAAGTAGTGGTGGATTAAGAAAATGTAATCAAGGGTAACTGGAAGAGGTGATGATATAAGATTATTTACTAAGTGGACGGAAAAGGACAATGCCGTGTGTAAATTAATTAACAACCATCACCCGGTGTGAACATAAATCAAATCGGATACAATTCAAGCAGAATGGAGCAATTACAATGCTGTAGTTTTAAGTAAAGTTTCCTTTATATGCTCAGCATTTTTGTCTGCACGCGAGACTCGCAGTGTGAAGAAAAAAAATACAGGGATCCCTCAATGTAAAGGCGACACAACACGACGAAAAACCTTTGACAATTTACGAAGTGATTACAAGCGGAGTCACAGCATAAGTACATAGCGGATGTGGCCTATCTGTGGAGCATCACGCGTGCTGTCACGAACGTGTGAGGCGAAGCTTTAGTCCCTAAAACCCAGCCGGTGTTCCGTTTATCAAGACTAAATAATTAGGGGCTACAAACGATCGCGTGGACTGGTGACTGCATTCTCAAGGACTGATGGAGCTGTCTACAAACCGACCGATTAGTTCGTGTCGAGTCCGAGCCTTGATTAATCCTCCCCGCGCTGATAGTCACCTTATTGACAAATTGCCTTCCCTGTCTTTAATCAGCTGCTTTAAAGTCCACAGGGACCTCTTTATCTAACCGTCTCGATGGAGTTTTAACCAATTCGTTTCAAGGGTGATCTGGTAGGGGGTGGACTCACAATGTTTCTTTATAATGGAGTTAATATTTTATGCTTTTAGGATGAAATGTCTACGATAATATTCGATGGCATCAAAGTTTTGAAATGGTAAATATACTCGTTTTAAACATATTAAATAAACACTGCAACTACTGGACAACATAACTTATTCTTACGAGGTACAAATATGACTCGACTATAGTAGACCTTGGCTTCGAACGAGTTCAAAACTTAAGTAATCATACCCCAGTTATGTAATGCTCATAATATCTTACATTTTTAGTAGAAACGTGTACCTCAGTTGAATCTTATAATCCCCTTGTTTTTTTGTAAATAACCATTTTCCTAGCCCTAACCCTTTGCTACCTGCTAGGGCCAAGACACCCTCACTTGTGCCTTATCCTTCGCTAAAGTACGTTCTAACGCTGTAACTTATTAATATTTGTATATATACCAGTGTTTTGATTATTATTCATAATAAAGTTTTTTAAAAGACTCTTCTCTACAAGATTATTTAACTCCCCGTTAAAGGCGCAACATATAACACACATTTATCAGAAAGTAGAGATCATTAATTTGATAACCATCCCAATCTGATAGGAAAATATTGATTTGTAATAACCTGCAATTTATGAATTCATTCCCCTTTATTTGATTGGATGGGGTTACTTCCTTTTAGCATTTTTGGGTAGTAAATTCAAACATTCATACAGAATATTGTCTAAAATAAATAAGTTAATTACTTATTTAATGACTGTTCGTGATGGATTCTAAAGACCAAACCAAAATTGCATACTATCAGTCTTAAAATTATCTAAATGTGTACATGTATATGCATATTTACCAACTAATTAATGATACTTGATCATGCTTTATAGGGTTAAAAATGGCCTTGCAGGAGAAAATTTAATTATCTAGGCCAGAGGACCCACGAAGACGTACTCCGGTCAAAGCCTAAAGGATAATGCTTGTGAAAAAAACAACGAAACGCTAAAAATTGTTGAGTGAACGTAAAAAATGTTACGTGCCTTCACGATAATTTAATTGCGACCTATGATATCATATGGGTGGCCCTAGTAGTACTCGTAAGGCCTCAAGTCCCGTTTTTTTTATTTAGCCCAGCTGCACAGCCAGCGATATAAAAACTTGCATAAAAACTGAGACCTTAGAGAGAGAGAGAGAGAGAGAGAGAGAGAGAGAGAGAGAGAGTAAATAAAAAAAACAGAGAGGAAAAAAATAGCACTTAAAATTGAAGAAATAAAATGGCAGAGTATGACTGATGCGGAGGACATTTTAAATGATGCGTCCCATAACCTATCACTGGGCGTCATTAGTTATCGGGATAGCAGGAGACATCCCGGTAATATATGACCTAGTATCCAGATATCGGCTCTGCCGAACCTATGAACGTCCAAGGAGGAAAAGCCACTTTAAGTGTATCAATCATTGAACCCACCCTAACATCACATCCTCTCTATTCAATTAATACCAGTCATCACGGGCCTTCCTTGGCTTGCTCAATATCTTCCACTGGCTGGTTTACACATAACCCTCTAAGAACGTCTTAAGAGTAAAATTGACATGTCTAAGAAGAAATTGACGTTCAGACTTTTGTTCTAACATTATTTTTTAACTATTTCGCAAGAAATTAAAGCGGCTGATAAGTTATTTTCTAAGATATATTCTAGGGATCCCCAGATACGATCAGATTTCACAGCACTACTCTCAGGTCGTGCGCTTCTGCCCGTTACTAATACCTCCCTGGATCCCTCCTCTGACTTTACAACCGCCTCCATTTGAAATCACTCAATACTAGGTCCCGATCATCTGACCTTTATTTTCCATCCCACAATTATTCTCTATTTTAACATATCACAGCAATTTGTAACCCTCTTTTCACCCCCGGCATATTCCTCATGTTCACAGTTAGTTAGCAAACGTGATTAACCTCTTAAGTAATGTTTTTCAGTTTAATATTATACTATTGGTTCATTAAAGTGACCATATATGAAAGGATTAATGGAAGAAAGACATAAGCCCACTAGACAAAACTTTAAGGAAACTGAAAAAAAATTCAGGATGCTATAATTAGGTCTTTAAATAATGTTTCAAAAAAGACATCGATCTAAATGTGTCAGGCTGATTTTTATTGAATCATCTGTAGCCGTCAAACTTTCATGAATTTTCAAAATGTGTGGTCTGATGGGCTTATTTAATTAAGGAGCTGAAGAAGCCGAATGTGAATGCCTTAGGATCGAGAGAAGCTCACCTCTTCGCGCAAATGCTTTATTTTACACCAAAAAATTAAAAAAGAACATAACTAGAAGCTTAAAGTAGATATGATAATTCTCTAAAAGTCTCACTCCCCGTCAGAGTTTCCTTTATAATCATAATATATTCAGACAGTTTTTTTCACATTGTCTACATTTTCTGTTATCTTGAGATTACCCTGAAAGAGAGTATCGAGTTTTTACCTTTCAGTGTGAATATATAACACATGATATTACATTTCTTGGGCCTTCTAAACAAAAAATATGTCGATAAAGTGATCGGACTTATTCATCCATGAATCCATTCATTCATTAGTACACGGGCTAACTGTGTCTCAGAGTAGGTAGTAGTATTATTTTGTTTGTTTTTTTTTTAATTTTTTATTTCATTCGATGATTTTTTGGGTCATTTTTTAGCACCTTGGGGTGCCTAAAGCGCTCGTGTGTCCGATAGGGGTATTACTGGGTACATATTTAAAAATGATTTATTTCAACTGAATAGCTGGTGATGCATAGCTAAATAGGTACAGACAGGAGATGACTGTGGGCAGACAAGGGAGGGAGAGAGAGAGAGAGAGAGGGAGAGAGAGAGAGGGCAGAGATTGGCCAGACAGTAAATGGCCCGATGGGTGAGTGGCCGGCCTTCCGAACCATTAGTCCACTCACCTACCCAGTTACTGCATTATTAACACCTTTACCGTTCTCTTCATCTCTTCACTTACCACACTCTCTGCAGCCCGCTCGCTCTTACACCGAGCTGGGATTATCAGCAATGGTAGTGGATGGGTCGGTATTATTGTCGCCGACTACCTAGGCGGCCTTAATTTGATGCAGAGCAAGTAATCTACAACCAAAACACGTAGAAGCTTTTTTAGGAAAAGAACCAAAGACTATACTGGGAACAAGTCTTATGATAGCAGAACTATTTTAACAGGTTATGGAAGCTGGCTCACGTATAGTACCATTTAAACAAATCAGTGTACAATTTTACAGTGGTAAATGAGTTTTTATCAAACTTTTCTTCATCAATTGGATAACCGGAAGGTGTAGAGTGGAGTATTATTAAAAATCGATGAATCAAATCCCGGCTGACACCAGACATTTCACTTGCAAGAGCCGGGTTATCAAAATTAAACTCCTAGATGAAATAACGTCATTCGTGTTTATTCGTGCATGTTAAGCCAGCTAATTTTCATTTTTAGTCATTCCAGAGATATTAGTGGGCATTTCTATATGTAAGGTCATTTTTATCAATTATTTTAATTGTCATAGAAAGTAAGCGTTTTGTAATGTATCTTTGTGCACCTGATTAATTAACTTACCTTTTCTAGCAAAACTCTACATGTTACACAGCCAAAATAAAGTATTATCTTTTAACACATGATAGTCTTTGTTTCTTTCATGAAAAAAGTTTCCACGAGGTTTTGTTGTAGATTACAAATTTGAAGAGAAAAAAAGCTGTTCATTTGCTTATTATTGGTTGGTGCGAATGAAATGTCTTTATATTTATTGAATTATTGAATGAAATGTTATTATATTAAACTGCATATCTTTTTCCAAAAGCTGTTTATTTAATCAAAATATGCTCCATTTACTTCAATACACTTTTCCCAACGAGATTTTAATGCATAGATGCCTGTCTTGAAGAAATTCTTATCTTTAGAATCAATGAACTCTGATATGGCATTTTTCACACTGTCTTCATTTTCGTACTGTAAAGCCCGTAAAAACAATAAAAAAAAAAAAAAAAAAAAGGGTTAGCAATGATGAGCATACATTCAAGCGATCCAGCTTATTCCGCTCGGTTAGTTCGTGCGGTATCTACTTATCCCTTTTTTTCACCTTGCCAATTTCAGAAAGATGTCGCAATATTGTTGTATGGTCAACTTCCATTCTGGCAGCAAGTTCCCACATAAACCAGGTTATGTCAAAAACAAAAGCATAACAAAAACAGGGAGACAAACGTTCACATTTAAAGAAAATCCGGCATTTCATACGCACCAACCTAATAAATAAAATGGATTCTCGATTATATTCACTAATTTTTCTTGAAATTCAAAGTTGGCTTCGAATTCGTAATCTACGCCTCATTTATCTCGTTATCTCTGTCTTGGTATCAATTGGACAATTTTCAAACAAGATACGACTTTAGTCCACCTAGATTTGCGATTCCGCCCACTTTGAACCTTGTGCACAGATTATGAATTCTTAAATGTATACTTAATGACTTAGTGAGTTAATCACGATTTATATAATTTGGTCGGGACCACTTCTGTTTACTCACCTGCTTTACTCAGTAAATTTTAATAATACCCCCCCCCCCTTTAGCGTAGTCGCAGACAAATTAAAAACGGTAGAGAAAGTAATAATTTAATAAATATTTATTAAAATTTGAGTCATTTTAAACGGCGCAGTAGTTTTTTAAAGTACTTATACTTGTTAGTTTCTTTTATAAAATACAATTGAATTTATAATTAATGTAAAAAAATGTTTGTTGGTCAAATTATAAAAAATAATAGATGACGAAATGGCTGGTGTAATGATAATAGGATCGATTAATTATATGACAATTTCTCATAGGAGATAGCTCCCCAGGTTGACATCGGTGTAATCAGTGTTCCAATATTTGTAAAATTTTGCAAATCTTTGCCTTGATCTGACCCCGTTTGACCCGCAGACTCCGAGAATGGCAAATGCGATGCTGCAATATCACGAAAAGTTTCCTTAGCTCTGGTGTGTCTTTTACCGAACTGGACCCGACCAGCCTCCCTGCGAGTATTATGTTCTCGAGCAACGACCTCGCAACAATAAAGAACTTCACTATCACATGTAGAAGTTCTTCTTCTTTAAAAAGAGCAATAATAGAGGAAATAGAAGTGGAGAAAAGTTTTAGGAAATAAATCATGGGGCTGGTTTTGTATAGCTGATCCGGTTTAAGGGCGAGAGAAGAAAGGGGATATAAGCATATAGCTTTTGGGGGTTGTGCCCCGTTTAATATCAACATTGGCCCTGTTTGTTTTTCCATCCTCCTCCGCCTTCTCATCCGCTCTCTAAATCCTTATTAAGCAATTAGTCCCTTGCGTAAACTGGTCCAAGCTCCAGGACTCAATTCCCAGTCCCATCTACCCTTTGTGCTCGTGTCTCCTTCAATTGAGTGACATTCTCATTTGTTTTTGTTTTTAATTTTTATTATTATAATTGATGATGATAATGAGAGTAATAGTTAACGGCCCTCATTACGTCAGCAACAAAACCCTTCATAAGAATCTTAATATACCCTACATTCTCGAACCCTGAAATGCTTAATAAACTACAGACTAAATATAAACCAAAATAGCTATGTTATATATATGCCTAAGAAACATAACTATTCTCAGGCTGTTATTTAATAGATGCTGATCTTATAAATAGAACATCGCTTGTCATTAGCAAGTCAGCACAAACGGTATGTTTTTGCTGACGTTGATGGGGTTAAGACAACAGTACAGACTACTTCAAAGGACATCCCATCTCTCAATAGAAAATTACTACAAAGTTATACTTAATCCAATCTTTACATACGGAGCTACAGGGGACAGCAAACAAGTCGAACATCAAGCGTATCCAATCCTTTCAATCAAAAGTCCTGAGAACAATAGTAAATGCCCCTTATTACGTTAGCAACAAAACCCTTCATAACGATCTTAATATACCGTACATTCTTGAACTCGTCCCTTCCAAGTTCATAAAATTCTATCGAAATCTATCCAACCATCCTAATCCCCAAGCACAGTCAATACACTGATTTTACTTAAGCGGAAGTAACCTCAGGACCAGCTACTGGGAGTCCTGGCAATGACCAGTGTAGCAACCGCTAACTACATAAGATAAATTACCCTATACTCTATTGTATATATATTGTAAACAAATGTAAATAACTTGAACTAAATGTATTATAGACAAATGTAAATAACATGAACAAAATATAAATCATTATAAATGTGTTAAGCAATAAAAAATGCGGGGGCCAAGTGGTTACATGAGATGGGTCACCAGCTGTCAGTCACAGGTACCTCACCAAATGAGGGAACCGACCGCAGGCCCTAAGGAACCCTTGCCAGCCTCCCAGAGGACAAAGAGGTCGAATCCCATTGGTTACACCAATCTCGACCTCTATTGGATAAGGGCAATAATTGTCGGGTACTTAAGGCGGCCCCCTAGGCCCTGTAAATCATTCTCTCCTGGAAACTCCTGGCCCTACTCACTGGCTCGTGGCTCCCACTGGAACTCTGAAAACCTGACTGCTTCTTTATGAAAAACCTCTGCATTTCTCTATCCTAACCTGGCTATGTTTTAGTCCGGCGCTTGTCAGACCCCACACCTTCCTAGTGAGAATCCCTGCCTTCGTCTCGCTAAAACTAGCACCTCCTTGGGAGAGACCTCTCCCTCACAGACGACGGTTGCCGTGGCCCTGCAAATTTTACCAGCAGTGTCTCCCATTGCAATCCAGTCCACCTCTCTCCGGTACACACTCGCCTTTGGGATCCGGACGGTTTTCGCCTACCCTCAGATACCGGGTGTTAATTCGTGGTCATTCCAATACCACATAAACTACCTATAAACCTACCCTGTACCTCTTCTCCTGAACATAGTGCACTGTCGGGGCACATACCAATCAAAAACGGAGTCAGATAGTAAAGCCGTCATGAAATGATTGTCCAGGTTATAAACTCAAACAATCCTCACTTGTCACCAGGGTGACCAGGCACCCCCCTCGTGACGACCCGACAACCAGTTTCTCTAATCATGTTCTGAGCGTCTGTGGCTTTCGGTTGCCTTCATTGCCCATCATCCGGTGCCCCAGTTGATGGAGGACCGTGAGGACTTCCCAGCACACCACTTCCTCTTTCGCATGCGAGGGAGGAGATAATCATGTGGATTAGGACGGTTTCTGTGCTATTTGTGAATACTGTATGAATGAGCGAGTGAATGAAGAATTGTAAATATGGTATGAATAAGATAATTTATCACTATTGCTTATTGTCCAATAAGGCAGATATATTTAGGCGTAATAAATAAAGCTGAGGCGGTCATACTCACTGTAATATACAACTTTATTGGGATCTAGTCACAGAGTAAACCAGACGAGTTAATAGATACGGTCTTGACATTTAACTAATGTCACGTATATTTCAGAATATATTTGAGCTGTTAGAAGAAATGATGTAATTTAGGTTTAAATGAAAATAATCGTTTGCTTCTCTTCAATGCCTTACTTTATTTACTGCTTGTGTTTTGAACAGACCATGATTAGATTATGACAATTATAAATTACAACAAAAATTAAAAGATTTAAATATTAATATATATTAAATACCTATTACAAAATTATAAATAAAATAGTGAAAAGTTATAGTTATAAATGCGTAGGGAATACAATTACAAATGCGTAGGGAATACAATTACAAATGCGTAGGGAATACAATTACAAATGCGTTAAATTTCTCGAAAATAGAATAATTTTATACAAAATTATTATAAATGGCTCACTATCCTTTCACCAGTTTGTTCTCCTATACGGTCGTTATGTGACGGTAGTGGTGTTTCTTCATGTTCTATAACCTTGGTGATTATTTGATAAACTTTACACATATGACATTGTATCCCGTATGTGTATAATTTTTATTTAACTCTTTCATTTATATTTTTCTTATGATGAGTATTTCAAATCAGATCATAACGCTAGTAGTAAACTAAAAAAAAATTATTGAAAAAAATTGAAAAATCGGTGTCATTTAAACTTAAAATATGTTTTATTAATAACAACTTGAGGACGAATTAAAACCGGTAAGGCAAAAAAATCAAATTATTCGAAAAAATCAATTTGTATACTTTTGCTGTTTACAACTGTTTCTTGTTCAAATGATGATTTTCACGGACTGCCATGAAGCCAATAGACAAAGCACTTTTTTTCAAATAAGCTAGGGCAACCTGCTGTTTTTTGATATTGCTATTTCACATTCTACTCGCTTCGTTTCGTTTGCTTTTATATTAAATGAATACAGTGTACTTACTAATTGATTTCAAACAATTTTTATTAATAAATGAAAAAAAATCTTTACTATATAATCAAATTTATTTATTTATCTCCTTATTAGTAGTAATAATTAATTAATTATAATTGATCCATTTGGTAGTGTCCCTAACTGGATCATAGGAAATCCTGGATTCGTGTCCTGATCCTGACAATAAATATATTTTTTTAAGGAGGCAGGTCCATTTTCCCAACTTTTAGGAAACAAAAAAAAAAAATGTTTAAAAATCGAATATTTTTTAGCAGATACTTAATGATGTAGCGTACTACTTAGCAGCACTTAAATGTATAACAAAAATAAATCTGTAAACCAGACAGAATTTTACGAACCTCGTTTTTGCACCAAAGCCACTTTTGCGTGGACTAATTTATTTTTAAAAAATATTTTTTTTCTTCAAAAACTTAAAAAATGAAGCTGACTCCTTGCTGCAAACCCTTCAATTATTAATACATAATTATGGGATCATCACAACTACAGTTAAATTCGAGTATATAAATTTACATTTTTTACATATATTGTAAACGTTGGAAAATGTAGGTCATTCCCAGCAGAGAGTGATGTACAATGAACGTAGCCAATAACATCTGTTGGCCGACTGAGAAGACAATACACTCGCCTCCCAGGGAGCAGACTAATCCCTGGAACAAAGAGGAGACAACATATCTGTCCGCCATATTTCCTTGTTTTTTAGCGACTCATCCCAGTCCCTAGACTTTTTTCACTTCGTCCGTTCCCAGTAGAGGTTGCTTTCACGGAAAATCGCCAACGGTCAATGCAATAAATATCCACTGTTCGGACATTCTTTTGTTATGTCGGATCCTCGGCAGGGAGACATCTGTTGCCAATGGACTCGGTTCTTTATAGACAATATCGACGGCACAAGGGTTTCGTTTAAAAATTCGTTCTGTGATTCATCAACAAATGAAAAAAATCATATTTTGTCTACGTTTGGCATGCGTTTCTGCATGTATCCACGAAACAGCGATGATCTAAAATAGCTCATACACATTATGCAAAGGAACTGAAACTGTAATAGACTCCTAAATTTTTACCTGAACACTCCAAAAAAAGTTTTTAATATTAACACTGTGTAAAAATGAAATTTTTCAAAAAAGCTTTCGTCTCTTCAAATTATTTTTTTTCTTTGATAGCCCCTTTAAATTTACAGCTAATTATATATAATTATAGATCCTCAGGCTAATCTATTTACAAATTATTTTTGTATTTCCTGTAGCATCGCTACAATATATACAGGTGTTGTTATTTTACAAAAATTATATAATGAATAAACAAGTATAATGATATACATTATACATGACTGGACTAAACTGACTAATAAAGGTGATGGGGCTCACCTTTTTTGATCAACCTTAAAACTGACTTACATACTAATTCTTAACCTGATTTTTCCCCAACAGTCTGTTGCCATCGATGTGGGAGGGGTGGTGGGGTCATAGTGTTAAACACAGGGTTTGTCAGGTTCTGCAACGAGTCAAAAAACTTAATGTGTCTCCGGCGGACGAACTCACCCACCGAGCAGCACACCAAGCAACGGGTGCAGGTCAGCGTTCTTCAACCTCTCGAAAGAGGTATGTCGGACCACATTTCGCATGATCCCATTCTGGAAATGTCGGAGACATTTGGCTGTATTGTCAGTCAAGTGGGTAAATAGCGGGGTACCGTACAGCAGAGCTGGGTATCAATTCAAATATCTTTTATTTTTTTATTTTATATCACCAGTCATCGTTTCACTTATTCAGGAATATGAATGATGCATATTTAAATTAATTTTCCATTTATTCATAATTGTCTTCCAAAAAAACACTTTTTTTAAAAAAAAAGAAGAAAAACATTTCGACTGTCCACCTCATAGGAAAACGTTTACCGGTGATGTAACATCATTAATAAAAGGTCGGAGATACTCAAAATCATTTTTTTAAGAAATTTCACAAAATACAAATATTGGAATTTTACATAACATCTCAGATTACGGTTTCGATCTCGCTGCTTTTTCGAATCCAAAATCCCTTATTTTCACCAATATGCCTGTTTATAGGTTACTGTGTTTGTTGGCTCTCCGTTTCACCTCGAGACATGACATTTTGCGTTTTGAAGTGTTCATTTTGCTTTCGGAAGGAATTCATTTTTAAACGATACGAGTAATTCTGTCACCTCCATAAATCACATGATAAAGTGACCGTAAATAATTAATTTCTTTGTCCTTGAAAATAGTTCTTTTCGCGCTTAAAGAGTATCAAATCTTGACATTTTTGTTCTGACAAGTTTGCTATGGAGCGAGATGGATAAAATTCTTAATTGTGTCAGTCACACTTGACTATTCGTTTTTGTTTGTTACCTTTAAGAATAAAGATGAACGTTTTTATTTATTTTCAAAAAACAAAATTATAGTTTGGGTGATTATTATTTTAGTTTAAACCGCACCAATTGTCTGTTATATATACAAGGCTTGAAGAATTGGCACCATTCAAACCTAAATATATAACCTCTTCCAAAGTTTATAAAGTTTATAAGATTTTTTTCTAGGTTAAAAATAGAGCCGTTTCTGGTAAACTTTCACCAATCATTTTAGTTGAAAAGTTCACGAGGAGACGATTTACAAAAGATGTCTTCAATGTTCAGCCACGTAGGCGTGAGAAAGAACCGATAATGATGCGGAGCTATTTTGACAAGTATTGAAGATGGATAACCACTCCTTATCTCCAGAAGAAGAGGGTGCCACAACTACCACCCCCAGCGCCCATACAAGGTGCCTCGACTGCTAAGAGTGGGCAATCATGAGCCTGCTTGGGATTCGGCCATCTCAGACATGCCATATCCAGCCAGTCACGTGACAGCCCCTTCGATTTAATAACACTAATAACATTACACAGGGGCCGTAAATCATCGAGGCATGCCTTATCGACCCCCCCCCCCCCTAGCCCATTCTCTCAATATCCATCGTCCTATTAGTACCCATTCTTTTAGCCTGCGAAGTTACTTTTCATAAAAAAAAAAATTGTTCAGAATTTTGGACCAAAATTTCATCCGTTGAACCATTTTGTATTATATAAACGAACAGAAAAACTTTTGTTAATATTTATAAACATTAATATTGTGACGTATTGATTGGAGGACTCGAGCGAAACTATGCACTCTTATATATTTCTACCTACGATATTACTAGTTCCTAGATTTACGGTAAAAATACTATTTATTTATATCAAACTCAAGGCTTATCATCCTCACCGACAAATCAAATGAAGGGATGGAATAATTGATTGTTTTTAAGCAGACAATCACGGATAATTCGGTCCCTCTCGTCTTAAATTATCTTTTCTACTACTTACAAGCCTACAATATACCTATTAGGTTGGTGCGTATGAAATGTCGGATTTTCTTTATATGTGAACGTTTGTCTCCCTGTTTTTGTTTTTGACATAACCTGGTTTATAGTCGTACTGTCCATTGCCAGAGTCACATTTTAGCAAAGAAGATTTTCTCAAAAGTGTTCCCTTTTGTTATTTGCTTTGAATTTTGCACCGATATGAATTCAACCGATATCCGTGTAATTTTCTTATATGAGTATAAACTTGGTAATAATGCTGCAAAAGCTGCACGCAATATAAACCAGGCGTTTGGGGAGAATACTGTGAACGATCGAAAAGTTCAGCGTTGGTTTGAAAAATTTCGGTCTGGTGATTTTTCCCTGCAAAATGAACCCCGTGGAAGACCCGATACGTCTGTGAAAAATTATGCTCTAAAAGCATTGGTGTAAACGAATCCAACTGTTTCTTCAAGGGAACTTGCTGCCAGAATGGAAGTTGACCATACAACAATATTGCGACATCTTTCTGAAATTGGCAAGGTTAAAAAAATGGATAAGTGGCTATCGCACGAACTAACCGAGCGAAATAAGCTGGACCGCTTGAACGTATGCTCATCATTGCTAACCTTTTTTTTTTTTTTTAATTGTTTTTACGGGCTAAACAGTACGAAAATGAAGACAGTCTGAAAAATTCCATATCAGAGTTCATTGAGCCTAAACATCAGAATTTCTTCAAGACAGGCATCTACGCATTAAAATCTCGTTGGGAAAAGTGTATTAAATTAAATGGAGCATATTTTGATTAAATAAACAGCTTTTGGAAAAGGATATGCAGTTTAATATATTCACTTAAGAATCCAACATTTCATTCGCACCAACCTAATAATTATAAGTAGTGAGATTCCCCAAGACTTGGTTTCTATTGGCTGGATAAAATACATATTTAAATAATTTTACACCTAGTATTAAACTAAAACGATATTTCTATATGCTACGGATATGGAAATGCTTATTATACAAACAATATTAACAATAACAATAACTCATCTATCTATTCCATATAGCAGAGAGGTAGGGAGACAACATCAGAAGGCGGTCATAAGTCCTTCATCTGGCAGTGGCAGCTATGCTCCTTTGGTGAAAGTCGAGCTCACTAAATCTAGTTCGGAGCTTTGTGATTGTAGGACTCGGAAAATCCTACAATCCCTTCATTTCCTTACTGACGTCAATCGTCTTTTCTCCATGACTAACCGTCGTCTTGAATACCTTTTTAATCATGGCGAAAACATCATAAAATAAATTTAAACTTTTTCTATCCTTTCCATTACTGTATTTTAATCAAAAACTAATCACCATATTTATTTGTATTATGGTACTATGGAGGTTATGGGACTAAATGGGTATTATGGGACGCACTTTTTAATTTTTATGACGAAAGGATCATTTTTATGACTGATTTCGTATCAAATACAGAGGTATACCAACAAACGAAAGAAGATACCTGAATGAAAGCAGACCTACCGTCGGGCTCAGTGGTAAGCACCGGAATTTCGAATGCCAGGAAAATTGTTAATGTTCATGAGCACAGGAGCTTTGTGGTACATTTAGCTAACCTTATTCCTCTAGAAGCCACAGTCAAGCAATGCATATAGCATCTACTTCACTAAGGAATTTTCCATAGTTGAGCATTTCTCTGTAAATTTGTTTGATTTATTTATTTACATCTATTATTATTATGTGTATATTGTATTGCGATTCAGCGTTTCCCTGGATCTGTGAAGTACAATGTGCATCATGTACATTTGCTGTGTTAACGAAGAGTTTGTCCCCCTTCTACCTGCGGAAAACTTAAGACCGAGTCTGTTTAACCATACCATTTTCGTTGTCATCAGCCAAAGTTACTTTGGATTGCGTCGTGTGAGTGTTGTGAAATTGGCTTTATGCAACAGCTAACTACGCCACAATTGAAATTGAAAAAACAGCTTCAGTGACTTGAATATAATCGTCCTAACTAACTGTGTAAAATAATGCTGGAATAATAATAAAATAAACAATCGTTAAAACTTACTCTGTGTATATCATGCATAAGAATTTCAGCACCAGCACAGATTCAGTATAATAACTGAGGCCTGTTGTGCAATGAACTGAAACAATCTCACATTTCTTTTGACCTCCAGTCGTTAATTGCTAAATTTCAACTAATCAATTTTCTGCTATTGAATTAATCCATTCCTAGCTACAATCAGACATATTAATTATAATACTTTAAAGTGACAAATATATACACGCGTGTAATTATCAGAAATAATACATTAAGAAGTGCGCATGTCAAGCATACTAACAAACTAATTTCTTTTGTTTCAGACATGCACAGAAGAATGGCCAGATCGATACAGCGAAAGCGTCTATTTCATAGTAGCCCACCTTTTCATGTGCTACATCCTACCTCTGATTCTCATATCCATCTGCTACTTAATGATCTGGCAACGTGTCGTCACCCGGACACTCCCTGGAGAAACCCACGCTCATGGAGAACAACTGATACAGAAGTCGAAGATGAAGGTCATCAAGATGTTGCTCGTCGTGATCGTCCTTTTTGCCTGTTCTTGGCTTCCATTGTACATCATCTGCAGCAGGGTAAAGCTGGGTGGAGAGATCGGCTCCGTGGAACTGGCAGTCATAGAGTTCTTCCTACCGATAGCACAGTGGCTTGGAACCTCCAACTCGTGCATTAACCCCATCCTCTACGCCTTTTTCAACAAGAAGTTCAGGGCCGGATTCAAGGCGATAGTCTCCTCTCGCTCGTGTTGCTCAACACTCCGCTACGACTACAGAACCCAGTTCACCATCAGCTCCAGAGAGATCGGCAACGGGACCCAAAAGGTTCCGACCAAAAGGATGACCATATCCGCCGGAGTACCTGTCAAGCCAAAGAGGCCGGACCCCAACCTGAGGACGATGTCGCTGAGAACGCCGTTGCAATCAAATAACAATTTCCAAGATTTCCGCAACGCCTGTCACGATCTCACCTGTAACGGGACATTTGTTTAAGTTACTTTTGGCGCAGTGAACATTATAGTTTAGTTTCTTTGGTATTAGCAACTCGGCCCTGATTTCTTGGAAAAGAAGGGATCCACCAGTTCGGAGCAACGGGTTTTAACAAAAAAAAAAAAAAAAATTATGTCGAGCAGAGTTAATGTACATATAGCTTTAAAAGAAATAGCTTAACTGTATCGTTACAATAGTTTACAGCCTACTTAGTAGTTAGTCGTTAGGCGAGATGTTTTGTGACAATAACTTTTGAACAATTTGGTTGTGATGGAAGGTCCTTGGTCGTTCATGGTAGACAGTTGTTTGAGGTAAGGAAAGTTATCGATGTCTTTCACCATATCTGTATTGTCTTTGATTTAAATCCAAAATAAGATTTAAAATTGTGCTAATACCCCAACTTCCAAAGAGGAATGACCTCCTTCCAGGAGGAGCAGCTGACCATATTTAACAAATACTCAAATGAGAATGGGATGATACCATCTTTCACAAATTTATTTTCTTGATCAGAAATCACACTTGCAAATATGTTTTTCACGAGACATAATATTACATTATCTATCCATTTTATTTACAAAATAATAATAGAGGTCACTGTGCAACAGAGCCTGCCAGACGATACTTTAGAACACCATCAGTTTGAAATTTAGGCGTGTACCGTACTCCTTTTATTTGAGTTCTGAAGTAGGAAAATACCTATTATCTATTTTTATGTCCAAATAATACATATCAAAACTCTTGGAGTACTGCTGCCCGCCCAATGTGTGGAATTCATGAAATAGCTTATGAGTCTTTAATTTAAGTTAATATTAATACATCAAAAAATACACTTGTAGAGAATGGAACATTTAATTAGTTAATGTTTTACAATTCTAACTTTAAATATACTAAGGTACTGATTAGAAGATTCCCCTAGATGCTGAAACCTACACTATAATATTGTTCATTTGGAAGTTCTACATCATACATTCATCCTCATGCCTTGCTATTACAGTGAATCAGATTTACAGAGCTTTCCTCCCTTCTTTCTCTCTCATGGAGAGATATCCCCTTGCAAAACATTTATCTTCTTCCAAAGTCTTTCTGGAAATCCACGTCTTCCCTGTGCCTGTCACCATTAGATTTCATAGTAGGTTTCGATGGCCTACTCTCCTTAATTCTTTGGATGTGGAAAATCAGCTGAGTTTTATTATTATTAGCTATTGTTTCTTTTACAGGCTTCAGACAAAAATATTCTTTCATTTATCTATAGTCATGAAATCTCCCATCGATTTTCCTTTTAGTAGCTAATACATACACGTCATTCATTTAGACTTGAAGCTTCTTATTCCAGAGAGTCAAACTCTCACAGAAGGGTTTCATATTCATCCTTCCTATTTGTCTTCCTAAGATAATGTAACATCTTTTCACTCATACTTATCATTTATCGCTAATCATCTGAAGATGCTACTATTCTAATGGGATTAGTTGCATTTTTCTCATACATTTCAGGATCAATTGTAAGTGGTAAGTTATACTCATAAATCTCATAACTTGAAAACTATGACTGATGATGAAAATCTACTAAAAAATAAAAAAATAGCAATCCCTTTGAAAATATGAATGTGGTGGTATGTGTCATGCTTTAGTGCAAGGTTCATTCAAAAATTGGAGTAAATCTGTTGAGAATTGTTTTGTGATTCCAAACCCTGAGGAGAAATCCATCACTATACACTCCACGAAATTCTTTGTACGAAAATCTTTAAAATGTTATTAGTTTTTAATTTATTGATTAGCAAGAACAAAAAAATATTGAAAAGTCAGCTGCTCCTTCTCTCCTCGTCCCTATTTAAACTATATTCAAATGTTTATCGAGCTAAATTAAACTATACAAGCACTGAAGTGTGTAAAGACTGGATTAAGAATATTTTTATTCAACTATTTGCTTTTTTTTTTTGTTTTTGTTTTTTTATTGCTCATTTCTGTCTTAATTTAATTTTAAGATACATTTTCATAAAAAATTCAATATACAAAGTATTATTTCTAAATAAACATATCAAAATATTCTAGGGAAAATAAAAATTAATTTTAATTATTAATAATTTATATAATTACTGATGAATCACTTACTTGCAAAAGAAAGAATATTAGTTTATTTGGTTTTAGAAGTTATTTAAGGTGATTTTCTTCCTAAAAAATATGTCTGCTAAATGAAAACACATTTCTTCTCATCTTACATGATATTTAGCTTCTCCCTGTCATTTGAGATGCAATAATGACTGTACTTTCCCAACAATATTGGAAAATATATAATGGAGTATTTGCGCAGTTAGCTAAAAGCATTGTTAGTAAATTTCTATATTTCCAACTAGTGTTATGTGTTGGGATATTCTCTTCCCCTCAGCCAAAGTTTATTTTTTAAACTGAAAGGGGAAATATGAACTTAAGTTCGCTAGTTCGTGGATACTTTGGCGATTATATTCTTTGTCTATGAAAATTAAATTACACACCTACAAATATTTGTGCCTGATTTATCTGGATTTTTTTTTTCACGTTTCTTGTTTATTTATATTCTCGTGTCCTGGTTTTCACGTCAATTTTTTATTTAAATATCCGCCAAGTGACTGTAAAGTAATTATAAGCTGAACCACGGGGGATCATATGAAATTTTAAAACTGAAAAAGATGTCCATTATCAAACTATACATTAAATTAAAAGTAATTAAAGTATAGAAACAAAATCCTAGTGAAAGTAATTTTCCAAAACTTTATTAGGTACATCATTTGTCATGACATGTAAGTGATTATGTAATTTTTTGCAAGTTAGTGATTCTATTGAATAAATATAACTTCATTCATTTTATATTTTCTTAATGAATTTTATTTTGTAAGTAAGAAGTTAATTATATAATTTCAATTAATTAGGCCTATTTCTTTCAATAAAAGTTTATGTTTTGATGTACTGCATTAAGATCTTATCTAAGAATTGTTGACTGCATAAAAAAATTTTTTTAGCACATGCACTGAATTCTAATTACAGAATATTAAAGTTGTGCAATTTAATAGCAGTTCTTCTTCAATTAATTTCTTCTACTTGGCTATATTGTCACTGCGGGATCACAGAAAAGTCTTTCAGAAAATATTTTTTTGTCATTGAAGTGTAATGAGATTTGAAACTGTTACATTAATTTATTGATAAAAGTGTTAATGATCTGTGGAAAAAAAAAATGAGTAATAAATAATTTTGAAAATATGAAAACATTTCCTAGATGATCAAAGTTCTTCCTAATCCCAACAGTAAACATTAAAGATAAATTAATTTATATTTTCTCAAGGTTTTTTTTTTATTTTTAAATAAAATAATGTATATAAATTATTTTAAAAATGAATTTATTAAATTTAAAAATCAGCATTTAAGGAAAAAATATTGCAACTTTTAAAATAATATATTCTACTTATTGCATAAAACTTACAATAATTAGTTAGAAGAATAATAGTATCATGGCCAGGACATAATTCCTGAATTTACTGGTTTATATCTAAACCCTTATTCTCTTCTTCAGCCATTTCTAGGACAAGAATACAGTGGCTTCATTGGTTCCAGCGCCTGGGCATAAACCAATATACTCTAGCACCAATCCAGAATATTGTTTTTCTCTTATCTAATAATTATTTAAATCATCATTTGGAATATTAACTACATTAAAAATAATTATTTATATAGAAATCGTAAAATATTCCTCTAAAATGGTAAGTGTTAACTCTTTTGTTTCTAAGTTAACCAACCAACAAGTAATTGTACAAAAAATATGCAAAATGTTTAATAAATAATATGCCAAAAATACACACAGAATTGTTGTAAATATTAGCCGACAATATTTGTACATTATTCTAGCAATATTTTCTAACTGCATAAAATGTAATTGTATAGTCTTCACAAGTAAAATAATAATAGTTTAGTAATCTTTCGTTATAAGGATTCGATAAGTCTCACATCCGCCAATGTTACTTGTTTCCCTCCTGCAGTAGTTTTAGAAAAGATCGTACAACATAAAATGACATGAATATGGATAAAATGAAATAAATAAAAGTATAAGGTATTAGAGAAATATGCTTAATAGTTAGACTAATTAATTAATTTATTTACAATAATGCATGATATAGATAACAAAGTGCATGAAAATAAGAGTATTTTCTGTAAATATATTATTATTGGAACTTAAGTAAGATGGCTCAACAGAAATGGTAAACTTTGTTTGATAGATTTCTGATTTGGTATAAGAACTTATTATATACTTGTAAGAATTCTCTAAAAGTTATCAAAATTTATCATTTTTCATTATTATTTTAAATAAAAAAGATGCAAACGAATTATCAAGGACCATTAACCTCTTCTGTTTTAGTCGACCAGTGAAAACCAACTTTTAGGTTGAGAGGCCTCCTTTCACAGTGTTTGAGTCATGTCTGTTATCTTTGAGATCCTTGGAATAGAAGGCTTTAAATTTATCATGTATACCTGAATATAAATGGTGTTCACAGATAGTAGTCCGCAGGATATTTGAAAGGTAGACAGGAAATTTACTAAGAATATTATACATCTGTAATTTCCTATATTCTTATCCGACTTGAGAAGTTATGAAAATGTGATGAATTACAAATCGCAACTATCTTTAAATTATATTTGTATTCAATGTGGACACAACATTGCAACATTGGGAATAAACTGGCAAATACCTCCGAGTCTTTGAAAAAGTGTATTTTGGATAATTTATTAGACAGAGTAGAATATTTTTTACCTTTGAGCTGTTTTTGTTAATTTACCATAAATTAATTATTTCATCAATGATAATTGCAAATGGAAGCAAATGAGAAACTTCTATGTTCCTTCCAGATTTGTAATAACACACATGCAATCATTAACCCGGCAGAACTCACAAGGAAAAGTGAGACACTTTCTCTCTTATCTCAAATTTTTGCTTTTTTTATCTGATAATGGACTTTTAAATTCTAAATTTTAAAAGATAAAGGAATAAGTAAAGGGATTTTATCAACTAACAAAAACATAGTTCTGTTTCATTTTAGTAAGGTATCATCATATAATTAAACAAAAATCCACAATAAAATTATGAAAATTTAAAAGTGAACAAACATCAACACATTTTGGCCACTTATAATACTTAATTGTCAACACATTTGTGGCATCTATAATTTGTCTGTGAGAGGCAAATAGGAGGTATATGGCATTTTCCACACACTTTCTTTGTGCATTGTTTTTCCTTCGTGGACAGATTGAACAGAAACATTCTCTCTCACATACTCTTTTCAGGGATCTTGTGAGAGAAAATCTCATGTTGTGAGTTCCCCGTGGTTGTGTTCAACGAAAAAATCAGGAAATAAACTACAATTATTGAAAATTCATGGCAAAAACCTAGTTTGCTATATTTTTTTTGTTTAATAAATAAATTAAATTTTGCTTATTTGCTTGCCAACAAATAAATACATACATCATCATTAAAATTAACATTAAAAAATCTGAAAATTAATTAGTCTACATGCTGGATAAATAGGGTTAGCAAGAAATACAAATTGATTTACAGTATATGCAAAATGTAAAATAATTCCCAATATTTCTTTTGTGCTAACTTAACCCTTCTACTGTACATTTAATTATTAAAATAAATGTTTATCATTATGTCCATAGTGACTCATAGATTTTGGCAAAAAATTATAATTTACACAAGTCGTTATAAATTTATATTTTTTAAAACAAATTGATTATTTCAATTTAGTTGTTTCACATTTATAATGAGATTTTTTCATATGTATATCCAAATTAAGAAGTAACCTCTAAAGTGGTTGCAATTATAAAAAAAAATACATTTTTTATAATATGTATGATGGTAACCATAGAGATTAAATCGCATTTCAATAAAAAAAGAATTATTTAGGAATATATTCAAATATGTTTAAGAATCAATTTTTTAAATAAAAGTATTCATTGAAATGATTTGTTACTGTGTTAATATAACAAAAAAAATCATCTTATCAAAATCAAACTCATATATTGTCTTGTAAAATATGTCTTAGAATATATAGGAGATTCCTAATAATTTCTTAATATTTAATCTTTTGTGCAAAGTATGTGGAGTCGTGCCCATAGGAAAAACTGGTTTTCAGATGTGAATCAAATAATAAATGTTTCTCCTGCCTCATATAACCCCTACCCTAAATGTAAAACAAAAGGTATAAGTTTGTTTTTTCTGATTCACATATTTTGGATGCTTGATTTTTTTCAGATTAGATTAATGACTTGCTATCCAACTTTTTATGCACAGCCTGTCGTGTTCCCTTTAACTGTTCTGCCCTTGCACAAGCTTTAGATGCTCATGATGTTCCAGCTCCATGCACTTACAATATAAGATATAGGAAACATCGTATTAAAGTAAGTACAACTTAATGTTTAATTCATATAATATATTTATTAAAATGAAATACTACACTTTACTTATACTACTACAAATACTACACTAGCTTATACAAGATACTCCCAAGTTTACTTTAAAAAAATCGATATAAACTCTATCTAATTTAATTTTCATGAACCCTAGAATATCTAACTTCTTGAAGTGGTGCTCATTACCAAACTTTCATAATGTAGACAAGTAAAGGTGATCGTAATTAACATAACTAAAAAATTTATCAATTACTGTGATGAACTAATTTTCTCATTCATTCAACAGTAGAAATATTGATAATAATTACTACTTGTGACATGGTTCAATGGTGTTCAATTAACAGTGTTAAGTTACTCAAAAGGTAATTTTAAATCCAAATAATAGTGTTGAACCTATTGACCATTAATGATTACAAGTAAATTGCCTCAATTAAACACCAAATAAGTAAGTATATCATCTTATACAGTAGTCATAAAACTCACTTTAATGTTTAGTTCTAATTCTATGGAGTTGCTCACTTTCCAATGAAATGGTCAATAATTCAACAGAAAGAAAAAAGGTAATGAGATTCTCACCATGGTTGTTTTGTCATTCTGAGGTGTCGAGGAGTCAGAGTTTGATGATCCTTGCAACGTTTAATTTGGTGTAGATTGTGAACATCTAATTCAATAATAATTAAAGTAGGTGATCACTTTTCCTTATAACGCTGAATATGCACCACCTTGACCCAACCCAAAAAGTAACCTTTACTTAGTGAGTAGTGAGACCTATGAAATGACAGAAAAATGAATTAGTATCTCAGTTAATGAGTAGCATAAGTGTGCTCTCACTATATCACTGTTGTAAAAATTAGATCAGTTGAATTAGATTTGCACTGTTTATATACTTGGAAGCAAAATCTATACCACTTTAGCTGTACATTAGCTATAGCAGAGTTGTGGATATTAGAGAAACATTTTATGAAATCAAAAGTAAAAATAATTTTCTATCAGTGCAATACATGTTTTGCTGATTTATTAAACACGGAACTCTCAAAATACCAAGAAACTCAGTTTTTCTAATCAAGATTTGCAAGAAAGAATTTGAGGGGACATTTTACGTAAAATTCAATAATATCTCCAAATCTTCCGCATAATTTATCTATAACACAAAATATTGATACAAATTATAGACTTTTACACTTTTTTGATTAAATCACAAAATAACTAACTGCCTGTTTTTTACTCAAAGAGATAACTGTAGAAATAATCAATAAATTTTCAAATGATTCATTCCTAGGCAATACTTAATCTCTCAAAATAAACAATGAACATTGCTTTCTATAAATAATTGGTAGGAAGAAAAACAAAAGGTTTTAAGTCTTCCTGCAATTTTACTTTCAAATAATCCCGCGTGCTTTTGACAGCATTCATTGCAATTTTCAAGGCAGGCCTTAAGCTATAGAGTTGTGAATCATAGAGATAAAGTTACCAAGATGGGGTTCTATCTCTCCTAAACTATCCAAGGATAGTTTCACCGTAGAATGAATTAGTTAACACTATTACTACCATTTCAAAAAAGCAAAATATATATCACATAAGTAAACATGATAAATATTAATAAAATAATCATGAATGAAACTAAAACTTATAATCTTGGAGTTATCATACATTTTTTGAAAATTTAATTAATATTTTCCAGGGAGGTGCAAGTTTAAGATTTACAGAACCTAGAAATACTTTTAGCTTCAAGCCTGGACCTTCTCCACTTACATATGATCCAGACTTGCTATATGAGCGGAAGCCTAAATACCAAATGGAAGGAAAGGTATGTTTTTTTAATTGATTTCTTTGCATTTTAGGAAAATTATTTCAATTATGATTGTTATCATTATTATAATTTATAGCCACCTCATCTGAATTATTGTATTCCTGAATCAAGAGCCCTTTTATTACTGAACATTTGTCTGAAAAAATAGAATTTGCAAATGAGGATTATTAGCACTCATTTACATTTACACAACTTGATACAGAAAACAAAAAAAAAGATTTTCCTCCCGGCTAATGATTGTAATAGTCACTGGTTTCTCTAAAAAAAAAACAGCAATAGTCCCAAACCCTCTTATATTTATTGTTGTTCCATAGTAATTATTACTTGATGACATCAGTATCAAGCAAGGAGTGCAATGTAAATGAGTTATAATAATCCTCATTTTCAACTGATTTTCTGAAATACGTGTAACCACTTATATAATAATAATAAACAATTAGTAATAAATTTGTGATTCCAGAAAAAGTAGACAGAATTGAAAAAAAAAGATTTCAGATCTGAATTTACCAATGAAAATACTATATGAATACCCATAATTTCTAGTAAATGTTCACCTCTCTCATAAAATATATTTTAAATAGAAATCAATTACAATACTGCCCCACAAAAAAAGTGAGTTCGTTTGGAATTTACTCAGGAACTGAATGGCGCTGAAAACGAATGGAGTACCATGCTGTTTTCAAATGAGTGACGCTTTTCCTTTTATACACCAGATGGACAGATGAGATTTTACAGGTCTGGTGAGCACTACAAGTGCAATATAACTGGGAGAGTTTGTTATGGGGGTGGAATTTTTTCACAGAGCTCTACAATGTTATCTGGTCAACAATGGCCCTGATGCTGGTTTCAGAGGGTGTAATGTGTAATTGCTCTCCTAACAGTAGTTTCAGGTAAACCAAAATCATAGGCGATATCCACTTTCATGGGTTTCCACCACCTTCCGCTAAAGTAACGACACAGGCTGCTTGCTCGACCATCAAAACCATTTTTTAAATTGAAATTAAAAAAAACTTTTTGCTAAATGTTTAGGGATCAGTTACACAAGAAATCAAAAGAGAAATTTCTGTATAATTTTTATAAAATAAATGTTTTGAATACTAATTGGTTTTTTCCTTCATATTTATAGCCTCTTATCACTGAAAACATTTAATGTTAAAAAATTAATTAAAACCTAATTAAAAAATAACTGAAACCCAAAATAATTCTATTGGGAAGCAAAAATTAAATTTTTTTTAAGTTAAAGTGGTGCCATTAGACACTTTTTTTGTGGGGCAATATAGTTCCTTTACTTGATGGTTCAGGCCCTCAAGGATCATCTCCTCTTACTTTTCAACATCTAGAATGGCAATTTTCAGTCTCTCTATTGAAGAATAAAAAATATGGTAAAATTAAATTTTGTTGATCTACCCATATGCATAATCTAAAAAGGGCAAACGACATCTCAATGCTATCTAAATATGTAATTTCACAAATAAACTAAACAGGTTAGGTTCCTGATTTACACACCATCATTGTGGGTTCAAGACTCACCCTGGAAAGTAATTTTATTTTGCGATGAAATTATCTCCCAGTGCCATAGGTGCTATAAAAGGATGGACACCTCTTCACAGCCCCCCCCCCCCCTCCCAGGTAAAGTGGTAAAGTAAATGGTGACGAACTCAAAATGAAACCTTGAATAGTCACCTAAACGTCTAAATTCAAGTAAGGGTGCCATTAGGTAAAAAATCATAATAATAATGAACTAAACTAAATTATGCTGATGTGTAATTTTTGCTTATTACATTTCTTGTTTAAATCAAATTAGGATAGTATTTGGATTTGGAGTGCGACAGATTCTTTTTAAAAAAGGCAAGTGGTGATTCTTGGACAGATAATTCTTTTAAACTACTTGACTCCATAATTCCAGAAAAAAAACAAATACAAATAAGAAAATTAATAATTATTGGTTAAAAAAAAAAAAAAAACAGGCTGGAGATTCGAAAGCCAGGGGAATCTGATTTTGTTTCAGGCACCCTTCTAACAAGGATATTCCCAGCCGATCTGCAAATTACACAATCAATTATTCTCTTTGTGGATGTGGGGTTACTTACCACAACTGATAATTATTTATTAACAGTAAATTTTAGCAGAGATTTTTCTTTTCGAAATGTTTCTATAAAAAGAGGCTAGAAATAAAAATTTATTAATCCCTAACTAATGGAAAGGATGTCTTTTTCAGTAGCAATATTAGTAGACTAATATTAAAAGCCATTTACTTGATATATTTACAATGTAAGTAATTAAAACAAGACTTTATATTTCAAACTTCTTTTCTTCATTTTTTACATTAATTAAATGCCAATCTACAAATACATCAACGGAGTTATCTTTTTCAGATTTACAGAGGAAAACCTCCTCGTCACGGATCTATTCAGGCCATTTCTATACCATATAAATTATTTGATGGCTTTGATATTATTAACGGAAAAGGCATAGTTTTACGACCGATTAAATTAGATTTTAGACAACGCATTGAGCCCTTGTATCACCATTTCCCAGTAAGTATTTATTTGTGTAACACTTTGTCATTTGTATGATGTTAAACTTTTTAAGCTACATGATATTGTTAGATTTTGTTTTCATAAAATTACAAATTTTAAGTAATAATCAAATTTTGTCTTCATGTAACTATGATGTATCAATTAACAAAGAATTTAATACAATTTTTCATAAAAAGGGCCATTTAATCGGTTTAGAAATCCTTGTTATGGAAAAAGGAGTCTTTATGCCATGAATGTGCTGAGTTAAGTCTTTTTGTCTGCAATGGAATTGGGATGTCATTGGTGTTAGCTAATACCTATCTGGGAATCTCTTTGCAATAAACTTGGGGTTTTCTGCATTGGAGCTGATACTTTATATTATTGCTATATATTATCAACTACATAAAATTATTATTCAGTTGAATAAGAATAATTGCAACTAGTAATTTCTAAATTTTTGTCGATTCCACTAACACTGCTACTCATTAATTGTTCCTGTCGGCTGCAATGAAATTCTAACTTTTTCTTGACTGCTCCCCACATTAAGTGCTCCACTGTCATTGATACTTTAAAACCATTGCATCTTTATTGATACAAGCTAGTTTTATAAAACATAATCCTTCAATTTCTAATATATGTAGAATTAAAAAAAAAAAAATCAGAATAAATGTTCAAACTAACACTAAAACAATCATTCAATTGAAAATGATATGGGAGAATAAAACATATTTGACAACAGTTTTTGAAAAATTTCAACCTCCATTGAAGGAGGTACCAAGCTTGTAGAAGCTAATAAGTTATACCCTACAGAATAAAGTACCAAATCCTACCTCCAAGAAAAACGTGGGTTTACTTAAAAAAAAAATCTAATTGATCCTAAGTTCAAAAAGAAGAGTGGATGCAAAGAAGAACTTTTTGGTAAACCAAATACTTTACTAAACCTTAGGAAAATGTAAGAATTTACTTATCTCTATTAAATTTGATCAATGCTTGTTAATAAACTCTAAGTCAAGAGGTTTAGTAATCAAGGGTTTATGAAGATATCCATGACAAACAAAACCAACAATGACTTTTTGGCCCAGAAAAGATTGCAGAATCACAGATAATGTAATTAAAAAAAAACAATGGAAGCTCATAACTGGTTCAGGTTACTGCCATTGGTTTCTTCTATTCTAATATTGTAAGTAGTAACATGCGCTAACCTCCAGGACCCCCCCCCCCCCTAAGCCAATGTTGGTTGTAAAAGATGAGCCCTGGGAAGTATTTTTGACAGAGTTGTAAGCAACTGACTGGGTAAAACATAAAATTTCCCTACGAACCCGAGTTAAACTGACGGCACATTTTCTCAACCACCAGACTAAGCTCACCATTCTCTTAAGCCTACTAATCCCCAATATTAATTAACGATCACCAGATTTTAGTGCCTACTAGCTCTTAAACCTAAAAATGAAAATATGAGTAAACAATAATTACTAGCATAAGCCATAACAATTGATTTATCATTCATAATTCTTAATACAGAGAAAAGGTTTAGTATATTTATGTTAATTTTTATGGAGTTGGTTTATGAAAATAAACAGTAAGAAGTCAATGCCATTCATTAATTTAAGTTTAAAAATAATGTTACTCAGTATAATGTTCAAATTGAATACATAAAGGGGAATTGCTCACAGTGTATTACTCAGCTTTATTCAATTTGAGTATAAGTAGAATCTACCTAATATCAAGGAAGAGGTAAAAAAAATTGTCTACTATTAATATATGTTGTAAATCTTGTGTCTAAAAATGTTGCCTCAAAATCTAATAATGCAGCATGAATCGAATAATATAAAAAGTGATTTATCATTCTTAAATAATCGTTGGGCTATAGCTCGATACTTATCCAACATATAAGGATATTTTAACTGGCCCCTTCTACTTTTAATTACGGAGCTCCAAATTAAAGAAAAAATTATTGACATTGAGAAATTAGAAGCAAGAAGCATCATAAGGGCTTCCATTGGCTATGTACTAGGCTACATTTCTGCTTTCTGATGTAAAGTGGTTATCTAGTGGAGAAAGCAAGAAATCAACTTTCTATTTTCAAAGAATTTTAACTGCCTTATGTATGGGTAATTTTGTAAGTTTCGAAGTAAGCAGTTTTTTTTTGTTTTTTTCCAATCCCCTTAAAAATTTTACAATGATTTCAATTATAGATTTTCAGTTGAATCCATTCACATATCAGTTTTATATTTCCCGTAGCATTGCTACATTATATACAAGGTGTAATTTCATATAAAAGTTATAGGAGTCAATACCAGTACAATGATACACATTATACTTGTTTGAAAGATTTTATAAGGTGATGGGGCTCACCTTTTTGATCAAAAACTTAAAACTAACTTACATACTAATCCTTAACCTAATTTTTCCCAAACAGTCTGTTGCCATCGATTCAGGATGGGTGGTGGGTTCATAGTGTTAAACACTGGATTTGTGAAGTGCTGCAACACGTCAAAAAACTTGACGTGTCTCCGGCGAATGAACTCATCTACCGATGGCACATCAAGCAACGATGTATCTCAAGAGAGGTATGTCAGACCACTTTTCGCATGATCCCTTTCTGGAAATGTTGGAGACATGTGGCTATATCGTCAGTCAATTGGGTAAGTTCCGGGGCACATTTATAGATCATCAGTTTGAGACGCAGCGACAGATTGGGTGAAGTTAGCAAGTGTGAAAGCTGGTAAGACCTCTGTCATACTGTTTGTATTTTACTATGAAAATGAGTAGAGAAATGATACAATATAATACCTAGATAGTAAAATGAGAAATGAGCAAGAAAACTAAACTTGTGAGTTTCGATCTAACAATAATTTGAGGATATCATATTTTGAGGTGAAATTTGGTGTCAGGGTCGTAACTTTTAAACAATTATAAAAGTTACCTCATAAGATGAACTAGTCTGCATTGTGTAAATGACTTACAATGTGAAGGCCTTGGGTTCAAATTCTTAAATAGATTATAAATTTTATTATTTATATGTTATTTAGCATATAGGTAGCAAAAAACAATTTGGTTTGTTTTTAATTTTACACATTTATTTATTTCAGTATGAACTGAGCAAAACAACACTGAAATATAAGGGGAATCAATGGAGTAAGCTTAAAGCTAAGAGGAAATTGGTATTTTCTGGGCATTCCTTTACACCTGGAGTTGGTACTTACAATTTAGCCTATAAGGCACCAGATGCCTTTCAGACTTACCTTACTAAGCTCAGATCCTATAACGAAGGGAATGCTGTATTTATGAGGTACACTGATAAGTTGACCAGGGAAAAACTTCTTGAGGTGAGAGGCAAAAAAAATTAAATTAAGAAATTACTATAGTGATCCAAAAGTAAATGGGTTTTTATTAAATGATGTTAAAAAAACAAAACAAATTGAGTGTTGGAATAACCAGGCATAATCAATCTTTGAAATCTCTTACCTAATACAGATTACTTGAGTGTCAAATACTCCAAAGAAAATTTGAGAGTTCAGTATTTGAATAAATTGGTTGTGGATACATGTTAAAGAATTAAGTTTTGAATTTAATGAGATATTGAGTCAATGTTGAAGATTTGGCCTCCTCATTTTAAAAAAGGAAGGGAGGGGGTGTAACGCTCCCCATGAAGTGTGAAAAGTAGAAAGATTTAATACGATGATATGGCAACTAGATTAAAAAAAATTGTAACAAGCGGTCAGTAGCATCCTACTAGTTTCCTTGACTTATAAGTTTAATGGGAAGCTTTGGAGGACAGTCTGCACTCAGAAAATATTGATTAAGATATTTATGAGTTGAGATTTTTACAGATGCTATAAACCTGAATTTCAGCATTTAGGGCTGGACTTTTGGCTCACTTATTTTTACATTTGGTTCTTAAGGTTAAGCAAACCGAATCCTTTATAGCCATTATTAAAAGCTGAAACTTTAATTAAATAAAACGTGTTGATGTCTTTAAGTGTTTTGCAGCAGGACATTATGATCCTCAGGACATTGAACTGTAAGGACACTTTATAATTGGAGTGATGCCCAACTACTTTAGAAATTTGTGGTTGGACCATAAATGATTACAGTTCTTGGTACTTTCATATCTGTTTGTATAATGGCTGTTTGTATATTGATGGAACCCAAAGATGTAAAAAGACTTATGTGCTAAACTCATAAAATTATTTTTTCTTTTTGCTATGATTTTCCAATCAAATGCTGTCATCAGTCTTTTAATACCTGGACTTTGATTATTCCAAAAAGAAGAAGGCATTAAAATTTTTATATTTGCTCTCCTAAGTTGATACTTGATCGTTATTCTATATGCTTGAGGAAGTCTGAGTTCACAGTCATTATTATTATCAAAATATGAAGAAAAACTTTAGTTTTATAGATATTCGTTCTGCACTTTTGAAAACAAATAGCAACAATTTTTTTCTCAATTGAGGCAGCTCCCTAGTCTATAGATCCCAGCTAGATATTTTTAAGGGAATGCCATGATAAAACTAGAACAGCACTAGAAAAGGTGCTTGAATAGTCAAGGAAAATTGTTCACAAAGCTTTGTGTTGTTATTTTAAACCTAGAAACAACATTCGAATACTATCTGGTACCTATTTGTTTATTTCTTTTTTCTCCCCTTAACCCCTAATTTTATATTTGTTAAAAAAAATTAACTATGTACAAGAACATAATATATAATAAGCTGTAAATGGCTCCTTGTACTGCATACTATGATTTGTTAGCAGTTTTTGTAAACCTAACAAATCTATCTTTTTATTGTTGAAACTCTATATAATGTAAAAGGAACTAAGTGATGGGGCTCACCTAAAACTATCATCTGGTGTGTTTTTTTTTTCATATAACCTTGTTAACAAAATATTAAAGAATTCAATATAGATTCCACATATAGGTCATTATCCACAATAGGTCGTTATAAGTGCTGTTGCTTGGCTACATTTTACACAATTTCTAATAATTTTATATTGTGCTTTGTGCTTGTAACAAAAGTACAATGATGTACAACTGATGCCTAAAATTATCACCATGCCACTACAATAATCGCGGTGACCAGGGTTTGAGTGAGGTGAGATTAAAGCTTGTTTATTAACTTCGGATTATTTCGAGTGAGAACTGTGAAAGAGATATCAACAGCTAATAAACTATGCTATAATTTGCTTAGGTGAATGAGGAGATATTTTTGAAAATGAGTTTCAAGCTGGTGAAATTGAAAAAAAAAAACTTCAACATCTTTTCTGAAGTATGTAGATCCCATTGCATTGAGAAATGGTTGAAGATTGTTACTCGAAAGTGAACAAACCGCATTTTAATTAGTATAGGCCAAGAATGTAAATTCTTGCTTAAATTCTTATTTAAAACTTAAAATAAGTTCAAACATACTGTTTCCCGTTCATTCATTCATTGGCCCTTCCGAAACCAAGGCCGAGTATTTGTGTTAAAAACTATGGCTTGTATCCCATTTTATTTTTAATTTATAATATTTTCTAAAGCCCCGAGTTTTTCACATTTCTCTTTGAGACCTTTATGGGAAGTAATGTATATTGTGATCTAGGCCAATCACACTATCCTGGTTGGTTGCCTCCTGTAGACCGATGATTCCAGCTTTGTTGATGATGGATACCTCAGGCTGGTCATAAAATGTAATGCAGGACAGACATTTAATTGTTTATTAAGTTAGGGGTTAATTTTTCACCAAGATAAAGACTATTTTTATTTGTTAACATCAGGTTAGATTTCAAAACAGAACCATTCATTTTTTTTTTTTTTTTAGGATGCTCCTGCTCCTACAGCCTACCATATTAATTATGAATTTTATAAGAAGAAAAAATCCTTCAATGTAAATGGAACGTTTTCTAAAGCTGAGGTAACACTTAAATTCCATTATATCATAATTGAAAGGGTTAGATGCAAAAAGGTCAACAGCTTTTGTACAATACTAACATTGAAGGATTGGAGGACCGCTTTGTCAAGTGTTACAAAAACCTCTTACATTTTACAGAAAACAGTAATAAAAGTACTGAGATACTAAGTACCTCACTACTAATCTCTAAAATGATATAATTGCGGTTGCTTGAGCTTCTTGCTTACACCACTTTTCATCTAGCCCTTAAAATTAATTACACAATTATAATTAGTTTATAAGCTCTAAGGTATATATAGATATATATAATTTGAATAATAACACATCAGGTCTAGTCTTTAGGTCCACTCGCAAATAAATGAACTGCTTCAAGGGTACCCTTGCTTTTCAGCTACTTCTAGAGAGTGAAGCACATTTATTAGATTGTATCACTCTCATTTTTTTTCCTAAGTATTAATTTTTTTTTCCATAAAGTACTCTCATCTCAAACACCAGCCATGGTCAGACTGATACCAGTTAAATTTTGTAGCAAACAGACATAAGCAACATTGAACTTGTTAAACATTTTTTGAAGCATCTAGTATAGAATCTCCGCCTCAGATAGTTTTGCTTACAAGGACTAATATCGTTATGGCAGCTTATACTAAGCATCCTAGGTCTATTTTAGGATGATATCTGATATTATATTTCATTATTATTATTATATCTTGAGGTTGACCATCTGGTTGATATAAACTCCCTATAAAAAATTCACAACACCTAGAAATTTTTGAATTTCACAAGAACAGGTTTTACATTTACTTAATCAAGTTAGATAGAGCCCCCTCCGAATCCCACAGTTTCTTGCACCATTCTCACTGAAAGGGTTAGATGCAAAAAGGTCAACAGCTTTTGTACAATACTAACATTGAAGGATTGGAGGACCGCTTTGTCAAGTGTTACAAAAACCTCTTACATTTTACAGAAAACAGTAATAAAAGTACTGAAATACTAAGTACCTCACTACTAATCTCTAAAATGATATAATTGCGGTTGCTTGAGCTTCTTGCTTACACCACTTTTCATCTAGCCCTTAAAATTAATTACACAATTATTACACACTGACTGCGCACCACTGAATGTCCCGTTCTTGAGACTCTTTCACAGCCATCATAACTGTCTGCGGTGTTCTACAGCAAGAAGGGCCCCTTTCACATAGTTGACTCTCTCAGTCTTCTTCTAATGGCTGAGATTGTTATCCCCAGAATACCAGCAACCAAGTTTCTAATGCCAGAAGCTGATGAATTCAGTTTCCTAAGTGCTTGCATTTTAATAAAGTTGTTATGATTGGGATCAGTTACTTCCGTAGGACATCCTGAATTTGGTTGCCCTGAGTGACTCCTGGTTTCTCTGCACTTTTTTATGGCCCCTGAAACTATAGAATAATAAAAACCAAGGCAATTAGTGATGCTACACAAAGATTTTCTTTCTTTGTGAAGAGTAATTACTCTTAAGAAATCATCACGATTTAAACATCTCATTATTACACGAATAAAACACAGAATAAAGATTTAAGAGAGAAATTGATATATAGAACAAACAAATGGCAAAAAAAGACTGAAAAGGGAATTGAAAACAATCAAGAAAAACATTTAGTTCTTCACTTGTTGACAAATAGTGAGTAACAATGATATTAATAATCCCTGATGTCTCTCATGTAACAAGTGTTATCCCTTAATACTTAATCCTGTTACTATAAATAAAATAAAACATGGGTGATTCTACAAAACTATAAAATCTCGAGAATTAAGGGCATTGTGATTTTTTTTGACAGGGAGTGTATATGATAAAGTTTCAATAATTAATTATACTACTGTCATTTATAACGTATTGTTATGATATTTTAATGTTATGATTTTTGATTGTGTCTTTGAAATAAACTCAAAATTAGTGAGCGTTGAAGAACATAATAACGATCCGTGGTTCATGCCTATGAAAGTATGAACGTTTTTATTAACAGTTTATTAACAGAAGTTTCCTATAATTTTATTGACAGAACCTTGAGATAACGTAAAAGTTAAATATAAACTTTTAAATTATATGAAAAAATATATAATTAAAATATATAGAAATAATAAATATTAGAATAGCATATGTATAAAAATTTACCGTTGAATCGAGGCCTTTGTATTCAAAACCCACTATATCCATTTTCAGAAATTTTACAGGAGAGACAAAAACCAACCCCGATTTATATTAAAACTGGAATATTGTTGGTGATGAAAACTTATCTTAAAACAATCATGGACCTCAGTTCTTTCCAAAAGCACCAAACAAATTTATCCAAATTTGAATCCCTATATTGGGGTAGTTTTTTGTCTCTCCTGTAAAATTTCTGAAAATAGATATAGCGGATTTTGATTCCAATGGCCTCAATTATAAATAAATTATTAAACAAGATAAAGAACGACAAGCAAAAAAAATCACTAAACTAAAAACTAGTAATGATTACAATTTTTTTAAATGGTTGATTCGTTCCCTTCACATTTACTTTTTTATTTCATTATTAAATAAATATTTTTTAAGCAATAAACAATACTGTTTACTTTATTTCCCTGAGTGCTTCCAACCATAAATTAATTTCAAGTAACATTATCATCTCTGGCGACTTCCACCCAACAATATTGTGGGTAGAAAAATCTGTTCATCCATTCATAAAATTTAACCAACAAATGACACACCATCAGAAATATTTTGTTTATTTTGTTATTGTTGTATTATTAAAATAATCTTTTTTTTATTATCGAAGGAAATTTTTCTCAAGGAAATGCAGGCACAGATTGTCCAATTAACATATAGTTTATGTTTTAATCAAAGTTTGGTTTTTTAACATTAAAAAAAAAACTAATGCTGCAAATTTATAAATTTATACAAATTTTCTTTAACAGAAATAACATTTTTATTAAATTTGTTCATGAATTAAATATTTTACAGAGACTTGTATATCCGAAAATAAGTACTCTTCAGAAAATCTTGAATTTGTACCCCCCTCCCAAACAAACTTCAACCCAGAAATTTTGGCCAGCATTCAATACCAGCTCGCAAGCGAGACCAGAAATCAAACAAACTGAAACAAGTATTAATTTTATAAAAATAATTTATTTATGATACTTTTAAATACATCATTTTACTTTGAAGTTTATTTATTTTTAGGTCCAGCTAAATACTTCATACAAAATGATGACATTGTTTATAGATTGGTAAAATATATAGAAAAGGAAAAATTAGTTGCACCTTTCAACTCTACAAAAATGAGAGCATCTGAAATTACTGGGGCAGAAACCCCTGGGCCTGGAACATATGATCTCTTGGTACTTTCTTTAATACTTATCTAAATACTTAGTAATAAAATAAATAAATAAGTTTTGAACAGACTGCTGCACTGGAACATTTCTGGATGAAAGCTGGCCTTTGATATAGTTTGGTGCCAAGTTCTGCTGTTTTGAACTCTACCATAAACTTCCATTCACTTTTTATTTGTTATTGTAGTCATCACAGGACAATGTACAATATAAAAAACACATTTTTTTTTTTCTATTTAAAGAATCTAATAGCCAAAGTTTACAAGTGATTTGGCATTAAAACGAACCAATGCAACTAAAATTTCTGATAATGATGCCCAACTTATATGACTGTGATGGTGCTCTAATTCAACATTAATATTTTCTAATGGTGTATTTCTGACTAATGAATCTAAACTCTAACTATGATGTCTAAAACGAAACTTCAGGAAAATTGAAAGATGAAAAATGATTTAAAATATCTTTCGAAGATCAAAAACACTGATTTGGGAACTATCTGCAAAATAGATAAATATAAACTGAAATTTAGATGCTAAATATCTTTGTTTTGTTGTTACCTAAATATTATGTGATTTCCGTGCATAAAAGGAGAGATTAATTTCATTTAAGCGATTGTCACTCTGCCTGTCTTGTGTGTTCTATGATGAAAAAGTACCTATATGTAAATAAAAGTCTGACAAATTTTGCTAATCTCCATGTCGGGTCGTCACTAGGGGGTGCCTGATCACCCTAGCCCTGGTGACAAGTGCGGATTGTTCGAGTTAATAACCTGGACAATTGTTCCATGAAGGCGTTACTATCTGACTCCATTTATGATAGGTATGTGCCCCGACAATGCACTATGTTCAAGAGAAGAGGTACAGAAGTTTCATAAAGAATTAGTCAAGTTTTCAGAGCTCGAGCGGAAACCAAGCAAGCGTCACCGAGTAAAGGTCGCGAGAGACTCGCGAGAGAGACTGATTAACAGGGCCAGGAGGCTGCCTTAAGTATCCTCTCTACTGGGGGCTGAAAGGGTCTCGGCCGGAGGTTGGGGGCTGCCCACACCTGTGGTGATGTACCCACGCTTAATTACCCGACCCCTTGCCCCCTGGAGGTAGAGGCTGCAAAAGGGTTGTTAATGTTTATGACTGCTTATGACTGCCAGCTGGTGGCCCTTTCTTGTGTGACTTAGTTGGCTTCCGCCTTTTATTGCTTAACACCTGACTGCCAGCTCGTGACTCTTTCTCGTGTGACTTAGTTGGCTTCCGCCTTTTATTGCTTAACACATTTACAATGATTTGTTTACATTTGTCTACAATACATTTAGTTCATGTTATTTTACTTTTGCTTACAATATATATGCAATAGAGTATAGGGTGATTTATCTTATGTAGTTAGCGGTTGCTACACTCCATACTGTCTGTCTGTCTGTCCTGTTGTTTCAGACCGTGAGTTATCTGTTGTTTGACCTATAAGCATGACATTTTTAATGTTACTTTTTATTATTGAGATTTCATTTGATTACCCGACAACATGAGAAATATTTTCAACCCCACTAAGAATTATTAATTAGCTAATTACTCCTTCTTTATCATCCAATTTCCAATTTATCCTTTTAGTAACTTTTGGTGTCAGGTCCAGAGCCTAAAGAAGCTTCTTGTATATGTAAAAGCAAAGGAATAAAAAAATAAATATATTTCTGTCATATTGAGTAGGATTGCAAATGTAAGGTCTTAATATTTTGATTAATAATGGGAAGTTTTCGTTTTTTTATCTTTGAACTACAAGTAGAGTTTATTTACAAACTAAATGGCATTCGCAAACTCAACCCAACCCGGGATTTATAAAGTGGGTTGATATTTTGCAGGATAATTTCATGTGATGCCTTATTGGTACAAAAAATAGAATCAGCCATGTGGTAAATAAAAATGCACCATAATTAATTGATTATCAAGGTTTAGTAAAAATTGGCTACACTGCAAAGAAAATATTATTTCTTAATTTAAAAAAATATTTTCTTATCATATTGAGTAGAGCATCAAATATTGTGGCCCTTATTAATAATCTGTCATTTTTGTTTTTAGTTTTTAAATGGTAATCACACAAAATCATTAAAGCTATAGACACTTTAACTCACTGGGTGGTTTTTTTTAGAGGAACGATATTTTGCCCCGATGGTGCTAAATTCCACTATCAAGAACAACTAAATTTTACTTGTTTTATTAATTCACGAGAAATGGTTGATTTGGCCTCCAATATTATCATAAACTGCACTCATGACATGAAACAATCACAAAATTTTGTTATTTGTCATAATATTAGTAACAGCACATGGTTTTGGTTGTTAGGGATTTTCATTCAACAGGTTTTAATTTTTATTTGGTTGTGAACTATTAGATATTAGATCATTACGCTAACTGTTGTGACACCTTAGAATCAAATTGAAAGATAGATTATTGACCTTTGAGGTGGTTTTATAACCTATTATTGGTAAATATGGTCAGAATAGTGTTTTCGACTTTATCAACTGTGAAGAGATTAATTGAAAAATTTAGGGAGACTGGATCAGTTGGAGACACTAAACACACTGGTCGTCCAAAAACAAGCCGTTCAAATGTCAATATCAAAGCAGTGTGTGAGAGTGTTGGTCAATAACCTGTGGGGATTGGCATGAGTGAACTTTTTGGTCATAGAAAAGTACCAAGTAAAGAAATAATGGAAGGGTCAAAAGCCTCCCATTGAAGCTAAAAAAAAAAAAAAAAAAGAAGTGAAACACCTGTAACTAGATTGAAATAAAACTGTTACCGTGCGCAAAAATAAGCGGAATGCTACGTACGATGTAGGGCAAACGTCTATAAATCAATGTTAAATAGCAGAATATATTTTTTATTTTGTCTGATATTTTATTTTTTCTGCCACTTGAAAAACTGAAAATATTATATTTAGTATATCCGTAATTTAAAAGCAGAACCAATTTGTGCTCTAGTGGTTACTGTGCCAGGTTACTGCCTGTGGAAACTAAGGTTTGATTCCTGAACTCCTCACTTACACTTATTTTTTAATCAGAAGACCCCTCTGCTGTTCAGAGCATCATCTAGCTTCATGAGTAGTTATATGAATAAAGAAGTAGTGGATCCAGTTCAGACAGCTGAAATAATTCTGGTTAAGACAAAGGCTGAAAGGCAGAATATTGACATTATTTCTCAGCTCATTGCATAATGAGCCAATATTAAACTTGTGCTGCATATTATCCCCTTCAACAACAGGTCTTACATAGAAAAAAACCTCTAGACAAAGCCAGAAGCCTGTGGTTTAGCACAGTCCTCTGTTCTCAGCCTGATAGTACTATTTTTTATTGATATAATTTCTATTGAATATCATTCTTCTTTGTTACCTTTTTATCAAATTATTCTGTTTCATGCCTACCAGGATAAACCAAAACGAATTATTTATGGCACAGTGGATGCGAACACATACATTCCTCCAATTAAATTTATAAAAGTGGAAGATCTTGAGGTATGTATGAAATAATGCAAAAAAATTAGAGAGTAAGGTTAATATCTGATTTAAAATGGTAAATGAGACTCTAATTATAATTATTTCTGTAACTTCAAAACCTAATTTATGTTAAGATTTTTATTTTGTTAGAATTTATCATAATTATTTATTTTTATCACTTAGCTGTTTTTATTTTTTAAATAAGTTTAAATACAAATTCAAAAACCATCATTGAGGAATATGTTTGTCCTTTCTGCTAGTGGTTAATATTTTTTTTGTAGTTATTAATAATAATAAAGTCATATCCTTGGCTTAGTGATTAGAGTATTTGACTGAATGCCAACTTTCTAGACATGAATTGGTACATGGGTAATGTATCCCCATAAGGTTTTTTTTCTTTCGGGGATTGCCATAATTTTTGTTCATTCAACCTCATATGGAAAAATAAGTAGCTATTTGAATAAACAAGTAGTTAATATGGTTTATAAAACTGCAATTCCATCATCTACCAAATGTGGTGACAATCTTGTTAAATTCTCTTTGATCTTCAACTTTGTGAGATTTTGCATCATGTCTTATAAATATAAAGCACATTCCTTTCTTTGAGTTTTTGGAGTATTCTAGTATTAATGCTCCATATTTTCAACCAAAATTTTTCAACAATGAAAAACATAGGTGTTTATTTTTCTAAAGTGCAGCATATTTACCTTAGATGCATAAAAACGACATTTCATTATTAGCATTTAAAATTTGTTTCAGAAATTTTAGAGCAATGCATCTTACATATCTCTAGATGGAAAAAACATGTTTTTATAACATGAAATAGAGCTTAAAACATACTTTTGTGGTAAAATTGTTTTTTTGGGGATGACTTATGACGTTTTTATTTAAAAATACCTCTACTGGTTATCATAATTACTTTGTGATATAGTTCAAGGGTTCAAGAAATTAGGCGAACAGTGGATTTTACTTCACTTATGTAAATAGAAGCTCTTGACACAGAGTTCTACATTACTTCAATGATTGATAAGTCTTATTCAACATATTGTCGGTTGTATAGTAAACTAGCGAAAGTGCAAAATGCTGTTTTTTTCAGAAGAGATAAAAAACAAGATTTTAGGGCTGCAGCAAATCAATTAAATTTATTACATAGATAAAACTAACTTTTCTTAGCATTGTTATGGTTGGAGATCCCATTAGCAATTATAAATTCAAATTTTTTTGGCCTAAAAGAAATAGAATTTTTCAGATTCACTAGTTTGTCATACACCTGACAATATGAGTAATGGCTGAACTTTGTAAAGAAACTCAGTGGTTTCTCTTCTCTTGCCTAAGACTTCTATACACCTTTAGAGAAAATGATCCTTTATGTCGAGTTGGAACGGATGAAATGTCAGATTTATTTATTTTTATGAAATCATTAAAGTACGAATCTATCTCTTGTTTACGAACACTAATACAATGGGTATTAAATTAATCTGTAGACATTTCTGTTTCATTTTCATGCTATGCATTTCAGTTTATTGTGAACTGTTCAATTGTTTCTGTAACTTTTTACTATGAGATTGCGTAACCTAAGCAATTACGAGTTATATTCTTATATGAATTTAAACCTGGACATAATGCTTCCGAAACCTTTTGAAACATCATATTTGGGTTTTGGTGATGATACAGTGAATGAAAGAACTGAATATCGGTGGTTCTCTAGGTTTCAATCAGGCAATATAAGCCTCGAGAATGACTCTCGTTGTAAGCCAGATACAAAGCCCGATGATGATGAATTAAAGGGTTTAGTAGAGGCGATCCACATCAGACAAGTAGAGAACTTTAAAAACACTTAAACACCATACTTCTGATATACGGCACCTTCATGCTAATTGGAATAGAACAAAAATGGACCAATGGGTGCCACAGATCTGACTGATTGCCTAATTAATAAGATAACTTAAAAAAAATTACGTAACCTCAAAATAGAAGTTTTACTACATTCACCATAATAACCTGACTTGTCATAAACTGACTATCAGTTTTTTTTATAGCATTTGACGCATTTTTAAAAAACAAAATATTCCAAACTGAAAACGAAGTAAAATTTTCATCTCTTGAATTTATTGTTTCAAAACCAAAACGTTTCTTTGAACAAGGGGGAAAAAATTGTTGGGCATTGGTAGAAATACACTAAAGCTAACAGAAACCGTATTTTGAATAAAAATAATATTGTTAAAGTTTTTTTCAAAACCATTAGTTTTGGTACATGGGTAATAACTATTCTAAAGGTAGGCATTCCCATCATTGTTTGGGTCTGTATCTGTTTTCTTCTCTGTTTTGGTAACACAATTTGTCATATTAACCTCTAATTCTTTAGGTTTAATACTAGCATGATCAGTTACTTAGTTTATTTTATTTTTGCCAAATTAGCAAATTGGCAAAATTAGTAGCCTAATTTCATACTGTATACTGGAATTTATTCTTCAAACATAATTGAGTTTTATTTTAAATTGATACTAGACTTATATTTTAAGTAATAAAAGTTCTAAGGTCCTGTTAATGTAAAATCATTGCAAATTGGAACATAATTGAAGTATGGTTTTGAAAAAGAGAATTGTGAAATTTAATATTTCATTTAATTAATTAATATATAAAAATATGATTTAAACATTTGTTTCTTAATTCTTAATTCAACTTATACTTATTACATTGGGTTTTTTGTGTTATTTGAAAATGCCATTTAATAATAAAAAGTTATATTATTAAATATCCCTATTCAATGCTGAATTGAATCTGTTAAAAGGGGATTAAGATACAATAATCTATAGTATAGTTATAATATCTTAGGCTCCTTGGTTCTTGGTATTTTACAGTATATCTGGTGGCTCATTCATGGAATTTCTCAAACTATACCTTTCACCTGGGTGTGCTTCTCTCTGGCCTTCTACTTATAAATTAATGAATTTCCTCCTCTCTCCCTTATCCAGGGTGAGCCATTGTATTGCCTTGTTCCTTCAGATCACAAAAGGAGAAGGGACAATATTTCAAGGAATGTCCACATTTTTTCAATGATTTCAATCCTGAATACACATTAGTTTTCATAAATGGTATTAATTTTATTTTATTAAAATTATCCTATAATTTATCATCACAATATGTTAATACAACTGAAGATCTTAGTGGATGAACATGTTAAGTGACATTTTTGGAGAAATTGAGATGTTATATTTGTAAATTCCCTGTTATTTGACAAACTACAGCTAGGCTAACAAGACCCACACATTTTGAATAAACCAAGGTACAGCAACCTGCAGAAAAACCGCCCACTGTGTGAACTATAGTATAAAAAATTTCCTTTTTCGAATTTCTGGGTGTCTGTATATAGTTCAGGAAGGTTTCATTCCTGAGATGATCCCAGTTAATCTTCCCAGTAGCTCCAAAGATACTTCATCTCATCTGGAGCCAATCTGCCTGCATGTGCGAAATTTTCATTTCATACGAATAATGCTGTAAGGAGAGGCAGATTAACTTCATTAGAGGATAATCCAGATGTATACCACCTTAAAGATAAGGATTTTGACATCTTTACTTACCTTTCTTTTACCTATGATTGAGTTACATATCTAATAGTATATATGTTTTGCTTGGTTTATCCTGTAACTTATTATTAACCAATGTCTCAAAAAGTTCACCACACAAGCCGTGAAGTATTAACTGAAAATGAAAAGAAAATATCCTCTATTACTTAACTTAAAAAACTCTTAACTTAAGTATTTTTATTGCTAAATTCGAATTAATTTTTGCAGTCAGAAGTTTCTCCTTGCTCATACGATATATCACTGGCTATTGAAACTGTATATAAAAAGAATAATTTCCATAAAGGACCAAATTGGATTAGAGAAAAGAAGTTTGACCGAACAAAATGGTCTATTAAGGATAGTCCAGGTATGTCATAAAAAACTTTTATTTAAGTGTTTTAACAGGTCTTATAAATTCATCAATTCTAATAATAGCATTAATTGAAGGAGAAACCCTTAACTTATTATCATATATCAGTAATTGTTAGCTTCATATTCAAATACTTTTATTTCTCTCTTTTCTTATATATACTGAAAAATATGCCAAATAATTGATAACAAGGCATTCAAAATCAATAAATTGATTTAAAAGTTTTAAGCTGAAAAATGAAATATGACGTATTGTATTAGTAATGCAGCTAATGGTATGAAATGTTCCTCCTTGTGGAATAACCCTCCATTAGTATTTTCAGCTTCCCTCTTCCCTTAACACAGAATATATGTCTCGCAGAGCAGGTTAGGTGTGTATTCATTCCTTATCGTTGTGAACTACCTGCTCTGCTCTTACTGGCTCATATTTCTTGTTCAGTTCAATGATTGTTAAGAATTCAGTTCGTTTCAGTTACCCTCGATACTCAAAGTGCTGCTCTTGATGAAATAATTCTTTATGTATCTTACACTTTTGGACATCTGTTATATCTTTTAGTGACTAAAAGGCACTGTTTGTTTTCCACCCAGCTGGTGACTGGCCACATCGCTTTACTCTTTCGTTTGCACTACAGTATGGTGAAACTTGTTTATATTTTGTCTCTCTAATAAACATTATTTTTAAACCAGACTACAATTGTCTTCATATTTCAATGATTCTGGGGATAAGAGACAAGGTGAGCAGGGGACAAGCTCTTGTGCATTAAATACATGTGATTTGTGGGTGGACATCTTAAAGTGACTTATTCTTTCAACCTTTCAAAAAACAGTGCAGCATTTGAATCTTAAAACAAAATGAAATATATAGTTATTTATTATGCTGATTATTTTGAATGCTTTGAATAGAATGAAGATTATTTAGTAGCAAAAGTTTCAAGCGTCTCACTCTTTTCCATTCCATCAAGGGTAACACTTAGTGGCCATCTTGATCATGAAAACTGATTAATGTTGTTTTTAATTTTTTATTGTGTAGAATAGATAGAGGTTAGCCACAATTAAGTATTCAAGGTTTGTTGCGAGAGTCTACTCAAATATATATGACATGACTGAGTCGTCGCTTGAGCAGGGAGAACTCAGTAGGAGAGGTCTCTGGTTCGAGCGCAACCCTGTTAGTTTTTTTTCTTCAGTTAATAATTAGTTAGTGGAATAAGTCCCACATTAAAAATGACAATATAATGATTATTATGTGTTTGCTGAAAATTTCATATCATACAAATAATGCCGCAAGGAGGCAAACTAACTCTCAGAAAGTTTAACGTAGAGAACTCCATAGTGGATCCTGTCCTCTCAAGTGGGAAACTGAATGGGTGGCGATATTCTAATAAAAGAGAATTGATGTTGTCAGAGTTATCACTCTTACAGGGATATCTAAGTTAGTAAACCACATGACCGGAGATTGAGGAAGTCTTGGGTTTAAGCCCCCCACCCTCTTGCGTCAACATATATGCTTTTGGCTTATAATTATAGAATAATTTATAATTCTTTAGGAAATTGCAATGTAACATACAAATGAATAAACTTTACATGTAGTACTCAGAAAAAGTTATGTTCAGGTTATCTATGATTCCTTAACTGGTGGCAAATTTAGCTTACTTTCTAATATAGTGAATGTGCTAATAGGTCTAATAGGTCTTATAAGTGAAAACTCTTAGTTCAGTAGACTTTTTCATATCCTGATGGAGATGTGACTTATATTTTAAGCAATATGACAATCTAGCAGTCTTTTTGTTCAGGTTTGTGCCCTCTGTTTAACATAGAGATATAAAATTTTATGTTTAGATCACATTTGATGTTGCCACAAAATAAAAAATGATGCGATCTCCACAAAACATAATGAAGTGTCATAAGTTATTTAGTTGGTATTTAAAAACAATATTTTTCTATAAGTTTCAGTAGGGTATCAAGCAAAATCTTGACTTCTTGACTAACTAAAACTGTGTACTTTGTGTTTTGTCTAAACAATAAACATAAAAAGTCATAAAGGACTGTTATTAACATCATGTTTGCAACATTAACTCAACCTGAGTTTTTTGAAAGGCAGTTTCATAGGATGGCTGTATGATGTTAAAAATAAAAGCAACCCTTTGAAAAATTATGAAGTGTAGTTAATTACTCAATTACTTGGTTATTAAAAGATATATATTTTTCTACCCTTTTGAGTAGGTTCTCAAATTAAATTTCTTGAATTTCTGGTTAAAAATGTTTATTATATGCGGGGAATTTATCAGCCTTAATTGCAAAAAGTCATTAGAGCCCTTATTAAAATTCTTTTCCCAGCTATAACCAAACCCTTAATTTTGTGGTGCATCATTAACAGCCTAATTTTCTACTAGAGCAATCGAATTTGCCTTGTAACATAAACTCTGTCTTTATTGAAATATTGATACAAAATAGATTTTTTTTTTGTCTTTTACAAGACATGATTCCATGCTTAGTAAGCATTACCCCAGCTGGGTTGGAGGGTTGGCATGCTCCTGTTGCTCATTATATGCCCTTTACTAGCTAAAAGATTGTACTGTGTCTTTTAATTCATGTTCATCATCACCGGCCACACACATAACAACTTCACAACCTCATGATGCTTTACACTATGACAGTAGCAGTCAGTTTCTGTTATGTATTAATTTTGTCATATATATTCCAAGGGATTTCACAAAACAGTTTGTTCCAACATTTTTGAAGTGTGTAAATTTTGATTTATTCTCAGGACTTTGTAAGCCAGTAAAGGGGCATTTTTTACATTGATTCTTGTCTGCTTTAACTCCTGTTGGCGATTGAATGATAAGATCATTTATTTTGGCTGGGAATAATTAACCAAAATAAGTTCCACTCTATGTAGAAAACCTTTGCAGTCAAATTATTGCTGGACTATGGGCAGCTTATTTTAGACAAAAACTCTGTAGATATGGGAGATAATTCTGTATTGAGAAGTGATGATAATTGATATTACACGAAAATATGTTCTTTTGGACATTTTTGTTTCAAAATAATTTGGGAAATAATTTTGTGAGGTGTGACCTGGAAGATTTAATAAACTCTGCATGTAACAGTTCCATTGAAAAAAAAAAAAATCACGTCTTCAGGATAATTTAACTGGTTGACCTTTTATGTAACCACTAAACCAGTTTTCCATCAATTAAGAAAAAAAGAAAATTAAAAAAATATATAAACGAAATGAAAGAGGTAGAAGGTGAATAAACTATATCCAAAGGTGATAGGGTGCAGGTCCAGCAAGTTCTTAAAAACCTATTAAATATTTATGGCTAACAATATTCATATTCAAATATTTAGTTATATAGAAAATTGGCTACTAAAATACTGACAAAAAGAAACCTATCGAAATTAATTGGCATCATTGAATTCATGATTTTTATTGATGGTTCCTATTCTATATTATCATTGAAATTCTATTTGCTCTTATGTTAAGTATTATTATTTAACAAGTCTGTCATCGTTGGGAAAACACAGGACTATAAATCCCATTTAGCTTTTGAGATGAAGTCTGAGAGAACCTTGCCAGCTAATAGCTATTGACTTTTTTTCACCTAACTTTCATTATTATGTGCTAGGACATTACGACAAAAGGCATCCCCCTCATACCTGTTTGAAAGTAGAGCCTATTTATTCTGGTTCGGCAATCTGGGAGCATGTACTCTTTTTTGGGACCATATTTCTAGGACAGAGTAGTTCCTAGCAACCTCCTTAAAACCACGGTTGTAGGGTGTACGTCACGCCTGACCCTTTATGTTCACAAAGAAGGAGCTGTCTTGTAGGAGTCGAAAGCTTAGCAAGGGCCCTGCTAAGGAAGGCACGGTTGAGGAAAGCGAAATTTGCATGTATCAAAACTTAGCCCTTGGCATGGGACTTGGCCCTCATTTGGCAGAAATGAAATTTCCGATGGTGGTGGCTCACCCCCCCCCACTCCACTCCACTCCTGTTTCTGAGTAATGATCCACTTATTCTGTCTTTATTAATTCTAATTCTCTTTCTCTCCGTCTGTTGTTTCGGCTCTTTTGTCTTCGTTTTAATTAAATTTTCATCGCTTTGTCGGTCACTCGGAGTTTATTCGTGCAAGAAATTTGGTAACTTTCGCCTCAGCGGACTTTTCCTTGTAGGAGTTAGCATGCACGAACTTCATTTATTAACCACTGAGAGAAGTGTTGAAAAGAGCCTCTGTTACATACAGGAGCTCGTTACGCGGCCAGAATGTCTTTCGTATTTGATCATTAATTTATAATCCTTAAAACTAAAAAAGCTCGCCGAAGAGTTTTTGCTTGCAACAGTGAAGAATGCGTTCCGAAAGGGAGAAAAAAAATGAACGCTAATTATTGGAACTAAACAGTATTTTCACGTGGCAGAGTAGTTTTAAAAAGGTGGTGTTGAGCCCAATGTTAGAGGCTTCACTTCAAAGATGTACATTTTATATGTTTTCAAGTTACAGCTCGAACACTAGTTAAGTTTGGAAGTTCTTATTTTAACCACAAAAAAAGTAATTTATTGATTGTTTGTTTTAAGGACATTACCAACAATAGAATTATTGATGCTCAGATTATCAGTACACGATAAAATATTATTTACAGATTCACAAATCAAAATTTACTCATTTAGAATGCTTAAGGAAATTCAACAGTTTTTCACCGGTATTCGTCTGAAGACCGTGATGTTGATGACCGAGACACTTGGTGAGGCTGTCGCGAATCCGGATATCCTCAGGTGAGCTCAAATTACTTTCTGTCCTCTGGCCAGGATGTGATTCTTCCATCTTCGAATGACAAGTGGTTCGATCTTCCTTAGCTTGAAGTTTGTTAGGCTACTCCACGATGGTTGATGGCTTGAAGCCACGTCATGTTAATTACTTAGTTACATTTGAATGTAAACATTGACTAGCAAGGCCATTATGTTACTGTCTACGCCAAAGTGTCATGAAAGCCATAAGAAAAGAATTCTAAATACAAACTTATCAATGTTTTTAATGAGTAAAAGGGTGAATTAGAGAAATTAAAATTTAACATTTTGTAAGATATTACAACAACATTTGAGAACCCAGAGTAGAAAATGTTTCATGAGAGGATTCAGTCATTATTTTAGCTTGTTACAATTTTCTTTTTCTTTTTAATGCCTTGTATATGTCGTGGTGAGTAAGGGATCACAATGAAGGTCTTGACTTCCTGATTCATTTCTAATGTATGTCGAGAATACAGCAGGATGTTATTACTTTTTTTTTTTTTTAGATATCTTAGTCCCAGATTATTTCTCATATAAGTTTTGTAACTATCTTTAAAGCTAGTACCCTACTTATAAAGGGTGTCCCAGAATTAAGGCAAGATTTGATTTAAATAGAAAACACAGTTTTTAGTATTTTTGTTGTTATTTTTTTATTGAATTATGAAGTAAATAGGATAGGGTTATTTATGGAATAACACATCGGGCAAATGACCTCCACGACTTTGCTGGCTCATACGCACTCTTTATCGAAATTTTCCAGGACCATTTGGCATAAATGTGGTTGAATATCGTAGATGCAGCGTTGAATTTCCTCTTTTAATGCACGGGTGGATGTGGGCTTGTTGACATACACCTTTGACTTCAAATAACCCCATAAAAAGAAATCTAAAGGTGTTAAATCACACGATCTAGGGGGCCAATTCTGGTGACCAAAACGAGAGAGTACACGACCTGGAAATTTCTCATGTAGTATTTGAATTATTTCATGGACTGTATAGCATGTGGCACCATCTTGTTGAAACCACATATTGGACATATCAATATCATCCAATTTCGGCACAAAGAACTGTGTTTACGACGCCAAATTGATGTTCCTGGATTTTCAACAACACTCTCACGCACTGCTTCGATATTGACATTTGAACGGCTTGTTTTTGGACGACCAGTGTGTTTAGTGTCTCCAACTGATCCAGTCTCCCTACATTTTTCAATTAATCTCTTTACAGTTGATGAAGTCAAAACACTATTCCGACCATATTTTGTATGAAATTTTCGAACTGCTGCCGCCAAACTTTCATTATTTTTAAGATAATGTTCAACAATAAAGACACGTTGTTGTATCGTGAAACGCTCCATTTTTACTAACCCTAAACTTACAGCTGTCAAATTGTATTTTTTTTTTTTAGGGTTGCCAGCACTTTACTGCACAGATGGTGGCAAATTCAAATCTTGCGTTAATTCTGGGACACCCTTTATATGTACAAACATTTAATATTTGCTGCGTTATGATTCATCGTGCAATAAACCCCCCGCAACGAAGAAGCAGCATGACTGACTGACTATCTGTCTCCCCCCAGTGACGCTATAAAGTGCATCTTGACTGCTCACTTATTCCCTCAGTTCCGGGCCACAGTCGATGTCCTGTGGCTGCCTGTGCTCCGTGAAGTGGGAGGGTGGTCCTGGTGGGGTCGTAGGGGATGAGTAAGCTGCTGACATCGACTATCTTCGGGGATGATTCTTGTGTGTCTTCCGTCATCACGGGCCGGACTTGATCATCACACAATAGTTATCTCTATATCAGACATTTCAATTCCTGTACTGTTTATAATACATCGATAATTTGAAATTTATAGTGTGGTCTTCATTGAATGCATGGATAAATATAAAAGAACATCGACAGTCCAATGCTCTACTAAAAGAGATCTAAGATGGCGCTGATAGATACAACTTATAACATTAATTTGTATAAATTAATATAATTATCAATCAAGGGGATTAGAAAAAAAATCTATAAAAAAGAACATGTAATCTAAATACTGTTAGCATCCAATTCTAATTCCTTTATATACAGCTCTCATCACCCCCCACTCCCGGATGCTACCTAGTTCTGTGCTATTATTCTGTTTTATTTAGTGGCGGTTGCATTGGAGTGAAAAAACCCCCCAAAAACAACTCAAATCAGCGACTTTGTTGCCTAAGAATAACAAAAAAGCTCAAATCAAAATGACTCGTTGACATTAGTTGAAAAGTAGGTATTATTACAAGAATAAGTGTAAAATTACAGACATTAAAATATGGCGTATGAATAATATTGTAAATTATTAAACCGAAGTTACCTTGATGCTGGTAAAATCTGGATTCAAAGGTTGACAGCATTAGAGGGAGGGACGAATGTAAAAGTTCCACATGTAGAAGGTCCATGGATTAGGAAAGACTGACCAAAGAGCAGATCTGTGGGGAGGGAAATACAGGACCGATGGACGGAATCTGATAGCCGATGGAGAAGGTTTTAAAGCTAAGAGGGCTTTTTAATCAAGTTGGTTCAATGGGGGTGGGGGGGTCCTAGAACAGATAAGTATTGTGTCCATAACCAATGTGTAATTCATTGGACTTGTAAGATTTATTACGTACCCTCCGACTAGGGTCCTATGGAATGCTCTGAATTTTCGTTAAAAAAACCAACAAGTTCATCCATTTATATCGTTGTCTTACGACACATTTCCTAGAGAATTCTTCAATGAAGTCCATCGCTTACGTTTCAATCCAAATTTCCTGCCTCTTAAGATTTTCCTTCTCTTAACAAATGTACATTACAGATTATTTTTTTATATATAATTCCTTTATTGTGCTAAAATTACAATCTGCCTTGCTAGGCAATAAGTAATTAAGATATACGATCATTCATACCATATTTACATTTCATCATTCACTCGCTCATTCATTCAGGACATGATTGGAGAAACTGGCCATTGCCAGGACTCCCACTGTCACTTGATTATAGCAGGTCACGAGGCCACTGCCGTTTCAGTCTCCGAGGAGGATTATAGGGATGAGTGACGCAGTGCAGTGACTGTGCTACAGGATTAGGGTGGTTGGAAAGGCTACTGTGGAATTTCGTAAACTTGGAAGGGATGAGTTCTAGAATGTAGGGTATATTAAGGTCGTTATGAAGGGTTTTGTTGCTGACATAATAAGGGGCATTTACTATTGTTCTCAGGACTTTTGATTGAAAGGATTGAATACGCTTGATGTTCGACTTTTTTGCTGTCCCCCATAGCTCTATTCCGTATGTCCAGATTGGTTTAAGTATAACTTTGTAGATTAGTAGTTTATTTTCTATTGAGAGATGGGATGTCCTTTGAAGTAGTCTGTATAGTTGTCCAAAGCGTCTGTTTAGTTCTTGTCTTTTTAGTCTCGTATGTGGGTTCCAGGTCAGTCGTTTATCGAGATGGAAGCCTAAATACCGTACTTTCTCGGATACAGGGAGAGGAATAGAATTAAAATAAACTAGTGGACAAGACTTGCGACAAAGGGTGAAGGTAATGTGGGAACATTTTGCTTCATTAACTTTGATCCGCCATTGGTTGCACCAATAATCGATCTCGTCAAGGTGTTTTTGAAGGTTATGGGATGCTATGTCGGGGTCTGGGTTAGATGACAAGACTGCAGTGTCATCTGCAAATGTGGCCAAGAAGGTATTGGGAGTAGAGGGGACATCAGCGGTGTATAGGTTGTAGAGGATGGGGCCCAGGACACTGCCCTGTGGAACTCCTGCATTTATAGGATAGTAGTTTGAATATTCTAAACCACAGCGGACTTGGAAGAAGCGGTTTGAAAGGTAGAACTGTAGGATTAGGAAAAGGGTCTGTGGTAAATATCTTTTGAGCTTGTAGAGTAAACCTGCGTGCCAAACCCTGTCAAAAGCTTGAGCTATATCAAGAAAGGCAGCAGTGCAATACTGTTTGGTTTCAAGGGCTGAGGAGATGTGATCAACAACGCGAAGGCCTTGTTGAGCAGTGGAAAGCCGTTGGCGGAAACCAAATTGGTGTGTAGGAAAAAGGTTTTTGGATTCAATAATTGGAAGTAGACGTTTTAGTAGAAGTTTCTCAAATATTTTTGAGAGGATAGGGAGTAGGCTTATTGGACGGTAAGATGAGGCGTCATTGGGTGGTTTACCGGGTTTGGCGAATAGGACAATAATGGAATGTTTCCAGAGGAGTGGGAAGTGCGTAGTTCGGATAATGCAATTATATATATAGGTTAGGAAGATTATGGCTTTAGGAGGAAGTTGTTTGAGAATTTGAGGAATAAGGAGATCATATGCAGGGGATTTTGGGTAAGGTAAGTTTTTCAAAAGGTATTTGACCTCAGAGGGATTAACGGCTTTTGGCGGAAGAGAGAGAGGAATAGGTGAAGTGAGGAAATCTTCCACAGTTGTGCTGTGAGTATGGCTTTGATGAGAAAGGTTAGGTGTGAAAGTATGGGTAAGATGCAGAGCAAATTCCTCCGACCTATCCCCATCCGAAGCCGCCCAGGACCCATCATCACGACGGAGCGGATGTGAAACAGGTTGATACTTTAGGATTTTTTTGGTTACATTCCACAAGGAGTTATCCCTGGTAGACAGAGAGGAGAGGTAGGAATTGAAAGAATCGGAACGGAAGGATGCCAATCGCCGCTTTACCAATCGGCAGTACTGAAGTACGAGCGGCGATCGGCAGGATGCCGGGATCTTTGCCACACTGTTCTGGAGCGGCGTTTGGATAGGATTAGATCTTTGAGATGCTGAGGTAAACTATTATGATTATGAATTTTTGGGTGACGATGGGGTGACGATGCCTCCCAAGCCGACCTCTGGACCAGAGTAGTGAAAGAATGCACTGCATCGTCTAGGTCTTGGGATGTTTTCAGGGATAATTTGAGGTTTACGGACTCTGTAAGAAGCTGACGGAAGTGGTCCCAATCGACTGGGCCCCTAATAAATGAAGGAGGAGATAGTTTGTGAATTGGTTTTAGGGAAATGGTTAATAATAAAGGGCTATGATCGGAGGAGAGGTCATCGAGGCGCTTGAGTGAATAGTTTAGTGTTCCTAAACTATTGTAGAAGAAGAAGTCTAGGAGATCTGGATTTCGGTTGGGATCTGATGGCCAATAGGTGGCTGTGTCAGGTGAGATCGTGGAGCAATGTTTCCGTGTGAGTGCAGACAGCAAAGCACGTCCGTACAGATTATTAAAAAACAAACAAAAACTACTGTGTTCATCACATTATTATTTTACAATGAATACGATTTCCTTGTTGCTGTTTTTTTTTTGCCGTATCGTTCTCACTAGATTAAGAATTAGAAAAGAAAATTTCCAGAAAAAATATTCTTTTAACAATTTTTGGTTTTACGAAATTACACTTTTCTTTAACTCGAGAAGATGTATTCAACAACGTCCTATACGATTTTTTTCGAGCAAAATTTATCTTATAATTTATTCAATACATAAGTCAAAGAACGAGAATCCTCATTTTCCTGATTGCCATGAATGTCGTTGTTATTCAGTAATTGATTCCTTTTCAGTATATTTCTTTTGTCCATATAATTGGTTTTCCAATTTAGACAAACCAATCAGTTGGGGAGAGAGAGAGGAATGCTTCCGTTATCTTGACCCAGGTTTGGAATAATCAGAACTCCCTGAATGGGCGCACCCGCCCGTTTCCATTCTCGACGGGGAATCCTTTTAAAAAATACTCAATCGCCTTCTTTTCGCCGAAGAGGGCTTCACGTAATTGAAACGTTGCATCTTTTCCTCCTCTCCTCCCTGCGAGGTTCGGGCTGTAGATAAGAATCAGGATTCAGGGGGCTGGGGAGAGGAGGAAACCATAAGAAAAATCTAATCGATAATTGAAATTACTCCCCCGACGAAACTGGCAGGAGGACCCCGTGGGGTCAATGGTGCGCGATGGTGCCTCACCCCATGGTGCACCGTGGGCGGTTTATCATAGATGGGTGCCTGCTCTTGAAGGGGGACTACTTAAGGCCGCCCTGTGTTGTACTGCCGTGCTAATGCCCTGGAACTGATTGCATTAGTGCGTCCTATCAACGCCGACAGGGCAAGCAAGGAATCGCAGATATGACACTCATTACAATCCATTGTCTGTCTGTCCGTGTAATCATCAATGCTCGAGGATGTCAATTGATTTCTTCATGCCTACTCCTCCTATAAATATTAATCTATATTTGACATTCAGCTTATTCAATCGTTACTATGCTGCCGAGAGTTGGGGGGGGGAGTCCCCCTTTGGGGGGAGGGGGGGTTAGTAAACCCTTACGCACTTCCTTTCAAGGCAGGAATAATTTTCATTTGTCATCTACGATTTTAATTCTATAACCATCATGATATAGTTTGACTACACCAACCAAATATGAGATTGAATCATAATGTAGTGATATGGTAATTGTTTGTTACACATGCAATACGTATAAATGTATCTCTCTTACTTGGTGCTGGATCTATTCTATCGGTACATTAAAGATGAGGAACGTTACTCCTGACATTTACCTGGGAATCACATAACATCAAATCCCTTCGTAAGGTTTTCAATATTTTTTAAAGATGAGGTAAATGAAATGACTCTCTTGACCCATACTGATACGTTATAATGATTATATGTCCTAAAGAAAGAAAATACCTAATAACAGAAGTGTTGTAAAATTCTACAATCAAATACCTAATGACAGAAATGTAAAATTATACAATCGAATACCTAATAACAGAAAGGTAAAATTCTGCAATCAAATACTTAATAACAGAAATGTAAAGTTATACAATCAAACACCTAATAAAAGAAATGTAAAATTCTACAATCAAATACCTAATAACAGAAATGTAAAATTCTACAATCAAATACCTTATAAAATAAATGTAAAATTCTACAATCAAATACCTAATAAAAGAAATGTAAAATTCTACAATCAAATACCTAATAACAGGAAGGTAAAATTCTACAATCAAATACCTAATAACAGAAATCTAAAATTAAAACATATAATCAGCTTAGTAAGGACGAGGTTGAAGGAGAGAAGGCAGAGCTAATCATTAGCACGTCCATTACCATAAGCTGCTAATGGATCATAGAGAGTTTGCGTACGGTACGGACTCGTGGATCATCCTTCTTTCAACAACTATAATCCGTATTATGGCTTAAGGATACAAACTAAATTGTAGTCATCTCGTTAGCAAAATAAACACCTCATCGTTACTTAACGATTTAAATAATATTTCCAATTATCATAACGATCGCCACCACATTGGGATGAATGAACTGAGTGTGGGTTAATCATATACTCATCAATGACTATGTATGCTTTACAAATTAGTACATGTATTTGCGGGAACTAGTGCTTTCAATAGTGTTAATGGTGCTGTCAATGAGGGCTGCTGTGAAGTGGAGTTCGTGTATTTGTAAAGATCCATCGTCAATGTTGAACATGGTGATTATGTCTTTGAAATTATTGAAACTACCCTCACCGGTGTTTTGTTTAAGGCACAAACTGGACCGAAAGTTATCGATAATTAAACTAAACTGACTCTTCCATAATGATCTTTGTATTGTTCGAACTGGCAACAACAGGTTTGGCAATCTTGGACAATAGTTTCTGATAAAAGGTCCCGTAAATTCGGTTTGGCGCTCGCGGCCTATTGATAAGTGGCTGACTGATAAGATTCGGCAAGCCTATCTCAGCCGGTCTCTACCTTACCCCTAATGGGGGACTCGGAAATTGAATAGGGACCCTCGGTCGAGCCGTATTAAGTCGGCCGCAGGTACCACAGCTCCATTGACCGCCCTGTCTGCCTACAAGATATATTTACCGAAAGACTGGTTAGGCCACGGCCTGCTTATCTTGCACTAATAGCAGCCTCCGTGTCTTATCGTATTGGCTTTGCATGGCCAGCCAACATCGATCCTTGCTTATCCTGGCCGTCTTAACTCATGGGCCGGCGGGCGGGCTTACTTCAGATCAATGGTGAGTATGTTTGCTGTCGTTAATGGTATATAAAAACACCCTAACAAATTTATTTCCAAGTTATGTCAACTAAATAATAATAAAATACATCTTTAATATATAATCACGAAAATAGTTTTGTTAATGACATTGTGTGTTGGTTGTTTCTTAAGTTTCTTAAACGCAGCAGTACATATATCATTATTCAGAAAAAAGTGTATATTGATTCAGGGCATTAGGCAGTTTTTCAAAAAAAATCTTAAAGCCTTTCCCAACAATAATTATTCAAATATCCTCGGGACAAGCATATATTTACAAATATAGAAACCAGTACATATATAACTGTAAAATGTTAACTGTTGCCAATCTTATTATTTATTACTTTAAGTATTGTAATTGTATAATTGTTTTCTATGTATGTAAACTTGTTTTGTTTTTTTGTCTGGATTGTAGTCCGAGCATCGCTGAAATGGTGGAAAGTCAGTAATCAAATTTTTTTCGGAGAAACTTCAAGCTTTTTTTTAATGAGTAATTTTTTCACAGTAAAAATAGCATTAGGTACATCGATTCGTACGTTTATATGTGCTTTTTTTAATTTGATTTTTGGTATAGTGTGTAATAATATGGTCACCCGTAACTTTAGATGTAAAAAAATCGAAAGATTAACATTAACATATAAATAAAAAATGTAGTTAAATTAGATCATGAAAAAATACTAATGCATTATCAAAACGGGCTTTGGTACATACGGCGTTGTTATAAATATTAATTAAAGTGGATTGGGTGACAACTTTTGTTTGCATGAAAACCAACACACAATGTTATTAACAAAACTATTTACGTGATTTTATATTAAAGAAGTTTTTTTTTATTATTATTTAGTTTTTGTTTTAGTTTACATCACTTGGAAATAAATTTGTTAGGGTGTTTTTATATACCATCAAATACAGCAATCATTTATCTTATGAATCCAAGTGAGCATGATAGTGGATTAGTTTTTTGTCACTTTCCTTAGGGATCCGCAGTGTAATATACTTTGTCAGGTATTATAAATGATAGACTCAAACTACCTGTAAACAGTATTTTCGTGCACCTTTCCTCTAATAAGTCATGTGACCTCACCGTATTTCATCCATTTAACGCAATGTGTTAGTTGAAACCACTCTTTGGTTGCTTCACGAGGTTCAGACCTTTCGTAATCATTTTCCGTTTAGATCTTCGGTTCTTCTAATATTCGCAATGACCACCTCGTTCCCATATTCTAGCTTTTCTAATATCCCATATAAAGTAGTGTTCAACTTTTTTTATCATTAATTTTATTAAATTATCTCATTGTTCCTTCCGTATCAGTTGAAATTTTAGGCTATGAGGCCCTATTCTGTAGCTCTTGTAATTTCTCTAAGTAACCCATGGTGCTATAATTAATAATAAAATGTTATTATTACTTTAAGATAACACTTATCCGGGGAACAATCAGGTAAAGTTCGGTAAAACAAAACTGATAACAATTGTCAGAAAAACTTAGAATGAAACACGCCTGGTACTCCAGAGAGTATTTGTCAGTTAATCAGAGAAAATACGGGAGATTATAATTCTTCCCCAAGAAGAATACTTTGTCGTTTTCTTATAAAAATACAGTTAGGTTGCAATCATGCTATGCTAGAATTAAAATATAATTCTCTATTAAAAAAATCCAAGACTGTGGGTGACTGAGTCGGCAGTATATCGCCTCAAGTAGGGTGGCGGTGGCCGGCCGCCAGACCTAGGCCCTTAAAGCCCCCAGCAGTCTGTTTTTAATTACTGAATAAGTCCCTTCCACTCAATGGAGGGATTATGCTGACTGACTCTCAGCAGGCAGACTTAAATTGGAGAGGCTCTCTTCTCTCAGTCACATAATGCTCTTTATTATTTCCATTAAGCTTTCATTTAACGGATTAACCGGCCCGCTTTATTCCCCTGTCTCCGCTCATAAATAAATACACTTTAGCTACACATTCCACTTGCATTCATCCCTTTTCTTCCTCTCTGTTCTTTCCTTTCAACCGCTCTCTTTTGATGTAGTTTTGAGACAGCTGGGTAAATTGCTTCTTTTGTAGTGATCGCTACAAACACCCGTAAAATAATTATAAATAATTAAAGCACTGAAATTTGTGGGTGACGATCATTGTAGGAACGATATTTCAATTGAATCATTTCATGTAAAGAGCAATGAAGCTTTGATAATTTATTTAAGTTACGGGAAGAACTTTATCTGCACCTAAAAAGTTACTCACCATCACAACCAGTTTATAATTATTAATATACAGCCACGTTTAGCTAGTTGATCTAAAAATCAGTTGCCTCTGCTCATTTTAATAGGGATCAATTTATTTTTACACTGAGAGTTTTTAAAATGTGTTATCAATCTTATATATACTGAAAATGCAACTTTGTTATTCATAAGGATTCAAAGACCATAATAGAAGATTGTATAAAGCTTCATTTAATATGATCTTGGGGCTCTATATAGCTCTAGAGCATAATTTAGTCAATTTAAAACGTTTTTTGTTAATATAGCGTCTTCCAATAGGGACTTCTAAACTTTGACAGTTGATAGTGGCCATATTGCTGAAGCTAGATCTGTCAAATTGGCTGTCATTTATTTTGCCTGTTTTGCCAAATCACCATGGACGGATATAGCGTTCAACAACAAGTGAAAATGATAAAATTGTTTTATCAACATGGGTATTCTGTTCGTGCAACGTTCCGCGCACTTCGCCCATTTTACGCCATAACCATCCTGCCGAGAGGACTATTCACAGTGTGGTGGATAAATTTGAGTCCACTGGTTCAGTAAACAATCAACCAACACCCGTACGCCGAGGAAACGCAAGATCTACCGGAAACATCGCCACTGTCCGTGAGAGTGTGCAGGGGAATCCAAGGCAGTCGATTTCGTGTTGCTCACAAGAACTCGGTCTTTCGCAGACTTCAACTTGGTGTATTTTGCGTTGTGACTTGTGCCTGCACCCGTAAAAATTCAACTAATGCAGGAGCTGAAAGTAATCGACCATATACAACGACGTGTGTTCGCTGAATGGGCCTTGGAGCAGTTGGAGACTGACCCAAATTATCATCGAAAAAATCATCTGCAGCGAGGAGGTCCATTTCTGGATGAATGGGTACGTCAACAAACAAAATTGTCGAATTTGGGACGATACCAACACACATGAGATCCAAGAGCGTCCAATGCATCCAGAAAAAGTCACTGTTTCTTTGAGAACGACGTTGGCCAGGCCATCACCGTCAACGGCGAGTGCTATAGGTCCATGATTACCAACTTCCTTTGGCCTGAATTGGATGATATGGACACCAACGACATATGGTTTCACCAGGACGGTGCTACGTGCCACAAAGCTCATGTCAAATTGGACATTCTGCACGAGCGATTTGAGGGCTTTGTCATCTCACGTGGAGGTGATGTGCGATTTGACCCCGTTAGACCTTTTCTTGTGGGGTTTTCTTAAGTCCCAGGTCCATCCAAATAAGCCACAAATCACAGTGGCCCTCAAAGTCCCATCCAATCCCTAAGCCCATCAAACCCATGCCATCGCTCAAATTCAGCCTGATTTATGCGCCAGTGTCATGGAAAATTGGACATTTCGGATGCGCGCCACCCAGCGAAGCCGCGGTGGACATTTGCACGATGTTATATTCCATACATAATGGCATTAATAGGTCTTTCAAACGAATAAAAAATTTCGATGATATCTCACACACACTTTGTTCTATTTAAATTTAAAGATAGAAAGCGCTTAATGAAAGACCCGTTATAAATGACTACTTATAATAACTTGGTACATTCTTAGTTGTTGAAAAATTAGTTGGTTTCGTCACTCCTAGTGGGTTCTACAGTCTAGTACAACAAGTGGGTGCTGGAACCCGGACTATTGACTCAACTGAACATACCTTCAATGAATAAATGAAATACTGTTGTCTCGCACCCTGATATTTACTAGACACCATACCATCATCCCTCATCCTAAATATCTGGGGTTTTTTCCACACTATTTAAAATAAGTAGCTATAATACACAAATTGTTATATTCTTAAATGACTACAACAATGTTGTAAGGAGCTGAGGGCTTTTTTTTTTCATCTTGTTTTCGTTGTTTACATACATTTACATACAGATACGATTTAATTATTTAACCATTTCACTTAACAAGTGGAAACAATGGATGACTCCAGATGACAGGAAGCCAGCGAATGGTGTTTGAATAAGTTAGTACCGTAGTAGCTTTCAGGAAATAAAACTGTCTATTTGCTCAGCTGATTGATCACTTTCGGTCACAAATAGCTTTAGTTCTGCTATGGCTGCACCGACCTTTGTGTGGCTTCGTACGTTTAGTTCTGCGGTGAAAAAAAAAATCCAATTATGTCTATTCACTGATTGTTTTTTACATGTTTTCGTTTACTTGTTGCGTATAAATCCGTTGTTGTGAATGTATGTTTTCGTAGTTTTTGATTCATGGCTTCTCATAAGAATAATTCACAATGGGGATTGGCTGATCATGGTTTACTAAGTTTTGTAAGGGAAAATGCGTGAAAAATAAGTGAAAAATTTAACACTAAAAGAATTCTTCATCTAACTGACTCAAATAAAATGTTAAATGATTACCTGGTACTGACTTCACTGGCATACTCACTAACCCTAGGGTCTACAAAATAGCCCTAATCTCAATTATTTCGTAATTACATTAAAATTTTGTCTAATCTCTAATACTACCGAAGGATACAAATGACCACCATCACACCCATTCCGAGCAGAATCTCCGACGGCGATAATGTCAAATGAGCTCTTCCTTTTAAGATTGGCATGGACTTTTGAGAGATTATTCTGTAAAAACAACAATAAACGTAAAAACTAAATAATGTATGAGTTTTTAGTAGGCTGAAATAGGGCAATAAGAAAATAAAAAAAAAGGTGAAAGGGTGAAATGCAGCTTTTGGTAGGCACTGAGGAATAGGGGAAAGGGTAAGTGGAAGCTGTTGTCATAACTCAAAAACAACACACCTACTAATGGATAATTTACAAACATAGAAACCAGTTACATATATAACTCGTAAAATGTTAACTGTAGCCAATCTTATTATTCATTATTTTAAGTGTTGTAATTGTATAATTGTTTTCTATGTATGTAAACTTGTTTTTTTTTTGTCTGGATAGTCAGTAGTCAAATATTTTTGGGAGAAATTTCAAGATTTTTTTTTAATGACTTTTAAATAATATATAATGTATATGTGCCCTTTTACTATTTTAACTCAACCACTAATGGATAATTGTAAAAGGGACGGTATTGGGAGAAATTGCGACAAGCAGGGACCCAATCAGAGTTAGTAGATTTTATGGCGAACAATCATAAATAAACCATAAATTATATTACTTAGTCTCCTTCCCTGACGGCGTGGTGGAACATCCAAATTTACAAATATTAATTGATGAAAATATCAGTTTAAATTTAAGAAGTATCGCTTTACCTATTATTCTAGTGACGTTGTGAGAGGTGAAGCAGATTGCCGTGTACACCAGGATCTGATTGAACAATATTTCTTCGGTGATTGATTCTGTGATTTTATTAAACCAGTGGGTTGATATATGTTGGAGTGGAGATGAAATGTGCTCAACACTGCCTGGAGGACCCGGTCGTGTGCTGTACAAAGACAGAGGGCACATACTCTAGTGACTGGATCCGCGAAATGGCTACCTCCCTCCAGATCCCTTGGCCAGATTGAATGGAACCCACTGCCTGACGCAGCGCAGTGGTCACTTAGCCTTGTGGGGCAATCACTTAATCACTGGTCAGCCAATGCTTCAGCCCTTCAGTCATTAGGGCATTAGGGCATTAGCGGCAGTTAGTCAGGATCTGGCAGCGACAGTAAGATATCTCCAGTTATAGTAATCACAATGTACAAGATGATTATATATCCACATAAGGTGTATCGCACAATTAACGGTTTTATTACGGCTGAGAAATCGATTTTACTGAGATTTTTGATGAATTTTTGTAAATTTAGTCGTCTAATCCCCAATCAAGTACTAAGTATTATTTATCAGGGTGCCGAAAGTTTTAATAACAATTTGATTTTCTTTAAATTTTAAGATATTAGATGTTATTGGTTATTCCATTTTTTTTCTATACGTACATTTTAGCAAAATTAATACTATCCATTGCTTGGGAATTATAATAAAACCTGTATATGTTTCTCTATAGTCATGGTATAAAGACAGGAGGTAGGAAAAGTCGGCAGAAAAAAATAAGAATTTTATATAAAAAAAATTGGTTTTTTCACGGGATAGCAGTTTCTTATCTTAATTCTTAATTAATTTAATTTGTATTTATTTTTAAAAAATTAATTTTAATTCATATTTAAAAATTATATTATAAAAACCAATGGCAAGGTGTTGGCAACATGAGGGAAAGGTTACAGATCTTAGATCAACTATGCACTGATAAATAACGGTTAGATATTGATAAATGAGTTATCTGACCACCGTTCACGAGTTTTACTCACAGGGCTAACTAAAGTTTGCTCAAGACTGTAGTCAATAATCTGCTAAAAGTACCCTTGAAATAATCAAGGTTTTCTTTTCCAAATTATTCATATTTCAAATATATCTGTATACATCCAACAGTATTTAGGTGGTAAGACGTAAAAAATAAATAGAGATTGTTATAGTTACGATTTGTTTACAGATGCTTTGTATTCGTGCAAATATACGAGCGCTAAACAAACAGGCCAACCTAGATTTAGCAACAAGCCTAAGTACAAAGTGACGGAAATCACCCCTGGCCCTGGTGAATATGATGTAAGTTTCTGTGTATTATACATTTTATATTATATTGTAGATAAAGTGTAGTATTTGTACTGATCGTAGTAAGTAATAATATATTAATGTGACGTGTAAGTCAGTGATCGGGGTCTCGGTGTAGAATAGATTCCAAGTCACAAATATATTATAGTATTATGTAGTAATGAATAATAAAACTAATAAATTATTTCATGGTTTTATTAAAAAAAAAAGATAGTAAAATACAGAGTGAACCGAAACTTAATAACAAAGATGCAAACTTCTAACTAAGATTACTATTGTATTAATACGTATACTATAATTACGTAGGTACCATAGCACTATCGAAGGTACCATGGTATTACCGTTACCATTAACTAAGATTTGCTTACATAAATATGGCAATAGAAGAGAAATTTATGAACACAAAAATAAATTTCCACCAAGTAGCTTCTGTAAGACTATACTAGACTAGTACTCAAAACCAAAATGAATTGCACTGGATCTAAAAGTGACAAAAATGAGTTTTATATAGACCGGAGACGTTTTTGTGGTTGCAGTTCGTCTAGAAGACCAGATATGAATAATTTAATAAAGATATCTTGATTAATTAGCAATGCGTTTTCACGGTCATATGTCATGACCGTGTTACCTGAGCTGGTCCAAATACGACCACACTTTGGAAAATGTCTAGTTTGAAGGGAATTTTAATTATTAAATCGGAGCAGAAACGATCTAACTATTTAGCAGAAACAGATATATCGATAAACGCACTTGCATCTGATTTTAAAGTGATTAGAATTGGACAAGGCTTAAGAGTTCGCAACGACAAGCACCTGATTGGTGGGCAGGTATCAGGTTATAATTACGGTCGTGTCAATATATTATTCCTTTGGCTTATAATTACATTTTCTGAAGCATAATTTTTATATTTATTCCTCAGTCATCAATGGACCGAGATACAAATTTGTTTATGCTATACGAATGATAGGATCGATAACTTTGGACGGTACCTTCAGCCGAGAAAAAGGTAAAGTAACATATTTTCATGCATTAACGAATCTCAAGAGACCCTTCAAACTTGAGAGTTGAATGGATTTAAAGGGGCGACAAACAGCATATTGTTGGCGACGAAGAGGGGATTCAAGAGTTCTCAACAACTTTAGGTTCATTTCCATATTTTTGGCTTCGGGTGCCTCCAGCGTTGCGGAGGGAAGGCTCATTGTATTCTTACCGCAGCTCTTCCTAATGCTTCACACATATTTTAATATATTATTTTTTAAAAGTATATTTAATTTTCTATAGGAACATTTTTTGGGTGCATAAATTGAAGCGTCAACACACATAAAGATTTAATTTATTTTTTAAATGACATTCATAAGTTTGATGAATTAACTTCTAAAAAACAATGGCCATATCAACCTACGCATGGTAAAGAAAATTGAAGAGTGTAAATTGATTGAATAAATTTAGAAAATTGTTGGGTATGGTTAAATAATGTAAGTATGATGGAATTACATATATGGAAAACCAACAGACAAGAACAATATCAAAACAAGAGAGGTCCACATACTGGAGCGGGGGGTTTGAATTGGAGGGGGAATATGGAGGGTACTTTTACTATGGATACTTTTAGTATACGGGCATTCAGACGGTGAAAATCACCAATACCAATACCATGGCTCTCAGATGGGAACAATGACAGCTTTGTGTATGTTTTGCAAAAGACAAGATGATTAAACTAACTGTGCTAACCTGATATCCATTCTACTTGTGTCCACAAGAGGCACAAGTAGGGAAATACAGATGAGCGCAGTATGAAACAAACGTGAAGATTTACATTACAGATTGGCAAAAGGACCGTTGAGGAAGTTAAATCAAAAGTTTTATTTTCTCTCATTATTGACCCCGATAAGCTAATGTAACAAAACTAATGAAATAGTAATTTGAAGGATTTATTTGCTTCAGGAGAATATCTAGAATTAGTGGAATATTTTTTGTATGAAGCAACTGTTCTGTCAGATCATTTAGTACGTTATGAATATTGAATAAATTCTCTAATCATCCTGCTGTTTAATAATGATTTGAATAAAGCTAATGGTTGTATGTGACAAAATGTCCAGAAAAGGTTTTTTGTTACCGTTGGTAATTACTGCAGTGGTGCAAACTCAAGTGACCAGGAAATTCGGCATTTTATTACTTTTCTTAATGTGATATGTCATGTAAAAAGGTTCAAGGTACTTTTCACGTTTCAGATCAATTTTTTACAGGTGTGGTTCAGTGGTTTACATGTGTGGTTCAATGGTTTACAGGCGTGGTTCAGTGGTTTACAGGCGTGGTTCAATGGTTTACAGGTGTGGTTCAATGGTTTACAGGTAGGAAATCGGACCGACTCATACCGATAAGGCACAGCCTCAATTATCTCTATAGTTACCGTTGCCAAGCTGAGACCCCTTTTGTTATTGAAAAGGGTAAGGCCTGATCCAGTTATTTCATCTAAGAATGGCGGAAACTGCCTCACTGAAATAAATGGACTATATAATTTTCCGAATGGTTGCTGTATGCTGGTGGCCCTCATTGAACCGAACCATCAGTTATAATCATGGGCAATGCTCAATGCCATTCTGTTATTGGAGAAGAAGTTCCAAATTAGAATATAGAGATTAGAGATAGATAGAATATAGAGAAATTAGAAAATAGAAAAAGGAAAAAACATAATTCAATGCCTTGAAAAAAAAAAAAGGAATCCATTTGACAAATCCAATTTAACAAAACATGAATAATGGCCTTCGTTGAACCTTTCAAGAAAACGAAAGTTAATGAACTGAATAAAAGGGTAAAACATTAAGGACACGCAGTTATTCATCTGTCTCCTTATCATTGCCAGTACAACCCAATTGAACTAATTTGGACTAAAATTAAGAGGGAGGGTGCTGTAAAGAATAAGACCTTTAAAATATCGGATGTACAGACAAATTCTAATGCGGTGATAGAAAATATAATACCAGATAAATGGGAAAATTGCATACGTCATTCCGAAGCTGCAAGGACAAGATTTTGTAAAAGAAATAGAAAGATGTGACGTCATGGAACAATTTATTGTTCGTTTGCCTTCAGATTGGAATACTTCAGAAGTTGAAGAGGCAGATGAATCACACCACCCAAATGATGAATAAAATTCTAAATTCACCAGACCTATTATTTAATCAATTATATAAAACTCCACAATTAAACTAATTTCTAAATGATCTCAACGTTTTAATTAATTTTATCACCATGAAATGTTCTTTATTGAATATGAAAAAAAAAAAACGATTCCTTTAAAATTAACAAAGGCTTTATTGGACAGTTAAGGTACAAATTATGATTTGGAATATAAATTCATTATTATAACGCAGATTTCTCTAGTTAATTGTAATAAGTTTGGTAATTTATGTTTAAATAATTTTTCGATCCACTGCGGTTTCAATCAATGTAAATCAACCTTTTTTTTTTTTAATTTCAAAAGCGAATACGGTTGCATCTAAACAATTTTACGCATCATAATTTACTTAACAATATTTTTTTCACCTATTTCTCTGACATTGGTTTAACTGTAATAGTCTTTAAAAATATAATATTAAACAATAATTTGCTCATTGCTATATGATGGACATTATGGAAGTAAAGCGTGGATAGAAGAGAAGCAGTGTACAGAGTGGGAACAGGGCTTGCCATGTATTGCGGGTCTCATGCTTCTAATTTCGTGACGGCAATTATTGTATGTTTAGTAGCCATGCCGTCACATTTATGTTACATTCTTTGCATCCTTCATTTAATATCTCCTATAATAAGCTCATCTACAAACTTGTGGGAACAAAGTTTGATTTTACTGTTTCCTATAACGAGTGTTTTTTTTTTTTCATAAGTTTGTTTATATGCTGGTTACAAATGAGACTGTTAATGAGTAGATTCATTAATAAAGAAGTAATAAGAATGTTCGTGAGGTCAAGAAAAACTAAATAAATGTAAAGGTCGTTAAGTTGACACGAAGTGCTGTGCGATAGAATCATTTGTAACTAGGGCAACGTGGTGATGAAACCACTTCTTGCTTTAATTTCAGAATATCTAATAAGGCATAAAGTAAGCTATAACTGCGCGGCAAGGTTTCTGGTTATCATAGATAGTGCCCACATTCCTTGAACCTAATGCCTTTGCTTATTCGTAACTACGTCCTCGAGAGATGCATTTAGTGACAATGTCACGTAGGCTACAAGACGTCGTTGACGTGCCGGCGGTATGACGAAATACAGGGTCCCTGTTCCTTCCCGACCTCCTAATCCTCTTACCCCCTGGTTGGAGTTTACGAGTGCACTGACATTTGATGGATCTAAATAAATGTTCTTCATCTGGAGGGGGGGGGTCCTGGCTTTATCGAGCGCATCGTTGACTCATTCGCCCGCCTACGCAGGCAGGGCCCATATAAAAATTTTATTCCCTCCTGTATCCTCTTCCTCGGGCGGAATTCCTGGCTGACTGTAAAACCTGCGCCCGCACTACACGCACTCATAATGTCAACAGGCTGCGGAGCCACGAGGCAGTATAAGATGAAAAATGGCTACGACTACTCTCTCCCTCTTCTTAATGGCCGTTATTAGCCTCTTCTTTTAATGACCCAGTTGTAACTTTCTAGTCTGGATTGTTTATTTTCCTGTGCGAGAGGTTATGAGGAAATAATATTTGTGATTTAAAGCTGTACTATAGACTGTCGAGTTTAACGTCCTACTTTGAACGTCCTCATAAAACCATTTCTGAGGATGAAGTGCTCATCTTTCTCAAGTTGATTCTACAGAGCGTATCTCTCTATTATTGCCGATTTGATGTCAAGGGGTGATACTGTTTAAATATTGGCCTTTAAAATGTTTTTTGTTTTCATCGTGGTTCTAACCTTCTATCAATAAAGTAGGATTCTGAATTTATTTCATTATTGTTATAAACTTTTTGCTAAGTAAAATTGTTTGCTTCTTCCTCCCCCAATATAGTTTGAGGCAAAAGTATTCTCATCAACTACTATGAACGCATTATTTTCTTTCCCTTACAATTCTCTGAATTTGAAATAGCTATGGTATACCTCTTTTTCTGACTTTCTACTGATTGGCAGTTGAGAAGGATTTTGGTAATAGGACGGCGTGACCAAAGTCCTTAATTTTAGAGTAAAACCAAACCATGGGAGATCTCCTCTGTCTTATTAATTCAAAGAGAGTACCATTCACTTCCATTATTTCATAGGTGATATAGAAAATAGGACAAAAACATGATTGATAAAGGGAATTGCCGGGAATGCTTTCGTCATTAATAATCCTAAATTTAATACCCACAATTTCAGAAATATTTTGATTCGATGGAAATAAGTTTACGATACACTATTAACCCATGTCCAGAATCTGATGCTACAAAATTTCAAATCTACGTAATCTATTACATGTTTTTTCGAATAAATATACAAAAAAAAATACAAGGAAATTCCGGAAATCGACAGTTGTAACACTAAACGTAACTGAAAATGATATATACGCGATGTCTCGCTTTATAATAACGAGAATGAGTCCCCATTTAGTTTGGTTTTCTAACAAAATACAGCCAATTCATTGCAAAAGACCGTCCATTACTTTGAATGAAGCTCTTCAAAATTGAATACAACGATTTTTTTTGATATAAATTGTAATTCTAAAAGAATGGGCTCAGCAAGAAAATAGCATTATTATAAAGAAATTATGAAAAAGCTGAGAGTAGAAGTCAGAAAGATGACGGCACAACTATGTAAAATGTTTTTTTTCTTGACCATGACAAAGTGCTTGGTCACAAAGCACTTTCTGTGAGCATTATTTGACCGACCGTCACATTACTACAGAGGAGCATCCTCCATGTTTAGCACTTCCCGCCTGTTAACCTTTCCCAACAGTTTAATCAGTGATTAATGGGTCGCATTTGGGATCAGTTGATAGTCACCACAAATGTAGAAAAAAATGACAGAGTTTATTTAGGTCATTACTATCGACAACTAGAAAACTAGATTACATATATCTATTAGTGCAAATAGGGAGAATATTGATAGAGACATTATTAGCAATGAATAAAAATGTGTTTGCTAGTTGTCAATAGATAGTTTCTATGATGTGGTTGGATTTTGCAATTTGGTATAAGCCCCCTCAAAGATGATGTTGGGGCTGCTATGTTAATATATTGAAGTAATGTCAAGTGTATTAGTGCTCAGCCGAGTATACCGAAATTATAGGATGAGGAAGTTGGTAACTAAACCCATCTCCTAATTAATCCTCTTGCTTACTACCCATATATAATTTAAGGGAAGCTCTCTATGGGCAGTCGATGGGGACTTTGACTCTATCTGAGTAAAATATTAATCAATACACTCCCACATACATTATATATTTGAATGAAAAGAAAAATATGTAATTTCAGTTAAGTTCTTTTGACTTAAATAGTTCTTGTTTTTCTGGAACTTTCTTGGAGAAGGGGTCCACTTTTTTTGCTTTACATCAACTTAAAATCTACAATTTTCTTATGTGATTCTTAAGTAGTGACCTAATATTTTAACCATTATTTATAAGAGTGGTTTTGGGAGATTCCTACTCATTATCATTGCGAATATTCAGAAAATCTGAAGTATTATAATAAATATTAGACACATATTTAATTACTAATCCAGGTATATCCCTCTACATGAAGACCAAAAAATGTAGAGTTAATCATTAATTTACCATTTAGTTTAAAAGTACTATATAATAACAAGATGCTGGGTGTCAATCCTTTGGAAAAGTAAGTTTTTTTTCTCACTTGTCGCTCTTTAAATTCAAGTAGATTTTGGTACCACAAAAAATTGTCCAAAGGAAATGACTTATTTGTATTCTCTCATTACTTTTGATAAACCCATTTGATTGATATTTTTTTCAAATATAATTTTTTTATTTCCTCAATTATTATCAAAAAACTGCCTTTGGATAGAGAGAATTGCCTTTGTGCTTAATTAGAGCTGATTATCAATATAAATATTAAGTAGTGTGTATAATGATGTCCCTGGTTGCTAATGGTGAAGCATAACTGAATTGAAATCGTCCATTAACCCCCCCAAGTTCACTACCGACCCCAACCCCCTAGCACCCCCACAACCACGTACATGCATAATAACTCACCCCTAAGAAGAGGTGGAGGATCGATGAGGGACAGCTGACCATACCCGGTCACTGACTGACCAAATAGAGAGGGTTCTGATTGAGCACAAGGCAAACCGAGTTAGCGAGAGCTAGTGGGACCCCACTCGTGACTCACTCCTCACTGTCGCACCCCCGTCACAGTGTCGTATCTCTTCGCTATTCATTTGCACAGTCAACTGTCGCCTCTACTTGAGCGAAGAAGTCTGCAAGTAAGGGCAGGTCGCCTCATAGAATATAGTATCCTGAGCATAGGCCTGCTGCTAACTAAAACAATTACACATTCTAGACTTGCGTCGTTATGGCCTGTTGATTATCAAAATTTGATTCTGCATTAGATCTCATACAGTAGTAACGAGAGCTTGCGTTCATCTTGCCACTGAGCCCGGTTATCTTACAGCTCACTTTAAACAAATTTAAAATGTATTCACTTTGTATAAGGGGAGAGTTTATTAAGGGTTTAAGGTAAACCAGACATCTTACACAGTAGTATTTTATCGTGAAAAACCCAAACTTTAGAGGGCTGCGAGATTTCCAATGTAGCCTAAACTAAATATTTGAATTGTTTATTTTACGGGTTTGGTATTTGAACATCGTTTATGATTTCTTGACAGCTATTTTTATTTAGGGACCCTTTCCATTTTTTTTTTGGCTCTAAACGTTTATATTTTAATAATGGTGTTGTTAAAATATTATTCTTTGTGTCAATTTTGGTTCAACAAAGAATAACATTCCGATCAAAACTTGATGATCTTGTAATTCAGAAATAGAATCGATATACATTTAGCATCTTTCACCCCCCCCCCTAGGCAATTCCCAACTATGAAAAAATGTCATAATTCTTTAGCTTGTCTTAAATGCTTCTAATATTTGATAAAAGCTTTTAAAGTAACAGCCCTAGCTTAAATTTCATGAATCCTTTCCCCTATGAACAAATTTCCTGAATGAGTTTCAATAATATTTTTATTTCTGGAATGCTTCCATAAAAATATATAGAGCTGATTCTCACTCCTTGTAAACTGGTATTCATGAAATGTCAAAGTTGAAACAAAAAAAGCAGTACATGAAACTGATATTTTAGTAATTATTCATCATTGGCCAAATCCACGCATAAATGTCGTCTCTTAAATACTTATTACTAAATATCGCAAGTTACCAGTGACTATAATCTTTTATGCATCATCGTGCATCATAATTATTACATAGTATTATTGTTTAATAGTGGTTTGGATCATTCAAAGTATAGAAAATTTTACAATAATATAACCACCCTATAAAATATTTTCTATTGGCGTATTGTGTAATAAAACCTTATTAGTTAATAATAATAATCGTAGCTGTGCCATTAAATTATGTTTCGCTTAGAGGCCATTTGATGGCACTCTACAAGCTATGGATGATTTTCCTCTTGTGGCTCTCGTTACCCCTTCTCAAGTCTTGAGTTAACTTTATAAAGTGTTTTAAGTTTCCCTTCGAGGAAGTTTTATTAACTGCTATTTAAAGTTTTCCCTTATACTTTCAAACTGTCGTTTCGCCATTATACCTTCGTCTGAGAGTGTCTACTTCGCTTCCTGGCAACTCAAGATATTATTTTTATTCCTTCCGAGAGAGGGGGGTCTGGGGGAGCACTCTGTGTTCCTCTAAGAAACATTAAAGTTGAAAGATAAAAATCAAAAAAATTAAGAAGCCCTAGTGGAAGGAAGACATTCTCGCTAGTTGGGAGAGGCAGTTAAAAAACTTTTAAGTGACTGCTCCAGCTCGGTTATGATCAGCCTTTCTCTGTGTTTTATTAACGCACCAAGTGTCAAACCGGGCCACTCCGCAAACTGTTTCTCTTATTAAATTAATCTAAAAGTTGGTCGAGTTAGCTGGAACCCAGTCGACTGCAGCGAGGGTTTACGACAGTTCAGATAGGGTTGCTCCATTTCCACAACGTTAATATCTGCTAGCCATTTCCCGGGCCGTTATTGTCACATTTAACTCTTGCTCTAACGGCGTGTCAAACTGCCTTCTTGTGACTTGAACCATTATAACCCATGACGGATCATCGATGAATTCTGCAGGCCAAGTCCGGATTATCCCCTTTTCCCCTTCCATTATTTTTTGTGACAAAATTTGAATAAATTTGTGTTTATACGATTGGGCATAGACATGTGATGATTTAGCAGCAATCGTGCTATTATATAAGTACATTTAATGTTTGTTTTGTTGGGTTTATTCACTTTTTCATCAACACTTTGTGCTTTTGACATAAAACTTGCATATTATTACTCCATCAATTTTACGACCAAGTGTGTCTTCTACAAGTCGCTTACTATCCGTTTAATTAGTCATTCATGTTTACAAAAGGAAAAAACTGCTACATTCATATTAATTAAAACAAAAAAAAACGATAAATCTTCACAAATAAATTTCCTATCAATAACCAATCTAATACGAAATTTCACTGTTTAGAAAAAATAAACATATTTAATTTTATTGTGCTAAAGAATGTAGAAATCAATAGTCATACTCTGCATAAATTAATTTTGTTTAGTTGTCACAAAACTTAACATTCAATATTATAATAATAATAGTTTTCAATTTTTTTTTTTTTTTTGTTACCTTGAAAATCGTGAAGTGGGGTAAAAAGCTTAAAGTCTATCAATGGATGGGATTTCTTATTTTTTAAAAATAGATTTCACTGTACATTACTTAAGGATTTCAAGCAAAGATTTATGTCCAATTATCAGCTACTTTATATTAAGATAAAAAATAAATAAATAACAAAAAACAGTTTTCAGGAAAATTGAACATGTTTTCTAAGGAATTAGGTGAGTAGACGGGAAGAGCAGCTAGGTGGAATACTAGGGAATCCAATTTGTTACCACTTAAGGAAATAGAATCCAACCGGGGGCACTTAGATTTGGTTCTGGGTTTGTGGAGGGCCGGAGGGGTAGGACACTTAAGTGCTAAGACAGGGAATTATTCAGGAGTAGGGCTGTTGTCCCTAAGCGTGTGGGTCTTCCCAGGTGTGTCCTTACTTATTCACGCTAATTCAAGGTATTACTTCTCACAGATCTCCTCCGGGCACCGCAGCCTATATTTTAGCAACTTGTTCTGTCTAAGTCCGATTTGCATTTCCTCATTACCAATTTGAGTGAGTGTTGCCTACTTGTGCTGTGAGAGACAAAAAACTTTTCAATTTATAAGGTTAGAGGATTCACTGACAACAAAGTATTATGTTGGGCTAAACTAGCCTAAAAAGGTCAGAAATATAACGTATAATTTATTGCAGGAAAGACACTTTTGGAATCACAATTAAAATATTTCAGATGGAGTCTTGAATATGGATCACCTTGAAAAATAAATTTGTGTTACTCCTCTTTAAATAGTATTTATTATTTACTTTTCTCTCCTGGTTAAGAAAATAGCAGTAATGTTTGAGTTTATTTTTACATTAAATCAATTACAGTTGAAATTTTCAATCGTCACTGATTTTATGACTCGAAGGTTCTTAGGCCCTTTTTTTTTCTTCTTCATCAATCTTCTCAATCATAGATACTCAGGCGAATCTATTTACAAATTATTTTTGTATTTCTTGTAGTTACATTATATACAGGTTTTTTTTATTTTATAAAAAATATATAATGAATAAACAAGTATAATGATATACATTATGACTGGACTAAACCGACTAATAAAGGTGATGGGGCTCACCTTTTTGATCAACCTTAAAACTAACTTACATACTAATTCTTAACCTAATTTTTCCCCAACAGTCTGTTGCCATCGATGCGAGAGGGGTGGTGGGGTCCTAGTATTAAACACTGGGTTTGTCAGGTGCTGCAACGAGTCAAAAAACGTGTCTCCGGTGGATGAACTCACCCACCGACGACACACCAAGCAACGGGTGCGTCAGAGTAAAACTTCTATTAAAATTAAAAAAAAACATATGGACAGCAACAAGAATGGTAGCTACTAATCTTACTGACAATAGCCTGCAAAACTAAGAATATGGGATTGAGATTGATGAGGCTTGTAGTCAAATTTGGAACAATGATTAAAAACTAAGCGTCTTCACCAAGCATATATTCTCAAAAAGTATTAGTCTGACTTTCCAAATTCAACTCTTCTATAGTGCTGATTAATGGAGAGACTATCAGCTTCTGATCAATTCGGTCTGTAATGTAAGCCAAGAAACGAAAATATGTATAAGGGCAATGGAGAATGAATTATGGCAAAACGGAATACAATGGTCAACCGTTTGATGAGAAAAGAAAGAGGAAAGAACAGCGGTTATAGAATACCTATTCTGTAATACAGGCAAGAAAATGAGAAACTTCTTCTACGTGATAGTGTAAGGGATTATAGGGTAGTTGTAGAAACATGGACATGGAAAGTGAAACAATTAGAATACTGATTGAATGAGAGATAGAATGCTGAGGTATTCTCCCGCCATAGAAAAGGGAGCCTACGTGTAACAAGGATAATTACGTTCAGGAACAAAACAGTCTCAAAGGCATAAAGTTGGATCAGTTGGATTACGTTCAGGCATCTAAAAAAATGATAATTTATGACAAGGTTCTGTTTTGCTTCTATAACATTGTATATTAATATATCAATACATTTTGTTGCAATGACTTGTTATTTTCCAAGCAGTAAATAAAACATAACTTTATGAGTACATAAATAACATAGAAATAAGTAAAAAAAATAATTTACAATACCATTTAACATAATAGCTTAACTTCTAAATAAGCATTGACTTGATAGTTCATTGTTCACATTGCAGTCACATATCACTGTTTTGTTTGGGTAACTAGTATTATATAATACTGTAATATAATAGTATTTGGGTAAAATATTATGTAAGAACAATTTACAACAATGATTATCGTGGCTTCCTCATCAATTATTTTGCATATTAGTTTTGTTTACACATGATTTCATACTGTGCATTAAAGTATAGAATAGATAGTGACATGGCTGTTATTTTTTATCTTTCGAGTGTTCCTCGCACGAATTTTCAATTAGTATTCGGAATCGCTTGCTTTTTGGAAAAGATTTACCTAAAGTAGAAACTTTCCGGAAGGTAAACACCTAAGAAGAAACGCTAAGTTTGACTGTTCTGTCATGTTTTCGCCTACCGCTAACTCAAGCCGAAAAAATCTCATTTTGGTCTCAGCAATTAAGCAGCGAAGCCAATAATCAAAGACCCATGAAGCTGTTTATCAATTAGAGATGCTTGTATTTTTAGAAGTCTAAGTGCCATTCTGCCAGGTACTAGTCATTTCTAGCCGATCATTTGAACTGACTAAAGCCGGTAGTCTGAGGTGAGTTGGCCTAGTAACTGCTTCTGCCCTAAGAACAACCTCCACTAGTGAACCATTAATGCCTGATATTAGGACGGTGTAAATTTCTTTTTGCTGCACGCGAGAATCACAGTTAGCTTTCCACGAATACAGCATTAATGAGCGCTACCCTCAATGATAGGGCAGGTGTCATGGACCTCTTAGTTAGAAAGATGTAAGTTTGTAATTTTTAGCCAAGACGATGCATCCAAACAACTCACCCGTTAAAGTTGATGAATTGTTTCATCTATAATTGTCATCTATTTTTTTCTCGTTTAATTTAATTTGTTATTTACTTACCCCCTTTGTTATTGGAGGAAACTGTTGGCTCTACTGTTCTTTATATTTGAAACACTTTTCACACAAGTTTCAACGACCGTGGTACTCGTGCGACAAGAACAAAAATGGGCCGACAAAGAAAGGCCTATTAGATAAAAAAAATATATTTTTTTTGTTTAATTAGTCTTAGGCCGATGATCAAATTTAAATATAAATTTAACAACAGCCTCTATTTAGTTTCCTTAAAATCCATGAACGGGTTTCATTCAGCTTGGTCACGAAAACAGAAAAGACAGTTGACCAAAGAAATATTTTGGTTACACCACAATAGTCTTACAATTATTTAGTCATTTTTTAAGAGACTGACGCCTGTTTCCCATAATACCTCTTTCATTTCCTCAGTTCATTTATTTCGTTTATACACATTTATAACATTACAATTTAGCTCATATATGATCCAACAATGTCGGAAATATTAAAATATACCTTTCAAACAATGAGTTCCGTTTTATCGTTAGAAAATATCTTGATTTCTTTTCGACCGAACATCTGTTCTTAAAGAAGTACAGTGTGTGTACAAAATGTGGCTTGACGTCAGTAGAGGAATGGTTGGCACCCCCCCTTCTCCCGAACACATGGAACTCTTGGCCGGAGTCACATTACATATTTATGTGTTTGTTACGGTTCGAGTTAGTTATGCGGTCCATACCACCCACTTTTAAATTTGATCTATGTTCCGTTTTAACTCCCAGCTTGTGTAAAGGGGATGATTAAGAAGGCGTTCCTATTTCTTTTTTCTTTTTTTTTTTCCACACTTGGTTTTCAGTGCATTTTTATCTTTTCCACAGTATATTTTTTTCTTAGTGAATGACGAGGAACAAACAAAAAACAGATATTTCTATTTCAAAGCTTATGGTTATGAATGATTGTCTTGAATCTACACAGGAAGCTTGGCTTTAATTAAAACCTGAAATGGGATGAAATTTTAAAGCTGTATTTAACAATATCTCATTGCACCCATTTTGTCGTATTTAATTAAGACAGTAATGCTAAGTTGTTGTTTTTTTTGTTGCTAAATTTGTTTTTACGTCAATATTTGAGTTATTTTTCAATTTCCTTTATACCTTCAAAAGGCAAATTCCAGTGAAAAGAGTGGTTTAACAAACAAAAATAGGAAATTTATGGTTCTTGTTAAAAGTGAATTTGTGCACACAGAACGGACGGACTATCTCTTGAAAGGTATGATTGACTTTTTCAACGCTTTATTTCGTTTACATATATTTTAAGAAATCAAATTTAGTTTATAATTAATTTAACAATACTTTAAACTTGAAAAAAATATATATTTATCACAAAAGCTAAGAAAATATCAAATGGGAGACCTTCACTTCGAAGTGCGTACTTTCTAATTAATCCACATACACATATATATTTCTAATGAGAAACCATATTTTACTCAGGTAAATGAATGCTTAGCAGTTTGTAATTAATTTAATTTATTTAAGTTGGAGTTCATTGTTATCCTTGAATTTATATATGAGTGGATTGATTGTTGGGATAATGGATAAGATTAAGATAATGAAGTACAAGCAAAACACTGGTATATACAAATATTAAGAGTTACATTACTACATACTGGGTGGAAGGTCTAGGCACAAGTGGGGTCTGGGGCTAAAGCTGAGACATATATGTATAAAAAAAGGATAAGATTCTGGGAAGTAGGGAGGTCATGGAGGGATGCGGTTGCTTACTTACAAATAACAGGAACCATCAGTGACTTCCATGAAGTCACGAGGCAGGTATACACTAGCTTATACTATTAGCATTATATATAATATTAGCATTACAATATTCTTAGCATTATACAACTAACGATAAATGCATGAACCTGCTGCGGGAACCTGCGGTTTTGGTAATTATGTGACAAGTTAAGTTAATTAAGTCGTTTAAACCTTTCCGTCAGTCAATTATTGGTGCTTGTTACGGAAGGGAAAGATACGGGGAGGCAGTATTCCGTCTTGTCATCTATCATGTTGTCTCTGTTTAGAGTATTACTTATAATAAAAAAAAATAGCGATGCGACTGATCCATGGATTAACTAGTTAATGTAAGCAGATAGTAAACTGCTGACTGTGTTTGTTGCCTGTTTCAGATCCACCCTCAGTTCACCGAAGGCTGCTTTAGAGCGTACTTCACCCACAACGTCACCTACGACGTTCCCGAGCATCTAGGCCCACAATAGTGGACACTAGCGGGATCAGGTCCGAGTCCTGCAAACGAACCTTTGTGACCAGAAACTTTGTCTAGTGTCCTGGCTCTTTGGTATTTTGTCTCATTTTGTGAAAATATATAAAGTGTATTCGTTGTAACTACTAATATAGGTGTTTTTGTATGATATTGTGTGACGGGGGCTTGCTGGCAAACGCCCTCCTCTGCCTAAATAAGTACATATTTGTATAGTTGTTGTTGGTAAATGTTGTCTTTTGATATTTCGATGTGTTATTCAAACATATCTGAAAAAAAATTAAAGTAATTTTTACTGACAATTGAATTGTGATTACTTTCACCTTGACAACAAGGTTTACTACGAAGAAAGTAAAAGAATTTTTTTTTTGGTGAATAGATTGTAAAGTTAGCTACTCTCAAGAAGTAATCAATTGTTGATTATATAATCGGAGTAATAATATATTTTTAATAATAAATAAATCATAAGGAACAATAAATGTTCCGAAAAAACCATCTTATATTAGTAATTTGCTGGTAACTCACTGCTCAAAGCAGTAACTTTCTTGTTAAGGTAAAAAGAAGTAAATATTTATATATAATGTATCCTAAGAGATCGTCTTAAGATCTGGGATTCTATACAGATATATATGCTTTTCATATTTTTTTAAGAAAAATAATTTATTTAGATTTGGAAAACAAATAAGTCCAAGAAAAAAAAAAAAAAAATTTAAACTAAGTGTCACTATTGTCTTTCCTTTACATACAGCCTCTACTTCTGATTCGACATGTAATTGTGTTAAACAGTTTTAGTGTTATGTGTAATCACATCACATGTACCAAACAATAATTTAGGTGTTTTTAAATGTTGGTGATAGTTGTTAATGTGTCACTAAGACTTAGAATAATTTTGGAAATATTGGAATTTGACGAATTTGAAAAAAAAAAAAAGGTGTTTATGTCTCACTGGAATGAGACTGGGCTGGATTGAGACAAAAGAGCTGTGTGTTAAAGTTAAGGTATTCTGTAGAGAATTTCTCAAATGTTTCAAAGTTGTGCTGTGATCTGGAAAGACATTGGTTATATGGGGAGAACTTTGTAAAATGATTTTTAAACGATAACATGAAAAGATAATCGTGTAATTTTTGAAAATAAATCGCCATTATTGGTATTAAAACATGTTAAATTCTTCTTTTTATTTTTCCTTTCATCTTTATTATAAGTCCTTTTATTTATTTAAGAAAATAAGATTTGAAGGAACCTTTTTTATAATGCATGATAGTTCATATTATTGTAAGTAAAATCATGTTTAAAAATAATAGAATAAAAGAGACGAGAGGAAAGAAAGTGTAATCAATTCCCTCTATTATCATACATTATTTTCAATTATGTAATTGTTGACCAGGAAAAATTTCAACTTTGTATTGAATAATATTCGTTTGACAATGCCAAATATTAAAACCATAGAATGATCAGGTGATCAACGTTAAACTTTTTTTTCTTTGCAAGCAAAAAATATATATAATCTGCCCTACCGGGGAAATAAATAATTTAGATAAATGACTTCATTCATTCCTTAAATAAAATTTTGCATTCATTCGGGAATATTTCTTTTCTAAAATCATACCACAGGCTGTTTTTCTCAAATGGTGCTAAGATACACCTAAACATCACCCACAATGTGACAATGAATCAAAGGCAAAACCAGCCTACAGAGGTGTGCCAATCAACTTAGAAATTTCACATCTTCAGCTTTTGAGTTCACCGAAGGAAACATAGACTTCGGCTTCTCTGTATCCTATATTCCGATATTGTTTCTTATTTACCCTCATTCTCCGTTCGTACATGCATTGTATTGCATAAAATCTTAAATTCGGCAAAATAAGTTTTAAATTTCTGCCGTGGAGTGTACCACATAATAAATTGGATAGAGGTAGAAAATAAAACTCCGATCAGACGGAGGCAAGCAGCAAGATAAGTACAGATAGAGGACTGAGCATGGATTTAATGGCATTACAGCAGATGGGATTACAAAAGGAGTTGTAGTCAATGGTTCTGTGGAGAATGGTATTAATACCCATACTGTTGCTAAAACTCATCGTTATAATGCATGCAATCACATACGATATTAATAAAGAGATTCGTATAGAAAATAAAAAAAATAATATAATAATAACTATAACAACCACTAATAATAAATATACGAACATTTATCGTAAAAAAATATGAAATAATGTTTATATCAAATAAAATTAAAGCTAACTCCTATAAATTGATAATATAGGAGGTTCCTTGAGTATTATCATCATTATTAGTATCATGTATTATGACCACCATCATTTCCTACAGTCCAGTTCAAAACGAAAGATGCGCTGTCAAGAAAATTCAGAACATTCTGTGTCCATTTAAATATGAAGTCCTCTTTACTCTAGATCAAGTACCTTGTTGTAGTAGTGTCCATTTCATCTTTTCTTGATTCATCATGTAATGTTCATTGAGCAATGATTTTAGAATAAAGTCCCATATGACCAGCAATAATGTTCAGATGACATATTCATGGCAAATCATAAGACAATGAATACAAATAAAAATGCAAACATATAAGTATGAAAATATAATATAATGAATAAAGCATTTCTCTGATAGTAAGAAAGTATTGGAATAGGATGGTTATGAAAGTTTGGAAGGTTGTAGAATGGCGAATGTTAGGTGGTAGAGAATGCAAGTGCTTTGTGGAACGAGGAAGGAAGGAACGATCGTATGCTGCAGGTTTGTGGGAAGTAAAATAAAAATCAGAAGATGGGATCTTGTATTCCGGAAGTAGACTAAGGATTTGAACTGTAGCATATTGAATATATAAAGAGGTTGATGCGAATGGATGGTTTATAAACGGAAGGAACCGAGGAAATACTGTGCACGGAAGGGGGGGGGGGGGGAGAGCACACTAACTCAGCGTTGAGGTGAGAGACATGGGAGCGCCGCGGAGTCCCGAAGACAAATTTAACAAAGTAATACAGTTAGTTAAAGACGTTACTCATAAAACCCACACACGAAGCTAAAAACACAAAAACTAAACGAACGCTTTGGACAACTGTACAGACTACTTCGAAGGACATCCCATCTCTCAATAGAAAACTAATCTACAAAGTTATACTTAAGCCAATCTGGACATACCGAATAGAGCAAAAAAGTCGAACATCAAGTGCATTCAATCCTTTCAATCAAAAGTCCTGAGAACAATAGTAAATGCCCCTTATTACGACAGCAACAAAACCCTTCATAACGATCTTAATATAACCTACATTCTTGAACTCATCCCTTCCAAGTTCATGAAATTCCATGGTAAACTATTCAACCACCCTAATCCCGTTCCACAGTCATTGCACTGCACCACTGAGCCCTATAATCCTCCTCGGAGACTGAAATGGCAGTGGCCCCGTGACCAGCTATAAATGCAGAATAGTGGGAATCCTGGCAATGGCCAATTTCTCCAATAATGTCCTGAGCGTATGTGGCTCTCGCGCTCTTAGTAAGCCTCCGCTGGCTCTTATCCAGTGACGTGGTTCACGGAGGAGCGTGGGGGACTTCCTAAGACTCCGCTTCCTCCTTCACGCGTGTGTGAGGTGACAACCATGTGGACTTAGGAGGTCTCTGGGCTATATGTAAATACCATATGAATGAGCAAGTGAATGAAATGTAAATATGGTATGAATAAGATCATTTATCACAATTACTTATTGCCCAATGAAGCAGATTGTTATTTTATCATATTAAAGTTGTTGTTGTACATTAATTAAAGATGTAGTATTAGTAGGTGTCATGTGGTCTATTCGCAAGCTGAGAATGATCAAACATCACCTGAAAGAGTTAATCGCGTCACGACCTCATGTACTACTGTCATAAATTAAATAAGAATAAATAATAAATTAATAATAATAAATAAAACGATCTAATTACCTTTATCAAAAAAAAAATTTTTATTTCTTTGGTAGCAGGACTATATATCATGCATCTTTAATAAATACATTAAAATAGACAACGACATGTAATTATAAGAAATTTACCTATCAGTTAATTTCATTTATAAATCCAAACATGAAAAGAAATTAGTTTTCGAAAATTATCCCGGAAACGTTCATTGACAAGTAAAATCTGTAAACTGTCTATTATTAAATATCTTTAACAGTTTAAATCGGTTTGATATGAATGGATGTTTTTAAATCTTAATAATTCTAACAGTTTCTTTTTGTTTTATTCGTCAGCATACAACGCTTCAGTACTCCATTCTGCTAACGTTGGAAAAGCATTAGTTACGTCTCATAACTTATAAGGATATAAACCTTAATAAGGACTCCCCCTCTTTATTCTATATAATTTTTAGATCTGCTTTTGGTACTCTTGCAGTGATTTATTTATAAAGTAGTCATCAGCGTGGAATGGTCAAGTCTTAATGATCTTTAATTAACTTTAATTAACATCTTTAATGGTCGGAAAGATAGGTGGGTTCGAGAATAATGTTTTTTTTTTTAAATTATATATGAGGCCACTAGAAATCGCGCAAATAATAGAATATAGTAAATAAATAAAAAATACAAACATTGGAAATTCCGATTGATAATAAAAAACTTAACAAATAAGTGGACGGATATAACTCTAAAATGGATGTGCTGGTTATGGCCAGCCAATCAGTAATTTATTAGACGCACTATCGCTTTCAAAACCTCGCGCTGTAATTGTCAAGTGCTATGCAAAAAGAAGAAATCATCAGAAAAACATAAAACTTTACTGGCGATCAAAATATATTTAAAATTATATTATTTGATTGTCAAATTCAAACTAATAAATAATCACATTAAAACTAATAAAACATTCAGCTCTAACCAAGAACCACAACACTTTTCGTATCCCCTCTACATACATTCACACATTCGCATAAAACAATTTCAAGAACTCGTTAAAACCAAAAATATACAAAGATTAAAACATAAAGTATGACAATTTTTAAAATAATCTATACATACCAAGTACCTGATTATGTTAATGAGCGTGGTGCCTGATTTCCTACTTGCTTTTGAACCACTCTGGTTGGTCAGCGCTCATCATTGAAACAAAAACATTCACAACAACACCTGATGAATAATGACCTCTTCAACTGTCATTGAATTCCAAGAGATTCCATTCTGATGAGAAGTCTCCGTTAGAACTGAAACCGAATTAAAGTAATAAAGAGAAGACAGGCGATGAATGTACGCTGTTGATTGGTTTGCTTAGTGGACGAAAGGACCTCCCTGGAAGATTGTTATAATGAACTATTGTGTCCTCAAGTTACCAAAGCTTGAAACTGTCTTGGTCTTCGTCTGAGAGAGTGGCTTAGTCTCCGTCTTTAGCCACCCTACACAGGTCGGAAAGGGTCGGAATCTGAATATTATTCATACGTGCTAACCCTAATGACTGCCTTGTTTACTAGAGGAAAGGTTTAATATATTAAGTCACGTAACTTAACGCTAACGCTTCGCTTAGAGCATTACTACCCCAACATAAATCTTAACTGATTAATGGAAGTTTTAATCTGTTTCAGATACACACCCTCCACTTTGGAGGTTTTATTTATTCGATCAATAAGAAAACTTTACCCGCGAGCACTTCCCCTCTTCTTCTATAGAAAACAGTTTTAATAAAGAGTAGTGGAAGATCGTATTTCAAGTAGCAAATAAAATAGTTCTGCAACTTAAACATAAACGTTTAGGTTGTAATGGGTGTGCAAGCTACAGAAACATTATGATGAGGTGCAGTAAAACACTTAACATTTTTTTTTTTTGAGACGTAATAAAGATATATTGAATCTTCCAATTTTCATTTCAAAATTTTACTTAATTAGTTTGTCGTATTGGCTTACTTTCCCGGGATCAATCCAGTCTGCTCACATAAGCATTGGTTGTGTGGAGTAGGTCTGGACAAAGTTCACCCAATCTTGTCAAGAAATGAGGAACTCATTTGAAGATAAAAGTAGAAGAACCTAATGCAGAATATAAAGAGAAAGGCGATTTCCTAGTGCTAACCACACTAGCTCCTCATCATCATCAGCCAAGTAAGGCGATAGACTCACTAGGTTTTATCTCTTCATTTGGCACTCCATCATGGATTTAATTTATGACAACACTCGTTATAAAAAAAGATCGTATTTTACTACAAAGACATTGTTTTTCTATTTCCGGTCTAGTTGTTTTTCTATTTCCGTTCTAGTTGTTTTTCTGCCCCCCCCTCATAGCCCCTTTAAATTTACTTACAGATAATTATATACAATTATAGGTTCTCAGGTGAATCTATTTACAAACTATTTTTGTATTTCCTGTAGCATCGCTACATTATATACAGGTTTTGTTATTTTACAAAAATTATATAATGAATAAACAAGTATAAAGATATACATTATACGTGACTGGACTAAACTGACTAATAAAGGTGATGGGGCTCACCTTTTTGATCAACCTTAAAACTAACCTACATACTAATTCTTAACCTAATTTTTCCTCGACAGTCTGTTGCCATCGATGTGGGAGGGGTGATGGGGTCATAGTGTTAAGCCCTGGATTTGTCAGGTGCTGCAACGAGTCAAAAAACTTAATGTGTCTCCGGCGGATGAACTCGCCCACCGACGGCACACCAAGCAATGGGTGCAGGTCAGCGTTCTGAAGAACCTCTCGAAAGAGGCATGTCGGACCACTTTTCGCATGATCCCATTCTGGAAATGCTGGAGACATTTGGCTGTATTGTCAGTCAAGTAGAGAATGAGAGATGCCTATCCATTTTATACCCAATGTCTAATGAGTTTTTATAAAAATTATACAATACAATAAACAAGTATAATGATACACATTATACGTAATTGGCCTGAACTGACTCTAATAAAGGTGATGGGGCTTACCTTTTTGATTTGTTTTTCTGAGAAACTTAAATTGGCTATTAAACTAGAATCACTCAGAAAACTGAATGTTATCACAGGAAGGAACTTAGAAACTTCCAAAAAACTTTATAATTCTACTTGAATAAAGTAATTGACTTGCTGATTGAATTGTTTGCCAATTGATGCACATTAATATCTTGGCTTACGTCGGAAAGTAACGATATCTACTTAAGACAACTGCTCTCTGCTTTTTTAAACTTCTTTGCATTCATTAAATTGTCAATTTTATTTACGAAAATTTATAATAATTCATTCATTTAGGGAACCCAAGGTGACAGGGAGAACGACTGTTTTCTCGTCTTAAATAAATGTTTTTTTACTGGCCTTCAATGAACTTGTATGAAAATATTTGACATGATTGTTGAAATGTTTATTGAATAAATATAATACTCCATATTAAAAAAAAAAGGATCAATTAAAGTAATTATTCGAAAATGTAGGACAAAGTTATGTAAAACGATCATAAGGTCATTAATATATAACTGTAACAGTACTTCTCTAAAATCAGATGAGAAAGTGTATAATTATCAAAAGAAATCATGCGATAATGGTCTGAAGGTCGCTGTACTAGCTAACAAAGGAAACCGCAGGACCCACTGATCCAGAGCGGAAAATTACATTTTTACTTTTATTAATCTCCCTTTTAAAATCAATATAAAAGGTTAGAATCAATCTCATTTGGCAGAACAGCTCTAGTACCGATAGAGATGTGGGCTTTAGTCTCGATATTGGCAGTGTGCTTGGGAGAAGGTGCAGTCGGAACAGAAGCTTACTACAGCAAGTACCCGGTCCAGGGCTACTACCCAGCAGCAGGGTACTACGTCAAGCCTCAGCTGAAGTACGTCTACAAGGATGTACCACAGTACTTCGGATCTGGCGAAGAGGCAGCTCATGGCTACTATGGACATGAGGACTTGAAGAAGTCTGCTCACGAAGACGAACATTCTTCTTCACATGCAGATCATGGAACTGGAGGAGACCACTATGAAGTCGTGGACACCGTTGGCAAACATGCTTACGACGAAGCAGACGCCGGCCACAAATCGACAGGCGAGGACCTCGTCCTGAAGGAGAAGGTGAAGGAATATGGGACTACCTCCAAAGATGGCTACGGAGGACACGCAGGAGCTGGGTTCCGGAAGGGACACAAGACTTCCGGCTTCCAGAAGACCTACCACAAAGAGGAGTCAGGGAAGGACCATCACTACGTCGACGAGGACCACAAGACTGGAGGAGAGGAGTTCGCCAAGTCCCAGGACGGCCTGTACGGAGAAGCTGGGCGAGAGGGTTATACCAGCGCCGACGGCGGCACCGGCTACAAGTACATGTCTGCGGGACACAAAGGCGAAGGGTCCGGTATCAGTTCTGCAGGCAGTCATGGCAGCGCTGTAGCCCACAGAGGTAGTGAGGCTGGATCATTGGAGAGAGATGGAGTGGTTAGCAGTGACAAGGCCGGCTTGAGGGGATATCGTGTTGGTGGCCACAGTTTTGCCAGGTATGAACCAATGTACTGAACATTGCTGTTGTAAACACCCACTTATGTTGATTGTAACTTGATTCACAACAATAAAAACTTCATTGTGAATATGTAAACATCATAACACACAAATTTGTTTTTTATTTGTATTCTAATTCCTATTAAACATATCCCTAGTGGTGTCGAATAGTCCGTTTCTGGATATTAATGAATATAATTCTTGTTCTGACAACCACCATGCTTTTTACGACCAGTTTCGTACATTTTGAATTTATAAATTTTAGTAGTATGTTCCCTACTTTACCTTAACCTACCTTACTACTAACTAGTAGCTTACCTTTCGTATTCTTAAGGAGTAAATCCTCTAATCTTTAATTAAAAAACAATAAGAATACTTTCAAGGTATTATAAATATAAGGTATGGTAATTGTCTCTGTCAACTGGGAACCTTTCTAACAGTGACTGTATTATTAGATTTTCTTTATGAATATAAAGACCAACAGACCAAATATGTTTAAGGTTATAATTGAAATAATAGTGCCATCATCAAAGAGACAATAGTGCAAAAATTCCGCCTCCCTATCAATGTGCCAGTGAATTTTTTTTCCAATCCCCTTAAAAAAAATGACAAATCTTTTAATACCATCGATAATATGATAATCCTCCGAAAAATATATCACTTAGAATGTGTTTTTGGCTTATGTTTCAACTTCTGAATTAAGGTTAGGTTAGGTTATTGAATGAGACGCCAGTGAATTTTTTTTTCTTTCGTAGCCCCTTTAAATTTACAGGTAATTATATATCATTATAGATCCTCTGGCGAATCTATTTACAAATAATTTTGGTATTTCCTGTAGCATCGCTACAGCCAGTTTATTTTATTTATTTATTTTTTTCCTTAGCTCTCAAACTTATAAAAATGGGATGTGGGAAAAATAAAAGGAAAATTATTTTGGATTGATGGGTGCCTCTCACTAAGGGGAGTCCCATTTGAAGGAAGTATGAGAAGGATATGGGGTGTGGAAAGCCTAAAGGAGGCGAGTGGATTCAGGAAAGTAGTGAGAGTCTACCTATGGTGGAGCCTAGGAGTACTGGGCATTGGTTTGTAGTCGGCCAGGTCAGACCTGGCCCCGCCCCTGCAGGGGACTGCACTAAGTTGGCCTATCGGCCGGGAGATCGACCTACCCTAAGCAGGTAGAAGGGGTCATTTTGCTTCGGTTGAGTCGGCCGGGAGATCGACCTCGATCTCTCGGCTGGGTGTGGGTCGTCCAGTCCCCGTCAAGAGGCTTGGGTTCTACGAGGTCCATCTGTCTCCAGGCTTCGGTGGTCCCGACAGACGGAGCAGTGCATTTTTTTTTTTTCTTCATAGCCCCTTTAAATTTACAGATAATTATAGATCCCCAGGTGAATCTATTTACAAATTATTTTGTATTTCCTGTAGCATCACTACATTATATACAATTTTTTTTTTTTTTTTTTTTTTTTTTTTTTTTTTTTTTTCCCCGAAGCTCTCTAGGTCGAATTTAGGATGTGGGAAAAATATAAAATATTTGGAGTGATAGGAACCTTGTACTAGGAGTACCTGCTTGAAGGTGGTGTGAGAGGAGTTAGGAATGTGGGAATCCTCGGTAGAGGTTGGTTAAGTCAGTACAGTAGTGAGAGTCTACCGGTGGCTGGGCCTAGAGTCTCTCTAGGCATGTAGTGTGGTCGTTGTTAGTCTGATGTCAGAGTGAGGGTGCCCTTTAGAGGCTTGTTGTCAGTGGGTCAGTGTAGCGATGTCTATCATTTCCTCTGCTCTACCCGATCTTGCGAGTTGCCATCGTGCCGGTAGCGGTGGTGGTGTCATGTCTCGGAAGAGCGGGTAGAGACTGTGCCTCATCGAGTCGAAGAATTTGATGTGTCTTCGTCTGATGGCCCCAGTGATGGTGGGGAGCTCAAATTTTTCGTGCATGTCGGATGCCTTCATGTCTCGAAAAGGAGTGTGCCACAGTGCCGTTCTCAGGATGTTATTCTGAAAGTTCTGGAGGCTAGTGATGGTGCTGGTATGTAAAAATCGAAATAGTGGTGTCCCAAACAGTAGAGCTGGCCTCAGGACACTCTTATATATGAGGAGTTTTAGTCGGAGGGATATGGCCTGGCTGGTGATAAGATGCTGCAGAGAGTAACATCGCCTTGTTTGGGCCTAAGGCCGCAAACGTTATAATTGAGAATGTGATGACCAATCATTTTGATGCTGGTCCATCGAGTTTTGTAAGAACTCTTTCAATGAGGCCGGTCAACTGTGTTATCAAGGTGCCCAAAATATTGAGCATGGTGTCCATTGTTGAGTTGGATGTAGTCGCGGGCGCGGGAGATTCTTCCGTGTATTGGTGCCGTCCACTGGTCGCATGCGCGTAGGATGCCGTTTGTCATGGGGGTGGGGGAGCCGGAGAGTATCTAGTGTCCCTAGATGACGCAATAGTTTGATGCTGGGCCTGGCGTCTATTCTCTATTGCCTGCATTAACTTCAACCTATATGGACATTGCTGATAAGATGCAACGTGTCCTTCCCCACAGTTAGCACAACGTAGGGGTACCGCCTGGTCGCGTGGGCATTCCTTAGTTTCGTGAGGCTGACTACATCTCACACACTTCGGCGATTTGAAGCAGTAGCGCCGGGTATGGCCATACTCTTGGCAATTCTGGCACATGGGGATGCCGCGCTTTTCATTATAGGTGCTGACCCGGAAAAGCACGTTGTGAACATGGCGGATTGTTTGAGTTTTTCCGCAGTAAGTGATGAGTCACCTATTACAAGGACTGGCTCAATATCCGTTTTGGCGCCATTGTGGTCACTTTTGCGTAGTCTGTAGACCGATATTATTCCTCCTATTGTTTTTATGCGCTCTTCAATTTCGTCGATGGGATGTGTTAGGTCAAATCCGTGGAGAAGGAATTTCTTGTTAGGCTTCGTTCCCCTCGGGGCATATGTATGAAATGGGATTTGAGCTGCTTTAAGAGCGGCGGTTGTGGTTGTTAGGGCTTGTTCCGTGGCACAAAATACTTTGGTATCCTGCTGTCCTTGGACTATATGGTACCCCGTGACGATGTACTCTTTTAAGAGCCTGGTCAAGTCGTAGCTGTTTAATTTACCCATGACTAGGGGAGGTATAGGTCTTGGTTTAGTAGTCATGGGCTCGGATGGAGCCGTTTGTGGTTGAGCCGTATTTAAGGGTTCAAAAGAATTCTGAACCTGAGTGACGGTTTGTGGCTCTGTTCGGGGTCGACAGTGTCTTTTGGGCTTCTTGAATCCCTCAGTATTGTCCGTATCGGACTCGGGGCTGACTGGGGAGTCGGAAATGGCATAAGTAATGTCCATTTGTGTGTCAGATGACCTGCGGGAACCTTTACGGGCGGGCATTGTCTTTGTGGGTTCGTGCGATGCACACCCAGTTGGGGGAAAAGTCACTGGATCACCAATAATAGTAAGACTACTTACAGTTCCTCGAAAGCTCCTATCCTTCCTGTCTTCACGAGTAACACTGTGTGACTAAGTTCATCGAAAAAGACTAACTTCACTGGAAAACAAATCGCTGGATCAGAATAGGTCCTTCCTGATCGAATGCTAGCTGGCGAATTGGTGGATCTCACGAAACTTTAATAAATTATAAGACGATGAAAAGTAAATAAATATCCTTTATAGGTATATATATTTTTTTTTTTTCGAAGCTCTCTAGGTCGAATTTAGGATGTGGGAAAAATATAAAATATTTGGGGTAAAAGGAACCTTGTACTAGGCGTACCTGCTTGAAGGTGGTGTGAGAGGAGTTAGGGATGTGGGAATCCTCGGTGGAGGTTGGTTAAGTCAGTACAGTAGTGAGAGTCTACCGGTGGCTGGGCCTAGAGTCTCTCTAGGCATGTGGTGTCGTCGTTGTTAGTCTGATGTCAAAGTAGCAGTGCATTTTTTTTTTTTTTTTTTTCCTTAGCTCTCAAACTTATAAAATAGGATGTGGGAAAATTATTTTGGGCTAATGAGTGCCTTTCACTAAGGGGAGTCCCCCATTTGAAGAATGTATGAGAAGGATATAGGGTGTGGAATGCCTAAAGGAGGCGGGTGGAATCAGGAAGGTAGTGAGAGTCTACCGAGGGTGGAGCCTAGGGGTACCTAGGCAAGGGTTTGTAGTCGGCCAGGTCGAGCCTGGCCAGCCCCGGCAGGGGCCTGAAATAAGTCGGCCTCTCGGCCGGAAGGTCGACCCTGCTTACACAGGTAGATGGGGTCTTGTAGCTTCGGAGATCGGCCTCGATCTCTTGGCTGGGTGTTGATCTTCAGGCTCCGTCATGGGGCTAGGGTTCGATCACGTCCATCTGTCTCCAGGCTTCAGCGGTCCAGCAGTGCTTCCATCTGACGGGCATTGGTGGTGGTTGAAGGTCGGAGAATAGTGGGTTGTGGCTGTGTCGGAGTGAGTCGAAAAATTTGATGTGTCTTCTCTTGATGAAATCTTGAATGGTGAGCACTTCAAATTTTTTATGCATCTCGTCTGCCTTCATTCGGTCGAACGGGGTATGTTTGAGGGAGGTGCGGAGAACTCTGTTCTGAAATTGCTGGAGCGTTTTGAGAGTGTTAGGAGTTGAGGCGTACCGATAAAGCCGGGCTGTGAAGTAGGTGTCCGAGGCTGAAGAATTTCTTCCTAACACTCTTTAACTTCTTGCCGAGATGTGTTGTGAACGACAAGTGTCTACCGCGGGTGATCCCAAGGTAGCATAGCTTGTTGCTTACATGGCACTCTTTGCCGTCTAAGACGAAGGATTTCGGGAGCTTCTTTCTTCCGGATTTATAGCTGAATATAATTCCTTGCGTCTTGGCCGGGTTGACTTTAATGTGGACGGCATCGAGTTTCTCGGCGATCTGTTGACTGGCGCTCTCAGCGAATTTCAGGGCTCTGGTGGGATTGATGCTAGTGCTGTAAACACCAATGTCGTCTGCATACGCCGATACCTCGCAGCTTTATTATAGTAGTGGTATTTGTTTTGACTAGGTAAGTTATTACAACGGGAAGTATGCAATAAAAATATATTATTGGGGTGCCGCTCGCGGTTAACAAGTTGATAATCAGGTAACGTCTGGGGCCAACCACACTTCATCGTCCTCTACCAACTTCGGTCAGACCCACTTTTTCACAATGTTGTTCTCTTCTCCATGGATTTATTATTTCAATTCGATATCACTGCGTACTCATTCACTCAAATTTCCATACAAAAATTAATAAATAAACAAGTATGGCACTTTCTTCAGTATTTTGATCGGCTTGCAATATCAGCTGTTACATACTATTATAATTTCGTTGAATTGCAGAACTTCTATAAACAATATCGCTAAATAAAGTGAATCAGTGGTTAAATACGCACCCCTTGTATTGTACTGCCACAAATATGGCGAAGGAGACGCTGCTGTGAATACATTAAATTACAGGTTGAATGAGGAGGGAGGTCGTTAGCATGGAGTGAGTGGTAAATACGAGGCACAGACATACAGGCAAGCAGAGGGGGGAGGGGGGGGGCTGGATTGCCTGATTGTGGCCGATTGTGGCGGTAAGGACCCATTCATACCTCGGCCCTCGAACCGAAGGATTAACTTTTTTGTCAAAGTCCTTCACCCTCAATCCGAGCAAATTGCGGCCATTGAGCCTTCCGAGGGCCTCAATTTTGTGGCTAACACCGCCGTATCCACATGGGAGGGGGGGGGGTTCTGGTCCAAGTGATATGTTCTCAATCACCGGAACGGAAATTCGCCATTTCAGCCAGATCTTCGCTAAATGACTAAGGGAGAGATTGAGATATGAAACTGTTTATTGGGGCACTCTTCTTTATTCACTAAACCAATTATTGTCATGCTAAAATAGAGCTTTATTTTAAATGAGCACCTGGTTAAATGGAAATGCTCGAATATGTCTTCATAATACCTTAGGTATTAATTTTAGTAGCATATGAGGGCCAAGCCTTTTGGAAAAAGTCGTAGGAGACAGTGGGGTCTTTGTCTTTTGTCTTTCGTCATTCTGGCTTTCATTTTGTAAGTTTACTTGAGTTGTTCAGTCTCGCTCATTCGCCCAAGTGTTATACTAAAGAGTGGAAGAAATGAATGAAGACCACCCATCCCACAACGAAGAAAATAGCATTTATGAACTTTTTATAAATGTACTTTGAATCTTTACGAATAAGAAATTAAAATTATAGCAAGGTCTGTCCTCATGACAATATATTAGATTTTAGATTGCGGCTAAGCCAACCTGAAAATTCATTCAGCATTTCCTGAGTTTACCTGGTACTTATCCGGCGTTCCCAGGTTATTTATTTATCCCCCATCTTCTATTAAACAGGAAAATACATGGGTTATGTCAATGCTGTACAATGGAAGCAATCTAAGTAAGTACAGTTCAGAAATAATTAAATCAAAACTTTTATAAAGTCACTATAATATTAATTAATCTGACTCAAAACTTAACTTAGTTTAACTTCCAAGAGCAAAAATAAATAAATCATTGAATGAACCGTCCGTTGGGCCAACAGCGTAAAGTTGTCCAAGGTAGAAGCATGACGATTTCAAATCCACTCCTTGGTACTTATTAGACAGTCCCCGGTTACTTGTTGATCTTGGTCGAGAATGTAAGCCTCACTGGTAATTGCAATCTCATATAGTTGAGGGCCGTCGGTTGTATCCCTAAGATGAACCCTCTCTCTTTTTTTTTTTAGTCCTTACTCTGTGCTGTTGCAAAGTTATAGCTGGTCAAGTTTCCATAGTTAAATAATTTGAGATCCCATTTTAAATAAAAGACGATGTGATGACAATCGCACCGTATCAAGTAAGTTTAGGAACTTCGAGAAAATGAATAACCTCTTTGGCAGCTCATCGAATAACCTCTTAGTATACCGTTATTTTTTAAGCTTTGTCCCTGCACCAGTTAAAATTATAATTTCGGAAAACATCCGGATAGGATGACTCCCATAGCTCAGCGTTGCCCTCGACCGAATTAGAATAATCGGAGGCCAATTTTATTTTACCACAAAACTGAACTGCTAATATACGTTCTGCGATTTTGTAATTTCGCGTCCGTTTAATGGTTTACCCAACAAGATCCTGAATCGTTGGTTGTTAGACATTGGTTCGGCTACAATAATGTGAAATATGAGAAAACAATTATTCCCGCATTCTCTAGTTTCATCAAGTCTCGAGCTATGTTAGATTATAACTTCTAAAATAAGTACGGTTATAACTAAATTAAAAAGAATAAACTTTTACTGTAAGGAATATTTCGTATAGGCTGAATTTCTCAATAAATGAGGCACTAACCACACAATGGATACTCAAATCGGCTACTTGAAAGAATAAAGCATAAATCAGGAGGATGTGCAGCGATAAGAAGAATAAAGTGCAATGGCGAAAGTTATACGAGCCGGAGAAATCACTAAGACAAACAGAGAGTGGTCGAAGATAAAGGACGAGTATGGATGTTGGAGCCGCAGAAGACATTAAGGGAGAAAAAATGGACAGCACTGGCCAAAGCCTGCCATTAATAGGCGATCCCTATCTCGGGCCCTTAGAGAGCCCTTACATCTCCAAAGTCCTCTCTCTTTCTCTCCTCGTGGAAAGGCTTTCGAAAGCGCCACACTGAGGGCCTCATGAAACTTTATTGCCTCGGCCGCCCCACATCTTCTGAAATGGTCAATTGCTCGTGAGAGATTTGTCGAAACGCATAATTTTTTATGGACTTTAGGCCCGTGACTAACTGCTCTCTCTCTCCTACCGAGGAGGGTTAAGGAGGTCGTGTCAGTCCTTGGTTATAGGATAACCATGATGACAACTGCTTCAGATCCAACGTGCAGATTAGAATCGGACAATAGCATTTATAGGCTGTCCCCCTACTTGAATTGACAGTCTTTCACTTCTACAAACCAAACATTTTTTTTTCAATATTCGTAGGGTACACCTCATTGATATGTTTCATATCTTTTTCTCGAGTAAACCTTAATTAAGACGAAATTATGCAAATATTTCTTAAAATTAGTTTTAAAAAAATCATTCATCTGCCATAGTTTACTCGACCAGATCAAAGTGTATTTATTAGATGTACTATTTATGACACCAAAGTTTTTGGCCTATGAATCTAAAATCAGTTATATATTAGTAATATAATGTAAGTATAAAATGTCGTTAATTATCAAAGAGTAAAAACAATATTATTTTTACTGGATGTTAAGTTGTAGTTTCTTTAGCCTTGATAAACTTTACTTATTCATGATAAAGTAGCTTCTTGTTAAGACTTCATTGATTACTTACTGCGGAAAAACTCAAAACAAATCCGCCATATTCACAACGTGCTTTTCCGGGTCAGCACCTATAATGAAAAGCGCGGCATCCCCATGTGCCAGAATTGCCAAGAGTATGGCCATACCCGGTGCTACTGCTTCAAATCGCCGAAGTGTGTGAGATGTAGTCAGCCTCACGAAACTAAGGAATGCCCACGCGACCAGGCGGTACCCCTACGTTGTGCTAACTGTGGGGAAGGACACGTTGCATCTTATCAGCAATGTCCATATAGGTTGAAGTTAATGCAGGCAATAGAGAATAGACGCCAGGCCCAGCATCAAACTATTGCGTCATCTAGGGACACTAGATACGCTCCGGCTCCCCCACCCCCACGACAAACGGCATCCTACGCGCATGCGACCAGTGGACGGCACCAATACACGGAAGAATCTCCCGCGCCCGCGACTACATCCAACTCAACTATGGACACCATGCTCAATATTTTGGGCACCTTGATAACACAGTTGACCGGCCTCATTGAAAGAGTTCTTACAAAACTCGATGGACCAGCATCAAAATGATTGGTCATCACATTCTCAATTATAACGTTTGCGGCCTTAGGCCCAAACAAGGCGATGTTGAGGCAATATTACGTTGCCATACCCCGGATGTTGTGATTTTAACGGACACCAGGCTAAAGAAAGACTGCTATTGTCGTTTTCCAGGCTACTTTACCTACCGGCAGGACACGGAAACATCAACAGGGGGCGTGGCCATTTTAGTCAGGCAGGGAGTGCCTTGCAAACGACTGAACCCGAGTGCAGTGTTAGCAGCCGTTGTGTCAACATCTCCCGACTTGATCCAGCAGCCATCTTTCCTCGACGCCATTACCACGCTACGCCTGTTCATAGCGTCTCAAGTGACGCCTATTAAGGTAAACTTTTTAATCCTTTTGCTAGTGCAGTGTTTTTTCGAGCATTAAATGGGGTCGGTTCCCCAATAGAAAGAATTTTACTGTTAATTTGTAAACTCTTATCGGAACAATGGAGATGGAAGTGGACGCTTCCAGGAAGCGACCGGCTACCCTAACAGCCACCACGGACAGTGAAGACGAGGGTTTCGAATACCCTAAAATTACTGTCAAGGTTCAGCGACCTAATAGATCGAAAAACCCGACGAAGATCGGGAACAAATTTCAGGCTCTTGCGAGCGAGACGCCAGAAATCATAAACCCCACAGCTCCAGTGACTAGGAAGCCACCGCCAATTGTTGTCTCGGGAGAGACAACAACCGATTTGACGCACCAGCTCAAAAAAGCTAATATAAATAGTTTCGCCCTCAGGAAGACGAAGGAGGATGTTACAATTTACCCTGATCAGGTAGAGGATCGAGTAAAGATATTGGCCTTACTCGAAACTGGCGGGAAGGAGTACCACTCATTTGCCCCAAGAGGCGGCAAAAGAAACAATAAATACTTAATTCTCGGACTTGATGTCCAGGAGGACATCAAGGAAATTTCAGACGTAATAAAAGATAACATCCCGGAAGTCGTCGATGTGCGACGTCTTAGAAAAAGTGACCCAACCGGTCGCAAACAGGACATTGCGCCAGTGCTGGTAACAGCTAATGCCAGTGTCACGTTGAAGTCAATGAAAAAGATACGCGCCATTAACCACGTCATAGTTCGTGTCGTGACGTTCAAGGAGCAGAGAGGCGCCCCACAATGCCATCGATGTCAAGAATTCGGCCACACACGAAACCACTGTGGCCGGAAATTAAAGTGTGTTAGATGTGCGGGACCCCACGAGGTAGTGCAATGTCCGAGGAATGATTCAACCCCGCTCAAGTGCTCCAACTGTGGCGAGGCTCACCCGGCGTCCTACAGAGGCTGCACAAAGCGAAAAGAAATACTAGCCAGAATGAAGCCAGCCCTCGACAGAATGCAGCCCCAGCAGAAGAGGCGCCGCCCAGACGTGCCACTCACGAGACCTGCTCCACCGCCATCTATACCCGCCTGGCAGAACCCGCTCTTCAAGCTCTTTCAAGCTAGAGATGAAGAAACGGCTCATCCTTCGAAGACGAGAGCAGCCCCCTCCACGTCAAGAGCTGCCCCCTCCACGTCAAGAGCTGCCCCCTCCACGTCAAGAACTGCCCCCAGAACTTCGCAGGACACTCCGGAAAATAACAATTGTGAGTACCTAGATCCTAGGCTTAAGTTTCTTACAAACGACCAGCGTAAAGACCTTGAATGTGCACCGAAATGGGTAACTGCCCTAGTCGACTTCTGTAGCCAAATGCTCATGGCTATGATATCTGGTAAACATCAACAATGGTAGATTACCAAGTTTTAAATTTTAACGTTGATGGTCTCCTGACCAAAATAGATGAGGTAGAAGTGCTGCTAGCGCTCTACCGACCAGATATTGTAGTTTTGACAGACACTAGGGTATCTGCACAATCGTTCCACATTAAAGGTTATTCAACTGCCATTGAAAGGGTTAACGGATATGGAGGCGTTCTAATTGCTATACGCCTTGGTATCAATTGGAAGAAAGTGGCTTCACCACTGACTACAACTGATCCCAAGCTTCACCACTTAACAGTTAAGGTAAATTTGGGGAGACCCATTTACCTTACCGCTCTATACAGGAGACCGTACGCATCTCTCCAGGAGTACTCAGCCCTGCTACACGCATGTTCGCAGAGATCTAACCACTGGGTGGTAGGAGATCTCAATGCGAGACACACGATGTGGTATAACATCGCAACAAACATGGCTGGGAGACTCCTGTTGAGAACGCCGTTTACGGTCGTTCACCCCCAGACTTTTACTTTTCGACATAGAAGTAACCCGCAGGCTACTTCAACGATTGACTTACTACTGACAAAACAACCCCACCGTATCACTAGTTGCACCGCCCTTGACTTTATTACGTCTGACCACAGGCCAGTACTGTATGCAGTGGATGGTAAAGTGGCGACCCTTCGCCCCACGAGATACGACTACCGTCGTGCTGACTGGGATCTGTATCGGTCGCAAATTTACCATAACCTGCATACGGTGCCAGTTCTCCGCACGAAAGAGGAAGTAGATCTTCAACTTACTTTCATAACTGATGTGATCATAGACGCAGCAAACACTGCGATCCCGAAGTACACTCCCATGCCACCGTCTCTGCGACCACCTCCAGACCACATTCTTAAAATTATTGCCTTGCGCCATACTTGGAAGAATAGATGGTACAGGACGAGAGATCAGCAAGCCAAGGTCGTTGTGAATTCTCTCACAACGCAAATCCGGGGCTTGATGAAACTCTGGAAAACAGCCCAGTGGCATGAGAAACTTCGTAGCACTCACGGAGATCACAGAAAGTTTTGGAAGCTGTTGAAGACTACAAAAGGCAAGACAGCCACTGTCCGTCTTCACGAAGGCGACAATGTTCTGACTGCTGAGCAACAGGCAACAAAACTGGCCGACCACTACGCTAGGGATATTTCGGCTAGGACGGGATACTACCACATGCCTCCTCCGGTAGATGCTGAACAGAACCACATGTTTGTATAACCGAAGCAGCTCAAGCCGATTCTTCGCCGGTGTCAGGGAAACCGAGCACCAGGGCACGACGGGATACAAACAGTGCTGCTCAAACAAATGCCGAGGAGAGGGATAGTACAACTAGCAAACTTATACAACTCTTGTATAAGATTGCGGTACTTTCCTGACACATGGAAACAAGCCATCTTGTTTCCATTACTAAAGCCAGCCAAAAGTGGAGATCACCCAGCCGACTACCGCCCGATCAGTCTGCTACCACAGATGGGGAAAATCTTTGAGAAAATTCTTTTGAATTATCTCAAAGATTACTGCTCGGAAAATGATATCATTCCGCCAGAGCAGACTGGATTCCAATCCAGTATGAGCGCAGAGCACCCCCTTCTGAAGGTGCAGTCAGAAGTTAGCCATAACATGAATAGAAACATAGCCACGGCTATGATTTCCATTGATTGCACCCAAGCATTCGACTCGGTGTCTCACGGGACACTGTGTCAAATGCTCTGCGACCGGGAATGCCCGGAACAACTATATTCAATTCTGGCTAGCTTCCTGAAAAACAGATCGCTGCGGGTGCGGGTGGGTGATAGCTTCTCCGAAGCTGTGCCACTTACCTGTGGAGTACCCCAAGGCGCCGTCTTATCCCCTGTACTATTCAACGTATACACGTCTGAGATTGTCGGAGCCCGCTACAAAAATACCACAGTTACTGCTTTCGCAGATGACATAGCGGTGTACAGCAGCAGCATGAGTGCCAAGGTAGCTCTAAGACAGGCTGAAGCAGCCTGTAACCAGATCAGTGAGAGATTGGGGAGACTCAATATCTCTGTAAACGCGGGTAAGACTGACTGTGCAATTTTCTCTTTTCAAAAGGGAAAAAGCCCGCTCCCTACTAGTTACATAGTAGGAACGAAGCAAAATTCACCAGCCAACGACCTAGTATATCTGGGAATTAAAATGGACAGACACCTCCATTTTAGTAACCATTTTGCGAAGAAGTTGAAGCATACACGCATGAAGTCTTACCGGCTTACGCACTTATTGACTTCCCCCAATCTATCACTGCGTCTCAAGCTACTGATTTACAAGAGCATACTCAGGCCTACTCTGCTGTATGGTGCACCGCTATTTCGTTATCTGACGTATACGACAGCTAAGAAACTCCAACAATTCCAAAACGGTATACTGATGAAAGTGGTCAGAGGTACTTCATTCGAGCAGCGACGGAACAGTGAGCTGCATGAGATATTTGAGCTGCCTACGGTGGATGAATTCATCCAGCGTAGACATATCAAATTTTTCGACTCATTACAATATTTGACAAACCCGGTGTTTAACACTATAACCCCCGCTCCGTTCCCCCAACGATGGCAGGACGCTGTCGCGGCTGGAACACTCTAGTCCTAGGTTCTAGGTAGAGATTTAGTTTGTTGTGTTTTGTTTAGTTGTTTTGTTTTGTTCCTAGTGTTTAGTGTTGGTGTTGGTGACAAAAAGAAGGTGAGCCTCATCACCTAGTGTTGTATAAGAACGATGAACTTTTAACAACAATAAAAATTTTATTATATTATGCACTCCGCCAAATGCATGTAAATGCAGAAAGAGGAGAAATATGTAATCCAATTATTTTATTATTTATTTTCTGTACATTGTATTATTTTATTGAGGTTTTGAAATAAAAAAAAAAAAAAAAAAAAAAAAAAAAAAAAAACGACTGAACCCAGTGGTGCCATCTGATGGGAATCACTATGTAGTCACTCTCCAGCTGCGATTGACGAACAACCTTATTGTGACTGGCATTTATCGACGACCCAGGACAAACCTAACGACAGCCAGGCTCATCATAACCCAGACTAGCAAAAACAAAAGTCACATAATAGTTGGTGACCTCAATGCCAATCATAGCTGGTGGAGTGGTACAACACCTAATGCCCTTGGCAGGCATATAATTAAAACGCTGTTCACAGTGATCCACCCAGGAGTCCCGACATTTAGGCAACACGGCAACCCAGATAGGACCTCCACACCGGACCTACTTCTCACTCAACAACCTCATCGGGTCACCGGCTGCTCGGCGCTCGATTTCGCATCGTCTGACCATAGACCAATCATCTATGAGCTAGAAGGTGATATTCCGGAGCCACCTGCTACACGATATGACGTCCGAGAGGCCAATTGGGCCCAATATAAGCATCTAATTGGTGCAGAGTTGCCCCCAGTTGCGCCACTCAGACATACAATTCTCCGAGCTGCTGATGCCTCCATACCGAAGTTCGCCCCGGCACCGCCTTCCCTGAGGAAGCCACCGGAACATATCATGCAACTGATACGGCAAAGAAACAACATTAAAAACAGATGGTTCCGGACGAAAAATAAAGACCTGAGGCCTGCGCTCAACGCCCTAACTACACAAATAACGTCTCTCATGATACAATGGAAGACTACTATGTGGGGTGACCGACTCCGTAGTTTACACAGCGACTATAAGGCGTTCTGGTGGCTGGTTAAGACATCCGTCACGAAGAAAAACACGGTGAGACTTACAACTAACGGGCAATTCATCTCAGTTCCGGAGCAGGCCGACATACTCGCCGACCACTTGAGAGGGGATAGAGTTAGCGAGCCAATCACAGCGCCTGCCTGGTGAGCGTACCTCCACCCAAACCTCTATATATACCTCCTACCACCAGGTTTCAGCTATCATTCGTCGCACCAGAGGCAACAGGGCACTAGGAGATGACAACGTCCAGAACATCCTTCTGAAAATGCTGCCACGGAAGGGGATATCTCACATAGTGAACATCTTGAACTCCTCACTACGACTGCACTATTTTCCCCAGACGTGGAAGCATGCCGTTGTCGTCCCACTGTTGAAACCCGCCAAGTCTGGGTACGAGCCTGCTCACTATAGGCCCATCAGTCTGCTGACCCAGCTGTCGAAAATCTATGAACGGATTCTCTACACACATCTCACCAGGCACTTTGACGCTCAAGACATAGTTCCACCTCAACAGACTGGCTTCACCAAAGGGCTCAGCGCGGACTGTAACCTTGTGAAACTGCAGCGGCACGTTGCATCGAACATGCGCCACAACAGAGTCACCGCGCTGATCTCCCTAGACTGCACGAAGGCATTCGACTCAGTCGACCATCGTACACTCCTGCAACGCCTGAACGACCACGACTTCCCGGAGCAACTACAGAATATTATGTCCTCCTACCTGGCAGGCAGAACATTTTCTGTACGCATAGGAGCCACGTTACCTACCAGAAGGGATTTCGTTGTCGGAGTTCCCCAAGGGTCAGTACTGGGACCCCTACTCTTCAACATATACACCGCGCATATCGTAGGAGCTTCATACTCCAACGTTGAGGTAGTGGCATATGCGGACGACATAGGGGTCTACAGTACGAGCCTCAACCCGACGAGAGCTCTAAAGGCTGCAGAGGGCGCTAGTCAACTGATTGCTGATAGGTTGCGAGCTGTCCACATCCAAGTAAACCCAGCTAAGACTCAGGGGATCATCTTCTCTTTCCCTCATGGGAAAAAGAAGCGGCCACCCAGCTTTACCATTGATGGGACTCCATGTAAACTAGCCAACAACATCTGCTATCTAGGCATCAACCTAGGTAGGCACATGACGTTCGGCACACATTTACAAAAGAAACTGAAACGGGTCCGCAAAAAATATTACTCTCTGCAGCATCTTATCACCAGCCAGGCCATATCCCTCCGACTAAAACTCCTCATATATAATAGCGTCCTGAGGCCAGCTCTACTGTATGGGACACCACTTTTTCGATTTTTACATACCAGCACCATCACCAGACTCCAGAGCTTTCAGAATAACATCCTGAGAACGGCACTGTGGCACACTCCTTTTCGCGACATGAAGGCATCCGACATGTACGAAAAATTTGAGCTCCCCACCATCACCGAGGCCATCAGACGACGGCACATCAAATTCTTCGACTCGATGAAGCACAGTCTCAACCCGCTCTTCCGAGACATGACACCACCACCGCTACCGGCACGATGGCAACTCGCAAGATCGGGTAGAGCAGAGAAGATGATAGACATCACGACGCCGACCCACTGACAACAAGCCTCTAAGGGGCACCCTCACTCTGACATCAGACTAACAACGACGACACTACATGCCTAGAGAGACTCTAGGCCCAGCCACCAGTAGACTCTCACTACTGTACCGACTTAACCAACCTCCACCGAGGATTCCCACATTCCTTACTCCTCTCACACCACCTTCAAGCAGGTACTCCTAGTACAAGGTTCCTATCACCCCAAATATTTCATATTTTTCCCACATCCTAAATTCGACCTAGAGAGCTTCGGGGAAAAAAAAAAAAAAAAAAAACAAAAAAAAAAAAAAAAAAAAAAAACGCAGTGGTTCTATAGTTTTTTTGGCGAAGGAGCTATAGGTGTATGTATACCAGTAGCTCCTGGTAAATCTTTCATGTTAAAAACTAGCCGAGAGGACTAGTAACCTCTCTTATTCTTTGATTATATTAACATTTCAAAATATAGTCATAGAGAAAAAAAATATTGAAACTAATGGCACTCAATAGACTTTTTGTACAAAAGGAAGTGAGTCTAATTATATAATGGAAGGCAAAAGGTGACTAGTGAGCTGTATGGCCAATCTTTACAAAAGCTTAAGTTTGTGAATTACACGCAACTTATATATAAAACCAGATTTGTTACCGATCACGCACCCGAGTTTTATGTCAAATTTAAGTAGCGATGGACAAAGGAACGTGTTATGATTAGATAAATCATGGGGAAAAACGGGTAATAAAATAATTGATAACGAACACGTGGCTTGGAGCGAGAACATGAAGTATATTTATATAAAGGTTACAACAAGGTTACAAATAATGGTTACATGATATAAGGGTTTCAATTATATTAAATAGTCATTAGTTTTAATTATACATAACAGTCTCCCCCACTATTCAAAAATTATTAACATTAAAAATAGTAGCATGAATCAAAAAGTATATGTCTTGTGAGGGGACATCAATACTGAAGTAATATGTTAGGATCTCGAAACCTTTCTGGGAGTCTTCTCTGACGAACAGGTCTGTTGATAGGACATAGAGGAGTCTGAAGAAAAGGCTCTGTTGAAGATGAATCTGGAAGATCATGAGGAGGCACAGCTGAAGCTGGCTCGGTTGGAGATGAGTCTGGAAGATCATGAGGTGCGAATTGAGTGTGAGGTTCCTGAGGTGGACCTGGAGCTCGAGGAATTTCATAAGACTGAGAAGGGCCAAATGAAACAGTCTTTTTTGCTTGTACAAGGGTGTTTCTCAGTTGATTTATGTGACGCTTGAAAATTCTCCTTGATTCGTCCAGGCGGACAAGGTAATGTTGTTGACCCAACCTTTGCGTCACCTCACCAAACTCCCACTTTGGTTTGTTATTTTTGAAGACACGGATTTGCACTCTCTCCCCCACATGAAAAAATCTTCTGGTAACTCGCGTTGACTGAGAAGAGTGTGGTTTGGTTGGTAACAAGGCATCCAGGCGGATTCGGAATTTTCTTTTCAAATATAACTCAGCAGGTGAGGAGCCATTAGCAAGGGGAGTTGATCTGTAATGAAATAGGATATTTGTGACTTTTTCTGGCATAGGGGTATCGTCATTTGACAAGGCCCGCAACTTATCCTTAAGTGTCCGCACATTGCGTTCAGCAAGGCCATTAGTTGCTGGATGGCCAGGGGCTATAAATTTTTGAAAAATTCCGTTTGTGTGGCAAAAAAGATGAAACTCTTCGCTCTGGAAAATGCTAGCGTTATCTGAAACAAGCTGATTTGGGAATCCATGCGTTGAAAAAATCTTTCTGAGAAGATTTATGGTTGAGGACGTGGTAGGTGCTTCTTTGATAGGTTCCACTTCTGCCCATTTTGACTTAGCATCTATGCAAACAAGGAAATAATGGCCCTGGAACGGTCCAGCATAATCTATATGGACTCGTTCCCAATTCTCGGATGGTTCATCCCAAGGGTGAACTGGTACTTTTGGTGGAGCCGATCTTGTAAGGGCGCACTGCTCACAACTCTTGACAAGTCGCTCAATCTGACTGTCAATTCCAGGCCAGTAAACATATTTTCGGGCTAATTGTTTCATTTTCATGATCCCTAGATGTGTTTCATGAAGTTCTGATATAACTTGACTTCGAAGGGATGTAGGGATGACAATACGATCTTGGCGGAAGATGACATCTTCATGCAGTGTAAATTCTGAGTCCACGCAGTCGTTTTTTAGTGACTCGATGATTTTCTTGAGTTCCGGATCCTTCTTGGTTTCCTCTTGAATAGTCTCAAATGTAACTTTATTGCTTGAGATATGAACAATCTGTTCAGAAAAAATTTGGTGAACTTCTTCTCCCATCAAGGTGTCCGTTATTCATGTAACCATTATTTGTAACCTTGTTGTAACCTTTATATAAATATACTTCATGTTCTCGCTCCAAGCCACGTGTTCGTTATCAATTATTTTATTACCCGTTTTTCCCCATGATTTATCTAATCATAACAATTGGCGACGAGAAAAAACTGATTAAACTATCCGAGTTTCTAGTTCGCGACGTGTTACACGGACATCGCGGACAGTTCGTATTCCTTGTATACGCGGTAAGTCATAATTTATACCGCGAGTGCTTTTCGTTGTACTTTTTCGCTGATTTATCCGTTTTCTGTTTATTTATCTTTCGAATTAATTATCAAGATCATCAAGAATGGATGCAAAACAATTTCAAGAATTCATGAGTGTGCTTACATCAATTCTAAGCTCTCAAACATCAAGTAAACAAGACCCCAAGCCAGACACGAACAACCTCGCGAATGTGAGTATTTTTGAAAACTTTGATTCAAAAAAAGAGAAATTTTCATGTTATATGGAACGTTTCGAGAATTATTGCACAATGAAAAATTTAGACGATCCCACAAAGAAAGCTCAGCTCTTGTGTGGTTCTGTGGGTAGTATACATTACAATGCACTCACCGTATTCCTTGGACCAGAAAAACCTGTCACGTCCCTTGAGTATAAGACACTTGTTTCTAATCTCATGACCATGCTGATCCCTAAACGTAGCGCAATTGTGACCGCAAAGGTTGGGTCACAATTGCGCTACGTTTAGGGATCAGCATGGTCATGAGATTAGAAACAAGTGTCTTATACTCAAGGGACGTGACAGGTTTTTCTGGTCCAAGGAATACGGTGAGTGCATTGTAATGTATACTACCCACAGAACCACACAAGAGCTGAGCTTTCTTTGTGGGATCGTCTAAATTTTTCATTGTGCAATAATTCTCGAAACGTTCCATATAACATGAAAATTTCTCTTTTTTTGAATCAAAGTTTTCAAAAATACTCACATTCGCGAGGTTGTTCGTGTCTGGCTTGGGGTCTTGTTTACTTGATGTTTGAGAGCTTAGAATTGATGTAAGCACACTCATGAATTCTTGAAATTGTTTTGCATCCATTCTTGATGATCTTGATAATTAATTCGAAAGATAAATAAACAGAAAACGGATAAATCAGCGAAAAAGTACAACGAAAAGCACTCGCGGTATAAATTATGACTTACCGCGTATACAAGGAATACGAACTGTCCGCGATGTCCGTGTAACACGTCGCGAACTAGAAACTCGGATAGTTTAATCAGTTTTTTCTCGTCGCCAATTGTTATGATTAGATAAATCATGGGGAAAAACGGGTAATAAAATAATTGATAACGAACACGTGGCTTGGAGCGAGAACATGAAGTATATTTATATAAAGGTTACAACAAGGTTACAAATAATGGTTACATGATATAAGGGTTTCAATTATATTAAATAGTCATTAGTTTTAATTATACATAACAGAACGACATTTCATATTGACTGCTTGCGCCCATTGCACTCACTAGTACAACCGAATATAACTTAAAGAAAATGTTAATACTTACTTTATCAGAAATACGGTTAATTGCGGTTAATATCTACGGTTAATTGCTGAATGTTCTTTTGGCTTAATATTTTGGGATGAAGGTTTTCTTGTGTATTGATAGAACCAAGATATCGACAAAACAATATTTAGGAATTTATTTTTGTTGACATTAGCTATTGTATTTCAGAAATATAAATTATGAAAAAAAAGTGTGAAATCATGGAAACATTATTTATATCAATATATTAACTTACTTGAGATTTTAATGTATGTATTCATACAAGTATTCATCTTACAACAGTTAGGTAAACATTGAGAGAGAGTGATAGAGAGGGGGGATATTTAGCTTAAGTGTCTGATTCCAACCAAATGAAAAAAAAGCTCGTAATTTCTGCATTATATTGGCACGTAGATTTCTGCGCTCAGCGAATGAGAGGTGGACTTTTGGGACTAATCAGGAAGGCCGTTATTCTACGAATGCACTAGCGCTCCTAGTGTAGTGAGCTCTTACGCTGTCGGGAAAAAGGGAGAGTGAGAGAGAGAGTGTGAGAGAGAGAGAGAGAGAGAGAGAGAGAGAGAGAGAGAGAGAGAGAGAGAGAGAGAGAGAGAGAGAGAGAGAGAGAGAGAGAGAGAGAGAGAGGGAGAGAGAGAGAGAGCGCGTGAGATAGAGATAGATAGAGAGAGAGAGAGAGAGAGAGGGAGGGAGAGAGAGAGAGAGAGAGAGAGTGAGAGAGGGTTAGGGGGGTAGGGCCCAGCAGTTTTTATACCGTGAACAAACTCATTGACCAGTGGTCAGTGCCCCTCAACTTTCCCCTTCATGTATCTTTCATAAATGTAACCTCCTCTTTCACAGCTGCTTTAATCAAACCTCGATCCTGGCTCAGCTCCCAGAGATTTTCTCCTCAGCAGCTACGTAGCGACTCACTCAGACGTAATGCTGGCCACAGTAGGTTCCATTTAAACTTATAAGATTTGTTATTAGAAAAAAACAGTAACAGTAATTCGAGCCATACAAATCTACAGTGTATTGAGACAGTTAAAACACTATAATTTTAAATTATTAATCATTGTTAATGATTCGATGACTTTTCCCACTGAAGCATCGTTAGTACTCTGTCACTAGCTGACATCGCTGTAATTTTCAAAGGTAATTCCGAACTGTCAGTAAACAAGAGCAGAAAGACTCTAAATCAAAACCTATGATCTAGTAAAATAATCAAATCATAAAATCTTGACACAGGATTTAATATACCTGAAAAAAAGACTAATGTTTGTAAACCTTATATGCCAGAAACATAAAAAAACATGGTAGAAGATGAACAAGTCCGTAAGATTTAGGATGACTATCCCGAACATACAATAGCATACGCATATGCATCTTAAATCAATTTGTCTGAACCGACACAGAATGCAAGTATAATCTGATGACCGCGATCCTACGATGTTCGCTATATTGCACGGCTTGTGTGTGATCAAAACATTTCCTCTAGCAGAGATTAGACAGACTCAAACCCGACTTCTCCAATCCGGAAATATAAATAGCCACGTAATGTAGTATGGCCATGTTGTGTCAACTTCTTCACCACGAATAATTAGAAGGTCCCCTCTTCTTGGCCCAGAAAATAACCACTTACATTTCCACATTTTAATAATAAAAACATTAAGCTTCAGTTAAGAGAGGAGGAAACTAGTGGATGAAACAACTTAACCCTACTAGGGGTGGGGGTGAGGCCCATCCTTTGACCTTCCTATATAAGGCCCAGATTAGGGGGCTTTTTCCCTGAAGGTGAGCCCCATCACCTAGTATTTATATTGCATTGTAATTTTAACGTCAACCTGATATTGTTATGTAACCCAACCTCCTTCGAATGCATCAGCGCATCGCAGTAAGAGGAGAAATTGTTAAATTGAAATTGAAGACAACCAAATCATCGATTCCTTGTAAATAGTAAAATAATATAAAAATTGTATTTGAATGCCCGACAATGTTCACTCATGGGCAGATGTGGCAAACGAATAACTAAACTGTAACTGAGGTCAATGACGGCAACTATTTAACAAATTATGCTAAAAGCGATACGTTGGTCGGTTATTTATTGTTATTTTCAATGTTATAAAGCTTCTAAGCGTGGATAATTTAGTTTTCTATAGGCTCCCAACCATTTCGAGCTCTTTACTAAAGGGTGTCCCTGAATTAACGCAAGATTTGAATTTGCCGCCGTTTGTGCAGTAAAGTGCTGGCAACCCTAAAAAAAAAACAATTTGACAGCTGACAGTTTAGGATTAGTAAAAATGGAGCGTTACACGATAGAGCAACGTGTCTTTATTGTTGAACAGTATCTCAAAAATAATGAAAGTTTGGCGGCCGCAGTTTGAAAATTTCATACAAAATATGGTCGGAATAGTGTTTTGACTTCATCAACTGTGAAGAGATCAATTAAAAAATTTAGGGAGACTGGATCAGTTGGAGGCACTAAACACACTGGTCGTACAAAAACAAGCCGTTCAAAGGTCAATATCGAAGCAGTGCGTGAGAGTGTCAAATGAGGCTGGTCAGGCAGTGTCTGTTTGTGCTCGATATCGCGACATGATAACACATTTTTGTACTGAAATCGGATGATATTGATGTGGCCAATAGGTGGTTTCAACAAGATGGTGCCACATGCCATACAACATATGAAACAATTCCAATTCTGCATGAGACATTTCCAGGTCGTGTACTCTCTCGTTTCGGTGATCAGAATTGGCCCCTTAGATCGTGTGATTAAACACCTTTAGATTTCTTTTTATGGGGTTATTTGAAGTAAAAGGTGTACGTCAACAAGCCCACATCCACCCGTGCATTAAAAGAGGAAATTCAACGCTGCATCAACGAAATTCAACCACATTTATGCCAAATGGTCATGGAAAATTTCCACAAAAGAGTGCGTGTGTGCCAGCAAAGTCGTGGAGGCCATTTGCCCGATGTGTTATTCCATAAATAACCATATCCTATTTATTTTATAATTCAATAAAAAAATAACAACAAAAATACTAAAAACTGTGTTTTCTATTTAAATCAAATCTTGCGTTAATTCTGGGACACCCTATACAATCAAACTTGGACTTTGAGTTCTTAGATGATGGATTTATAAAGTTTAACTTAAATGAGTTGACTGATTTATGACAGCTATGACATAAGATTTGAATGTTAAGCCCCTATAAAACCTAACTGTTCTTAACCAATTCCACCAAATCTGAAACAGTTTGAGACAATCTACACCCCAGGCTATACTTATCTAATCTGCTCCGGATATACTTGTACTTACTTGTAGACATACAGACAGCTCTACAGTAGCTGAATTACTTTGTGTGCAGGTCCCAGACATGAGTTATATATACCCCCTCATAACTGTTATTATTAATCTTCCTAAAACGTATTATTATTTATTCAAATTGTTTTGCTATTACTTGGAGCCTCTACAATATATTATTTTAATAAAAAGGGGTACTCTTTGAAGAAACCTATGAACAGCCCTCCTCAAAAAATTGTTTAACGTGTTCTAGGCGATACTCAACGACTTACGCACAAGAGTTATCACGATAGCGACGAGAACAAAGGCACCCCTGAGGTGGCCCGGGGGTGGAGGCGGCACCACAGCCACCCCTGTCTAATAGGACATGTATTCTCATTTTAAAGGACACGAAGACTGATCGGAGGTTCTCATCGGAGGGCATCACATGCCACCCAAATCCCCGGATTATCGCCCCTCGGAATTCAAGGACACCTTTCCTGCCTGTCGAATAAATAAAAAAGGAATATCCACCTTTTCTTGCATCCTGTTATCTAACTTGTTTTACATTCTGTGGAAACCCATTTGTAATTCATTAATTATTAAGTCGGAGGGACACGGTTAATTTTAAGTGTTACCTCCATTAGGCCCCACGGATCGTATCTTACCCACATAACAGTGAGAGAAGCCAATACAGGGATGGTGGTTGGCCATGCCATTTATTAACCCAAAAATGATTATAGATATATATACACATATATGATGTATCATTTTAAACAAGTATGAGACAATTATATCCGTGTGGTTGATATAAAAACACAATATTTGTTAAGAGTATTTATTCTTGTAAACGTCAAGCATAGTTATCAGTAATCGGCCATTGTCATTTCCCATTAGATCGGAGGAGAGCAGGAAATTATCCCAGGTTCTGTATGATCTGTGGGAGAGGCACACCTTGCTGGAGCTGCCCAAGCGCGGCAGTTAAGTTAAATCCTGGAGGCAGTAGACCTGGAGGCAGTGCGAGACCTGGAGGCAGAGTGAGACCTGGAGGCAGAGGTACGCCTGGAGGCAGGAACAAGGCTTGGCAGGCCACCAACCCGCAGATGAGGATAAAGACAGCTTTCATCTTGTTGCTGTGGTTGCAGAGGATGTTCATTCTGCACAAAACGACACCTTATATATATAGTGCATATCTTATCCTAAAGGCCTTCCTTCTATATATGTCACAGAATGTTTTTGCATGAATTAACTGCTACTTTCGCAACTGTGACTGAGATTAGCTACTGAAAAATGCATTGTTTTAAATAATCAAAATACTCCCTTTTACGGGACAACGTTTGTGATGAAAGGAACTAACGGACAGAAAAATACTTGAGCTAATTAGTTCCATTGTTGAGACCAACTGCCAATGACCGTTACCTAACAGTGAATAACAGGACAATTGCTTAAGCGACATTGAGCCTTGAGGTCAAAGCTACGACCGCCCTCAAGATCGTCTTGTGGACTATTTTTGTACAGACTAAAGTATGCAACTCTCTGTGCATTTCTTCCTTTGGTCGCAGCACGTAATGGCGGTAAGTCAGGGCAGAACCAACATGTAATATAATATAACCGTTCCGGTCTTAGAACCCGTGTCTATATATTGTTCAGTCATGCATCAAATATGTAATACAAAATTTAAATATGTAAAATAAAAGAGTCCAGTGAGTTCATTGTGAGCCATGAGGATTCAAATGAGTCGAAGAATTTGTCGGCAGATTAGCTTGGGTTGATGGAAAACCAATTGACTGTTTTCAGCAAGTTTATTCATGATTAATATTTTGACATGTATCTGGTACTATAATCTACAGCGGGTTTGCGTGAGAAGAAGGAAATCCCAGTTTGCCAAATGTCAAACAGTCGTCATACACCTCTTCCTCACATCTGCTCCGGACCTGTTGCAGACGTACGTGGGTATGTCGAAAATGCACCTATTAATAAATTTGGTGAATACCTATCAACTCTTTTTAATCAACCCCTAGATGATCTCCAAGCAAAATTTTCAATCCATTTAAAATATAAGTGAAAGCAAACCAAGAATGACAAAGAAAACGACAGCCCAGAGAAGACGTTCGAACACTGAAAAACTAATGCTCTGGAATATTAAACCTTTAAAACATAAGCCTAGAACATTATTTATATATTCTAAGAGTACATTAACAACATTTATACATCTGAAATTGGTGACTACTTAACATATCTTTCTAATATTGAGTCTTTCTCCATAGTATCACAAGGTTCATAAACTGCCCCCTCAATAGAAAACGAGGCAGCTCAACCTGTCCCTTAAGGCTAACTCCTAGGACTTTCCTATGCATAAGCCTTCCCGACGAATACTTTTTCTGCTACCTAGATCTACCAGAAGAACAAGAAGAAGAAGAGATAAGACCAACCAACAAACACCCAGATGTGGATGGGTCATAACGAGGCATCTGGTTCAAGTTAATCTGAGTCCTTGCACAGACTGACAACATACTTCAGACTCAATGGCCATTTACAGCCTGTAAAATGACCAAGAAACGTCCCCTGGAGATAAAATTTCTGAGCTAGAATCTGCTTATAGGCGACCATTAATAGAAATAGAAAGTATCATAGCCCCTAAAAAAACATTGAACAGATAATGATACATCTTCATTTTTTTACTGTTTGTTTCAATTCTCTTAATTGTTTAACTTGGTTTAAACGGTAATATAAATAAGTCTCGTTAACGATCTTAAGGACGGAATGAAATTCAGGAAATTTTTTTCTGGGGTATGTACTATTTCGATCATCAAGTTGAGCTATAGTTCCTGTTATGAAAATAAAGGTAAGCAAATCTAAACAATTAGGAATTTAATCTCTACCAGAGTCATACGATTAATACACTTTTCTTCGTGAAAAATAATCCAAAAATGTTTTTCTTATCGTAATGGATTTAGCAAATTACTTTTCCGGCCCTTCAATATCGTCCTCCTCCTGGTAATGGCCATTATCTGAAGGGCATCTGCTTCATGTAACGAGCTTTCGGCTTCCCTTGCCAGAGTCATCTTCAAGCCTTCTTTCCATTATTTAGGTCACAACCGACTATGTCTGCCGGCTTTGAAACAAGGCAGAAGTGATTAATAAAATCTGAATTGTAGACCCTTCCTACAATCTTTATCTTATTAACAGTATTTTTTTTTGTTATTTATCTTTATGGGCCCCAGCTTGCTGAAGGTAGCTTTGTTGAAGAGAATAATTCACTTTTAATTAAGAACATCATGAGAAAGGAACATTCGGTCGTCGTTTAAACTATGAAAAAAGTTAGTGAAATTGAATGAAACACTCTGCCAATTTAATTACAATTCAAGGATTATCTATAAATACTGTAAGTAATTTATTTTAGAAAACTATAGGTTATTTCACATAGGACTGATGTAGGACCCTTGTTTGCACCAGTATGCTCACTAGATCACTAGATATCTACTTTATATATTTTTAAGTGTCATTTTTGTTGCGTTAATGGAAAAATATATCTGTAATTCGGACGTACACGTATTATGTAATAGATTTTTTCGTAGTTTAATGTCCGTTACAAACATTTAGTGCAGATCTATCACCCGAAATCACGCATTTAGCTTGTTTCGTGATACTCCATGCTAGTGAGAAATGTTACTTTTTTACGTTTTCTGTGAAAAGCTAATATTGTATTAGGGTGGTGGAGATTTCTATAAAAATCCTTTAACTAATAATTCAAAGCATTCTTTATTCGAAATAAAATCATGAGACTACAAAGTTGTTTAGTACATATATTTTTTTTTAAGTAACGAAGAAAAATAGCTTTTTAAAGATAATATCGTTACAGTCCGCTGTCTTCTGAAAAAACATATTATTATTCTCATTGTATGACATTTCGTAGAAGCATTTGAATTCCTCACTTCCAATTGATCACCTTCCTGTTCGAAGAATTAAAAACGGTGTTGGGTTTTATATAATACATTATATTATACGACTGAAAAAGTCTAGTGACAATTTTATTGATAATTATTACTTGTTGCCAGATTAAGTTTGTTGAATTTTTTCTTTGCTATAAATTTCGTTAAATTAACCCTATTTTAAAGAAAGGAAATATAGCATTCTAAAGTACTTTAAGGCATATCCATATTTTGTTATTAGTATAAGTCGTTTATAGAGTTTTTCCATGTACCAGTAATGTTGGCGAGATTTCTCGTCGAACCTTCGGGCAAATGGCCTCAGAAGCATCTACGTCAGCCATTTCCTCATTTATCCTAACGAAACTAAGTCAACCCCGACCAGACCCTTCCCCCAATGAAAAAATATCCTTCAACTATCCGTGGATCGAATCACCGTCTCCACTGTTAGAAGTTAGAATGCTAACCACTAGACTATGGGCAAGGTCACCATTTACTTAACAGACTCTCAAAACTGACAATAACAGAAAAGTTGAAGACATAGATACTGACTTTCAAATAAATTCAAAACTCTGACAATGCCAAGATTCCAGTCCAGAATAGTAGAGCAGTTCCAACATGCTCAAGTAACTAACAAACTACCATTTGAACCCATTGATTCAACTACCCTCACTTGATTTACTCACAACAATCCATGACAACTTAGGAGAAGGTGGACATTTGTTTAGATGACAAGTACATCCTAAATAAAAGTATATAGTCCAAACGGACATTTTGTTGTCAAATTGTTGTTTATATGTATGTTATATATATTACAATCACATCGCTAGTTGTGATTAATTTCACAGTTTTGAAACAATAACTCAAGAAAAAATAATTATAATTAACACCATTGTAATCTGTGAATCTCATAGTTTTCTATTATGTGCTATGTTTTATAGGACTTGCTAATGGGCTTGTAAATACAAATATATTGTGGGTGGACAAGATATATTCATTATTAAAACATTATATAGTAACAACTACACTTATTAACACTTCAAATATTTCATAAATATAAAAGAAAAACTAAAGAACAAAAAAACTATAATTAACTAAAAACAAACTAACGATTGTTATGAATATGGAAATAAGACAAGTTGGTATGAGATGGCTAGACTATAAGTACATGAATATAGAATATAATATTGTCTTATATAAAAACAGGATAGTTTGTTGAAATTGCTTATCACTTATTCTAGAGAACAAATTGTTCAGAAAACAGCTAGTTATAAGTATAGATCGTCTACAAGACGGGGTTCTGGGTGGTGACTCCTAAGGTTTGCATGATCTGCCTGATCTGTGGTATGTGAGGTACGTGGCCTGGCACTACCATGCACTGGTTTGCACCACCAGCCGTTGGGTTGCTTTGGCAGGAGAATACTGGGCTCAAGCAGCAAGGCTGGCCTCCGGAGGTAGAGCACTGCAAAGAGAGGCAACAGTCAAGAATGGACATCAGGATTTAGTGACATCAGAACAATTAGAGGAATAAATGTGAGATCCAAATGTGTTACTCACCGAGTTGCCGTTCAAGATGCAGTTGGAAGTGACGATGGAGGCAGGGTTGATCTGCTCCAGGGCCAGGAACTGTTGGATCCCTTGCATCGTCGTAAGATCGGGAACTGAAATACAACAATAATTGAAAGCATAGTTGGGAACAGTAAGTGTATTTAATCCATTTCAGTAGACAATCAAGACTTAGTGCTTATCATAAATGAATTAATCACAAGTTGGATATTCTAATGAACAAAATGATATCATGTATTTTCTTGTATTCTGTTAAGAGATGCTTTATCATGAACCTTCCTCGTCATATTTCACAAATTTGAAGAATCAGTTATTTTATTCTATGTTTAGTGCCCAATTAGAATAACTGTTTATTTTTATGTCTGTGACTTCCATGCCATTCTATGCTGATAAATTTAATAATACTGATGCGCTAAGAATCCCTGTTGAAATCTTATGTTCTTTATCCTAAGATTTCAAAAATCTGTTTCAATCATATAATATGTATACATAAATAGGTAAAGCCGACCTATATAAAATGTGTTCATCAAGTAAATTAATGTATTTCAAGGGTAAAATTACAGTAGTCTGTTCTTGACTCTCAATTAGTGGTGGTAATAATGAACGGAGCGGACGGTTGATCTAAAGTTGATCAATCACGTATGTATCCACTAATATTGACGATTTTTAGGTTAAAATTTATTTTTCAAAGGGGTTTAGACTTAATCCCCAGGTCCCAGAAAATTATCATTTACTTGGGTTTGGCATAGTTGACAAAGGAGGCTAATTTTACTAGATGATAGATTCATTAGATGATTTAGAATATTCTATGTGCATTCTAAACATCGTTAAAAATCAACAAAATAAAAAAATATTTATTACGTGGTCCCTGTGCGGACACAGCAGCTATGACAGCCAAGACTACGATGCAGTACTTCATGGTGATATGTTTTCTTGTGGTGTATAAGATGGGAATAAGTGCCTTCTCAGGGGGTATACCGTTCTTATAGGGGCTTTCGACTGAAGATAACACTGAGACCTTCGATAAAGAAGTAATTTCGCTCTCAGTGTCAGAGATGGAGTCGTAAAAGAATTTGAATATTTTTGCCTTTTCAAACTACAAATTTTTTTAACATAATACAAACATAGGAGAGTCATTTAATAAAAATAATCGTGTTCAATGAAAATGAAAAGGTTGCCAAGCCTGCGGACTTTTAGCGTTTTGAACTAATAGGTTTTATTATTAGGATTATTTTACAATTATAGTTTTTCCGATATTCTGTAACCAAGATATTTAAATAGATGAAAAGATTTTTGTACAAAATTACTGAGTAGTTAATCAACATTTTTTGCAACGTTATGGTGAGTAAGAATGGTTAGGCGGCGTTACTTCCTATGGACCTTCCTCTACAAAACCTACACTAAACCCCAACTTACATATATTATATAACTTCCTTAAAATTCTAATCCTCCATCAATTCCTCCAACACATGATCTTGCTTACAGGTCCGCTTCTTTGGAACGATCTTTTGTCGTTCTCCAGAACTCTATATCTCCACCTATCACTCATTCTTGTTCCACCTCAGTTTTCAGATCCCTTATTTATAAATTTATTATTTCCTCTTAATCCTCAAACAGTTCACTATTTTGAGAGTTATCCCAATAACATTAAGATTTTATTTTTTACTGTTTAATCCAAAACATAATTAACTGTTATTGTAGTAATTGTTACTCCTAGGGGACTAACGTCTCAGAATAAAGTTTAGTTTTTATTACATTTTCTTTTAAGATGCTAAACCCGTCAACCTTATTTTACCGTTCAATTAGCCTACTCCCTATCCTCTCAAAGATATTAAAAAAACTCCTCTTAAAACGTCTACTTCCAATTGTTGAATCCAAAAACCTTTTTCATACTCATCATTTTGGTTTTGGTCTACGATATTCCACTGCTCAACAAGGCTTATGGTGTTGTTGATCACATCTCCTCAGCCCTTGAAACCAAACAGTATTGCACTGATGCCTTTGTGGGCATAGTTCAAGTTTTTGACAGGGTCTGGCACACAGGTTTGGTTTACAAGCTCAAAAGACATTTACCATAGACTCTTTTCTTGATCTTAGAGTCCTACCTTTCAAACCAGAGGTTACAAGTCCACTTTGGATCTATTCCAACTACTATCCCATAAAAGCAGGAGTCCCACAGGGCAGTGTCCTGGGTCCCATTCTCTATAACCTATACACCGCCGAAGTCTCCTACATTCCCAATAGCTTTGCAGTTGACATTGCAGTTCTGTCAAACCACCTAGACCCTGTTAAAGCATCTTTTAACCTTCAAAAACTCCGCGATGAGATCGAGTATTGGTGCAAACTTGTAAATCCGGCCCACTAGTTTTTAAATTCCATCCCTCTTCCTGTATCCGTTAGGGCTCCATCTTGACAGAAGGCTGACATGGAACCCACACACAAGGCTAAAAAGAGAAGGAGTAGGACACCAAAACAGACTACTTCAAACGACATCCCATCTCTCAATAGAAAATAGATTACTAATTTACAAAGTTATACTAAAGCCAATTTGGACATACGGAATATCCTATCTAGCTCTGGGGGACAGCGAAACGTCGAACTTCAAATCATCCAGTCCTTTCAACCAAAAGTCGTTGAGAAAAATAGTAAATGCCCCTCATTACGTCAGCAACGAAACCCTCCATAACGATCCTAATATACCCTACATTTTTATTTTTACCTTACTCATCTCTTTCGAGTGAAATTCCGTCGAAACCAATTCAACCACCCTAATCCCCTATGATAGTCATTAGCCACATATGCGTATAATTCTCCTCGGAGACTAAAGCAGCAGTGGCGTCTTGACCAGCTATAAACACGTGACAGGAGTTGTCTGTGGCTCTCGCGCTCGTGGTCAGCATCCACTGGCTTGTATCGGGTGACGCGGGTGATGGAAGAGCGTGGGGGTGGGGACTCGAGGATCCGCTTCCTTTTTCGCATGCAAGAGAGGTGACCGCCATGTGGATTTGGGAGATCTCTGGGCTGTTTGTAAATACTGTTAATATTGATTTCAGTAACTTGATTGCAATTTTATCACAATAAAGATTGTTATTGTCGTCCTTTTAAGAAAACTTTATTAAAATTGGATAAATATGCGCAGATAAGCCAAGAGAGAATAGTAAGGGCTATTCGTAAAAAAGAAAAAAACTACTAGTTATAACTTCTTTCCACTCAACAACTGTTGCACTATTCGGTTTGGGCTTCACGCATTCTGAACACCCCTTCGTTCAGCGAATTCACTAGTATGTAACAACGTTGGCAGGAATAAATAAGGCAGTCGCTTTTATATGGGCATGTAAGCATTAGAGGAAATGATGTGGCTGATAGAGTGGCCACAGAAGCAATAGAAGCAGTAGCTAAACGAGCCCTGCCAACCGTTTAGAAGAAATAGCGCTTACCCACCAAAGGCCATTGTAGACTCACACATGGTTGCCTTATCATTCAAGAACCAACTAAAAAATGCTAAAAATATAATCGAGATTTAACCATCGACCATAAATACCATCAATAATTTTCTCTCCATACTTACTTTACTTCGAAATATGTGTTATTGACATCATTAATGCCCTACTGTTTTTTTTCAATAAGCCTAAGCTTGCTCACAGAAACCCAGTTGCACCCATATGGGAATAGAAGATTAAAATAGCTCCTCACATGGAGCGTGATAGCCCGATGACTTTTCCATTCATCTGAAAATGTTACTACCAATGTTGGGTTGTATTGATGTATTTAAGTTAGAAGAATAGATAATTTTTAGCCAGATCCCCCGATCATAACTCCAGTACTATAAACCCACCGCCTGACAAGACGGGGGTGCCTCCATGGCCCGGCCTGCGTTCTGTACACATCCGTATGTCCCGGCCTTGCATCGGTGGACTAACCAAAATTAGTATAAATATTCAAAAAATGACGTTGACGATTTTTGTTTTGAAAACAAATTAATTAAAATATTATATAATCTTGCTCAGAAGCACTAATTGTCATTATTACATGATTTGACCACTTAAGACATATATTTATGTACATTGGATACTTTTTTTTTACTGTTAATGTAATACGTGATGTAAATCTAACAGTCGGAAACAACAGTCGCTGTCCCCCATAGCTCTATTCCGTATGTCCAGATTGGTTTAAGTATAACTTTGTAGATTATTAATTTATTTTCTATTGAGAGATGGGATGTCAATTGCAGTAGTCTGAACAGTTGTCCAAAGGTTCTGTTTAGTTCTTGTCTTTTTTACCTCGTATGTGGGTTCCAAGTCAGTCCTTTGTCAAGATGGAAGCCTAAGTACCGTACTGTCTCGGATACATCAAGAGTAATGGTATGAAAATAAACTATTGGGCTAGACTTGCGACGGAGGGTGAAGGTAATGTGGGAACATTTTGCTTCATTAACTTAGATCAGCCATTGGTTGCACCAATGCTCGATCTCATCAAGGTGTTTTTAAGGTTATCGGATGCTACATCGGGCTCTGAGTGGGATGGCAAGACTGCAGTGTCATCTGCAAATGTTGCCAAGAAGGTATTGGAGGTAGATGGGACATCAGCGGTGTATAGGTTATAAAGGATGGGACCCAGGGCACTGTTCTGTGAAACTCCTTCTAATATTCTAAACCACAGCGGACTTGGAAGAAGCGGTTTGAAAGGTAGGACTTTAGGATTAGGAAAAGGGTCTGTGGTAAATATCTTTTGAGCTTGTAGACCAAACTTGCGTGCCAAAACCTGTCAAAAGCTTGAGCTATGTCCAGAAATGCAGCAGTGCAATACTGTTTGGATTCAAGGGCTGAGGAAATGTGATCAACAACGCGAAGGCCTTATTGAGTAGTGGAATGTCGTTGACGAAAACCAAACTGGTCTACAGGATGCAGGTTATTGGATTCAACAATTGGAAGTAGACGTTTTAATAGGAGTTTTAATAGGAAGGATTATTTAAGGCAAGTATTCACCGACATCTTTTTCTTAGTTAGGAAACTATAGGTTTAAGGATAAGGGTATGATTTAGGGTATCTATGCTGAAGTGCATACACCCTATTACAACAATTAACCACTAGTACTTGATTATTATAATAATATTATATATCAAGAAAACGTCATAAATTATGCCATGTAAACATTGTAAATCATAATTCATACAGACAAATAATGAGAAGTTTGAAAGAAATTTGAACAAAAAACAAATAGTTAATAAATAAAAAATACAGATCCATTACAACAACATATATATTTTACTTGTTTGTACAATTAACAATCAGTGTTTAAGGGTTTTTATCCACTGTGTCGATTAGATTACCACCAATTTACAAGACGGGGTTCTGGGTGGTGACTCCAAAGGTTTGCATGATCTGCCTGATCTGTGGTATGTGAGGTACGTGGCCTGGCACTACCATGCACTGGTTTGCACCACCAGCCGTTGGGTTGCTTTGGCACGAGAATACTGGGCTCAAGCAGCAAGGCTGGCCTCCGGAGGTAGAGCACTGCAAAGAGAGGCAACAGTCAAGAATGGACATCAGGATTTAGCGACATCAGAACAATTAAAGGAATTAATGTGAGATCCAGGAATGTGTTACTCACCGAGTTGCCGTTCAAGATGCAGTTGGAAGTGACGATGGAGGCAGGGTTGATCTGCTCCAGGGCCAGGAACTGTTGGATCCCTTGCATCGTCGTAAGGTCAGGAACTGCAATCCACAAAATATATACAAATTTCTACAAAAAGTGAAATGAAATACAAGAGTGAATTATATGATTAATGATTATACGAACGTCCATTTTGTGCTGAGGCCACAGCGAGTACAGCCAACATTGCGATAAAAGATTTCATTTTGAAGGATTTTTTTTACTTCTCTTTCTTTACCTAAGGAACAGTTAGTTATTACTGGTTGCTCTTTCGAATCTTTCAAAAGCTTATATATACTTTTCTAAATAGGATCATAAAATCTCTTTGACCTCTGATAACGGAAATAAGCGGAAATCTTCAATGCCACCACGCATCTTACACATGCGTAGTGTACTATGTTTAAGATTGTAGTTCCTTTTCCCGTAATTATTATTCAAAGAAAAAATAGAGTGGCATGTTTTGGACTAGAACCCTGTTCCTCCCCAATAGCTAGTCCGGTGCACCACCAACTGAGATGCGCTACATAAGTAATAATCTTTCCAATATGAATTCTCTTTGGTCAAACGATAGCAAACAATGTAATCCATGAATTATGATTCATTGTAGAGGCTGACTGACTGTGGGGAAACATTGCGATCCCTAAATTGTGTTATAGAGAGGTAGATTGTAGTTTTAAGTTTATGGAATATTATTGTATTATCATATAATAATACTTTAAGCCCGATGTCGGAGGTCCCAACCGTGGAGGTCTCGTCGACCCAGCTACTGCCCGGTGGGCGTCTGAAAGATGTCATGTTTTTTATTTTTCACAATCAATTTACATGTTTATTGTTAATTTATATTTGTCAATTTTTTTTTTTATTTGTTGGTTTGTATATTTTCTTGCTATTTTGTTAACTGTTGTTGCTACTTTGTTCTTAATTTATATGGGGCATTATGTTTTAGTTGTGTTATTACTATTTGGTATTTAATTTATATTCTTTACTGCCATATTTTAAATCTTAATTCTTAATTTAGTTTCTGCGCATGCGCTACTATTAACAACCACGTACAACTATCGCTCTCCAAATCAATAGCAATAACTACCGTTAATAGACCCTTTTTTGGCTTTAGGATTGTTTCAACTGGCAACTTAAGTGAGCTGGCCACGAGGGAGCCCCTTATAAGTGAGTAGATCGCTAGTTACATTGGTGTGAAGTGTAAATAGTGAAATCGGACTGAGTAGTCGGCCATCTTGACTGATCGGCATTAGGCGTCGTTCACGATACATAGGCGTTCTGAGCCAGACCTGATAGGTGGCTCAGAGCCAAGACCGGTGACTCGCCACTGGAATCCCACCGGCGCTACGTATTTTATTTATTTATTTTTTTTTTTTAACTAACAAAAATCTTAGCTAATGATAAAATGAGATTTTTTTCAGCAGCTAATATCACAAAATAAAAAAAAAAGATCTAGGTCCTTAGGTCCAACTCCTACAACGTCGCCAGTAAAGCGAAAAGCTAGACGCTCAAATAGGAACATCCCTATAAATTCATCTGCCGCCAGCTCTATGGAAGATCTACCACCACTCGCCAGCACTTCAAAAGAAGAAACTGTAGCAAAATTTCCATTCTTCACACCAAATAGCTTCGAGGTACTGAGAAATAGCCAACCTGACGACATGGAAGTTATTCAAACACCAACACAGCCCAAGCCGCCTGCTATATTCGTAAGGAATATTAGCAATTTTAAACTTTTATGCTCACAAATGAGCAAAGTTGTAGGTACCGGAAAATATACGTGCCTCAATCGCTCTCGGGATACAAACATTTCCCCAGACACTCCCGATACTTATCGAGCGATCATCAAGTATTTGGAAGAAACCAATGCAGACACCATACACATCAGTTGAAACAAGAACGATCGCTTCGAGTAGTGATAAGAAATCTGCACCCGACCACACCAGCTGATGAAATTGAAGACGAACTATCAGCTCTGGGATTCAAAGTTCGGCAAATAACCAACGTTTTACGTGAGGACAGACAACAAAACGAATCCACCAAAACGGCATTACCGTTATTTTTTATAGATCTCTGAAGATTTATGACTTAACAATCCTGTATTACACAAGAATACAGGTCGAAAAACCTTACCCCAAAAGAGACATCGTCCAATGCCATAATTGCCAGGCATATGGGCACACAAAATCGTACTGCCACCACCCTCCTAGGTGTGTAAAGTGTAGTGGGCAGCACAAAAGCGAATTGTGCAAAAAGCCCCTAAAATCGCCTGCTGTATGCGTGCTCTGCCAGCAAGACCATCCGGCCAACTACAAGGCCTATAGAATCCTCAGGTCCAGGAGCGAGCAAAGTCGTCGGCCAGAAGAAGAGAAGCTAGTGACAGGTAGCTCAAGAAGCGCCCCCACCAGAAGTTTGAGGCCTTCTGTCTCTTTTGCTGATGCCGTTCGGAACAGAGAGCAGTCACAGGCACTGCCCACTTCTTGTCCGCAAGTATCTCTTCCCCAGCATTCCGCTCATCCCGCCAACCAGCAAACCCAATCCCATCCTCAACCACACATCTCGCATATTCCTTCACCTCCAAGCTCTTCTGATCTCACTAGCCTATTAACATCATTCCTTACAGAATTCAGAACCCTAACTACCCCTCTCATATTCCTTCTTACAAATCTTGTCTCCTACCTTAACCCCGTTAAACAAAATCCATAAGTGGATCCTTCCGACTCCTTATCCATTCTCCTTTGGAATGCGAATGGTGTTCGCACCCACACTAACGAACTGACAGCACTACTCCACGACAAGAAGATCGACGTAGCTCTTATTACTGAAACAAGACTTACGAGCAAACGACCATTTACCGTTCGACAGTACCAGACTTATCGAACTGATCACCCAGATGAAACAGCTCACGCAGGTACCGCTGTCATTGTCCATAACTCCATATCCCACCACATAGTTCCTTTGGTATCACATGATTTCCTTCAATCCACTGCAGTTTCAATCACCACCTTCACTTTTCCTCTTACACTAGCATCATCGTACTGCCCTCCCAATAAATCCATTTCCGACTCCCAATTCATCTCCTTTCTAGACTCCATCGGACATCGTTTCCTTGTGGGTGGGGACTTTAATGCGAAGCACCAACACTGGGGGTCAAGATCCACAAATACATGAGGACGTGCTTTGCTGTCTGCACTCACACGGAAACATTGCTCCACTATCACTCCTGACACAGCCACCTATTGGCCATCAGATCCCAACCGAAATCCTGATCTCCTTGACTTCTTTTTTTACAATAGTTTAGGAACACTAAACTACTCACTCACGCGCCTTGATGACCTCTCCTCTGATCATAGTCCTTTATTATTAACCATTTCCCTAAGACCAATTCACAAACTGCCTCCTCCTTCATTTATTAGGGGCCCAGTTAACTGAGACCACTTCCACCAGCTTCTTACAGAGTCCGTAAACCTAAAATTGTCCTTGAAAACATCCCAAGACCTAGACGATGCAGTGCATTCTTTCACTACTCTGGTCCAGAGGTCGGCTTGGGAGGCATCGTCACCCAAAAATCCATAATCATAATCGTTTACCTCAGCATCTCAAAGATCTAATCCTATCCAAACGCCGCTCCAGAACAGTGTGGCAAAGATCCCGGCATCCTGCCGATCGCCGCTCGTACAATCAGTACTGCCGATTGGTAAAACGGCGATTGGCATCCTTCCGTTCCGATTCTTTCAATTCCTCTCCTCTCAGTCTACCAGGAATAACTCCTTGTGGAATGTAACCAAAAAAATCCTAAAGTATCAACCTGTTTCACATCCGCTCCGTCGTGATGATGGGTCCTGGGCGGCTTCGGATGGGGATAGGTCGGAGGAATTTGCTCTTCATCTTACCCATACTTTCACACCTCTCCTTTTTCATCAAAGCCATACTCACAGCACAACTGTGGAAGATTTCCTCACTTCACCTATTCCTCTCTCTCTTCCACCAAAAGCCGTTAATCCCTCTGAGGTCAAATACCTTCTGAAAAACTTACCTTACCGAAAATCCGCTGGATATGATCTCCTAACTCCTCAAATTCTCAAACAACTTCCTCCTAATGCCATAATCTTCCTAACCTACATATATAATTGCATTATCCGTACGACGCACTTTCCTCTCCTCTGGAAACATTCCATTATTGTCCTATTCGCCAAACCCGGTAAACCACCCAATGACGCCTCATCTTACCGTCCAATTAGCCTACTCCCTATCCTCTCAAAAATATTTGAGAAACTCCTACTAAAACGTCTACTTCCAATTGTTGAATCCAAAAACCTTTTTCCCACACACCAGTTTGGTTTCCGCCAACGACATTCCACTGCTCAACAAGGCCTTCGCGTTGTTGATCACATCTCCTCAGCCCTTGAAACCAAAAAGTATTGCACTGCTGCCTTTCTTGATATAGCTCAAGCTTTTGACAGGGTTTGGCACGCAGGTTTGCTCTACAAGCTCAAAAGACATTTACCACAGACCCTTTTCCTAATCCTACAGTCCTACCTTTCAAACCGCTTCTTTCAAGTCCGCTGTGGTATAGAATACTCTAACTACTATCCCATAAATGCAGGAGTTCCACATGGCAGTGTCTTAGGCCCCATCCTCTATAACCTATACACCGCTGATGTCCCCTCTACTCCCAATACCTTCTTAGCCACATTTGCAGATGACACTGCAGTCTTGTCATCCCACCCTGACCCCGACATAGCATCCCATAACCTTCAAAAACACCTTGACGAGATCGAGTATTGGTGCAATCAATGGCGGATCAAAGTTAATGAAGCAAAATGCTCCCACATTACCTTCACCCTTTGTCGCAAGACTTGTCCACTAGTTTATTTTGATTCTATTCCTCTCCCTGTAACCGAGACAGTACGGTACTTAGGCTTCCATCTCGACAAACGGCTGACCTGGAACCCACATATTAGACTAAAAAGACAAGAACTAAACAGACGCTTTGGACAACTGTACAGACTACTTCAAAGGACATCCCATCTCTCAATAGAAAATAAACTACTAATCTACAAAGTTATACTTAAACCAATCTGGTCATACAGAATAGAGCTATGGGGGACAGCAAAAAAGTCGAACATCAAGCGTATCCAATCCTTTCAATCCAAAGTCCTGAGAACAATAGTAAATGCCCCTTATTATGTCAGCAACAAAACCCTTCATAACGACCTTAATATACCCTACATTCTAGAACTCATCCCTTCTAAGTTCATGAAATTCCACAGTAGCTTTTCCAACCACACCAATCCTGTACACACAGTCATTGCACTGCGCCACTCATCCCTATAATCCTCCTCGGAGACTGAAACGGCAGTGGCCTCGTGACCTGCTATAAACGCGTGACAGTGGGATTCCTGGCAATGGCCAGTTACTCCAATCATGTCCTGAGGCTCTCGCGCTCTTGGTCAGCCTCCACTGGCTGGTATCCGGTGACGCGGCTGACGGAGGAGCGTGGGGGACTTCCCAAGACTCCGCTTTCTCTTCGCATGTGGATTTGGGAGGTCTCTGGGCTGTCTGTAAATATTGTATGAATGAGTGAGTGAATGATGAATTGTAAATATGGTATGAATGAGAGCGTTTATCGCAATTACTGATTGCCTTATAAAAGGCAGATTGTAATTATAGCCCAATAAAGGGTATAGTATAAGTAAATTCTTAATTTATGTCTTTATTGATATTGTTAGTGTGCATTGAGCTAAAAATCTTGCTATATTTAGATACAACCACGAACAAACCATGGGAAATTAATGGAGATGTTGGATATGTGGAGATCTTTAATTAGCTATATTACCACTAAACCCTTTTGGCGGGGTTTATGTATGTTCCGTATCAGTGTGGTAGCCCATGACATGAGGAAACTTTAGCAGCTCCGAACATCTCGAGCTAGTTAGCCCTGGCCACCAGAGTGACTCACGTGTCACGGTCAATCGTGAAAAATGCGTAAAACTAAATGTTGATATCAGTTCTAGTTAAAGGTATAAGTAAAAGTGCAATCTTTAACTCAGTGCTTGTATCAGACATAGTTAAAGGCAGGAGTATAACTGTACTCTTTAAACAAATGTTGATATCAGTTGTAGTTAAAGGTATAAGTAAAAGTGCAATCTTTAACTCAGTGCTTGTATCAGACATAGTTAAAGGCAGGAGTATAACTGTACTCTTTAAACAAATGTTGATATCAGTTGTAGTTAAAGGTATAAGTAAAAGTGCAATCTTTAACTCAGTGCTTGTATCAAACATAGTTAAAGGCAGGAGTATAACTGTACTCTTTAAACAAATGTTGATATCAGTTGTAGTTAAAGGTATAAGTAAAAGTGCAATCTTTAACTCAGTGCTTGTATCAGACATAGTTAAAGGCAGGAGTATAACTGTACTCTTTAAACAAATGTTGATATCAGTTGTAGTTAAAGGTATAAGTAAAAGTGCAATCTTTAACTCAGTGCTTGTATCAGACATAGTTAAAGGCAGGAGTATAACTGTACTCTTTAAAAAAATGTTGATATCAGTGGTAGTTAAAGGCGTGTGTAAAACTGTACTCTTAAACTAAATGTTGATATCAGTTGTAGTTAAAGGTGTAAGTAAAAGTGCAATCTTTAACTAAGTGCTTGTATCAGACAAAGTTAAAGGCATGAGTAAAACTGTACTCTTTAACTAAATGTGTACTCTTTAACTATTGCTGTTTCTCACTTCCATGTTTTAGAATAAAAAATTAATTTGTCTATTTTCTCTTTATATGAATAATCAATTAGAAGTTAGAGTAAGAGCTTTCTATATGTCTATTACTGCTTTAATGTTGTGGAAAACAAAATTAAAATCCAAATGAGTGGTCATAAATGCAAGTTAATAGCCTAGCCTAAATATTAATGAAATTAGCGTTCAGGTTAAAATCATTTGAGTATTTGAAATTTTTTATTTACGATTGAAACTCACAAAAGGTTGTGGATTTTAACTATGGTTCGGGTAAATAGCGATTCCCCTTCAAAAGTTTGTAATAAATAATTACCTTTAAAACTTAACAGCGAATGAATATGAGACAAAATTAAAAAATGTTTTGTAGTTTCATAGTAAATCCTTCAAAATATTATATTCTCTTTCTTTTTATCATCTTCTTTTATCGTTTAGAGGAGTGTACAACTGTACAACTGTACAAGTCGTGGTCTAGCTATAAAGATGAATATGTTCCCCATGATTTCATCCAACGTAGGAAAAACTGGAGGTGAACTCACCACAACCAGTGAAAAATGAGAAAATTTCATTTCTTAAGGTCAAACAGAAGCTTCAGAAAAGTTTTGGAACGTTTCGTAATACGTTTTTTTTTGTCGTCGTTGATATGAGTAAAAGATTGCACTTTTACTTGCGCCTTTAACTACAACTGATATCAACATTTAGTTAAAGATTACTGTTTTACCCACGCCTTTAACTACAAGTGATATAATCACTGAGTTGAAAATTGCAGTTTTACCCACGCCTTTAACTATAACTGATATCAACATTTAATTAAACAGTACAGTTTTACTCGCGCCTTTAAGTATGTCTGATATAAGCACTGAGTTAAAGATTGGAGTTTTACTCACTCATTCAACAAACCAGATCACGAAGCAGAATAAAAGGAAGTGATTTAAGGATAGGAAGGATAATGTAAGGTAAGCATAGAAAACACACCTTCTAAATATAATATGTTATATATAAATATTAGAAAAATGATTAATGCTGTAACTGTCTATAGGAACTTGAAGTAGATGAGGCATGTTTAAGGCACAATGAAAAAATAATTGTGCTCGATGGGTAATTGAATAGATACTTTTGGTCGGTAACGAATTTTGGCTTTTCAAAGAAATGAAACGCATACAAGAAAATTTATTTTTTTCAATTGTATATGCTGTGTAATTTGAGGAATATTTTTAAATAAAACAATAGCCATCACAATTATTTTTTTCCAATCCCTCGTCTTTTACAATTATTCCAGTCTCACAACGTATCAATCGCAATGTAAGAAGCGTTATTACAGAATGCAACGAATACCCTCCGACAACTGAAACTTAATAACATAGCTCACGTATCCCATTTTCGAAAAATTTGTGCATTCAGGCACATATTCTTTTCCCTTTATATAATCTACGATGTACTATTTGGGTTTCTGTCTAGACAAAATTAAGATAGAACCCTCAATAATGAAACTCAAAAGGAATGAACTAAACGCTTGGGACAATTCTGTAGACTGTAATCTACGTTTTGATAATATTAAACTCCTCATTTATACTTACACTGAATCCGATATAGGCTCACTGTTAAGAGATACGGACCAAAGCAAACTTAATGCCTATTATCAAGCCCGTCAAATCCTTATAATAAACTGAAAATACACTTCATAATACCTAACCCTCAATACTTTCATGACCTTATCCCAGAGCTAACGAAATCGCATTGAAGCTTTTCTAATCACTCTGATTCTCCCGTCCTCCATTATTGAGGATATCACTGAAATTAGAAAACATAGAAAACAAACAAGAAAGGAAATATAAAATACAGTATAAGCTGGGCTCAGATAAGGAGAGAAAATTGATACCGACAATGAGGATCACCTTGGTATATTTGGTAAAGAAGATGATAAACGTTTTGAAACGCAGTCTTTGGAAAGAATAGGGAAGAAAATATATTTGTTTGCTTCTCCTGCAGGCACAACACATTCAATTCATACTGAACCCATTCCTATAATAACAGCTGCAGTTGCATCAGAACCGCATGGAAATAGGTTACAGTGTCCTTGCAGTAGATAGTTTACGCTCCCCATGCGACAATTTTTCATGACGGTTTTCGGCCATGCACTACTCCAATAGAACATACTATAGAAGGCACATATAACGACGAATACGAATATAGAGAATTGTTTACACCGAAAGAAAGTCTAAGGTACCGGATTATTTAGGTATATATTTAGGGTGAAAGATATTTAACCACCCTTTTGTTTAGTATTTTATTCATTTTTCCCAAGTAAACATAAATAAAATAATAACATAAGTAATTAATAATAATAACACAAATAATCAAGTTAAATTTTATTACCATGAAAAATTCCAAAATTATTTTAAGCTTACATCGTAAATCGATTAGTATGTACTAAAAAAAAAAAAAAAAAGAACTGAATGAATTTGAGCAGAAAAATAAAAAATGAATTCCATACGTCAAAAAACTATTTTATTCGTTTGTACATAAACCAATTTGTAAGTATGAGTATTTAATCTTTTATCTACTATGTCGAGCTGATTGCAACCCATTTACAAGACGGGGTTCTGGGTGGTGACTCCAAAGGTTTGCATGATCTGCCTGATCTGTGGTATGTGAGGTACGTGGCCTGGCACTACCATGCACTGGTTTGCGCCACCAGCCGTTGGGTTGCTTTGGCACGAGAATACTGGGCTCAAGCAGCAAGGCTGGCCTCCGGAGGTAGAGCACTGCAAAGAGAGGCAACAGTCAAGAATGGACATCATGATTTAGTGACATCAGAACAATAAGAGGAATAAATGTGAGATCCATGAATGTGTTACTCACCGAGTTGCCGTTCAAGATGCAGTTGGAAGTGACGATGGAGGCAGGGTTGATCTGCTCCAGGGCCAGGAACTGTTGGATCCCTTGCATCGTCGTAAGATCGGGAACTGCAATCCACAAAATATATACAAATTTCTACAAAACGTGAAATGAAATTAAAGAGTGAATTATATGATAAATGATTATACGAACGTCCATTTTGTGCTGAGGCCACAGCGAGTACAGCCAACATTGCGATAAAAGATTTCATTTTGAAGAATTTTTTTTACTTCTCTTTCTTTCACTAAAGAACAGTTAGTTACTACTGGTTGCTCTTTCCAACATTTCAAAAGCTTATATATACTTTTCTAAATAGGATCATAAAATCTCTTTGACCTCTGATAACGAAAATGAGCGGAAATCTTCAATGTCACCATGCATCTTACACATACGTAGTGCACTAGCGTTCTTTTTCCCGTAATTATTACCCAAAAAAAAATACAGTGGCTTGTTCTGGACTAGAACCCTGTTCCTCCCCAATAGCTAGTCGGGAGACAGAGAGAATCTAATACCAAAAAAGATCGTTTCAAGTGCAACAGATACTTAATACTTAAACCTAAACTTTGCTAAATTTAAATTAAAGGAATACGTGTAGCGGAAATAAGTTCAGGCCATCAACTCCTGGTCATATACACAAATACACCGGCCTAGAAACGTTGCAGGAATCGCTCATTGGAAAATAGAAATTTCAAAACACCTAATAGGGGAGAAGAGGACATGCGAATAAGATACACGGTTTTTAAAGATGAACTAAAAAAGGTCTGGGGAAAAAAAATTAAAAAAGTTCCCTAGAAACGGTGGCTGATGCATAAGGAATGAAATCACTGAGCAGGTGACCTACTGTAGAGAGACATTTAACAGAATCAAACGTGACAGACAAGCTAACTTGAAATATTAGAAAACATTTCAGCAAATTGTCTAAAATGGAAAAAAAATAATGATAAATTTAATAAAAACAAGAAGTGCTCTCAAAGACCTCTAATATACTGTTGGACATAAGCTCTTTTATATGAATACACGACGATATATATATACTCATATATACGAATACGACCTTTAATATGAACAATAGGGTCTTCTACTCCGGGCGTCAAAACCACTTATTCCACTGAGGGTTATTGTTGAGAAAATATAAACAATGATGCTATTTCTAAACATTGTTTGTCTCAGCCGAGGACACAAACAGATTGTAAGATCTCTGAAGGCGCAAGATATTCCTAAATATCATCCTACAATAGTCGTAGGATTCAAAAAGAGGATTTCAAGACCCATTGGAAGTCATTATAATATACATTTAAAAGTATTAAAACTAGGAAAGCATGAAGTGATTGATTGCACCCTGAAAATGGGGGTACTAGTCCGTCTTGATTTATACAGATTCGGATTGTGTCTGCTTTAGTTTGATTGTTTATAAAGGAAGTCACAGATGATTTCTCTCCATAGTAGAACTGTGTGATTGTTTGAAAATATATAGCTCCTTTAAAGTATTCATTTTTCATATTTACTTCTGTCGACCGAAGCTAGGCAACGCAGCTAAAGGGGATTTGTTAGAAATCAGCCGTCTTGTGCCTGTGCCAGAAGTGCTCCTGAATCAATTGCTCCAGAGAGGAGAAAGAATTTATTGTTTTGAGCGGTTTCCAGACGTAACCATTCGCTGTCTTCCTCTTCAATAAGGTTTCAAACCGGAATACAAAGGCTCCATGGCGGGTTGCCAACGCACTCATAAATATCGGAATGGCAAAGAGTTGTAAAATATTTTTTGGGGTGTTTTTTTTTCTTCTTTACTCCCCAATCCCTGATGGACCATTCGGTTTTATTAATCTGCAATACGGGCTACAGGATCAATGAATCGACATACTATATCGTAAGGGTGTGGGTCACGGAATACAGATGAGTAAAAACATACCTAATTTCCTCGGATCAGTTTATGTGTCTATACTACTGTGCACTTAACTTGCAACCTTATCTTCCTCCACTCATATGGAGTTTGACAGTACTCCACCTAGATGAAAAAAAAAAAAAGGACAAAATAAATTATTTAAATAACTGGATTCAGCTGGTTGTCCAAAATGAAAAATCCTAGTTACACCTATTGTTGTGAGGGTCTTATGATTTTGGAGCCTTAGCCGAAAGAGGTGGACCAATCTAACTAGGAAATTTGACACTAATGGAGAAAGATTTCTTTGGAGAGAAGTACCATGACTCCAGAACAGCTTTTGAAAATTACCCATCATGATTTAATACAAGAAGACCCGAACGACTGTTGAGTAAAATAATTATAACAATACTTCTTGATAATATTATAATAAAATTTTTTTTTAATAAAGCAGTTTTATATTTTAGAATTGATAACCAGCCGTTTGAATTATACTATCCATCCCTTAGTACAAATTAAAACTAAAAACTAAATAATATTGTGCAAGTAATTTTTATTTGGTAATCGGTTTATATTTTACCGGTATCAATATTATTATAGCACTCTAAAAATGTGTGGCCGAAAATAATTTTAATCTTATTCCAGTATTTTCGAATCGTTAAAAAACTTAAAAGTGCCCTCCTGAAATGTCAATAGTTATATAATGCTAACAATACTGTAATGCTAATATTATATATAATGCTAAAAGTAGAAGGGTTTTAGCAGAACTATATAGCTGCCTTGTGACTTCATGGAAGTCACTGATATTTTTAAGTAAGCAACCACATTCCTTCCAAGACCTCCATCCTAATTCCCAGAATTACCCTTCTCTTATACACATATGTCTCAGTTTTAGCCCCAGTCCCCACTTGTTCTACGACACTCGTTCCCCAACATCCTACCCAGTATTAAGTAACATAACTCTTAATATTTGTATATACCAGTGTTTTGCTTGTACTTTATAATAAAGCTTTTCTTTCATTTCTTTTAAAATACTCTCCTCTACAAAGATTATTTAACTGATGATTAAGAATTATCTGTTTTTTCTCAGCCACCAGAGGTATAATTTTAGCATCCCATGGCGTTAAGACAAAATCATCATCAATATCATAACTTGGATTTCCAAAAAAATTTTATGTCAGTTTTAATTAATTTAGGTTATTATTGCCCTCTGATGCCTCACTTACATTACATACGATTAATTAAAACACCTGTGATCTTTAATTTGATGCCCTTTTTATTCTAATACAAAGATAATACGTATCTTTCAACGTTTCTTTTGTTTTTTACTTTCTCTACTTTTTTTTTTCTTTTGACTACTAATTAATTTAATAGTTACCATTCTTCATTGCTCATGGGACCGGCTTTATTTCGAGGGTCATATAAAACTGGAACTAACACACAAAATATCATGATATGGCTCTGAAACATTCCTCAGTAGGATTAACTTGTGAGCAGAATGTCAGTTACAGCTGTAATTCCGTTTTTGTAATTTTAAAGTAGAAAAATTCAAAACACAAATTAATTACTGTAGAGTGGGAAGTTGAGACCTTTAATTTGATATCTTGTCAAAATTTATAATCACTAATTTGATATGGTAGTGGTGTAGTAAAGAAGGAAGTACTATCTTTAGGTAAACTCCTATTTCTGAATTCATAGACTGTCACAAGGTACCAGACTCTGAATTATCTGATTAATCTCTATAGATAGGAACGGCACTGTATACTGCAGAAGCATTGAATATAAAAACAACGGAATGAACTAAAAGCGTGCTAAAAAAACTTAGGTATTAATTGTGAGAATAGAAAACTCATACAAATTCCAGTGGGTTTTGAAAACATTGCGACTATACTTTTGATGAATTTACCAAACTACTGCTCGCTTCAGCTCAAGCACACTATATTTTATCAATCCCGGCATAATGATCTTTTATTTTATACTTGATATCTACGCATATTAAAACAGTCTTAATGACTTCTGTAATTATAAAAAAACAAAACAAGTTATATATTGTTAGTTAGAATTTGTTTGGTAATGCCCTCTAATAAATTACTATATGATGTATTGATTAATGATTAAGTACTCATGTTTTATGGACATATCTTTTTTTTTTTTTTTTTTCCCTCCATAGCCCCTTTAAATTTCCAGATAATTATATAGAATTATAGATCCTCAGGTGAATCTATTATTATGTATTTCCTGTACCATCACTACATTATATACAGGTTTTGTTATTTTATGGAAATTATATAATGAATAAACAAGTATAATGATATACATTATACGTGACTGGACTAAACTGACTAATAAAGGTGATGGGCTCACCTTTTTGATCAATATTTTTTTTTTTACGAACGTGGCAGCCATTTTAATATGTTTTCCTCTCAAAGAAGGGATTCGTAAATACCAGAACAGGCAGGGAGGCACACGTGTGGCAACAAGTTTTGAAAAAACAATCAACGAAATTCTAAAAACGTAAATCATTGGCCCCATTTATGTGCGCTCATTTAGTGATAATGGTAGACGAAAGTTGGCCAAGGGGAGTCAAAGCTTGAGAAGCTTTAGTCGCACTATTGACTAAATGCTGTCCGGCAATTGACAAATGTACATTTGGTGAATAGTGTGACCACCAGTCTAGTGCTGATGGTTTGACATTAGCATTTGAAGACCTCACTTGAGGTTTTCATTCACAATGCAAAGGGGCAGTCCAACGTAGAACACACCCTGGTTAAACATTTAACGGATGCTTGTGGCAAAATTCTCATCCTGTCAATATTGTCCGGTTTCAACTGTAGTAAGTACTAAGTACTTAAATGAAACATTTGCTAAATAAGTACTTATAACAGCTGAATAAAGACGGTAATCCATTGATTTTATGGATCATTTTTTCGTTTTATGTTGTTAAATATTCAATTAATTGAGGTAATAATTCAACTAACGAACAAACAAAACACTTAAAAATCACTATTTCAGTTGAGTGAATTTATAAGTACTATTGCGAATTTTCTCACAATCACCTATTTCATGGCTTCTAGAAATACTAAATTTTCAACACTCGTGGGAGCCGTCAACCATTCCCTGAAGTAGGTACAATGTTGAAATAGATTGTAATTCGTTAATAACGATATTTGTGGAGCCTACGGATTCAGAAACTTCCTTTCTACGATTCAATGAATTTCCTTGTATCCGGATTAAAAAAAAAACCTATTTAAGAGAAAAAGGTTTTGATAAAAGTCATTAGTAAATTTTACATAAAATCGATTTATTAAAAAAATAATCACTATATATCCACTATATCCTTTTAAAATAAATGTATATTATTTCTTAACAATTTAACCAACACTCTTTATAGCTGTCGGTACGGGTAATCCTAGAAGAACATTGAAAATAATTACTAAAGTAGGTCGCACTTTACGACCTTTTAGTTAAAAAAAAATCTGACACTAATGGAGAAAGATTTCTTTGGAGATAAAGACTGATGACTTACTCCACATATTGTTGTTAACTAGGTTTTATCCTCTTGGTTTATGTGAGGTCCTATCCAAAAATATTTGATCCATTGATTTCCGTATGTTTGACAGCGTTGATTGGCTAATTTCAAGCTCCTGACAGTGGAACCTTATTAGAAAAACCACTTACAATTGAAGAAAATTAAGTAAACACGCGGGATATTTAGTCACCCTATAATGAATACTTGAATAGGCAAAGGGAATATTATAATATTTGTTTTAGGCCAACGAAAGGACAGATTTTCCTTTTAAAAGGACATCGCTAATTCCGGAATATCGTTTTACCCGGTACAGTGATGTACGAATCTATTTACTGCTGATGAATATTGTTTTGTACGAATCAATATACTGCAGATGACTATCGTTTTACCCAAATCACAATTTACTGCATATGAATATTGTTGTGTCCGAATCAATCTACTGCATGTGAATATCGCTGTATCCGAATCAATATACCGCAGATGACTATCGTTGTATCCAAATTACAATTTACTGCATATGACTATCGTTGTATCCGAATCAATAAACTGCAGATTACTATCGTTGTACCCAAATCACAATTTACTGCATATGAATATCGTTGTGTCTGAATCAATCTACTAAATGTGAATATCGCTGTATCCAAATCAATCTGCTGCATGTAAATATCGTTGTATCCGGTATGTTATGCAAAATCAGGCTACTGCAGATGAGTATCATGGTATCCGAATCAATATACTGCAGATGACTATCGTAATATCCGAATCAATATACTCCAGATGACTATCGCTGTATCCGAATCAATATACTACACATGGATATAGTTGTATCCGCTACCATTGTGTACGAATTAGTTTACTGCATATGGATATCGTTGTGTCCGAATCAATCTACTGCATGTGAATATCGCTGTATCCGAATCAATATACCGCAGATGACTATCGTTGTATCCAAATTACAATTTACTGCATATGACTATCGTTGTATCCGAATCAATAAACTGCAGATTACTATCGTTGTACCCAAATCACAATTTACTGCATATGAATATCGTTGTGTCCGAATCAATCTACTAAATGTGAATATCGCTGTATCCAAATCAATCTACTGCATGTAAATATCGTTGTATCCGGTATGTTATGCAAAATCAGGCTACTGCATATGGGTATCGTCGTATTCGAATCAATCTACTGCATGTGAATATCGCTGTATCTGAATCAATATACTGCAGATGAGTATTGTGGTATCCGAATCAATATACTGCAGATTACTATCGTGGTATCCGAATTAATATACTGCAGATGACTATCGTGGTATCCGAATTAATATACTGCAGATGACTATCGTTGTATCCGAATCACAATTTATTGCATATGAGTGTCGTTGTATCCGAATCACAATTTACTGCATGTGAATATCGCTGTATCCGATTCAATATACTGCACATGAATATCGTTGTATTAGAATCAATATACTGCATGTGAATATCGCTGTATCCGAATCAATATACTGCAGATGACTATCGTGGTATCCGAATCAATATACTGCAGATGAATATCGCTGTATCCGAATCAATATACTACACATGGATATAGTTGTATCCGCTACCATTGTGTACGAATTAGTTTACTGCAGATGAATATCGTTGTATCCGAATGAATTTACTTAATGTGCGATGAAAACGAACCAAAGGTATTGCTAGGGATCGTTGTACCCACAATATCCTTGTATCCGGCATCATTATAACTCAATTGCAGTGTATAATCTAACATATTTTTGCAATGGCCCCAAGAGGTAGATATAACAGGTAAATTAACTAAAAAAAAAACAAGTGAAAATCATTTTGTTTAAATAAAACCATTGAATAGTCCCAGAAAACCTTATGTTTTATATAGTATTTGTGGTATTGCCTTTACATACTGGTCAAAGAAAACCAAATCAATATATTAACTATAGAGGTGAAACTTAATATTGTTAAGATTCATATCTTGATGATTGTATTTTTTTTATTTACGAAATTGGTGGATTTAGAGAAAGATGGATTAATTCTTGGAGGGTAGCTCATTGTAACACAAATCGCTTTACGAGGCAAAGATAAAAAAAGACCTCGGATAAGCGCCACCTATTGACTATATATCCTAAGCAGTTTGACACAGAAACATCATATCCACTGCAGCAGCCGTCTTCAGCACTTCAGCAGACATGCAGCCAACCATATTCGTCTTCCTGTGCTTTGTCGTCGCTGCCTACGGGTTCTTCCTGCCTCCAGCACTCCTCCAGGGACTCATGCCGGGTATGAACATGTCTGTGCCAAACCTCTTCGGTGGCCAGCCAGGAAGCAACCCTTTCCTGCCGTTCCTGGGATAAGTGTGTCCATCCGTCCTGCTCTCTACTCTGACTATAATACATGAGGGAATCATTTTATCATGTAAATCTTATGTATTTCCATTGGTAGATTTATATTCAAGTGTTAAATCAGTATTAAATATATTCTATGAAATCACTCGACTTTCTTACCATTTTTGTAAAATAAAATAGCTCAAAATTTGCACAACTGAAAGATACTGAATGACTGACTTTAAGCAACGTAGAACATTACAGTTTTACAGAATTTGATATCAAAATACTGATACCACTTCAAAGACGACTAGTCTGTAAGCAGCTTATTTTAAACGATGACTTACATTAAGTCAAAACATAAAAATCAACACAACCTTAAATAACGAATGTCAAACAACCCATTCAGCAGAAACTACATAATGACAGAATTGGTAAAAAGATCAACAAACCGCTACCTGATCTGGGAAGACAATGATAAATGATTATGATTACACTATAACAAATGTATAAAAAGGTGAGGTTGACAAAAGAAAAGTATACTCATAAGCTTATTTTTGAAAATAAAAATTCCCGGAGATATTCAGCTCATTATTAGATATTTAATTTACTTTACAACATGCCAACTCATGAGATTAAGATGAATACTTCGTACCAAAAAACAAAAACAACTGAAAAAGAGGAATGAACAATATTAAAGATACTAGCAATTTAAAAGGTTATTACCAAGCATTTAATAGCTATATGATACATTATGTAGAGTACATGGAGCATGTAATGTTATATATTATTAAATACCCTTTATATAGGGTTAGTATGGAGGGGAAAGTAGGCCTATTATGTAATGGTAAATAATGTGAAGGGTTCAAATTTCAGAAGAACAATGTTTTGGTTGTAACTAATGTTGTATAACTCCATGTGACCTGCTTAGTTTTATTATTCTGTTTAAGTTATATCGTTTATAGTTTCATCGTTTAAACGTTGTTATAAGTATAGTATTTAATAAATATTTCAAAATTTTATAGTGGTAATATGTTTCCAAAATTTGTTTATGAATGCGATGATAACCGAAATAAGTAATGGTTACAAGGTAAATGGAAATCAGCATTCATAGCCTTGTTTTGATATTGGAATATGATATTTAAATAAATATTCTGAACAGAAATTTACATTCCGATAAATTAAATTTTCATGAATCACTAACACTAACATAAATCACACATCATCATTACCCTTTAGGATAAGGTATATAGTGCTTGTTAACGAACATATAAAACAGAATTGTTAAATGCAGTTTCGTGTTCCAAATACCAATGTTGAACCACAAAATGCAATAAAAGCTTTTGTGCTTTTGTACCATGTGGTATACGGAGAGCTCCTAAAGGACCAAATCCTGCCTGAATTCCATTGGAACATTTTACCTATTGAAATAGATAGAAATAAATTTAAGTAGAACTAAATCTTTTAAAAGAAAATAATCATGAATACAATTTTTTTTTCATAAGCATCATAGACTAAATTGTGAGTACATTGTTATGTTGGGAAATCGGATCGGAAGGTTGCTGAAAGTGTTTGAAATTTCCATTACGTTTGTTGACGGACAATGATTTTACAAGCCAAGTATGCAAATTGCTCTTTAAACATCCCTGGCTGAGGATTTCCTTGAAATCTTTTCTTTTGATGTCAACAAAAGGCAAAGTTATTTTGTCAGTATTATCTTTTATGATGGGTGGTGCTGGTTAAAAGTTTCCAACAGTTACTTTTTTTTTTTACAACAATTTATTAACACAAATTACAATCTGCCTTATTAGGCAATAAGTAATTGAGATAAATGTTATCATTCATACCATATTTACAATTCATCATTCACTCGCTCATTCATACAATATTTACAAACAGCCCAGAGGCCCCCCAAGTCCACATGGTTGTCACCTCCCCCTAATTCCCTAGCACAGTCATTGCATTGCACCACTCATCCCTATAATCCAACAGTTACTAATGTAATTTTCACACTTTAAGGAGTGGATATTGCTGGTTTTTAATTTTTGTTTTTCTATTTACTTGATAATAGTCGAATTCGTTGTTTTTAGTTTACCATTGTGCTTTCCATTTTATTGTTCGCCCATCTCTTGTTGGCTAATTATTCATTTTTCAACTGCTCAATATCCAGTTAGGCAAGCCTGATTTATTATTAGCCAGCTACCTTTATGTTATGCTAATAATCTACTAATTAATTATCTAATGATGATTGTGGTGGCTACTTCGCACTTGTCGGCTGAAATAAAATAAAATTGGCCAGTCGAGACTGGGGTGTGCGAAATGGGCTGAATTCAACTTACAAGAAACAAATTTCCGCTTTTATGTCCATATCGATTCAAATTTTAAAACAAACTGAGTGAGTTCACGGTGAGGTGTCTAAGATAACTAATCAACGAACTGATTCAAAATCGTATCAGGGTGTGTATAATTAATTATGGCGATATATACCGAGAGGTGAATATTCATAATGACCTGGTTTGGTCGCAGTGACCGAGTAAATCCACCAATCAGCTCCCTTGCTCAAACTCTGTCCTTAATGGAAATAGCCAATCCAGCAAACAACTGGGTCCCTTATCCGTGTGGGTATTTTAGGCTATCAGTACAACGTAGTGACCCAAATTCCTGGCATTCTTCTTTGTAGTACAGTTGAGTCTATAGACCAGATCCGATTTTCGCATGATATTTATTCGTGTACTTAGCTATCATCCGAATAAAAGTCAAATAAAGTTAGCTAAGCCATTTTGGCACGATGCTCCATCGATAATCTAAATCTTTACTTGTCAAAATGAGAAATCCCACTTAAAGGAGTGACTAATATGCAAACATTAAAGGAGGAAAAAAGTACATTTACTACCAGATAGTGGTTTCAAAAAATATAAATTACAAGATATCCCATTGAGTGTTTTGTGACCTGAATATTGCCAGATTATTAATTTGGCTTCTCTTAAGGTGTCATGAAGTGTTGTCAGGTAAGTAATGTATAGATTATTGTTGTACGAATGTGTTTTGTTACTTCAATAGTCTTAAGTTTGTACGGGGAGGTTGATTTATTGTTTTATGATTTAGGAGTATGAAAGGATTTGATTTAAATGGCTGTTTATTTATCAAGAACCATTCCTTACTTTATATCTGATTAAATGTCAAAATAACTTTCTGTATAAAAATCCGTGTTTCACAAAAATTACTTATTCATTATTGACTGTAATACATGATATTACAGTTACACATGATATTAATTTGAGTTGGCTAATTACTATTTGTCATGTAAGGCTTGTTTGCTGATTCCATGTTAATTGTTTGTCTAAACTAGATAGAGTTTGATAATTACTAGATTTATTTTGTAATCTCACTAGTTTAATAATAATTAACTAATAGCTTTTTCGTGGGATCCAATCACTGTTTTATCTATTACCTAAATCACTGGAAAGCACAATTTTCCACGTCCAAGCGCTTTTGGAATTTGAAAATGGCAGCTTGAACAGCCTAACATTCTTTTGAAAAATTACCATGTTAAAAATAGATGGTAGGATAATTTCTGGTCTGTGGGTAGATAGATTGGTTTTCTTTTCATTCACTTTTTTGAAACATTATCCACAACCAACATATCTTCCTCAATATGATAAATACTTCATCAAATTTATAATAACATCTTCCCACTAGACAGTTTTCAAACAAAGTGATGTGATTTTTTTAAATACAGTATTACTAATAGTCCAGGCAACGAAGGCCAAATTAAAACTTTTGATGTGGCTGTAGCTCTGATTTTTGGTTCATATGTTGGGAGGGGAGGCGGAAATGTCTTTCTTTTTTTTTCAAAACCCCTTTATTTAAACATTTTTACAAACAAATGAACAAATTTACAGATTTATGGTTCCTGCTTTTCCTGCATAGCATAAGGAGGGTAGAATTACAAAAAAACACTTTTCGTTTTACATTTAAAATTTACAAAAATAATAGATTGGACTAAGTGACGTGGCTACATTTGACATACTACATTTGAACTCCCTGAAGGTGGGCGTAAGTGCGAGGAGGGGGTGGATTAAAGGTATTTTTTTTACGTTTTTTTCTGAAATATCTTGAGTGATTTCAAATCAAATATCAAGGTAGTGATTTCAGCAAAAAGTATTTTATATAAAAAATTTCCTATAATTTTTTTGCATTAAATTTTTCCGTCGAGTCAATGGTTTAGAAGATATCGAGCATTAAAAAAAGGAATTTCCACAATTTTTAGTTGGTTTGCCAATGAGAAAAAAAAAAAAAAAGGAAAAAATAATTTGGAACAAAGCAAAAGAACTTTAATAAAGACACCAGTTCTAGGTTATAACGTTGTATACATAAAACATAGAATATAATATAACATAGAATAATAGAATATAACAACATCAGTAACACATGAGTATGAATGAAGTATTTTGATTATAGTCTAGGGAAAAATATAAAACAAATGATATAGTTCTGATTTTAGGTACAGTAGTTGGGGGGAGTGCCCTACACAACATATGAAGACTCTTTAAGGGTAAGGGTTGAGGGGGTTGAAAGGTCATTTTTTTTAGCTTTTCTCAAACATAGCGAACTTGTGATTTAGGTAAAAAGTACTTCATATACAAAATTGCCAATACATTTTTTTTTTATAATCGTATTGTACTGTGACCTGTAATGATACAAAATTTACTAATTGTAAAGAGAATGCAGCGGTCAGAATGTAAAAGTTAACATCTTAGATCCTTAGCAGATATATAAGACGTTTAGTAGTTTTAAAGCTGTTACAGTCGTTATCATGGAGTCGTCCAACGACTTCTCGACGCCACAGCAGTCCCGTGATTTACATATCCACTAGACACGTGAAAGTTTATTTGTCTTTCTTTTGCGTAGGAATATTTTAACGCGTTGTTATCTTCGTTAGCTAGGGACGATATAAATAGTAGCTGATACGCATACCACCCTTCAGTGTACAATGAGGCAGTTGCTACTTGTGTGCTTTCTGTGGACCGGAGCCCTTGGCCAAAGTCCTTCTCCGCCTCCTGGAGCACCGGGGGTGACCGTGGCGCCCGTGGCTCCAGCACCACCCACACCGCCACCTCCAGCACCACCCACACCACCACCTCCAGCGGCGGCACCTCTTACATCAGCGCCTCTCCCACCTCCAGCTCCAAGCCCTGCAGCACCACAGAAGAAGGACGATCAGCTTTTTCAGAAATCCCCAGATGTGCCCCTGATACCCAGCAGCCAGTACCCCAGCACCTACCAGCCAACCAATCTCTTCGGGGTGCCACCCACAGCGCTGGGAGGCCTCAGTCTGTATGGTCCAAGTCCGCAGCTGGCGGCGCTGTGGAAGTTGGCCGCCTCACGAGGCATACCCTTGCTTACTGGGCTCAATCTTGGCATATAATCTCTACCGTGCGCTACAGTGCAGTCTTGATAATCCGTTACAAGTTGAGACACAGTACTTTCAAAGAACAATTAAATTCACCAATATTTCTTAATAATCTTTAGCGTATTCGCTTAACTTTGAAAAAATTCCAAAAATTAGTGATGATAAACATTAGATTCATCAAATTCGTAATGAGTAATGTAGATTGATCAACGAATTAAGATGTCTTTACCACGGAACACTCGATTTTATAACTGATTAACTTTTTTTAACGTCTAATTCTAACTAGTTAAACGTTGTTCAGACATTTCCAAGACAAATCCAATGACATACTTGAACCAATTGAAAACAACACTTAGAAGACTGCAACCAACAACAGAGAAAGGTGAATTAACAGCCAGTGAATGGACGGTTTATTGAGACTGCAGCTACTAAACAGTGCGTGTCCAAGACATTGCTGTGAGTGCATGAACATGAAAGACAGTTATGGAGAAAAATTCACTCCATTCATTGAGTTTTGGTGATACTTTTTTTATCTGCTCACCAAAAAGTCACTTTGATCAATACGACGACTACAGTCCCAAACCCAAGCGATTATGGCATTTCAAATCGGCATATTTTTTTTACAAGGACCATGACTTTGATCCCTATTGAGGCCTAATCCAGGTGACGATTTGTTGTCGAAGATGGAGGAGTGATCATTAAACAATATTTGTTGGGCGTTTGAGGTCTATCTATTGCTTGAGCGACCTAATGCACAACTCATGTTTTTCAAAAAAAACAAAAACTATATGGTTGATGAGCCATCGATGGGGAAGAAAGATAGTTGGTCTATTTTAGTTAAATAATATAACAACCTTAATTTACATACAATCATAAGCTATATCTTTAGATTGTAACATACTTACATATAATTAACATCACTTTGATTGGACTTGTTGACGTGTATAATGTTTTTTATGTTTTTTTTGTGAAATAAACCTTTTTTTAAATAAGCTTTTGTTATTATTAGCACATTTAGTCATTATTTCATAGTGTATTCCTTTTATGATAAGCAGACTTATCAATTGTTTAACATATTTCATATCAGAAAATATCAAACCTCAGCAATAAACTATGTAAAGGATTTTTCATATCAAGAACTACATTGCTGTAACATGTATAATCATCATAACCTAGAATGTATAGCTCACAGTACCATTCATTCGTCATTTTGTCACCTGTTATTGCACTTAATTATTAATTCATTTAATCATACTTTACAGTTTATACTTACAACTTAATTCATAAATTTACACTAAAAAAAATAGTAAATTTTGTTTTTTAACACTGACCGACCAGGAAACTGTATTTTTTAAATTTCCAAACAATCAATTATTGACTCTTTTCATGGGATTTCTTTTAGTTTCAGCTTCACTGCGGCGTCAAATGGAACTTATATACAAACAATCATACCTTAAGGTTAAACAAGGGTTTAGTTAAAGTTGCGAATACCATTTTTTCTTTTTATGCTTTGTAATTGTAGTTCAAAAAGACAAATAATGTCAAAATATGTAATGCCCCTAATATGTCTCACATTTAGCAGAAAAACAGAAAGACACGGTTGTGATTAAATATGGTTTTCAGGCTTTGAAAAAAAAAACTCAACGAAATGAAAAATAAACATTAAACTTAAGCCTTTCTTATCTTAGGGTTAGCAAATCTACGAAACTTTAAAAACTGAGTCTAAAATAGTCTCCCTACTAAATTCTAAAATTACCTAAAGCACTTAAAAACATGTGATATACTTGTAGGTATCTCTTAGAAGTATGATCAAGAATTCTGAGATAAGAAACTAATCAACTATTTCAGTGTATGTCTTAGTAATCATCACATTGGGAGACATACAATTGGCACTTACTAAGTTCTAACTGACAGAAATGTACATCGCACTAGCTCTCCTGTACTCATATGCAACGTTAACTACCGTACCATACGAGTTCATTCTACTTAATTATTCAGAATTAAAATTAATATAACAATATTATTTAACATTGTTATGTGGCGTGTTTCGATATTTACTGCATACTATACTAAGTGAAGTAAATAGGAGTATTTATCAGTAGGTATGCACGATGCAGTTTCTGTTTAGAGTTCAAAAATTCACTTTAAAACATAGTACTATCCATAAAAATGGTTATAAGTTAACAAATAAAAGCTATTGACAGTTAAAGAAACTTTCTAAATACGTAATTATTTGGGATAACATTAAATTTACAAAAACGCTGTAACAATACTCTTCACGTGAGAGTACTTACAAAACGTCATTGTATTATTAAAGCATACTTTGCCACTAACGCTTCAAACACTATCTAAATTGGTCCTATGCCCGAAGGTAACTCCAAGTACTTTTTAACAAAGTTATGCGCATATATACTTTGGTTGAATATTTAATGCCGTTGTACTTTATCTTCACGCCTACACTCGTTCTATGCGAATGGTATTTACTTTTCCGTGATTCATACGCTTATTTAAAATTTCATATTTTTAAAAACAATAAATTACATTCTATAAATACTTAAAAATCCATATACTTAATAAATAAACAACGTTGTGATGTTTGTTACAATAATTAAACAATCCACTGACCATTATCATTTAAAAGATTTTTGACAGGAAGAAAAAAATAAAATTGTTTGACAATTTATTTTGTTTATAATTTTTCAATTTTGAGGATATACTGTTGGCAGTTGTAGCAAGGCAGGTAACAGAGGGTTCACCGTCATAAACGGCACCTGACTGTCATAAAACAGACCCGGGCAGACCTAGGGGCACCACTAGGTGGTCATAAAACCTAAGGGGGATTGGCCACCTGGGCATCATAAAACATACCCCTTTCAGCCGACTCCACTTTCCACTAGGAAGAGGAAATAGTATTTAAACCAGGAGATTAGGCCCCGTAGGTCTACTCTCTCTCTCTCTCTGCCACACCTCTGCGCCGTTACCCTGTCTCACAGCCCTTGCAGACCTTCTGACGCCTCGCTCCTGTTACACTGCCTTGCTCCGCTCGAACTCTGAAAACTTACCTTATTCTTTACGAAACCTCTGCACCTCTTCTCTTGAACATAGTGTATTGTCGGGACACATACCTATCATAAATGGAGTCAGATATTAAACGCCGACATGGAACAATGGTCCAGGTTATAAACTACGGTCACTAGGGCTAGAGTGATTAGGCACTCCTCTAGTGACAAACCTGACAATTGGTGACCCCGACGTGATCTCAGAAGATAGAAAAAAACCTTATCTTACGATGGCCAACCCACCAGCCCCGTCCAACGAAGCATGCTGTGCAACCGTACACGCCGGTCTGGAGAGCGACGCCGCGAGCAACAGAGACCCAAAGATGACACCGCCTAGATGGAACTGGTGGGATGGTGATCCACCACTCATCGTGGACATACACTCACCACTTTCACCACCCCACTCGATGGACTACGCCGGTCTGGGAACAACGCCGGTCGGATGGGAATAACGGGGCCATGGCAGATACCTGACATGGCTCTAGATGAATGGACTCGACCCTGACGTCTCGGGTAGGAAGAAGAAGTGGGCCAGAACAACGACGCCGGTCTATATCGAGAAGACATCAAGAAGATAGAGACTTTTTTCGAAATATAGATATCCCTAGCATGTTAGGGATATCAAAAATGTGTTATATGTGTTATCAGTGCAAATTTAGAATGTAATTTATTTTAATATTAAGATTGGATTGTAGAAGTAGCACCACCTAGTGTGTGAAAGTAATGCCCCCTTTTATATATATTCAAATATACTCACTTTACTCTGTTCTTATCAGCTTAATCTCTGGTACAACTCCCATCGGGGGTCCAGAAGATTAAACTGATTTTTGGGAAATTACGGCTTGCTCCACCTCTGTCGCGGGTTGACCCGGTATTGCAGTACCTCCGGGAACGGCCCATATAAATGAAATCACTGACTCAATTAATTAATTTGAAAAAGTAATTAATTAATTTAATTGAGTCAATAAACGAAACAAATGACTGTAATATGGGCTGTTTCCGGAGGTACTGGTCAACCCGCGACAGAGGTGGAACAAGCCCCTATCACTCCGTCATTTCCCAAAAATCAGTTTAATCTTCTGGACTCGTCGTACCATCAGCAGAAAGAGAATAAGCTGATTTTTAAGATTAACAACCTATTCATTATTAATTAATAGTGTTATTTTAAAATAAATAAATTAATAATACGCGTGTTTCAGCTTGACGGAAAATTTGAGTGGGCCCGCATCAGCCCACAGCATGTTTTACATACGTGAGTATATATATTTTTTTTCCCCTTTTATTATGCCGACCTTAAAAATTTTCCTCGGCTGTATCTTGTTGTATAGTCACTGTATTTTTAAATGTTAATATAATCAAATAATAAGAGAGGCTACTAGCCCTCTGCTAGTTTTTAACCTGTAAGATTTACCAGGAGCTATTGGTATATAGATTCGTAAGGCTCCAGTCTCTGCAGGCTGCATCAAGCTCCTTGCAGTGAGTGGGGCGATACCTTTCCACTATAAACAAAAAGGTAACTAATAATAAATTAAACTACATGCATGAGCTCTCGTTGCAATGTTGTATCTCATTAAACAGAAACCTAATTATTCTCATGACTTGCTTGAGTATGCTCATCGAGTAAGACAATTATTGCCCCACGTTTTTATGTAGACCAACAATTTCATAAGGTTTTGGCAGTAAGCATCTCACTCTCTCTCTCTCTCTCTCTCTCTCTCTCTCTCTCTCTCTCTCTCTCTCTCTCTCTCTCTCTCTCTCTCTCTCTCTCTCTCTCTCTCTCGTCAGACACCTAGCGGACAAAATCATGGACTAAAGTTCAGCTACCGCAATACATACAGTCCAGCCCGCATCGACTCCCAAGGCCAGCCTGCCACGCTCTAGCTGTGACTGCCAGACAGCCATCGCACAGCTCACTCAACAAGTAACCGTGCTGGCCAGTTCAATGAAAAGACGTGAAGAAAACGGGTCCGCTCGGCGATACCAGCGACCAAAACCAACTACCGAATCTGATCATAAGGGGCTATGCTTCTACCACGGCAGATTCGGTAAGAAAGCATATCGATGTCGCAGGCCCTGTAGGTGGGTTGATGACGCTACCACACCGGCGGGGAAACTAAAAGTCACCACAGTCAGAGCGGTACTCATGGCAGGCCTAACCTTTCGCCGCCTATTCGTGACAGACGTCCGCACTCGGCAGAATTATCTGATAGATACGGGAGCAGCTATCTCCGTAATTCCACCACCCAAAGTAAAAAAGGCCATATCCTCCGACTACCAGCTCTACGCCGCTAACGGCAGCTCCATTCCAACGTATGGAGAAGTCAACAGGAACCTCGACCTAGGCCTGCAGTGGATCTTTAAATGGAACTTCATTATGGCAGAAGTCCAGCAGCCAATCCTAGGTGCCAACTTCCTGGCTCATTATCACCTACTGGTAGATGATCTCTTCAGCACCGCCAGCTGATCGATGGCATTAACGGTCGTCGTACCGCGGGAAGAACACACGTGGCTACGCTCTCCGTGATATCAAACATACCACCCGGCAACAAATACGCCGGCCTCTTACGGCGCTACCCTCAGCTCACACGACCACAACAACCTATGGGCTCAATTCCGCCGACAAAGGTAGAGCACTACATAGACATTCGTGGGCCGCCCATATGCAGCAAGGCTCGTCGATTAGCGCCAGCAAAATATCAAGCCACCAAGGAAGAATTCCGGCGTATGATGGACGAAGGAATTTGTCGGCCCTCCAACAGCCCGTGGGCAAGTCCTCTTCACATTGTTACGAAGAAGGACGGGACAATACGCCCCTGTGGAGATTACCGACAACTGAACAACAAAACCATCCCAGACCGTTATGGTGTGCCCAATATTTCAGATTTTAACAACCAGTTGTTTGGCACTACCATATTTTCAACACTTGATATCAAAAGGGCTTACCACCACATTCCGGTAAACCCTCAGGACATCCCCAAAACGGCTATTATCACCCCCTTTGGACTTTTTGAATTTCTCCGAATGACGTTCGGACTTCGCAACGCTGCCCAGTCGTTCCAGAGGTATATGGACAAGATTTTTAGAGATCTACAATTTGTGTTCGTATACCTCGATGACATATTAATCGCTTCGGCCAACGAAGAGGAACACCAGCGTCACCTGGAAACAGTCTTCGGTCGTCTGGCTGCTTATGGGCTAACCCTTAACATCGTGAAATGCGTGCTAGGGCAGCCCGAGGTCGGATTCCTAGGGTACCATGTCTCACCCCAGGGCATAGTTTCATCGCTAGCTAAAGTACAGGTAATCTTAGATTACCCCCGACCTACTACGATACGAGACCTCAGACGTTTTCTCGGTATGACTATAACTTTTATCGCCGGTGCTTGCCTAACGCACCGGAACACCAGAGGGTACTTAACGCCTACCTACAAGGGGCCAAGAAAAATGACCGTACCATCATCGACTGGACCGAAAAAGCAGCTAACGCCTTCGAGGAAACCCGCAGGACTCTGGCAAACGCCACCCATCTTGCTCATACATCAACAGACGGGCAGCTCATCCTAGCCACTGACGCCAGCGACACAGCTACAACAGATGGAGGGAGGCGCTCTACGGCCCATCGGCTTCTTCAGCCGCGCATTCAACACTGCTCAGTCGAAATACAGCACCTTCGATAGAGAGCTATTAGCTATCTACGAAGCAGTCAAATATTTTTGACAGCTTCTCGAAGCGCGGGAAGTAATCATTTACACAGACCACAAGCCGCCCACACTACGTATGCGATACCTAAATTACATAGCCCAATTCACGACAGAAATACGCTATGGTAATATATATATATAGCACAGCCTAAGTCACCCAGGAGTAAGAGCAAGTTGGAAAATGATGAGCCAAAGGTTTTTTTGGCCGTGTATGAACGCTGACGTGGCTCGATGGGCACGATGTTATATAGCATGCCAGACCTCAAAAGTACACCGCCACACCAAAACCCCTCCAGGACAATTCGCGGACGCGGGAAGGTTCGAGCACGTGCATATCGACCTCGTAGGACCTCTGCCATCGTCAGAGGGGAAGCGATACATCCTCACCATGATTGGCCAAGCCACGGGATGGCCTGAAGCAATCCCACTTGGCAACATAGAAGCTACCACTGTAGCCGACACCTTCTTTAGTGGCTGGGTCACCAGGTTCGGCACACCCATACGAATAACGACCGACAAAGGCCGTCAGTTCGAATCAGACCTGTTCACGAGACTGACTCGCCTCCTGAGTGTCGAGAAAATTTGGACTACCGCCTACCATCCACAGTCAAACGGCCGAATTGAACGATGGCACCGCTCGCTTAAAGACGCGCTAACCGCCCATTCACAACACCGTCGGTGGACGCGAAGCCTGCCAGCAGTCCTGCTCGGCCTACGAAGTGTAATCAAAGAGGACCTAGGGTGCAGTGTCGCCGAGCGAACATACCAAAAACCCTAACACCTTCCCGGAGAATACGGCGTAGCCTCGAACCGGCTTATACTGGTCCGCATCTAGTAGTCAGCAGGAACAATAAAACCTTGGTCATAAGGGCAGATAATAAAGAGACTCGCATCTCCCTAGACCGTGTAAAGCCAGACTATTTGCTAGACACCGCCGAAAATTTACCTACACCGGGTGAACCAGAGGAATTAGGAAACCCTCCACCACCATACCTCTGCACGAGGAGTGCGGTAGTGCGACGGTATACATAAAATAAACTCACTAATAAAATATAAATTAATAAAAAATTTTTTTTTAGGTTGTTTCGAAATATACGCTATGATCTTTTTTATTAAGACCGGAAGTTACCACTTGCTACTGTAAGTCATTTTATATCATATGTTTTTTTTCTCGTTCGTAAATGTTAACAGCAATCAATAGACCACAACAATTGTAAAATAATGTCAGTCAAACGTGTACGTAGATATGTACATCTTAATACTTTTAACTGTTTGTAGTTGTTACATTTTAAAATATTGTTGTTACAATTTAAAATATTGATTCTTTTATTGTCATCTATGTGAAAGATAAAAATTGTTTGTAGTGGAAAGATATTTAATTGTTTATTTGTAATAATTGTTCGACAAATAATTTCCAATGTACACAAAAGTGTAAGCATGTTTGATAGAAATATATTTGTATCATGTAAGTTTTCATTATGTAATGTAATTCAATGTAAAAAAAAACTGGCAAAATTTACTGAGTATAGGGCAATTTGGGGGAGCTATGTAGCGATCGCCAACCATATATGTAAATTACCCTATACTCTGGTGCAAATAATGTATTATAATATAAATGTAAATCTTTGTAAGCTTCTAGTAATAAACCAGGTGGGTCCATGCGGCAGTTGTAGCAAGGCAGGTAACAGAGGGGTCACCGTCATAAACGGCACCTGACTGTCATAAAACAGACCCGGCCAGACCTAGGGGCACCGCTAGGCGGTCATAAAACCTAAGTGGGTGAGTCCCTAGCAGCCTTAAAACACACCCTTTTAGACCAACAGTCATAAACCTAAGGGGGATTGGCCACCTGGGCATCATAAAACATACCTCTTTCAGCCGACTCCACCTTCCACTAGGAAGGGGAAATAGTATTTAAACCAGGAGATTAGGCCCTGTAGGTCCGCCAGTTATTGTCTCCAGAGAAACAACTACGTCAATAGCCCAGCTGCTTAAATCCAACAATATAATTCACTTCACCATGAGGAGGACTGAGTAAGCGGTCAAAGCGTGAACACGTCTTGCTGCCTTTGTTTGTTTCCTGCCACCATCTTGCTGGACGCCAACATCACGTTGCGCTTTAAGTGTGTTTAAACCATTATTCGGACGATGGAGATGGAAGTGGATACTTCCAGGAAGCGGCCGGATTCCAGGCCGAAAACCCCGGACAGTGCAGAGGACTTCACTTTCCCCAAAATTACGGCGAAGGCCCAACGGCCTGCGAAGAAGAAGCAGACGAAGGTCGAAAATAAATTTCAGTTATTCGCTAGCGAGTCAACTGAACGTTTACAACCCGCTATACCGGTGACCGTGAAAAAGCCACCGCCAGTTATTGTCTCCGGAGAAACAACTACGTCATCAGCCCAGCTGCTTAAATCCAACAATATAATTCGCTTCAGGAGGAAGACGAAAGAGGGGGTAACAATTTACCTAGAAGAGGAGGAAGAGAGGATTAAAATCCTTGACCTACTCCGGCAGAACGGTAAGCAATTCCATTCCTTTGCTCCTAGGGGTAGACCCAGAAACAAAAAGTTTCTTATCCTAAGATTAGATTTCCAGGATGATATCAATGTAATAAATGCCGCAATCACGACAGCAGAGCCGTCGGCCTCGACATAAGAAGACTGAGGAAGACAGACCCCAGCGGGAGGGAATAAAACAGATATTGCCCCTGTCCTAGTCACGACGAAACTCTCGGTGACCCTCAACGCATTGAAAAAATTGAGAGCCATAAACCACGTGATAATCAAAATAGTCTTATACAACGAACAGCGGGGAGTCCCGCAGTGCATAAATGCCAGGAATTTGGGCATACCCGGAACCACTGCGGCAAGAAGCAAAAATGTGTGAGATGTGCGGGACCCCACGAGGTGGCGCAGTGTCCCAGAAACAACTCAACCACGCTAAAGTGCTGTAACTGTGGCGAGGCGCATCCCGCCTCTTACAGAGGCTGCGCGAAGTGAAAGGAGATCCTCGCCAGGATGAAACCATCCCACGACAGACTGCAGCCTAAGCAGAAGAAGCGACGCCATAACGAGCCAAACATGAGACCTGCTCCTCAACCATCTACAAACGCCTGGCAGAACCCGCTCTACAAGCTGTTCCAGGACATAAATGAAGACCCAGCTGCCCCCTCCACGTCGAGAGCGGCCCCACCTCGTCGAAAACGGCTCCCACCACGTCGGCAGATACTCAGGAAATTCTAGACGTAAGTACCTAGATCCTAGGCTAAAGTTTATGACAAACGACCAGCGCAAAGACCTGGAGTGTGGACCAAAATGGGTAACTAACTGCCCTCGTCGATTTCTGCAGCCAAATGTTTATGGGTGTAATATCTGTTAATCATCAATAATGGTAGATTACCAAATATTAAATTTCAACGTTGATGGTCTCCTGACCAAAATATATGAGGTAGAAGTGCTGTTAGCGATCCACCGACCAGATATTGTAGTTTTGACAGACACTAGGGTATCTACACAATCGTTCCACATTAAAGGTTATTCAACTGCCATTGAAAGGGTTAACGGTTACGGAGGCGTCCTCATTGCTATAAGCCTTGGTATCCATTGGAAGATAGTGGCTTCACCACTGACTACAACTGATCCCAAGCTTCACCACTTAACAGTTAAGGTAAATTTGGGGAGACCCATTTACCTTACCGCTCTATACAGGAGACCGTACGCGTCTCTCCAGGAGTTCTCAGCCCTGCTACACGCATGTTCGCAGAGATCTAACCACTAAGTGGTGGGAGATCTCAATGCGAGACACCCGATGTGGTATAACACCGTAACAAACATGGCTGGGAGACTCCTGTTGAGAACGCCGTTTACGGTCGTTCACCCCCAGACTTTTACTTTTCGACATAGAGGTATCCCGCAGGCTACCTCGACGATTGACTTACTACTGCCAAAACAACCCCACCGTATCACTAGTTGCACCGCCCTTGGCTTTATTACGTCTGACCACAGGCCAGTACTGTATGCAGTGGATGGTAAAGTGGCGACCCCTCGCCCCACGAGATACGACTACCGTCGTGCCGACTGGGATCTGTATCGGTCGCAGATTTACCATAACCTGCTAACGGTGCCAATTCTCCGCACGAAAGAAGAAGTAGATCTTCAACTAACTTTCATAACTGATGTGATCATAGACGCAGCAAACATTGCGATCCCGAAGTTCACTCCCATGTATTATGTACGGGTTGAATTTAAATAGAACAAATACTTATTGAGCACACTGCTTTATTACGTGATTGATAACTAAAAAACAAAACATGAACATGAATAAGGTTATCCTTAGATAGCAACAACTTCACCTAATCGATGAATCGATAAATACGATAGTTCGATAGACACAACAATTCTCCGGAACTTAGTTAAGCACATAATCAGAAAAGTAAGCCGGAACGCAACGTTGCCTCTGGGATCTACGTAGAGGCTCGAATTCAGGTTGTGCTGCCAGATGTGTAGTCTCTGTGGTTACTTGATCAGGGGCAGTGATGATTGAAGGCTCAACTGGTGATGTGGGAGTTGTAGAATTCCTTGGCTGCCTAATTTCGTTGTCAGAGAAGGTAAATTTCTTCTTAGCATGCGAAGCTTGACTAGGAGTAATGTCATTCTTTATCTGCTCTGGAACGTACACGAGACGCAGTTGGTCGATGTGGTGCTTCAAGGTGTAGCCATCCCCATCTAAGGTGATTAAGTAGTGCAACTTGCCGAATTTTCCATTAGCATACCACCTAGCTTGTACTCTGTCTCCTATCTGGAGTTGGCGAACTTTCTTATACTTATCTGGAGATAAGTCAGAATTGTTAATCGGTGGTTTAAGTGGTTATTATCGAGCTTTATATTAATTTTCCTATTGAGATACAGTTCTGCCGGAGATTTCCCACAGGCTAACGGCGTTGAACGGTAGCGCAGGAGTATCTCTTGAACTTTGGTCTGCAGAGGCATTGTCAATTTAGACATTGCTTTCAATTTGTTTTTGAGTGTCTGAACATTCCTCTCCGCCAATCCGTTCGTAGCCGGATGTCCGGAGCTATACATTTTTGTTTAATTCCAGCCATCTCACTGAATTCGGTGAATTTCTCCGTCTAAAATGGTTGCATTATCAGAAACTAGTATTCGTGGAAATCCATGGATATAGAATATCGATTGTAATAATTTAATTGTTTCTTGCAAAGTAGGGGCTTCTTTTGATATACGCATTTCCACCCATCTGGATTTGGCGTCAACCAGTAACAAAAAATGGTGATTTTCAAATGGTCCGGCATAGTCTATATGGACTCTCTTGAAATTTTCTGTTGGCTCTTCCCAGGAATGAATAGGAACTTTTTTTGGATTTTTCCTTATGGTGGCACATTCTTGACAGGATTTCACAAGATTTTCAATTTGTTGGTCAATATTTTTCCAATAAACATACCTCGACCCCCCCCCCTCCCCCACCCTCCCCACCACTACCGAAATCTACACCTCACACCGGCAATGCGCTGCATTCATTCGAAGAACGACCGGCAAGAAGGCCCCTGGTCAGGATTCCATCCAGAACCTCCTACTCAAGCAGCTGCCGAGGAAAGGAATCTCATCCATAACGAACGTGTTGAACTCCTTCTTCAGGCTGCACTATTTCCCCCAGAACTGGAAGCACGCTGTAGTGGTCCCCCTTCTGAAACCAGCGAAAAGCGGTTATGAGCCATTTCATTACCGCCCCATCATTAAACTCAACTCATTAAACAGACCATGTGGGAGTGGAGCGCCTCCTGGTTGGGATGCCCTGAGGGTTTAGGTCGAAATAAATCCCCCAAAAAAGAAACAAACATCAACAGGTTTTATTTGTTCATTACTTTATCTATTTATAATTATTTTTATTGGTTTAAAAGGTGCTGTTCAGTGTTCGTAATGGCTTAAAAATTATGAAAAACTTGAATAGATAAAGAGTTTTTCATACGCCAAATATTTTTTTCACGATCATTAATTCATTTTAACTCACTCAATCAGTATCCGGACCATCTCTTCATTATTCACTTTCTAGGTCATTTGTTCCGCCCTAATATATTTTATAATTGATTTTTATTCATTTTAGTCTGTAACAATAATGTTTATATACATCTTAATTAAATACATGACTCAACACACGAAGCGGTATGGCCGACCGAGGATTGTATCAGTGTTTGGCCAGTGTTCCAAGCCACCCAGGAGGTCCTGGCCAAGGCTTCGTTACCTTTTTGTTTATAGTGGAAAGGTATCGCCCCACTCTATGCAAGGAGCTTGATGCTACCTGAAGAGACTGGAGCCCTACGAAAACCACTCTTTAATAATTGATGAAACCACTATTATATAGAAATATACTTTAAGGAACCACCGCTAGAGAATCATTAAATATATCCAAATAAAAAATATACTAATATAAATAAAAATACAATGAAAATTTTATCAATAAGTGTTTTTCTCTTTCTCGTTTATTATGAAACATTTCTATATAATAACAGCAACATATTATTGAAGTTGGATATTATGGCTGTAGCGGCTTGTGTTTCAGGGCCCATGTCAGTAAAAACTTTTTGGCGAAGGAGCTATTTGTATATTCTATATACCAATAGCTCCTGGTAAATCTTACAGGTTAAAAACTAGCAGAGGACTAGTAGCCTCTCTTATTATTTGATTATATTAACATTTAAAAGTATAATGACTATTTGGCCTAAAGGAAATGAGTTTAATAATATAATGAAAATTTTATCAATAAGTGTTTTTTCCTATCTCGTTTATTATGAAACATTTCTATATAATAACAGCAACATATTATTGAAGTTGGATATTATGGCTGTAGCGGCTTGTGTTTCAGGGCCCATGTAAGTAAAAACTTTTTGGCGAAGGAGCTATTTGTATATTCTATATACCAATAGCTCCTGGTAAATCTTACAGGTTAAAAACTAGCAGACTAGTAGCCTCTCTTATTATTTGATTATATTAACATTTAAAAGTATAATGACTATTTGGCCTAAACGAAATGAGTCTAATAATATAATGAAAATTTTATCAATAAGTGTTTTTTCCTATCTCGTTTATTATGAAACATTTCTATATAATAACAGCAACATATTATTGAAGTTGGATATTATGGCTGTAGCGGCTAGTGTTTCAGGGCCCATGTCAGTGAAAACTTTTTGGCGAAGGAGCTATTTGTATATTCTATATACCAAACGCTCCTGGTAAATCTTACAGGTTAAAAACTAGCAGAGGACTAGTAGCCTCTCTTATTATTTGATTATATTAACATTTAAAAGTATAATGACTATTTGGCCTAAAGGAAATGAGTCTAATAATATAATGAAAATTTTATCAATAAGTGTTTTTTCCTATCTCGTTTATTATGAAACATTTCTATATAATAACAGCAACATATTATTGAAGTTGGATATTATGGCTGTAGCGGCTAGTGTTTCATGGCCCATGTAAGTAAAAACTTTTTGGCGAAGGAGCTATTTGTATATTCTATATACCAATAGCTCCTGGTAAATCTTACAGGTTAAAAACTAGCAGAGGACTAGTAGCCTCTCTTATTATTTGATTATATTAACATTTAAAAGTATAATGACTATTTGGCCTAAAGGAAATGAGTCTAATAATATAATGAAAATTTTATCAATAAGTGTTTTTTCCTATCTCGTTTATTATGAAACATTTCTATATAATAACAGCAACATATTATTGAAGTTGGATATTATGGCTGTAGCGGCTAGTGTTTCATGGCCCATGTAAGTAAAAACTTTTTGGCGAAGGAGCTATTTGTATATTCTATATACCAATAGCTCCTGGTAAATCTTACAGGTTAAAAACTAGCAGAGGACTAGTAGCCTCTCTTATTATTTGATTATATTAACATTTAAAAGTATAATGACTATTTGGCCTAAAGGAAATGAGTCTAATAATATAATGAAAATTTTATCATTAAGTGTTTTTTCCTATCTCGTTTATTATGAAACATTTCTATATAATAACAGCAACATATTATTGAAGTTGGATATTATGGCTGTAGCGGCTAGTGTTTCAGGGCCCATGTCAGTAAAAACTTTTTGGCGAAGGAGCTATTTGTATATTCTATATACCAATAGCTCCTGGTAAATCTTACAGGTTAAAAGCTAGCAGACTAGTAGCCTCTCTTATTATTTGATTATATTAACATTTAAAAGTATAATGACTATTTGGCCTAAAGGAAATGAGTCTAATAATATAATGAAAATTTTATCATTAAGTGTTTTTTCCTATCTCGTTTATTATGAAACATTTCTATATAATAACAGCAACATATTATTGAAGTTGGATATTATGGCTGTAGCGGCTAGTGTTTCAGGGCCCATGTCAGTAAAAACTTTTTGGCGAAGGAGCTATTTGTATATTCTATATACCAATAGCTCCTGGTAAATCTTACAGGTTAAAAACTAGCAGAGGACTAGTAGCCTCTCTTATTATTTGATTATATTAACATTTAAAAGTATAATGACTATTTGGCCTAAAGGAAATGAGTTTAATAATATAACGAAAATTTTATCAATAAGTGTTTTTTCCTATCTCGTTTATTATGAAACATTTCTATATAATAACAGCAACATATTATTGAAGTTGGATATTATGGCTGTAGCGGCTAGTGTTTCAGGGCCCATGTCAGTGAAAACTTTTTGGCGAAGGAGCTATTTGTATATTCTATATACCAAACGCTCCTGGTAAATCTTACAGGTTAAAAACTAGCAGAGGACTAGTAGCCTCTCTTATTATTTGATTATATTAACATTTAAAAGTATAATGACTATTTGGCCTAAAGGAAATGAGTTTAATAATATAACGAAAATTTTATCAATAAGTGTTTTTTCCTATCTCGTTTATTATTTAACATTTCTATATAATAACAGCAACATATTATTGAAGTTGGATATTATGGCTGTAGCGGCTAGTGTTTCAGGGCCCATGTCAGTGAAAACTTTTTGGCGATGGAGCTATTTGTATATTCTATATACCAAACGCTCCTGGTAAATCTTACAGGTTAAAAACTAGCAGAGGACTAGTAGCCTCTCTTATTATTTGATTATATTAACATTTAAAAGTATAATGACTATTTGGCCTAAAGGAAATGAGTCTAATAATATAATGAAAATTTTTCAATAAGTGTTTTTTCCTATCTCGTTTATTATGAAACATTTCTATATAATAACAGCAACATATTATTGAAGTTGGATATTATGGCTGTAGCGGCTAGTGTTTCAGGGCCCATGTCAGTAAAAACTTTTTGGCGAATGAGCTATTTGTATATTCTATATACCAATAGCTCCTGGTAAATCTTACAGGTTAAAAACTAGCAGAGGACTAGTAGCCTCTCTTATTATTTGATTATATTAACATTTAAAAGTATAATGACTATTTGGCCTAAAGGAAATGAGTTTAATAATATAACGAAAATTTTATCAATAAGTGTTTTTTCCTATCTCGTTTATTATGAAACATTTCTATATAATAACAGCAACATATTATTGAAGTTGGATATTATGGCTGTAGCGGCTAGTGTTTCAGGGCCCATGTCAGTGAAAACTTTTTGGCGAAGGAGCTATTTGTATATTCTATATACCAAACGCTCCTGGTAAATCTTACAGGTTAAAAACTAGCAGAGGACTAGTAGCCTCTCTTATTATTTGATTATATTAACATTTAAAAGTATAATGACTATTTGGCCTAAAGGAAATGAGTTTAATAATATAACGAAAATTTTATCAATAAGTGTTTTTTCCTATCTCGTTTATTATTTAACATTTCTATATAATAACAGCAACATATTATTGAAGTTGGATATTATGGCTGTAGCGGCTTGTGTTTCATGGCCCATGTAAGTAAAAACTTTTTGGCGAAGGAGCTATTTGTATATTCTATAAACCAATAGCTCCTGGTAAATCTTACAGGTTAAAAACTAGCAGAGGACTAATAGCCTCTCTTATTATTTGATTATATTAACATTTAAAAGTATAATGACTATTTGGCCTAAAGGAAATGAGTCTAATAATATAATAAAAATTTTATCAATAAGTGTTTTTTCCTTTCTCGTTTATTATGAAACATTTCTATATAATAACAGCAACATATTATTGAAGTTGGATATTATGGCTGTAGCGGCTTGTGTTTCAGGGCCCATGTAAGTAAAAACTTTTTGGCGAAGGAGCTATTTGTATATTCTATATACCAATAGCTCCTGGTAAATCTTACAGGTTAAAAACTAGCAGAGGACTAGTAGCCTCTCTTATTATTTGATTATATTAACATTTAAAAGTATAATGACTATTTGGCCTAAAGGAAATGAGTCTAATAATATAATGAAAATTTTATCAATAAGTGTTTTTTTCTTTCTCGTTTATTATGAAACATTTCTATATAATAACAGCAACATATTATTGAAGTTGGATATTATGGCTGTAGCGGCTAGTGTTTCAGGGCCCATGTCAGTGAAAACTTTTTGGCGAAGGAGCTATTTGTATATTCTATATACCAAACGCTCCTGGTAAATCTTACAGGTTAAAAACTAGCAGAGGACTAGTAGCCTCTCTTATTATTTGATTATATTAACATTTAAAAGTATAATGACTATTTGGCCTAAAGGAAATGAGTCTAATAATATAATGAAAATTTTATCAATAAGTGTTTTTTCCTTTCTCGTTTATTATGAAACATTTCTATAAAACAGCAGCAACATATTATTGAAGTTGGATATTATGGCTGTAGCGGCTTGTGTTTCAGGGCCCATGTAAGTAAAAACTTTTTGGCGAAGGAGCTGTTTGTATATTCTATATACCAATAGCTCCTGGTAAATCTTACAGGTTAAAAACTAGCAGAGGACTAGTAGCCTCTCTTTTTATTTGATTATATTATCATTTAAAAGTATAATGACTATTTGGCCTAAAGGAAATGAGTTTAATAATATAATGAAAATTTTATCAATAAGTGTTTTTTTCTTTCTCGTTTATTATGAAACATTTCTATATAATAACAGCAACATATTATTGAAGTTAGATATTATGGCTGTAGCGGCTTGTGTTTCAGGGCCCATGTCAGTGAAAACTTTTTGGCGAAGGAGCTATTTGTATATTCTATATACCAAACGCTTCTGGTAAATCTTACAGGTTAAAAACTAGCAGAGGACTAGTAGCCTCTCTTATTATTTGATTATATTAACATTTAAAAGTATAATGACTATTTGGCCTAAAGGAAATGAGTTTAATAATATAACGAAAATTTTATCAATAAGTGTTTTTTCCTATCTCGTTTATTATTTAACATTTCTATATAATAACAGCAACATATTATTGAAGTTGGATATTATGGCTGTAGCGGCTTGTGTTTCATGGCCCATGTAAGTAAAAACTTTTTGGCGAAGGAGCTATTTGTATATTCTATAAACCAATAGCTCCTGGTAAATCTTACAGGTTAAAAACTAGCAGAGGACTAATAGCCTCTCTTATTATTTGATTATATTAACATTTAAAAGTATAATGACTATTTGGCCTAAAGGAAATGAGTCTAATAATATAATAAAAATTTTATCAATAAGTGTTTTTTCCTTTCTCGTTTATTATGAAACATTTCTATATAATAACAGCAACATATTATTGAAGTTGGATATTATGGCTGTAGCGGCTTGTGTTTCAGGGCCCATGTAAGTAAAAACTTTTTGGCGAAGGAGCTATTTGTATATTCTATATACCAATAGCTCCTGGTAAATCTTACAGGTTAAAAACTAGCAGAGGACTAGTAGCCTCTGTTATTATTTGATTATATTAACATTTAAAAGTATAATGACTATTTGGCCTAAAGGAAATGAGTTTAATTATATAATGAAAATTTTATCAATAAGTGTTTTTTTCTTTCTCGTTTATTATGAAACATTTCTATATAATAACAGCAACATATTATTGAAGTTGGATATTATGGCTGTAGCGGCTTGTGTTTCAGGGCCCATGTAAGTAAAAACTTTTTGGCGAAGGAGCTATTTGTATATTCTATATACCAATAGCTCCTGGTAAATCTTACAGGTTAAAAACTAGCAGAGGACTAGTAGCCTCTCTTATTATTTGATTATATTAACATTTAAAAGTATAATGACTATTTGGCCTAAAGGAAATGAGTCTAATAATATAATGAAAATTTTATCAATAAGTGTTTTTTCCTTTTTTCGTTTATTATGAAACATTTCTATATAATAACAGCAACATATTATTGAAGTTGGATATTATGGCTGTAGCGGCTTGTGTTTCAGGGCCCATGTCAGTGAAAACTTTTTGGCGAAGGAGCTATTTGTATATTTTATATACCAATAGCTCCTGGTAAATCTTACAGGTTAAAAACTAGCAGAGGACTAGTAGCCTCTCTTATTATTTGATTATATTAACATTTAAAAGTATAATGACTATTTGGCCTAAAGGAAATGAGTCTAATAATATAATGAAATTTTATCAATAAGTGTTTTTTCCTTTCTCGTTTATTATGAAACATTTCTATATAATAACAGCAACATATTATTGAAGTTGGATATTATGGCTGTAGCGGCTTGTGTTTCAGGGCCCATGTAAGTAAAAACTTTTTGGCGAAGGAGCTATTTGTATATTCTATATACCAATAGCTCCTGGTAAATCTTACAGGTTAAAAACTAGCAGAGGACTAGTAGCCTCTCTTGTTATTTGATTATATTAACATTTAAAAGTATAATGACTATTTGGCCTAAAGGAAATGAGTCTAATAATATAATGAAAATTTTATCAATAAGTGTTTTTTTCTTTCTCGTTTATTATGAAACATTTCTATATAATAACAGCAACATATTATTGAAGTTAGATATTATGGCTGTAGCGGCTTGTGTTTCAGGGCCCATGTCAGTGAAAACTTTTTGGCGAAGGAGCTATTTGTATATTCTATATACCAAACGCTCCTGGTAAATCTTACAGGTTAAAAACTAGCAGAGGACTAGTAGCCTCTATTATTATTTGATTATATTAACATTTAAAAGTATAATGACTATTTGGCCTAAAGGAAATGAGTTTAATAATATAATGAAAATTTTATCAATAAGTGTTTTTTTCTTTCTCGTTTATTATGAAACATTTCTATATAATAACAGGAACATATTATTGAAGTTGGATATTATGGCTGTAGCGGCTTGTGTTTCAGGGCCCATGTAAGTAAAAACTTTTTGGCGAAGGAGCTATTTGTATATTCTATATACCAATAGCTCCTGGTAAATCTTACAGGTTAAAAACTAGCAGAGGACTAGTAGCCTCTCTTATTATTTGATTATATTAACATTTAAAAGTATAATGACTATTTGGCCTAAAGGAAATGAGTCTAATAATATAATGAAAATTTTATCAATAAGTGTTTTTTCCTTTTTTCGTTTATTATGAAACATTTCTATATAATAACAGCAACATATTATTGAAGTTGGATATTATGGCTTTAGCGGCTTGTGTTTCAGGGCCCATGTCAGTGAAAACTTTTTGGCGAAGGAGCTATTTGTATATTCTATATACCAATAGCTCCTGGTAAATCTTACAGGTTAAAAACTAGCAGAGGACTAGTAGCCTCTCTTATTATTTGATTATATTAACATTTAAAAGTATAATGACTATTTGGCCTAAAGGAAATGAGTCTAATAATATAATGAAATTTTATCAATAAGTGTTTTTTCCTTTCTCGTTTATTATGAAACATTTCTATATAATAACAGCAACATATTATTGAAGTTGGATATTATGGCTGTAGCGGCTTGTGTTTCAGGGCCCATGTAAGTAAAAACTTATTGGCGAAGGAGCTATTTGTATATTCTATATACCAATAGCTCCTGGTAAATCTTACAGGTTAAAAACTAGCAGAGGACTAGTAGCCTCTCTTATTATTCGATTATATTAACATTTAAAAGTATAATGACTATTTGGCCTAAAGGAAATGAGTCTAATAATATAATGAAAATTTTATCAATAAGTGTTTTTTCCTTTCTCGTTTATTATGAAACATTTCTATAAAACAGCAGCAACATATTATTGAAGTTGGATATTATGGCTGTAGCGGCTTGTGTTTCAGGGCCCATGTAAGTAAAAACTTTTTGGCGAAGGAGCTGTTTGTATATTCTATATACCAATAGCTCCTGGTAAATCTTACAGGTTAAAAACTAGCAGAGGACTAGTAGCCTCTCTTATTATTTGATTATATTATCATTTAAAAGTATAATGACTATTTGGCCTAAAGGAAATGAGTTTAATAATATAATGAAAATTTTATCAATAAGTGTTTTTTTCTTTCTCGTTTATTATGAAACATTTCTATATAATAACAGCAACATATTATTGAAGTTAGATATTATGGCTGTAGCGGCTTGTGTTTCAGGGCCCATGTCAGTGAAAACTTTTTGGCGAAGGAGCTATTTGTATATTCTATATACCAAACGCTCCTGGTAAATCTTACAGGTTAAAAACTAGCAGAGGACTAGTAGCCTCTCTTATTATTTGATTATATTAACATTTAAAAGTATAATGACTATTTGGCCTAAAGGAAATGAGTTTAATAATATAACGAAAATTTTATCAATAAGTGTTTTTTCCTATCTCGTTTATTATTTAACATTTCTATATAATAACAGCAACATATTATTGAAGTTGGATATTATGGCTGTAGCGGCTTGTGTTTCATGGCCCATGTAAGTAAAAACTTTTTGGCGAAGGAGCTATTTGTATATTCTATAAACCAATAGCTCCTGGTAAATCTTACAGGTTAAAAACTAGCAGAGGACTAATAGCCTCTCTTATTATTTGATTATATTAACATTTAAAAGTATAATGACTATTTGGCCTAAAGGAAATGAGTCTAATAATATAATAAAAATTTTATCAATAAGTGTTTTTTCCTTTCTCGTTTATTATGAAACATTTCTATATAATAACAGCAACATATTATTGAAGTTGGATATTATGGCTGTAGCGGCTTGTGTTTCAGGGCCCATGTAAGTAAAAACTTTTTGGCGAAGGAGCTATTTGTATATTCTATATACCAATAGCTCCTGGTAAATCTTACAGGTTAAAAACTAGCAGAGGACTAGTAGCCTCTCTTATTATTTGATTATATTAACATTTAAAAGTATAATGACTATTTGGCCTAAAGGAAATGAGTTTAATAATATAATGAAAATTTTATCAATAAGTGTTTTTTCCTTTTTTCGTTTATTATGAAACATTTCTATATAATAACAGCAACATATTATTGAAGTTGGATATTATGGCTGTAGCGGCTTGTGTTTCAGGGCCCATGTCAGTGAAAACTTTTTGGCGAAGGAGCTATTTGTATATTCTATATACCAATAGCTCCTGGTAAATCTTACAGGTTAAAAACTAGCAGAGGACTAGTAGCCTCTCTTATTATTTGATTATATTAACATTTAAAAGTATAATGACTATTTGGCCTAAAGGAAATGAGTCTAATAATATAATGAAATTTTATCAATAAGTGTTTTTTCCTTTCTCGTTTATTATGAAACATTTCTATATAATAACAGCAACATATTATTGAAGTTGGATATTATGGCTGTAGCGGCTTGTGTTTCAGGGCCCATGTAAGTAAAAACTTTTTGGCGAAGGAGCTATTTGTATATTCTATATACCAATAGCTCCTGGTAAATCTTACAGGATAAAAACTAGCAGAGGACTAGTAGCCTCTCTTGTTATTTGATTATATTAACATTTAAAAGTATAATGACTATTTGGCCTAAAGGAAATGAGTCTAATAATATAATGAAAATTTTATCAATAAGTGTTTTTTTCTTTCTCGTTTATTATGAAACATTTCTATATAATAACAGCAACATATTATTGAAGTTAGATATTATGGCTGTAGCGGCTTGTGTTTCAGGGCCCATGTCAGTGAAAACTTTTTGGCGAAGGAGCTATTTGTATATTCTATATACCAAACGCTCCTGGTAAATCTTACAGGTTAAAAACTAGCAGAGGACTAGTAGCCTCTATTATTATTTGATTATATTAACATTTAAAAGTATAATGACTATTTGGCCTAAAGGAAATGAGTTTAATAATATAATGAAAATTTTATCAATAAGTGTTTTTTTCTTTCTCGTTTATTATGAAACATTTCTATATAATAACAGCAACATATTATTGAAGTTGGATATTATGGCTGTAGCGGCTTGTGTTTCAGGGCCCATGTAAGTAAAAACTTTTTGGCGAAGGAGCTATTTGTATATTCTATATACCAATAGCTCCTGGTAAATCTTACAGGTTAAAAACTAGCAGAGGACTAGTAGCCTCTCTTATTATTTGATTATATTAACATTTAAAAGTATAATGACTATTTGGCCTAAAGGAAATGAGACTAATAATATAATGAAAATTTTATCAATAAGTGTTTTTTCCTTTTTTCGTTTATTATGAAACATTTCTATATAATAACAGCAACATATTATTGAAGTTGGATATTATGGCTGTAGCGGCTTGTGTTTCAGGGCCCATGTCAGTGAAAACTTTTTGGCGAAGGAGCTATTTGTATATTCTATATACCAATAGCTCCTGGTAAATCTTACAGGTTAAAAACTAGCAGAGGACTAGTAGCCTCTCTTATTATTTGATTATATTAACATTTAAAAGTATAATGACTATTTGGCCTAAAGGAAATGAGTCTAATAATATAATGAAATTTTATCAATAAGTGTTTTTTCCTTTCTCGTTTATTATGAAACATTTCTATATAATAACAGCAACATATTATTGAAGTTGGATATTATGGCTGTAGCGGCTTGTTTTTCAGGGCCCATGTAAGTAAAAACTTATTGGCGAAGGAGCTATTTGTATATTCTATATACCAATAGCTCCTGGTAAATCTTACAGGTTAAAAACTAGCAGAGGACTAGTAGCCTCTCTTATTATTCGATTATATTAACATTTAAAAGTATAATGACTATTTGGCCTAAACGAAATGAGTCTAATAATATAATGAAAATTTTATCAATAAGTGTTTTTTCCTATCTCGTTTATTATGAAACATTTCTATATAATAACAGCAACATATTATTGAAGTTGGATATTATGGCTGTAGCGGCTTGTGTTTCAGGGCCCATGTAAGTAAAAACTTTTTGGCGAAGGAGCTATTTGTATATTCTATATACCAATAGCTCCTGGTAAATCTTACAGGTTAAAAACTAGCAGAGGACTAATAGCCTCTCTTATTATTTGATTATATTAACATTTAAAAGTATAATGACTATTTGGCCTAAAGGAAATGAGTCTAATAATATAATGAAATTTTATCAATAAGTGTTTTTTCCTTTCTCGTTTATTATGAAACATTTCTATATAATAACAGCAACATATTATTGAAGTTGGATATTATGGCTGTAGCGGCTTGTGTTTCAGGGCCCATGTAAGTAAAAACTTATTGGCGAAGGAGCTATTTGTATATTCTATATACCAATAGCTCCTGGTAAATCTTACAGGTTAAAAACTAGCAGAGGACTAGTAGCCTCTCTTATTATTTGATTATATTAACATTTAAAAGTATAATGACTATTTGGCCTAAAGGAAATGAGTCTAATAATATAATGAAAATTTTATCAATAAGTGTTTTTTCCTTTCTCGTTTATTATGAAACAATTCTATATAATAACAGCAACATATTATTGAAGTTGGATATTATGGCTGTAGCGGCTTGTGTTTCAGGGCCCATGTAAGTAAAAACTTTTTGGCGAAGGAGCTATTTGTATATTCTATATACCAATAGCTCCTGGTAAATCTTACAGGTTAAAAACTAGCAGAGGACTAGTAGCCTCTCTTATTATTTGATTATATTAACATTTAAAAGTATAATGACTATTTGGCCTAAAGGAAATGAGTTTAATAATATAACGAAAATTTTATCAATAAGTGTTTTTTTCTTTCTCGTTTATTATGAAACATTTCTATATAATAACAGCAACATATTATTGAAGTTGGATATTATGGCTGTAGCGGCTTGTGTTTCAGGGCCCATGTAAGTAAAAACTTATTGGCGAAGGAGCTATTTGTATATTCTATATACCAAACGCTCCTGGTAAATCTTACAGGTTATAAACTTGCAGAGGACTAGTAGCCTCTCTTATTATTTGATTATATTAACATTTAAAAGTATAATGACTATTTGGCCTAAAGGAAATGAGTCTAATAATATAATGAAAATTTTATCAATAAGTGTTTTTTCCTTTTTTCGTTTATTATGAAACATTTCTATATAATAACAGCAACATATTATTGAAGTTGGATATTATGGCTGTAGCGGCTTGTGTTTCAGGGCCCATGTAAGTAAAAACTTTTTGGCGAAGGAGCTATTTGTATATTCTATATACCAATAGCTCCTGGTAAATCTTACAGGTTAAAAACTAGCAGAGGACTAGTAGCCTCTCTTATTATTTGATTATATTAACATTTAAACGTATAATGACTATTTGGCCTAAAGGAAATGAGTCTAATAATATAATGAAATTTTATCAATAAGTGTTTTTTCCTTTCTCGTTTATTATGAAACATTTCTATATAATAACAGCAACATATTATTGAAGTTGGATATTATGGCTGTAGCGGCTTGTGTTTCAGGGCCCATGTAAGTAAAAACTTATTGGCGAAGGAGCTATTTGTATATTCTATATACCAATAGCTCCTGGTAAATCTTACAGGTTAAAAACTAGCAGAGGACTAGTAGCCTCTCTTATTATTTGATTATATTAACATTTAAAAGTATAATGACTATTTGGCCTAAAGGAAATGAGTCTAATAATATAATGAAAATTTTATCAATAAGTGTTTTTTCCTTTTTTCGTTTATTATGAAACATTTCTATATAATAACAGCAACATATTATTGAAGTTGGATATTATGGCTGTAGCGGCTTGTGTTTCAGGGCCCATGTCAATGAAAACTTTTTGGCGAAGGAGCTATTTGTATATTCTATATACCAATAGCTCCTGGTAAATCTTACAGGTTAAAAACTAGCAGAGGACTAGTAGCCTCTCTTATTATTTGATTATATTAACATTTAAAAGTATAATGACTATTTGGCCTAAAGGAAATGAGTCTAATAATAAAATGAAATTTTATCAATAAGTGTTTTTTCCTTTCTCGTTTATTATGAAACATTTCTATATAATAACAGCAACATATTATTGAAGTTGGATATTATGGCTGTAGCGGCTTGTGTTTCAGGGCCCATGTAAGTAAAAACTTTTTGGCGAAGGAGCTATTTGTATATTCTATATACCAATAGCTCCTGGTAAATCTTACAGGTTAAAAACTAGCAGAGGACTAGTAGCCTCTCTTGTTATTTGATTATATTAACATTTAAAAGTATAATGACTATTTGGCCTAAAGGAAATGAGTCTAATAATATAATGAAAATTTTATCAATAAGTGTTTTTTTCTTTCTCGTTTATTATGAAACATTTCTATATAATAACAGCAACATATTATTGAAGTTAGATATTATGGCTGTAGCGGCTTGTGTTTCAGGGCCCATGTCAGTGAAAACTTTTTGGCGAAGGAGCTATTTGTATATTCTATATACCAAACGCTCCTGGTAAATCTTACAGGTTAAAAACTAGCAGAGGACTAGTAGCCTCTATTATTATTTGATTATATTAACATTTAAAAGTATAATGACTATTTGGCCTAAAGGAAATGAGTTTAATAATATAATGAAAATTTTATCAATAAGTGTTTTTTTCTTTCTCGTTTATTATGAAACATTTCTATATAATAACAGCAACATATTATTGAAGTTGGATATTATGGCTGTAGCGGCTTGTGTTTCAGGGCCCATGTAAGTAAAAACTTTTTGGCGAAGGAGCTATTTGTATATTCTATATACCAATAGCTCCTGGTAAATCTTACAGGTTATAAACTAGCAGAGGACTAGTAGCCTCTCTTATTATTTGATTATATTAACATTTAAAAGTATAATGACTATTTGGCCTAAAGGAAATGAGTCTAATAATATAATGAAAATTTTATCAATAAGTGTTTTTTCCTTTTTTCGTTTATTATGAAACATTTCTATATAATAACAGCAACATATTATTGAAGTTGGATATTATGGCTGTAGCGGCTTGTGTTTCAGGGCCCATGTAAGTAAAAACTTTTTGGCGAAGGAGCTATTTGTATATTCTATATACCAATAGCTCCTGGTAAATCTTACAGGTTAAAAACTAGCAGAGGACTAGTAGCCTCTCTTATTATTTGATTATATTAACATTTAAACGTATAATGACTATTTGGCCTAAAGGAAATGAGTCTAATAATATAATGAAATTTTATCAATAAGTGTTTTTTCCTTTCTCGTTTATTATGAAACATTTCTATATAATAACAGCAACATATTATTGAAGTTGGATATTATGGCTGTAGCGGCTTGTGTTTCAGGGCCCATGTAAGTAAAAACTTATTGGCGAAGGAGCTATTTGTATATTCTATATACCAATAGCTCCTGGTAAATCTTACAGGTTAAAAACTAGCAGAGGACTAGTAGCCTCTCTTATTATTCGATTATATTAACATTTAAAAGTATAATGACTATTTGGCCTAAACGAAATGAGTCTAATAATATAATGAAATTTTATCAATAAGTGTTTTTTCCTATCTCGTTTATTATGAAACATTTCTATATAATAACAGCAACATATTATTGAAGTTGGATATTATGGCTGTAGCGGCTTGTGTTTCAGGGCCCATGTAAGTAAAAACTTTTTGGCGAAGGAGCTATTTGTATATTCTATATACCAATAGCTCCTGGTAAATCTTACAGGTTAAATACTAGCAGAGGACTAGTAGCCTCTCTTATTATTTGATTATATTAACATTTAAAAGTATAATGACTATTTGGCCTAAAGGAAATGAGTCTAATAATATAATGAAATTTTATCAATTAGTGTTTTTTCCTTTCTCGTTTATTATGAAACATTTCTATATAATAACAGCAACATATTATTGAAGTTGGATATTATGGCTGTAGCGGCTTGTGTTTCAGGGCCCATGTAAGTAAAAACTTATTGGCGAAGGAGCTATTTGTATATTCTATATACCAATAGCTCCTGGTAAATCTTACAGGTTAAAAACTAGCAGAGGACTAGTAGCCTCTCTTATTATTTGATTATATTAACATTTAAAAGTATAATGACTATTTGGCCTAAAGGAAATGAGTCTAATAATATAATGAAAATTTTATCAATAAGTGTTTTTTCCTTTCTCGTTTATTATGAAACATTTCTATATAATAACAGCAACATATTATTGAAGTTGGATATTATGGCTGTAGCGGCTTGTGTTTCAGGGCCCATGTAAGTAAAAACTTTTTGGCGAAGGAGCTATTTGTATATTCTATATACTAATAGCTCCTGGTAAATCTTACAGGTTAAAAACTAGCAGAGGACTAGTAGCCTCTCTTATTATTTGATTATATTAACATTTAAAAGTATAATGACTATTTGGCCTAAAGGAAATGAGTTTAATAATATAACGAAAATTTTATCAATAAGTGTTTTTTCCTTTTTTCGTTTATTATGAAACATTTCTATATAATAACAGCAACATATTATTGAAGTTGGATATTATGGCTGTAGCGGCTTGTGTTTCAGGGCCCATGTAAGTAAAAACTTTTTGGCGAAGGAGCTATTTGTATATTCTATATACCAATAGCTCCTGGTAAATCTTACAGGTTAAAAACTAGAAGAGGACTAGTACCCTCTCTTATTATTTGATTATATTAACATTTAAACGTATAATGACTATTTGGCCTAAAGGAAATGAGTCTAATAATATAATGAAATTTTATCAATAAGTGTTTTTTCCTTTCTCGTTTATTATGAAACATTTCTATATAATAACAGCAACATATTATTGAAGTTGGATATTATGGCTGTAGCGGCTTGTGTTTCAGGGCCCATGTAAGTAAAAACTTATTGGCGAAGGAGCTATTTGTATATTCTATATACCAATAGCTCCTGGTAAATCTTACAGGTTAAAAACTAGCAGAGGACTAGTAGCCTCTCTTATTATTTGATTATATTAACATTTAAAAGTATAATGACTATTTGGCCTAAAGGAAATGAGTCTAATAATATAATGAAAATTTTATCAATAAGTGTTTTTTCCTTTTTTCGTTTATTATGAAACATTTCTATATAATAACAGCAACATATTATTGAAGTTGGATATTATGGCTGTAGCGGCTTGTGTTTCAGGGCCCATGTCAATGAAAACTTTTTGGCGAAGGAGCTATTTGTATATTCTATATACCAATAGCTCCTGGTAAATCTTACAGGTTAAAAACTAGCAGAGGACTAGTAGCCTCTCTTATTATTTGATTATATTAACATTTAAAAGTATAATGACTATTTGGCCTAAAGGAAATGAGTCTAATAATAAAATGAAATTTTATCAATAAGTGTTTTTTCCTTTCTCGTTTATTATGAAACATTTCTATATAATAACAGCAACATATTATTGAAGTTGGATATTGAAACCATATGATTGATGAAAAATTAAAAATATTTACTTTTCATCGTCTTATAATTTATTAAAGTTTCGTGAGTTAGTGAACTGCTGACCCTGAAAACTGCATCGCAGAAGTAGGACGAAGCAGGCCTAGCACCGGCAAAAGAAACAACAGATAAGTTGCTGCCAGTACTAAAAACTGCGGAACAACAAACCCCGTCGCTGGACAGCACGGGCCAGGTAACAACTAATCAATTCTATTCCACAGGGCCACATACCAGTGCAGTTTCACCGGGAAGGGGGTCGGTGCCCCATTCCGATCACTGCACTGGAATAAACAGACCAGCAGGGCTTACCGAGGGGTACAGTCGTATGCACGGGCATAGGCACGCTACACCGCTGAACATGGAAGTGCATACAGCGGTTCGCAAACGCACCCGCCAGGCTTCCCCTACACCAGTGGAATCAGAATCCACCGGATTTGTGCCTGTCCCCAAGAAAAAAGCCGCTAGGGTGGTGCGGCCGAAACCTACCCAGGGAGTGGTCGTAAGCAATAGGTACGACCTACTTCCCAAACCTAAACCTACATCGGGTCCTAGCACGCAAGACAACCACCCTGTGAAAAAACCTCCACCGGTCGTCATAACTGTGCCAGAGCCACCCTCTACCACCAGAGCGAGGTTGGCGCATATTGGTGTTTCTGCGTACTCTTTTCGGCCCTTTCATAAGGGGGTCAGGCTGTTTTTCGATAGCGAGACTGATCGACAAAAAACAATATCTGCCCTGAAAAAAGAGAACACTCCACACCACACCTATGCCCCAAGAGGTGGCCAAAGGTTAAAAAAGTTCTTAATTATGGGCATCGATGTAAGTGAGGATATCACAATAATAACAGAAACTTTAAAAACTGCCCCGGGGGTATTGGATGTCTGGCGCCTCCGAAAGACGGACTCCCATGGCATGAAAACCGAGATCTCACCGATCTTAGTAACGGTGGCGCCGACTACAAAAATAGAGGACCTTCGGAAAATTCGAAGTATAAATTATGTCCTTTTTAGGGTAGTACCCTATATACAACAAAAGGGCATGCCACAATGCCACAGGTGCCAGGAGTTTGGTCACACTAAAAACCACTGTGGCCAAAAAGTCGTCTGTGTACGTTGCTCGCAAGAACACGCATCAGCTCAATGTGACAAGGCACAAGAAGCAAAGTGCTCCAACTGTGGGGGACCTCACGTAGCCTCGTACAGAGCGTGCCCCTACCGTGTAAAGCTACAAGACGCCGCGGACCAGAAGAAGAAGCAGAAGCAGACGGGGAAAGCGCCGCCAGTCCACCAACGCCAGCAGCCTAGGAGCAGTAACCAACAGCCGCCCACCACCACACCGAACTTCACAGCAGGAGCGACGTACGCAGAAGTCGCCTCTGCAACGTCATCAAGACGTGACACCCCTGGCCTTCCGCCCTGGTTCTCGATTCTTGAGACCATGATCAGGGAATTTATGTCCGGACTACAGACCGTATTTGCTCAATTGGCACGCCATGGGTAAGTACAAGATACTTAACTTCAACGTTGACGGTCTGATGACTATACTTGAAGAAGTGGAGGCGCTAATAGCGATCTCCACACCGGATATCGTCGTGCTAACGGATACGAGAATTGTGAACCAGAACGTAAGGCTACAGGGCTACTCTGTTGTCATCGAACGGACCGATGGCTACGGTGGAGTTCTGGTGGCTATACGGCACGACATCACATGGATGAAAGTGGATCCGCCACTGAATACATTTGATGTCAGGCTCCACCACTTGACGGTGAAAATAAATTTAGGGACACCCATTTATCTCACCGCCATGTATAAGAGACCGAGGGCGTCTCTCCAAGAGTTCTCAGCTCTTATTAAAGAGTGTGCCAAGAGAAATAACCACTGGGTTGTCGGAGACTTAAATGCGCGGCATACCTTGTGGAATAATGCCACCGCCAACCCAGCGGGGAGAGCCTTGGTAAAGGCGCCCTTTACTGTCGTTCACCCTCAGAACCACACCTTTCGCCATAGAGGTAACAGCGCACAAACCTCCACCCTAGATCTTTTACTCACAAAACAGCCACACAGGATAAACAATTGTGAGACCCTGGACCTAGTAACGACCGACCACCTACCAGTATTGTATTCCATTGACGGTAGAGTTGTGATCCCGCGTCCCACGAAGTACGACTATCGTCGGGCTGACTGGGACCTATATCGATCACAACTTTACCACCAATTGCATACGGTTCCTGTTCTCCGCAGTACAGAGGAAGTGGATCGACAGGTAGTTTTCCTGACCGAGGTTATCGTCGATGCAGCTAACACAGCTGTCCCAAAGTTTAGCCCGAAGCCACCCATGCTACAAAAACCACCAGACCATATTCTTCGACTTATTGCATTACGCAATAATTGGAAAAATAACTGGTATAGAACAAGGAATCGTCAGGCCAAGAAAGTTGTAAACTCTCTTACAACACAAATTCGTGGCTTGATGAGGAATTGGAAGACGGCAACGTGGCACGAACGGCTACATGGCTTACATGGCGATTTCCGTAAGTTTTGGAAGCTCCTAAAGACTACTACCAAGAAGGACTCAGGTGTCCGTCTTCATGACGGAGACACCCTGTACACATCGGAAGAACAGGCTAAAATATTGGCCGACCACTATACCGCAGACAACACCGCTAGGACAGGTAACTACCACGAACCTCAGCAGCTGAGGACAGGTCAGAACTATATGTTTGTCTCCCCGAAGCAGCTTAAGGCGATTCTTCGCCGGTGTCAGGGAAACCGAGCACCAGGGGGCGACGGGATACAAACGGTATTGCTGAAACAGCTGCCGAGGAGAGGGATTGCCCAACTTGTTAACCTGTACAATTCTTGTATCAGGTTGCGATACTTCCCGACAGCGTGGAAACAAGCTATCTTGTTCCCGCTGCGCAAGCCCACAAAGAGAGGCGACCACCCAGCCCACTATCGCCCGATCAGTCTTCTCCCTCACATGGGGAAGATTCTCGAAAAGATAATACTAAACTACCTGAAAGGGTTCTGTTCGGAAAATGCTATCATTCCGTATGAGCAGACAGGTTTTCAGGCTCATCTGAGTACAGAACATCCGCTCGTGAAGGTACAAACGGAAGCCACCCTTGGTATCAACAAGAATACAGCAACTGCTATGATCTCGTTGGACTGCACACAGGCTTTCGACTCAGTGTCCCACGGGATGCTGTGCCGACAGCTTTGTGACTGGGAATGCCCAGAGCAGCTATATACCATGTTGGTTTCGTTCTTGAAGAACAGATCGGTGAGGGTACGGGTGGGTGATTGCCTCTCTAACCCATTCCCTCTGACTTGTGGAGTTCCTCAAGGAGCGGTTCTATCTCCGGTTCTTTTCAGTATGTACACATCTGAAATTGTTGGGACAAACTATCAGAAAGCTACTGTAATCGCTTTCGCCGACGACATTGCGGTTTACAGCAGCAGCATGAGTGCACAAAGAGCTCTTACACACGCCGAGTCAGTTTGTAACGTTATCAGTGACAGACTGGGCATGTTAAACATCAGCGTAAACGCCGGGAAGACCGACTGCGTAATCTTCTCCCTCCAAAAGGGGAAAAAATCCTTGCCAAAATCGTATAGCGTAGGAGGGCAAGAGAGCTCACCAGCTTTCTCAATGCACTATTTGGGTATAAAAATGGATAGGCATCTCCATTTCTCTACTCATTTTAGTAATAAAATAGAAAAAGTACGACAAAGGTCTTACCGGCTATCGCACTTGCTAACTTCACCTAACCTGTCGCTTCGTCTTAAATTGATGATATATAAATGTGTCCTCCGGCCAGCTCTGCTGTACGGTGCCCCACTATTTACCCACTTGACTGACAATACAGCCAAATGTCTCCAACACTTCCAGAATGGAATCATGCGAAAAGTGGTCCGACACACCTCTTTCGAGAGGTTGAAGAACGCTGACCTGCACCCGTTGCTTGGTGTGCCGTCGGTGGGTGAGTTCATCCGCCGGAGACACATTAAGTTTTTTGACTCGTTGCAGCACCTGACAAATCCAGTGTTTAACACTATGACCCCGCCACCCCTCCCGCATCGATGGCAACAGACTGTCGGGGAAAAATTATGATAAGAATTAGTATGTAAGTTAGTTTTAAGGTTGATCAAAAAGGTGAGCCCCATCACCTTATTAGTCAGTTTCGTCAAGTCACGTATAATTTATGTCATTATACTTGTTTATACATTATATAATTTCTATAAAATAACAAAACCTGTATATAATGTAGTGATGCTACAGGAAATACAAAATAATTTGTAAATAGATTCGCCTGAGGATCTATAATTATATATAATTATCTGTAAATTTAAAGGGGCTATGAAGAAAAAAAAAAAAAAAAAAAAAAAAAAAAAAAAAAAAAAAAAAAAAAAAAAAAAAAAAAAAGTTGGATATTATGGCTGTAGCGGCTTGTGTTTCAGGGCCCATGTAAGTAAAAACTTTTTGGCGAAGGAGCTATTTGTATATTCTATATACCAATAGCTCCTGGTAAATCTTACAGGTTAAAAACTAGCAGAGGACTAGTAGCCTCTCTTGTTATTTGATTATATTAACATTTAAAAGTATAATGACTATTTGGCCTAAAGGAAATGAGTCTAATAATATAATGAAAATTTTATCAATAAGTGTTTTTTTCTTTCTCGTTTATTATGAAACATTTCTATATAATAACAGCAACATATTATTGAAGTTAGATATTATGGCTGTAGCGGCTTGTGTTTCAGGGCCCATGTCAGTGAAAACTTTTTGGCGAAGGAGCTATTTGTATATTCTATATACCAAACGCTCCTGGTAAATCTTACAGGTTAAAAACTAGCAGAGGACTAGTAGCCTCTATTATTATTTGATTATATTAACATTTAAAAGTATAATGACTATTTGGCCTAAAGGAAATGAGTTTAATAATATAATGAAAATTTTATCAATAAGTGTTTTTTTCTTTCTCGTTTATTATGAAACATTTCTATATAATAACAGCAACATATTATTGAAGTTGGATATTATGGCTGTAGCGGCTTGTGTTTCAGGGCCCATGTAAGTAAAAACTTTTTGGCGAAGGAGCTATTTGTATATTCTATATACCAATAGCTCCTGGTAAATCTTACAGGTTATAAACTAGCAGAGGACTAGTAGCCTCTCTTATTATTTGATTATATTAACATTTAAAAGTATAATGACTATTTGGCCTAAAGGAAATGAGTCTAATAATATAATGAAAATTTTATCAATAAGTGTTTTTTCCTTTTTTCGTTTATTATGAAACATTTCTATATAATAACAGCAACATATTATTGAAGTTGGATATTATGGCTGTAGCGGCTTGTGTTTCAGGGCCCATGTAAGTAAAAACTTTTTGGCGAAGGAGCTATTTGTATATTCTATATACCAATAGCTCCTGGTAAATCTTACAGGTTAAAAACTAGCAGAGGACTAGTAGCCTCTCTTATTATTTGATTATATTAACATTTAAACGTATAATGACTATTTGGCCTAAAGGAAATGAGTCTAATAATATAATGAAATTTTATCAATAAGTGTTTTTTCCTTTCTCGTTTATTATGAAACATTTCTATATAATAACAGCAACATATTATTGAAGTTGGATATTATGGCTGTAGCGGCTTGTGTTTCAGGGCCCATGTAAGTAAAAACTTATTGGCGAAGGAGCTATTTGTATATTCTATATACCAATAGCTCCTGGTAAATCTTACAGGTTAAAAACTAGCAGAGGACTAGTAGCCTCTCTTATTATTCGATTATATTAACATTTAAAAGTATAATGACTATTTGGCCTAAACGAAATGAGTCTAATAATATAATGAAATTTTATCAATAAGTGTTTTTTCCTATCTCGTTTATTATGAAACATTTCTATATAATAACAGCAACATATTATTGAAGTTGGATATTATGGCTGTAGCGGCTTGTGTTTCAGGGCCCATGTAAGTAAAAACTTTTTGGCGAAGGAGCTATTTGTATATTCTATATACCAATAGCTCCTGGTAAATCTTACAGGTTAAAAACTAGCAGAGGACTAGTAGCCTCTCTTATTATTTGATTATATTAACATTTAAAAGTATAATGACTATTTGGCCTAAAGGAAATGAGTCTAATAATATAATGAAATTTTATCAATAAGTGTTTTTTCCTATCTCGTTTATTATGAAACATTTCTATATAATAACAGCAACATATTATTGAAGTTGGATATTATGGCTGTAGCGGCTTGTGTTTCAGGGCCCATGTAAGTAAAAACTTTTTGGCGTAGGAGCTATTTGTATATTCTATATACCAATAGCTCCTGGTAAATCTTACAGGTTAAAAACTAGCAGAGGACTAGTAGCCTCTCTTATTATTTGATTATATTAACATTTAAAAGTATAATGACTATTTGGCCTAAAGGAAATGAGTCTAATAATATAATGAAATTTTATCAATTAGTGTTTTTTCCTTTCTCGTTTATTATGAAACATTTCTATATAATAACAGCAACATATTATTGAAGTTGGATATTATGGCTGTAGCGGCTTGTGTTTCAGGGCCCATGTAAGTAAAAACTTATTGGCGAAGGAGCTATTTGTATATTCTATATACCAATAGCTCCTGGTAAATCTTACAGGTTAAAAACTAGCAGAGGACTAGTAGCCTCTCTTATTATTTGATTATATTAACATTTAAAAGTATAATGACTATTTGGCCTAAAGGAAATGAGTCTAATAATATAATGAAAATTTTATCAATAAGTGTTTTTTCCTTTCTCGTTTATTATGAAACATTTCTATATAATAACAGCAACATATTATTGAAGTTGGATATTATGGCTGTAGCGGCTTGTGTTTCAGGGCCCATGTAAGTAAAAACTTTTTGGCGAAGGAGCTATTTGTATATTCTATATACCAATAGCTCCTGGTAAATCTTACAGGTTAAAAACTAGCAGAGGACTAGTAGCCTCTCTTATTATTTGATTATATTAACATTTAAAAGTATAATGACTATTTGGCCTAAAGGAAATGAGTTTAATAATATAACGAAAATTTTATCAATTAGTGTTTTTTTCTTTCTCGTTTATTATGAAACATTTCTATATAATAACAGCAACATATTATTGAAGTTGGATATTATGGCTGTAGCGGCTTGTGTTTCAGGGCCCATGTAAGTAAAAACTTATTGGCGAAGGAGCTATTTGTATATTCTATATACCAATAGCTCCTGGTAAATCTTACAGGTTATAAACTAGCAGAGGACTAGTAGCCTCTCTTATTATTTGATTATATTAACATTTAAAAGTATAATGACTATTTGGCCTAAAGGAAATGAGTCTAATAATATAATGAAAATTTTATCAATAAGTGTTTTTTCCTTTTTTCGTTTATTATGAAACATTTCTATATAATAACAGCAACATATTATTGAAGTTGGATATTATGGCTGTAGCGGCTTGTGTTTCAGGGCCCATGTAAGTAAAAACTTTTTGGCGAAGGAGCTATTTGTATATTCTATATACCAATAGCTCCTGGTAAATCTTACAGGTTAAAAACTAGCAGAGGACTAGTAGCCTCTCTTATTATTTGATTATATTAACATTTAAACGTATAATGACTATTTGGCCTAAAGGAAATGAGTCTAATAATATAATGAAATTTTATCAATAAGTGTTTTTTCCTTTCTCGTTTATTATGAAACATTTCTATATAATAACAGCAACATATTATTGAAGTTGGATATTATGGCTGTAGCGGCTTGTGTTTCAGGGCCCATGTAAGTAAAAACTTATTGGCGAAGGAGCTATTTGTATATTCTATATACCAATAGCTCCTGGTAAATCTTACAGGTTAAAAACTAGCAGAGGACTAGTAGCCTCTCTTATTATTTGATTATATTAACATTTAAAAGTATAATGACTATTTGGCCTAAAGGAAATGAGTCTAATAATATAATGAAAATTTTATCAATAAGTGTTTTTTCCTATCTCGTTTATTATGAAACATTTCTATATAATAACAGCAACATATTATTGAAGTTGGATATTATGGCTGTAGCGGCTTGTGTTTCAGGGCCCATGTAAGTAAAAACTTTTTGGCGAAGGAGCTATTTGTATATTCTATATACCAATAGCTCCTGGTAAATCTTACAGGTTAAAAACTAGCAGAGGACTAGTAGCCTCTATTATTATTTGATTATATTAACATTTAAAAGTATAATGACTATTTGGCCTAAAGGAAATGAGTTTAATAATATAATGAAAATTTTATCAATAAGTGTTTTTTTCTTTCTCGTTTATTATGAAACATTTCTATATAATAACAGCAACATATTATTGAAGTTGGATATTATGGCTGTAGCGGCTTGTGTTTCAGGGCCCATGTAAGTAAAAACTTTTTGGCGAAGGAGCTATTTGTATATTCTATATACCAATAGCTCCTGGTAAATCTTACAGGTTAAAAACTAGCAGAGGACTAGTAGCCTCTCTTATTATTTGATTATATTAACATTTAAAAGTATAATGACTATTTGGCCTAAAGGAAATGAGACTAATAATATAATGAAAATTTTATCAATAAGTGTTTTTTCCTTTTTTCGTTTATTATGAAACATTTCTATATAATAACAGCAACATATTATTGAAGTTGGATATTATGGCTGTAGCGGCTTGTGTTTCAGGGCCCATGTCAGTGAAAACTTTTTGGCGAAGGAGCTATTTGTATATTCTATATACCAATAGCTCCTGGTAAATCTTACAGGTTAAAAACTAGCAGAGGACTAGTAGCCTCTCTTATTATTTGATTATATTAACATTTAAAAGTATAATGACTATTTGGCCTAAAGGAAATGAGTCTAATAATATAATGAAATTTTATCAATAAGTGTTTTTTCCTTTCTCGTTTATTATGAAACATTTCTATATAATAACAGCAACATATTATTGAAGTTGGATATTATGGCTGTAGCGGCTTGTTTTTCAGGGCCCATGTAAGTAAAAACTTATTGGCGAAGGAGCTATTTGTATATTCTATATACCAATAGCTCCTGGTAAATCTTACAGGTTAAAAACTAGCAGAGGACTAGTAGCCTCTCTTATTATTCGATTATATTAACATTTAAAAGTATAATGACTATTTGGCCTAAACGAAATGAGTCTAATAATATAATGAAAATTTTATCAATAAGTGTTTTTTCCTATCTCGTTTATTATGAAACATTTCTATATAATAACAGCAACATATTATTGAAGTTGGATATTATGGCTGTAGCGGCTTGTGTTTCAGGGCCCATGTAAGTAAAAACTTTTTGGCGAAGGAGCTATTTGTATATTCTATATACCAATAGCTCCTGGTAAATCTTACAGGTTAAAAACTAGCAGAGGACTAATAGCCTCTCTTATTATTTGATTATATTAACATTTAAAAGTATAATGACTATTTGGCCTAAAGGAAATGAGTCTAATAATATAATGAAATATTATCAATAAGTGTTTTTTCCTTTCTCGTTTATTATGAAACATTTCTATATAATAACAGCAACATATTATTGAAGTTGGATATTATGGCTGTAGCGGCTTGTGTTTCAGGGCCCATGTAAGTAAAAACTTATTGGCGAAGGAGCTATTTGTATATTCTATATACCAATAGCTCCTGGTAAATCTTACAGGTTAAAAACTAGCAGAGGACTAGTAGCCTCTCTTATTATTTGATTATATTAACATTTAAAAGTATAATGACTATTTGGCCTAAAGGAAATGAGTCTAATAATATAATGAAAATTTTATCAATAAGTGTTTTTTCCTTTCTCGTTTATTATGAAACAATTCTATATAATAACAGCAACATATTATTGAAGTTGGATATTATGGCTGTAGCGGCTTGTGTTTCAGGGCCCATGTAAGTAAAAACTTTTTGGCGAAGGAGCTATTTGTATATTCTATATACCAATAGCTCCTGGTAAATCTTACAGGTTAAAAACTAGCAGAGGACTAGTAGCCTCTCTTATTATTTGATTATATTAACATTTAAAAGTATAATGACTATTTGGCCTAAAGGAAATGAGTTTAATAATATAACGAAAATTTTATCAATAAGTGTTTTTTTCTTTCTCGTTTATTATGAAACATTTCTATATAATAACAGCAACATATTATTGAAGTTGGATATTATGGCTGTAGCGGCTTGTGTTTCAGGGCCCATGTAAGTAAAAACTTATTGGCGAAGGAGCTATTTGTATATTCTATATACCAAACGCTCCTGGTAAATCTTACAGGTTATAAACTAGCAGAGGACTAGTAGCCTCTCTTATTATTTGATTATATTAACATTTAAAAGTATAATGACTATTTGGCCTAAAGGAAATGAGTCTAATAATATAATGAAAATTTTATCAATAAGTGTTTTTTCCTTTTTTCGTTTATTATGAAACATTTCTATATAATAACAGCAACATATTATTGAAGTTGGATATTATGGCTGTAGCGGCTTGTGTTTCAGGGCCCATGTAAGTAAAAACTTTTTGGCGAAGGAGCTATTTGTATATTCTATATACCAATAGCTCCTGGTAAATCTTACAGGTTAAAAACTAGCAGAGGACTAGTAGCCTCTCTTATTATTTGATTATATTAACATTTAAACGTATAATGACTATTTGGCCTAAAGGAATTGAGTCTAATAATATAATGAAATTTTATCAATAAGTGTTTTTTCCTTTCTCGTTTATTATGAAACATTTCTATATAATAACAGCAACATATTATTGAAGTTGGATATTATGGCTGTAGCGGCTTGTGTTTCAGGGCCCATGTAAGTAAAAACTTATTGGCGAAGGAGCTATTTGTATATTCTATATACCAATAGCTCCTGGTAAATCTTACAGGTTAAAAACTAGCAGAGGACTAGTAGCCTCTCTTATTATTTGATTATATTAACATTTAAAAGTATAATGACTATTTGGCCTAAAGGAAATGAGTCTAATAATATAATGAAAATTTTATCAATAAGTGTTTTTTCCTTTTTTCGTTTATTATGAAACATTTCTATATAATAACAGCAACATATTATTGAAGTTGGATATTATGGCTGTAGCGGCTTGTGTTTCAGGGCCCATGTCAATGAAAACTTTTTGGCGAAGGAGCTATTTGTATATTCTATATACCAATAGCTCCTGGTAAATCTTACAGGTTAAAAACTAGCAGAGGACTAGTAGCCTCTCTTATTATTTGATTATATTAACATTTAAAAGTATAATGACTATTTGGCCTAAAGGAAATGAGTCTAATAATAAAATGAAATTTTATCAATAAGTGTTTTTTCCTTTCTCGTTTATTATGAAACATTTCTATATAATAACAGCAACATATTATTGAAGTTAGATATTATGGCTGTAGCGGCTTGTGTTTCAGGGCCCATGTCAGTGAAAACTTTTTGGCGAAGGAGCTATTTGTATATTCTATATACCAAACGCTCCTGGTAAATCTTACAGGTTAAAAACTAGCAGAGGACTAGTAGCCTCTATTATTATTTGATTATATTAACATTTAAAAGTATAATGACTATTTGGCCTAAAGGAAATGAGTTTAATAATATAATGAAAATTTTATCAATAAGTGTTTTTTTCTTTCTCGTTTATTATGAAACATTTCTATATAATAACAGCAACATATTATTGAAGTTGGATATTATGGCTGTAGCGGCTTGTGTTTCAGGGCCCATGTAAGTAAAAACTTTTTGGCGAAGGAGCTATTTGTATATTCTATATACCAATAGCTCCTGGTAAATCTTACAGGTTATAAACTAGCAGAGGACTAGTAGCCTCTCTTATTATTTGATTATATTAACATTTAAAAGTATAATGACTATTTGGCCTAAAGGAAATGAGTCTAATAATATAATGAAAATTTTATCAATAAGTGTTTTTTCCTTTTTTCGTTTATTATGAAACATTTCTATATAATAACAGCAACATATTATTGAAGTTGGATATTATGGCTGTAGCGGCTTGTGTTTCAGGGCCCATGTAAGTAAAAACTTTTTGGCGAAGGAGCTATTTGTATATTCTATATACCAATAGCTCCTGGTAAATCTTACAGGTTAAAAACTAGCAGAGGACTAGTAGCCTCTCTTATTATTTGATTATATTAACATTTAAACGTATAATGACTATTTGGCCTAAAGGAAATGAGTCTAATAATATAATGAAATTTTATCAATAAGTGTTTTTTCCTTTCTCGTTTATTATGAAACATTTCTATATAATAACAGCAACATATTATTGAAGTTGGATATTATGGCTGTAGCGGCTTGTGTTTCAGGGCCCATGTAAGTAAAAACTTATTGGCGAAGGAGCTATTTGTATATTCTATATACCAATAGCTCCTGGTAAATCTTACAGGTTAAAAACTAGCAGAGGACTAGTAGCCTCTCATATTATTCGATTATATTAACATTTAAAAGTATAATGACTATTTGGCCTAAAGGAAATGAGTCTAATAATATAATGAAATTTTATCAATAAGTGTTTTTTCCTATCTCGTTTATTATGAAACATTTCTATATAATAACAGCAACATATTATTGAAGTTGGATATTATGGCTGTAGCGGCTTGTGTTTCAGGGCCCATGTAAGTAAAAACTTTTTGGCGAAGGAGCTATTTGTATATTCTATATACCAATAGCTCCTGGTAAATCTTACAGGTTAAAAACTAGCAGAGGACTAGTAGCCTCTCATATTATTCGATTATATTAACATTTAAAAGTATAATGACTATTTGGCCTAAACGAAATGAGTCTAATAATATAATGAAATTTTATCAATAAGTGTTTTTTCCTATCTCGTTTATTATGAAACATTTCTATATAATAACAGCAACATATTATTGAAGTTGGATATTATGGCTGTAGCGGCTTGTGTTTCAGGGCCCATGTAAGTAAAAACTTTTTGGCGAAGGAGCTATTTGTATATTCTATATACCAATAGCTCCTGGTAAATCTTACAGGTTAAAAACTAGCAGAGGACTAGTAGCCTCTCATATTATTCGATTATATTAACATTTAAAAGTATAATGACTATTTGGCCTAAAGGAAATGAGTCTAATAATATAATGAAAATTTTATCAATAAGTGTTTTTTCCTTTTTTCGTTTATTATGAAACATTTCTATATAATAACAGCAACATATTATTGAAGTTGGATATTATGGCTGTAGCGGCTTGTGTTTCAGGGCCCATGTAAGTAAAAACTTTTTGGCGAAGGAGCTATTTGTATATTCTATATACCAATAGCTCCTGGTAAATCTTACAGGTTAAAAACTAGCAGAGGACTAGTAGCCTCTCTTATTATTTGATTATATTAACATTTAAACGTATAATGACTATTTGGCCTAAAGGAAATGAGTCTAATAATATAATGAAATTTTATCAATAAGTGTTTTTTCCTTTCTCGTTTATTATGAAACATTTCTATATAATAACAGCAACATATTATTGAAGTTGGATATTATGGCTGTAGCGGCTTGTGTTTCAGGGCCCATGTAAGTAAAAACTTATTGGCGAAGGAGCTATTTGTATATTCTATATACCAATAGCTCCTGGTAAATCTTACAGGTTAAAAACTAGCAGAGGACTAGTAGCCTCTCATATTATTCGATTATATTAACATTTAAAAGTATAATGACTATTTGGCCTAAAGGAAATGAGTCTAATAATATAATGAAAATTTTATCAATAAGTGTTTTTTCCTTTCTCGTTTATTATGAAACATTTCTATATAATAACAGCAACATATTATTGAAGTTGGATATTATGGCTGTAGCGGCTTGTGTTTCAGGGCCCATGTAAGTAAAAACTTTTTGGCGAAGGAGCTATTTGTATATTCTATATACCAATAGCTCCTGGTAAATCTTACAGGTTAAAAACTAGCAGAGGACTAGTAGCGTCTCTTATTATTTGATTATATTAACATTTAAAAGTATAATGACTATTTGGCCTAAAGGAAATGAGTTTAATAATATAACGAAAATTTTATCAATAAGTGTTTTTTTCTTTCTCGTTTATTATGAAACATTTCTATATAATAACAGCAACATATTATTGAAGTTGGATATTATGGCTGTAGCGGCTTGTGTTTCAGGGCCCATGTAAGTAAAAACTTATTGGCGAAGGAGCTATTTGTATATTCTATATACCAATAGCTCCTGGTAAATCTTACAGGTTATAAACTAGCAGAGGACTAGTAGCCTCTCTTATTATTTGATTATATTAACATTTAAAAGTATAATGACTATTTGGCCTAAAGGAAATGAGTCTAATAATATAATGAAAATTTTATCAATAAGTGTTTTTTCCTTTTTTCGTTTATTATGAAACATTTCTATATAATAACAGCAACATATTATTGAAGTTGGATATTATGGCTGTAGCGGCTTGTGTTTCAGGGCCCATGTAAGTAAAAACTTATTGGCGAAGGAGCTATTTGTATATTCTATATACCAATAGCTCCTGGTAAATCTTACAGGTTAAAAACTAGCAGAGGACTAGTAGCCTCTCTTATTATTTGATTATATTAACATTTAAACGTATAATGACTATTTGGCCTAAAGGAAATGAGTCTAATAATATAATGAAATTTTATCAATAAGTGTTTTTTCCTTTCTCGTTTATTATGAAACATTTCTATATAATAACAGCAACATATTATTGAAGTTGGATATTATGGCTGTAGCGGCTTGTGTTTCAGGGCCCATGTAAGTAAAAACTTTTTGGCGAAGGAGCTATTTGTATATTCTATATACCAATAGCTCCTGGTAAATCTTACAGGTTAAAAACTAGCAGAGGACTAGTAGCCTCTCTTATTATTTGATTATATTAACATTTAAAAGTATAATGACTATTTGGCCTAAAGGAAATGAGTCTAATAATATAATGAAAATTTATCAATATGTGTTTTTTCCTTTCTCGTTTATTATGGAACATTTCTATATAATAACAGCAACATATTATTGAAGTTGGATATTATGGCTGTAGCGGCTTGTGTTTCAGGGCCCATGTAAGTAAAAACTTTTTGGCGAAGGAGCTATTTGTATATTCTATATACCAATAGCTCCTGGTAAATCTTACAGGTTAAAAACTACCAGAGGACTAGTAGCCTCTCTTATTATTTGATTATATTAACATTTAAAAGTATAATGACTATTTGGCCTAAAGGAAATGAGTCTAATAATATAATGAAAATTTTATCAATAAGTGTTTTTTCCTTTCTCGTTTATTATGAAACATTTCTATATAATAACAGCAACATATTATTGAAGTTGGATATTATGGCTGTAGCGGCTTGTGTTTCAGGGCCCATGTAAGTAAAAACTTTTTGGCGAAGGAGCTATTTGTATATTCTATATACCAATAGCTCCTGGTAAATCTTACAGGTTAAAAACTAGCAGAGGACTAGTAGCCTCTCTTATTATTTGATTATATTAACATTTAAAAGTATAATGACTATTTGGCCTAAAGGAAATGAGTGTAATAATATAACGAAAATTTTATCAATAAGTGTTTTTTTCTATCTCGTTTATTATGAAACATTTCTATATAATAACAGCAACATATTATTGAAGTTGGATATTATGGCTGTAGCGGCTTGTGTTTCAGGGCCCATGTAAGTAAAAACTTTTTGGCGAAGGAGCTATTTGTATATTCTATATACCAATAGCTCCTGGTAAATCTTACAGGTTAAAAACTAGCAGAGGACTAGTACCCTCTCTTATTATTTGATTATATTAACATTTAAAAGTATAATGACTATTTGGCCTAAAGGAAATGAGTCTAATAATATAATGAAAGACAAAAAGGTAGTAGTGAGGTGTATGGCTGACCTATACAAAAGGTAAGGTGCATTTACGAATTACACGCATTTCTAACTTATGTATAAAAACAAATTTGTTACCTATCACGCGCCCGAGTTTTATGTAAAATTTAAGAAGCGATGTTTTCCCATCGACTGCTTGCAGCCATAGGACTCACCGAATATAACTTAAAGAAAATGTAATACTTACTCTATCAGCAATACTCACGGCTATTTGTTCGATGTTCTTCTGGCTAATGATGCGCTTTTTCTTTTCTTTTTTATAGTACTATATTATCGATATAACAATATTCAAGAATTTATTTTTGTTGACATAAGCTATTGTATTTCAGAAATGTGAATTATCAAAAAAAAGTGTGAAATCATGGAAACATCATTTATACCAATATATTAACTTACTTGAGATTTTAATATATGTATTCATACAAGCATTCATCCTACAACAGTTAAGTAAACATTGAGAGAGAGTTGAGGGGGGGTATTCAGTTCAAATGTCTGATTCAAACTAAATAAAAAAAAAAGACCGAAATTTCTGCATTATATTGGCAAGTAGATTTCTGCGCGCACCGAATGAGAGAATCGATTAATTATTAATAGACTATAATGCTTTAATAGAAATAATTTTTTATTTAACAACTTTATTATGATGAAATTACAATCTGCCTTAATACTTAATAGACAATAAATAATTGAGATAAATGTTTTCATTCATACCATATTTACAATTCATTATTCGCTCGCACATTCATACAATCCTATGTATGGTGCAAGAGTAACCAGGCATTAGCCGTTACCGCTCAAACTAATTCTTAACTGGATTCGCTAATTCTTTATTCCTGTAATCGATTTCATTTATCAATGCTGAACCAACCACAACTATATCAATATCTAAAGCAAGCATTTTTATGGCTTACACATATTAAAGTAAGCATGCTAACCAGACCACGGGTATGGTTTTACAATTATTTTCATTTGTTCAAAAGGTGATTTTCAGTGAGCGAGATAGTTTGAAAAATAAAATAAACGGTTCTTGACGAAAAATTAACTTAATATTACATCACACGTTGTTTAGTTTGATTGACTGGGGGAACTTCAAACTGTTTTAAATATTTTGTAAACAATTTGTTGTGTTTACGCATGCTATAGAATCACTTTGGGGTGAAATACTCTTGCTGTCTAAACCTTGCAATTTAATGTTCAAATGTCGAATCCAGGTACGGCCCAGTAGCGGCGTAAATCCGTCCGGAACCACAAACAATATTTCTGTCGATACTATATCTCTGTATTGAACGGGTGCTTCCACATAACCCATGGAGTCACAATTTCAGACGTGTATGTTGTATGTTGGTGCTTTGAATTTTTGCTTTAAGTTGAAGTTTATGAAAAATAGACTTGGGTAGCAGAGTATGTCCCACACCAGAATCCACTTCGAAGGTTTGTAATTTGTTTTCAATTTTGACATTAACAAAATATTTTTGCGCATCTTGAATTGTTTGAAGAGATTGCTCAGCATAAATATCAATTATCTGGTAAACATCATAGGTTTCTAATGAACTTGAATCAGCATCCTCATTATTAACAGAATTAATATTTTTCTTGGAAGAGATAAGCTTTTTTAAACAAACTTTCTCAGCATGTCCTTCTTTCTTGCAATATTTACAATTTATCTGGTTGAATTTTACTATACATTCTTTAGCGTTGTGATTATTACGGCCACAGCGGAAACATAGTCCTTCAATTCCCAGATTTAAAAAATTTATTGTTTGTTTTTGTCGGAGGCATGCAGTAGAGAAAGATTTCGTAGGTCTTGAAACTCTATTAATTGAAGAATCATATGACTTTTCTCCCGAAATTTCCCTGCTATCAGAGATAGATGCCTCTAATGCCAGAGCTTTTGTTATAGCTTCATCGAATGTACCAGGGCTCTGTAGTAATAATTGCTGCCTCATCGACTGATCGCTCAGGCCTCTAATATACTGTGACAACAAGAAAATATCTGAGACTGACTTTCCACATTTACATACAAATTGGCATTTAGGAACAAACTTTTCCAATTCGTTTGCATATGTATTTACTGGTTCATTAGAATTCTGCTTCTATCTATGACGTTCGTATAAAAATCTATGACGTTCGAGAATTACGCTTGATTTGGCAATTAACTGATTCTTTAAAATTTCAATCACTTCTTTGTAATTTAAGTTAGAAACTTCTTTTGGTATGGCAGAAAATTTTAAGAGTTCATAATGTTCTGCACCTATACTATTTAAAAGAATTGTTTTTGATGCAAATTCATTATTTTCCAAACCTTTCATTAATAAATAATTATTGAATCTTTCAAGGTACTGAGAAAAACATTCTTTAGATTTATCAAAATTTTCAAAATTATAAATAATAGATTCGGACTGCTTTTGAATTGGAATTACACCCTGCAAAAAGGCTTGAAATTGTGCTTGTTGAGCAGCCATAAATTGTTTAAATTGTTCAGGATCCATATTTAATTTCTTATCTTGTTTAATATTAATATTGTACCTTACCTGGAATTGAATATAGTTTATTTATGATTACTTCCAATGTAATAATACAGATCCAAGTTCTTGAATACGATGTAGACAAACTATTTACAGTCAGTATTTATAACAAATAATAATTCACAACTATTAACAGTTAACTGTAACACCCAAAGTTCGATTTTGATCCTCGTCGCCAGTTTATTATGTACGGGTTGTATTAAATTGTGAATTCTCTCACAACGCAAATCCGGGGCTTGATGAAACTCTGGAAAACAGCGCAGTGGCATGAGAGACTTCGTAGCACTCACGGAGATCACAGAAAGTTTTGGAAGCTGCTGAAGACCACAAAAGGCAAGACAGCCACTGTCCGTCTTCACGAAGGCGACAATGTTCTGACTGGTAAGCAACAGGCAACAAAACTGGCCGACCATTACGCTAGGGACATTACAACTAGGACGGGATACTACCACATGCCTCCTCCGGTAGATACTGAACAGAACCACATGTTTGTATCACCGAAGCAGCTCAAGGCGATTCTTCGCCGGTGTCAGAGAAACCGAGCACCAGGGCACGACGGGATACAAACAGTGCTGCTCAAACAAATGCCGAGGAGAGGGATAGTACAACTAGCAAACTTATACAACTCTTGTATAAGATTGCGGTACTTTCCCGACACATGGAAACAAGCCATCTTATTCCCATTATTAAAGCCAGGAAAGAGCGGAGATCACCCAGCCCACTACCGCCCGATCAGTCGGCTACCACAGATGGGGAAAATCTTTGAGAAAATTCTGTTGAATTATCTCAAAGATTACTGCTCGGAAAACGACATCATTCCGCCAGAACAGACTGGATTTCAGTCCAGTATGAGCCCAGAGCACCCCCTTCTGAAGGTACAGCCGTAACATAGCCACGGCTATGTTTTCGATTGACTGCACTCAAGCATTCGACTCGGTGTCTCACGGGACACTGTGTCAAATGCTCTGCGACCGGGAATGCCCGGAACAACTCTATTCAATACTGGTTAGCTTCCTGAAAAATTGATCGATGCGGGTGCGGTTGGGTGATAGCTTCTCCGAAGCTGTCCCACTGACCTGTGGAGTACCCCAAGGAGCCGTCTTATGCCCTGTACTATTCAACGTATACACGTCTGAAATTGTAGGAGCCCGATATAAAAACACCATAGTTACTGCCTTTGCAGAAGACATAGCGGTGTACAGCAGCAGCATGAGCACCAAGGTAGCTCTAAAACAGGCTGAAGTAGCTTGTAACCAGATCAGTGAGAGATTGGGGAAACTCAATATCTCTGTAAACGCGGGTAAGACTGACTGCGTAATTTTCTCTTTTCAAAAGGGAAAAAGCCCACAACCTACTAGTTACATAGTAGGAACGGAGGAAAATTCACCAGCCAACAACCTAGTATATCTAGGAATTAAAATGGGCAGTCAACTCCATTTTAGTAACCACTTTACGAAGAAGTTGAAGCAAACACGCACGAAGTCTTACCGGCTTATGCATTTATTAACCAATCTATCACTGCGTCTGAAGCTACTGATCTACAAGAGTATACTCAGGCCTACACTGCTGTATGGTGCACCGCTTTTTCGTCATCTGACGTATACGACAGCTCGGCGACTCCAACAATTTCAAAACGGTATACTGATGAAAGTGGTCAGAAATACTTCATTCGAGCAGCGGAGCAAAGTGAGCTTCACGAGATCTTTGAGCTGCCTACGGTGGATGAATTCATCCAACGTAGACATATCAATTATTTCGACTCCCTGCAATACTTGACAAACCCGGCGTTTAACACGATAACCCCCGCTCCGTTCCCCCATCGATGGCAAGATACTGTTGCGGCTGGAACACTTTAGTCTTAGGTTCTAGTTATAGGTTTTAGTTTGTTTTGTTTTGTTTGTTTTTAGTGTTTAGTGCCGGTAACAAGCCGAAGGTGAGCCTCATCACCTAGTGTTGTGGATATGGTTATGACTTTTTATACTACAGATTGAATGTATTTATATTATGCCCTCCTTCGAATGCATCAGTGCATCGCAGTACGAGAAGCAACTTGTAACTCAATAAAAATTGTTTGTTCATTGTATTATTTTTTTGAGGTTTTGAAATAAAAAAAAAAAATATAAAAATTTTTGGTCTACTCTCTCTCTGCCACACCTCTGTGCCGTCACCCTGTCTCACAGCCCTTGCAGATCTTCTGACGCCTCGCATCTGTTACACTGCCGTGCTCCGCTCGAACTCTGAAAACATGCCTTATTCTTTATGAAACCTCTGTACCTCTTCTCTTGAACATAGTGTATTGTCGGGACACATACCTATCATTAATGGAGTCAGATATTAAACGCCGACATGGAACAATGGTCCAGGTTATAAACTACAACAACCCGCACTTGTCACCAGGGCTAGAGTGATTAGGCACTTCTCTAGTGACAAACCCGACAATTATATATATATAATATACAGGGAAATTCTGGTATCTATGTCGATTAATCATTGTTCCATGAAGCGTATATAATGGCCTGCCATTATACTCCCTCATCCATGCTCCACCCTCGATAAAGCAGAGAGCCCCTCTACTCCAATGATCCTAGAAGCAAAGTGACTGAGAAACGACGAGAGGGTGGAAGAAGGTATCGCTCTTGATGGATACAAAGCTGCACACGTCAGCGCATACGTGCTAATTCTTTGTACCTTTGGTCACATAGTTTTGTAGAATCGTAGGGAGACGTCACCACATCAAGCGCAACTGCCGGTTGACGATCTTTGTTTGTTTCTGTCTTCAGAAACAATATTTTCTGAACATTGATCTATTTTCATTTGTGAATAAACAAGTTAGGCTACTAACTATTTGATTAGTCTATAAAAAGGAAAAAAGAGGTAAACGGAAAAGACTGTTTCTAATTGTTAGCAATATTGAAAAAGTTTTTATTGTATTATGTTTAATAGTTGTAAGACAGTGCTCAACAACTCCCTTTATTTATCTTGCAGTCATATATAATTCGTAGAATCGTTTTCATAAATAAATTTGATTAAAAAACACCTAATAAACTTATCACTAATAATAAAGTTATCAAAACAAATAATCCACACAAATCAAAATTTTCCATCTTTCCTAAATTGAATATGATATGAAGTAAATATACAATATGAATTGTGGTTTATAACTATGTTTCATTTATTTCAACTATCATTAATTAGGCAAAGAATTGATGAAATATTTATTTGATACATTATATTATGAATAATTGTGCAAAAAGCCCCTAAAATCGTCTGCGGTATGCGTACTTGCAAGCAAGGCTATCCGGCCAACAACAAGGGCTGCGAGGCTAACAGAACGCTGAAGTCGAGGACCGAACAACGCCGTCAGCCTGAAGTGGAAAAACTTGCAGCAAGAAGCGGCACAGCCAGAAATTTGAGGCCTACTGTCTCTTTTGCCGATGCCGTTCGCAACGGAGAGCAGTCACAGGCACCACCACTCCCTGTCCACAAGATCACCTTTCCCAGCATTCCGTTCATCCCGTCAACCCACTAACTCTATCCCATCCTCAGCCGCACATCTCGTACATTCCTCCACTTTCAAGTTCTTCGGATCTCACTAGCCTTTTAACCTCATTTCTTACAGAGTTCAGAACCTAATTACTCCTCTCATTTCCCTAATTACAAATCTTGTCTCCTACCTTATCCCCGTTAAACAAAATCCATAAGTGGATCCTTCCGACTCCTTATCCATTCTCCTTTGGAATGCGAATGGTGTTCGCACCCACACGAACGAACTGACAGCACTACTCCACGACAAGAACATCGACGTAGCTCTCATTACTGAAACAAGACTTGCTAGTAAAAGACCATTTACGGTTCGACAGTACCATACTTACCGAACTGACAGTGTCAATCAGCACCTTCCCTTTCCCCCTTACACTAGCATCAGTGTACTGCCCTCCCAATAAATCCATTTCCGATTCCCAATTCATCTCCTTTCTAGACTCCATAGGACATTGTTTCCTTGTGGGTGGGGACTTTAATGCAAAGCACCAACACTGGGGGTCAAGATCCACGAATACACGAGGACGTGCTTTGCTATCTGCACTCACACGAAAACATTGCTCCACGATCTCTCCTGACACAGTCACCTATTGGCCATCAGATCCCAACCGAAATCCAGATCTCCTAGACTTCTTCTTCTACAATAGTTTAGGAACACTAAACTATTCACTCAAGCGCCTCGATGACCTCTCCTCCGATCCCTTTATTATTAACCATATCCCTAAGACCAATTCACAAACTACCTCCTCCTTCATTTATTAGAGGCCCAGTCGATTGGGACCACTCCCACCAGCTTCTTACAGAATCCATTGACCTCAAAGTGTCCCTGAAAACATCCCAAGACCTAGACGATGCAGTGCATTCTTTCACTACTCTGGTCCAGAGGTCGGCTTGGGGGGCATCGTCACCCCATCGTCACCCAAAAATCTACAATCATAATCGTTTACCTCAGCATCTCAAAGACCTAATCCAATCCAAACGCCGTTCCAGAACAGTATGGCAAAGATCCCGACATCCTGCTGATCGCCGCTCATACAATCAGTACTGCAGATTGGTAAAGAGGCAATTGGCGTCCTTCCGTTTCGATTCCTTCAATTCCCACCTCTCCTCTCTTTCTACCAGGGATAACTTCCTGTGGAATGTAACTAAAAAAATCCTAAAGTATCATCCTGTTTCACACTCACTCCGTCGTGATGATGGGTCCTGGGCGGCTTCGGATGGGGATAGGTCGGATAAATTTGCTCTGGATCTTACCCATACTTTCACACCTCACCTTTCTCATCAAAACCATACTCATAGCACAACTGTAGAAGATTACCTCACTTCACCTATACCTCTCTCACTTCCACCAAAAGCCGTTAACCCCTCTGAGGTCAAATACCTTCTGAAAAACTTACCTTACCGAAAATCCCCTGGATATGATCTTCTTACTCCTCAAATTCTCAAACAGCTTCCTCATAAAGCCATAATCTTCCTAACCTACATCTATAATTGCATTATCCGAACGACGCACTTTCCTCTTCTCTGGAAACACTCCATTATTGTCCTATTCGCCAAACCCGGAAAACCACCCAACGACGCCTCATCTTACCGTCCAATTAGTCTACTCCCTATCCTCTCAAAAATATTTGAGAAACTCCTCTTGAAACGTCTACTTCCAATTGTTGAATCCAAAAACCTTTTTCCTATACATCAGTTTGGCTTCCGTCAACAACATTCCACTACTCAACAAGGCTTTCGCGTTGTTGATCACATTTCCTCAGCCCTTGAATCCAAACAGTATTGCACTGCTGCATTTCTGGACATAGCTCAAGCTTTTGCCAGGGTTTGGCACACAGGTTTGCTTTACAAGCTAAAAACACATTTACCACAGACCCTTTTCCTAATCCTAAAGTCCTACCTTTCAAACCGCTTCTTCCAAGTCCGCTGTGGTTTAGAATATTCTAACTACTATCCCATATAAGCAGGAGTTCTACAGGGCAGCGTCCTGGGTCCCATCCTCTATAATCTATACACTGCTGATGTCCCCTCTACTACCAATACCTTCTTGGCAACATTCGCAGACGACACTGCAGTCCTGTCAACCCATCCAGACCCTGATATAGCATCCCAAAACCTTCAATAAACCTTGATGAGATCGAGTATTGGTGCAACCAATGGCAAATCAAGGTCAATGAAGCAAAATGTTCCCACAAAACCTTTACCCTCTGCCACAAGTCCTGTCCGCTAGTATTTTTCAATTCGATTACTCTCCCCGTGTCTGAGACAGTAAGGTATTTAGGCTTCCATCTCGACAAAAGACTTACATGGAACCCACACACGAGGCTAAAAAGACAAGAACTAAACAGACGCTTTGGACTACTGTACAGACTTCTTCGAAGGACATCCCATCTCTCAATAGAAAATAAACTACTTATTTACAAATTTATACTTAAGCCAATCTGGACTTACGGAATAGAGCTATGGGGGACAGCAAAAAAGTCGAACATCATGCGCATCCAATCCTTTCAATCAACAGTCCTGAGAACAATAGTAAATGCCCCCTATTACGTCACCAACAAAACCCTTCATAATGATCTTAATATACCCTACATTCTTGAACTCATCCCTTCCAAATTCATGAAATTCCATAGTAACCTATCCAACCACCCTTATCCTGTAGCACAGTCATTGCACTGCTCCACTCATCGCTATAATCCACCCCGGAGACTGAAACGGCAGTGGCCTCTTGGCCTACTATAAATGCGCAACAGTGGGAGTCCTGGCAATGGCCAGTTTCTCCAATTATGTCCTGAGCGTATGTGGCTCTCGTGCTCTTCGTCAGCCTCCACTGGCTCGTATCCGGTGACGTGGCTGGTGGGGGAGCGTGGGGGACGTCCCAAGACTCCGCTTCCTCTTTCACTTGCGAGGGAGGCAACTACTGTGTGGACTTGGGGGGCCCCTGGGCTGTTTGTAAATATTGTATGAATGTGCGAGCGAATAATGAATTGTAAATATGGTATGAATGAAAACACTTATCTCAATTATTTATTGCCTATTAAGTAAAGGGAGATTGTAATTTCATCATAATAAAGTTGTCGATTATATTATGAATATATTTATTAGAATAATTATAACTTTTTTTATATCTCTCTTCCGGGACTTAGAGAGCATAATTTGTTTATGAGTACCTTCTTATTAATCATAGGGGACGCATTCCCTGAATACATTTTTTATATTCCAATTAAATAACAACCATGCCAAATTTGCATCTATAAAAGTAAGCCATAAGTAGTTACATAATATTTTGGTTTCACTTACCAAATCATTTGAGTTCAAATGTTAAACTGCAATGATTATTCGAATCATACTTATAAGTGACCTAATTTCAGACATACACGTGCCTTATAACTCACCGAATCTCTTTGTACACTAGTAACTGCTTAAAGCTACCATTCCTAAATATTACGCAACAAACACAAAGAGCGATATTAAATAACAATTGAAATTTAAATGTCTGAATTATGAATTGAAGTCGATTAAAATTAAATACTCGTCAGCATGATGGGTTCTCAGTGAATAGTGTTTACATTACAGTTAAGGGATATATTTTATAGGTGTACCCCCCCCCCCCCCCCCACGGACTATTTATGGTAAAATATAACTGACGGATATTTATGGTAAATATTATTCAGTCAAGAAATAAATTGTGCCCATTTGCTGTAGTAGATGCATACAGTAATGGAGTATATAAAGGAATTTATAATTTGCACTAAATACCAAATCAAATTTAATCAAGCTCTCCCTTAAGCCTAATCCTCACTGAGCTAATTATCGTAGGCTATTAGTGCGTATAAGCGTCTAATAACTCAGGTACTTCGGTGCGAGGTTTAACTATAGGGCTGCTTGGTGCATAGTGGTTCATGCTTGATGCTTTCAATGAAATATACTTTTGACAGATACTATTAATTTTACAATTTATATAAATAAGTGTTTAACAAGACAAGACACGAATTTCCATTGTGAAACAATATACAATATAACAATACAAAATGGCTAAATGCTTTAGAATTTTTTTAAACATATTCCGATTAAAATCTACTTCTAGATGCAAACGCACAAACAGTATCCCGCCTCCTTCTGAACAGAAGTAATGCATGACAGATCATACAATAAGCTAGAGAGGTAAGTATTATACATTTTTTAAAACCACATTTACAAATGAGTGAGACTGCTCAAATATAGTGAGTTGATAACAGCAAAGCATACTCTTAGTCTCACGGGGGTTATAAGCATTCGAATGGTGAAAATATAAAATTAAAATATTAAAAAAAAATACGATATAACGTTAAATTTTAAAATTTAAACTTGTATATTTAATATATCATCAGTAATTTGTGTTTAAGTCACATAAACATTAAAAAAAACTGTCAACACGATTTATAGACTTTTGATACTTATCATTTATGGCTATGTCCAGATTTTCAATATGATGAAAATATTTACTTTTGAATTTTTGAGTAATCGATTTATTTAGTTTTAGTGTTGGAAAAAAATTGAAATGTCTTTTTATGATAGTAGTTTTAAAAGACAAAGCGCAAATTACATACTGTTGAGAACTATGATTGTTTTTAATCAAGCAATATTATGATTTATGGATACTTGGTATTAATCATGGCTCTTAATATCAAACTTGAAGTCATCACCTTTAACAGAGAAAATACCAGAACAGGCAGTCGTATGCTTGAAATAGAAACCAATACCATAATAACAAACCGTAAAAAACCTTGGTATCGTTACGTCATCTCCTGATAAAATATTAATTTTAATAAGATTTCCTCTCATTTTTCCTCACTTTGACTATAGTTCATACTAGATAGATCTCATGGCAGGACTTGGGAACAGATTGCAGCAAGTCATGGACTTCTGTGATTTGTCTTGAGGGCTCTCAACCTGTGTTTCACACCTCTACGCCGACTTAATGTGGCTCTTCCCATCTTTCTGCAGACAATACTTCCTTGGTTCATACCTTTCTCACACTATTTACTCTCGTAACACACTTAAATCCTACAGTTTAGTCACCCACATAGCTTCAGCATTCGACCGTTCCGTTCTAACTCTTTATCCTCTCTCAATTCTTCATCCTTACTTACTTGCGTTATTTCAAAATCCTCTTATTCCAACAACCCATTGCCCGGTTAGGCACTACCTAAGCTTGGAATCATGAATTCATAATTATTATTACATATCTTTTTTTTTTTTTTGCATTTTTGGATATTTGGCATGTATCACAGTTGTTTAAATTTAAATTTAAATTTACTGCGTGTGAACAATATTTATAAGCCCTGTAAAAATGAGTTAGTAACCAAATTTTTTTTTTCATCTTCTAATTTTCTTAAAATTTTTTTGCTATCTGTCTTTTTTTTAATTTGAAAAAAAATTACGAGTTATACTATGAGTTTATTTACTTGAATGCTTGTGAGTATTTTCTAACTTTTTCTCCTACGTGATTGTTTATTGCTAGCCAGAGTTAAATGTAATGTTCTTTCCTCATTATTATTCTTAGGGAGCAGAGAGGAATAAGGTTTTTTTACTATTTCTATTTCTAACGCCATTTTTTTTAACTGCACAATAGTAATACGCATTGAGAGATAAATGTGTTTATAGTGGAACATAGATACATTTCAATGACATGAGAGATAGCGATGAGACCTTGCGCAGGTGATATTTATAAACAGATGAGTTTCGCAACATGTGACAGAACGTCGAATGCCTGAACCGCGACGATGGCAGACAGTACCGACCATAGGGCGATCACACGAAGTCACTTCACTCTGCTACTCATCATGCTCATCCTGGCCATCATTGCCGCGGTTCGAGTCAACGTGGAGCAGAGAGACGAATCAGACTGACGACCAAGCTTTGCTGTGATTAATTTTGCTGCCATCAGAATGTTTCAAATACTTTATCTAAGTCAAGTAGCCTCAAAGCTTCCTATTTTCAAGTTATAAGGCTAAACGCTTAAAATCTTTCGACTAATACAATGTGCTTGTGTTTTATTGTAAATAATTGTAATATTTAGTTATATTGATCTTGTACTGTTTTGTTACACTATATTGTTATTGTTACTAGTTATTATGTACTATTAGGATTTTAAGAGTAGTATTTAAAACTAATTAATTAGTAACGTGATATAGCTTATCTAATAATAATAAATTTTTTAAAATTAAAATTATAAGGTTCAGCATCTATTTATTTCAATAATACCTCTTATCTTTAAATGATTATTAGCAAAAAAAGGTTGTTCAGGTAGAGTGCTACAGAAGTGCATGATTTTTGGGTCTGGGGAATGGAAAACATACTAACATAATAAAAAAAATTAATATTTATGTGGATTTCATATACGATACGAAAGTACATTAAAGTGATGGATTACGTATGTGCATAATTAACTTACATGTTTTTTTTGAAAAAAACGACAAATAAATTAATCATCTTAACGGAATAAATCATATGCTTTCGACCTGGTGTGGGACGCAGGTTTGCTTACAAGCTAAAAATCTCTTTATTGCAGCCCCTTTTTCTAATCCTTCAATCCTATCTGTCAAACCGGTTATTTCAGTCCGTTGTGGCTCAGAATATTCTATTTATTATCCCATTCAAGCAGGAGTTCCTCAAGGGAGAGTCTTCAGTCCTTTCTTACATGTATACCTTATAAGCTTGCATTCCTGTAAGTCCAATAAGTTTCAGTGCAACTTATGTTGATGAGGTATCGATCCTTTTACCTCCATGAAGGCAAATGAGGACATTCACCCATCGATGAGGATCCTGTCTAACCGTTGCCTGAAATTCAATAACATACCTGTATAATAATCCTCTGTATAAAAAACTGACATACAAGACTTAGGAGACAATAGTTACACATCCATTTTTGACTTGGTAGAACATCGAATCTCTTGAATAGAAACCACACAAATACAAACAGATATTTGAATATACTGACTAGAAATGTGTAGTGCGCGAATTCAAACATTGCATTCTAAAGTCCTCAGAACTGTAGTTAACCCTCCGTCCTTTGTGACATATCCCTACGCAATGATCGCCTATATTTGCAATACTTGATCACATATAAACTCGAGATTCAACAAATTCCATGAAAACTAATTCATTGCAACCAAATCCTACCGTCTCTCTGGTACTCACCAAGTATTGAGGTGTTTCACTAATTGAGTTCATGAAATTGTGCGTAAGATATGAATAATCACAATTATTAATGATGGATTAGTGAATTGTAACTGTACAAATAAGTAAATTGCAATTTAATTTGTCGAATCACACAACCCGTCGCAGTAGATCAATTCACATAAACAAAACAGTTTTCTTTCTTTAAATAGTTAAGAGGCTACTGAAATTTCCAGAGCACGGAACTGATTACTACAAATAACTAATGAACGGAGAGCCATGAATCGCGAAAAGTTGAATGTAAACGTCATTTGGTGATACATTGACACCTCTGCAACTATTCACTGTGACATGTGAAAGCACGCACACCCCTAAGTTATCAGACAACTAGTTCAACCACCTGAAACAACCCCGCCATGTTCAAATGTTCAGATAAAGTAATTTGTCTTGCTAGCATTATAAAATTTAAAACATATTTAATTTTTAATAATTAATAGCTGAAGTAAAATGTATGTGCACAATTGGGACCCTAACCCGGTTCCTTTGCAATGTCTAGTCAGGTCCTCTAAAACTCTGCCAGCACGAGCGACGACTTTCCCGTTATAAATCCTCTTTGCCTAAGCCCTCGCAGTGACTATAATGTTGGGAGGGTTGTTTACTCCTGCAGGCTAGTAGCTCAGCAGGTAAAGCACCCGACTAGATGTTGTGGAGGACCCGGCTCATGTCCCGATCCTCACATTGTATTTGTTTCTTTGAATGTTAAATTTTAAAAATATATTGTTTCTTCTTAATGCATTTTGTTTTAATACCATTGCGCTTTGTTCTTTTATAAATAATGATTTTTTTTAAAAGAAATTACTTCATTAGTGTACTTGCCACAATGACGTTGTCGTTTTTACATTCTCCTTGTTCATATAGGAGTTTTACTTTTATAAATACACTTCCACTTCTAGCAATTTGGTTTGAAACCCCAGCTGTAATCATTTTGTAGATAATACAAGAATTGGGTAATTTTAAGATTGCCCATTTGAAATGGCGGCGAAAGCCTTTTTATGGTTTTATATTCTTAAAATAAAACATTTTATAGTGTTAATTTAACTAACCTCTGAATTTAAGATAATTATTAATATAGCAAAAAGCTATGCTGTGATTCTTGAATAAATATTTGAATTAGTAGTCGTAATGTCAGATTGTTGCAGCTATTTAGCTTATAACATACCAGAATAATATAAATAAGACGTTCTTTTTCAGATTGATAAACATTCCATACAGCTTTTGAGAGAGTATGTAACTGTATGTAAACGTCTTTTGTATTATGTCGTCATATTTAATGAATTATAATATTGTCAATGTAAATATAATTTGTTTAAGACCTATTGATGATTAAAAAAGAAGTTCAAGTAATTTAAGAGTATTACATATGAAGATTAATTAAATTGAATTCAGTGTAATGTTAAACCCTTTTCATATAATTGGCTTTTTTTTTTATATTAAATTGATTATTTATGGTATTTTAAATATCTGATTTAAATGTAAGTTTGCAAAAGATATTTATTTGAATACACCAATCTTGTGTGAAATGTTAGAGACTCTTAAGCCAAACCGTGCAACAAATTATCGGTCATAAAAATGATAACATCATACTGATATTTTAACGGTGAGTTACATAAAACAAGACAAACTCCCAGCTATGATTGAAAGAGTAAGGAGCCGGTAACCTTTCTCAGGTTAACATTAAATGTTCTATTTTGGCGTATAACGAAAACAACTTCATTTGATAGTATTTTTTTTTTTTTTTGTTCAAATGATTTGAACAAATTTAAAATTGTAAATATTTTACTACAGATATCTATTAGTCTTTAAAACCTATAATTTATCGATATGTTATTAAAAAATGGTGTAACCACAAATGTTTGTAGGTAGCATGTTTTTATAAAATACAGGTATACATATAAAAAAAAATCCGCTCAAATTTAAAATGTTTTATTTTATAAACATGAGCTACTTGATAGTCATAGCCCAAGAAATCGGAATATCCTTTTTAGAATAATTACTGTATGGGGTTCTGAGTGGACACTCCAGCGGTCTGCACGATCTGCCTGATCTCTGAGAGATGGTTGACATGCCCTGGTACAACCATGCACTTGCCAGGAAGGCCCTGACAGCTGAACACAGGGGACAAGCAGCAAGTCTGGCCTCCTACAGTGCACTGAGAACAGAAAGTTAATATTAGTGCTAGGTTATTGCTGATGGATATAGGGCATTGGGAAGTAAAAGTTGGCAACACTCACAGATACACCATTGGCCACGCAGTTGGAAGTGACCAGCTGGTTGGGGTTGATGCCTTCCATGTTGAGGAAGCCCAGGATGCCCTGAGAAGTACTGAGGTCGAAGTTCATGTTCATGCCTGCCATTGCGGTGGGAGCCTGAGCTGTGGCACCTGCGGCCAACAAGACAACGGCGAACAGGGCTACTGATGGGACCATGGCTGAGTGAGGAATGAAGTGACTTGTCTGCGGAGATCTTGTCTTTTAAAGGATTTCTGAGCTCATTTGAATTCACAGTCATCAATGTTGTACATTTCCGCAGTGCTTATCTTGACCTTTGTTTGCCACAGTTAACATTAGTTATTCATGGCCTTGTATGCAGTTTAGCTTTTTATTATTTATATAGACTGACAAAACATGAAACGAAAATAGGACTGTAACTGGGGGACAGCTGGGTTAATGGGGGAAAACCCATGGGTTCACCTCTGTTTGATGTACTTGAGCTTACTGGGTGAGCTATTATTACCCCACATTGACTGCCATTGAATAGCTGTTTCTTCTTGCAGTGGGTGGGAAAATTCTGATGATGTAAGGACAGCTACACTTCGCCCTAGGAAAGATAGAGCAGCTCTATTGTCCAATCCATTGCCTATCATGCCTTTATGTCCTGAACCCTATTTGAAATGTATTTCTTCTATTGTTCTTACCTACTCTTGAATTTGCTGAACCAAGGGTTGTTCAAAATACATATAACCCAATACCTGGGGATCTGAATCTGACAGGTTATTGCTGAATAACATTGAAATCTATTAACAGTACTAGTCGCTTTTACAAAAATCCTATATTCATAAGATCTGTCAACTTTAAAATACTCTGTGCACAGTGATTGTTCTGATTATATTTGCGGACTTGAGAAAGTAATTTGATCACATCACTGGAAATGACTTCGGGACTGACGGTTAAGAATAGATACTCATATCCGCCTGCTTGGGTAAGGCGTTACTTAAAGCTAAGATGAAGAATTTATCATAATTTCCTTGGATTAACATGCATTGTTAAGTCTTATTTTCTCCTGTTTGTAGTAAATCATGCTGTCCATTGGACTTCACAGCAACAGTACTCTACCAAAATGGCTTCATCTGCTTATTCATTGCCTTTCAACAACCTCCCGAGTTTACCCCACTGAATCAAACCTTCTTTTTTATCATTAATAATGGTTTTTAGAGGAAGGACAAAATGGTTAAATCTTGTATCGCGCTGAATTTTGTGGGTATCTTTTGAGAATATCTTCCATTACTTTCACCCATAATTATAAAGCCACTATAAATTGTCTTAACGAGATTGATGATGTCCTGTGGTTTTCCCATTTCATGCAGCAACAGTCTCCTTATTTTTCCTTGACTTGGACAATGTCTATGGAGAATAGATAGATAATGATGGCTGTATTATTTAACCGAATCCTCAACGATGGTACTAACAGTGTTATGATTAATTATTTTTGGGTGCTAAATTATGATCCTCTTCTTCCGTAAGCTGGGGTGTTTCTCGTTCCTGGACGCTTTTATATTTTTCAGGAACTTGACCGGATTAATTACTTCATTGCTAGTTCATCTTCGGGAAACTGAGTCGTCATCTTCTTCTTCTCAGACATCTTCATTGAGAAGTCCCCAAAATACTGTTCCCTCCTGGTTATCTGCTGTTCAACAGTCCTCAAATTTTTCCGTACCTGTCTTCAACGGGCTATGTCTAAAATTAACTATTGTTGGACATGCTCCTTTGATGTCAGGCTAAGTGGAATTGATATGAGAACTTTACAATAGATTTTTTGGAGTCAATAATCAATATCCCTTGAGATATTCTTCACTCCTGTAGGATCATAGGATTAACAGAGGAATATAATATCAAGGGGAATAGAAAAATACCCACTGTTAGTGTAAAATTATACATTACTTATTAATAAATTGAAGCAAATTGATTCATTAATACTGATGTAGATAGGGCCATACGATGAAATGTTTCTAATGTTTTTTAGCAACAATTCCTATCTTTACGTCTCGGACGACCCTGCGATTATTCAAATAAGCACTGAAATCCTTTAAAAGACAAGATCTTTGCAGACAAGTCACTTCATTCCTCACTCAGCCATGGTCCAATCAGTAGCCCTGTTCGCCGTTGTCTTGTTGGCCGCAGGTGCCACAGCTCAGGCTCCCACCGCAATGGCAGGCATGAACATGAACTTCGACCTCAGTACTTCTCAGGGCATCCTGGGCTTCCTCAACATGGAAGGCATCAACCCCAACCAGCTGGTCACTTCCAACTGCGTTGCCAATGGTGTATCCGTAAGTGTTGCCAAATGTCCAATATCCATAAGAGCTGTTCTAAATCTTGGTACATTTTGTTACCATGGGGAAATATTAAAAAAAAGATTAAAAAAGAAGTAAGGGAAAGAAATGAAATCATAGTTGTTTAGTAGTTGATTTTTTTTTTTATAAAATAGAACGGAAAAATGAATAAAGTTTTTACTGAATAAAAATTAATGCACGAACAGGAAACAAATATATATATACATAGATGAAACTAGGAAACTGAACTTAAAATTGTTTTTTTTATAAATTAATATGTTCAATACACTCAATACACACAGTGACACCCCTTTCCACGAATAGATTCTAAATTCTAATTATTTATTGATAATGAAGCAATTGTAAATAGATTCGTTTGTAGAATCGATATTTTGTAACATATTTTTAATTTGTAACAATTGGATATGAAAAAAAAAATTAATAATAGTTTTCATTCCCGGAATAATTTATTAATAAATTGCTAACTTACCAGCAAATCGGCCAACAACGTGTGCACCCCCAGATGAGTTTTATTCTATTTGTTTATTTTTCGTGTACACATTAAATTTTTGTCGTTTCCTTTTTTGAGAGAAATGAGATGGAACGGAAATGATATATCATAATCACGATTTCACCATTGTTTAAAATTGAACAAAGGATTTCACGAATTGTGATCATTATTTTTCATTTGAATTGTATTTCTTAATAATTAAATAATGTCCACATTTTTCATTAAAAATTTTTTTTACATATGAATAAATAGTGGCCTATTCAGAATTTGAATAAATTGGTAAATCATTTTTTCCTCTTTTTTTTATTGTTAATTTTAGTAATTGATAAATCATTTTATTAATAGGTAATTAATTTGGTTGAAATTTTATTTCTTTGTCCTTTTCTTTCTTCATGTTTTTTTTTCTTTTTAAAACTAAATCACTGGAAGGGGATGGTTTTTAGCTATCCTGGCACTCACTGTCTTCATGACCAGACTAATTGGGGTAACAAACTAATATTCGTTTTTTGTTCTCAGTGCACTGTAGGAGGCCAGACTTGCTGCTTGTCCCCTGTGTTCAGCTGTCAGGGCCTTCCTGGCAAGTGCATGGTTGTACCAGGGCATGTCAACCATCTCTCAGAGATCAGGCAGATCGTGCAGACCGCAGGAGTGTCCACTCAGAACCCCATACAGTAGTCCTTCGACACCGTGGATCATCTTACGAATACCAAGCTCCATGAAACGGTTACCGTCAATATAAAACTATGATATATCTATTTAGGGAATATATATTTCTCAAAATACTTGTACCCTCTATGTAAGAGAGTCTTCACCCAAATGTTATGTAGAGGAGAGTTTTTATGTTCAAATAAAAAAAAAAATATTTAGACCTATAGGCTTCTGAAATGACTGTAGTGCCTTATATAAAAGATATTATAGTCTGAAACAAGAGTAAGAGAGAGTAGTTAATGATCTCTAATATTATAAGGACTCTGTATATTTTATTACAAAGTAGTTTGGATTCTGTAATTGTTAAAATTATTTAGGTCAAAAACGTTATTTTTTAATTACAACATTGTTTTGTACTAGTCACTTATAATCGTAATTTCATTAAATTTTCATTTATAAGTTATATTATTATTTTAAAACAACTAAACTATTAAATGTATAAAATTAAAATTATTTATGGTGAATAAAGACAATGGTAAAATAAATAATGGACTTTGAAAATAATATTTGATAATTTACTCAAAATAACTTTTTTTTACCCCTTCCTAGCCCCTTTAAATTCACAGATAATTATATACAATTATAGATCCTCAGGCAAAACCATTTACATTTTTTTTTTCTTTTTTTTTTTTCATAGCTCTCAAAGTTATAAAAATGGGATGTGGGAAAAATAAAAGGAAAATTATTTAGGATTGATGGGTGCCTTTCACTTAGGGGAGTCCCATTTGAAGGAAGTATGAGAAGGATATGGGGTGTGGGATGCCTAAAGGATGCGGTTGGATTCGGGAAGGTAGTGAGAGTCTACCTATGGTGGAGCCTAGGGGTACTAGGCATTGGTTTGTAGTTGGCCAGGTCAGACCTGGCCCCGCCCCTGAAGGGGACTGCACTAAGTTGGCCTATCGGTCGGGAGATCGACCTGCCCTAAGCAGGTAGAAGGGGCCATTTTGCTTCGGTTGAGTCGGCCGGGAGATCGACCTCAATCTCTCGGCTGGGTGTGGGTCGTTCAGTCCCCGTCAGGGGGCTCGGGTTCTATGAGGTCCATCTGTCTCCAGGCTTCGGCGGTCCAGCAGTGCTTCCATCTGACGGGCATTGGTGTTGGTTGAAGGTCGGAGAATAGTGGGTTGTGGCTGAGTCGAAGTGAATCGAAAACTTTTATGTGTCGTCTCTTGATAAAATCTTGAATGGTGAGCACTTCAAATTTTTCGTGGGTCTCGTCTGCCTTCATTCGGTCGAACGGGGTATGTTTGAGGGAGGTGCGGAGAACTCTGTTCTGGAATTGCTGGAGCGTTTTTAGAGTGTTAGGAGTTAGACACTTGAATAGTGAGGTCCCGTACATCAAAGCAGGTCTCAGGACGCTCTGGTAAATCAGCAGCTTGAGGCGTACTGATAGAGCAAGGCTGTGAAGTAGGTGTCCTAGGCTGTAGAACTTTTTCTTAACACTCTTTAACTTCTTACTGAGATGAGTTGTGAACGACAAGTGTCTACCGAGGGTATTCCCAAGGTAGCATAGGTTATTGCTCACAGGGCACTCTTTGCCGTCTAAGGCGAAGGATTTAGGTAACTTCTTTCTTCCAGACTTATAACTAAATATGATTCCTTGCGTCTTGGCTGGTGTTGTGTCTATCGAACTATCGTATATCGATTCATCGATTAGGTGAAGTCGTTGTTATCTAAGGATAAGCGGATTCATGTTCATGTTCAGTTTTGTTTCAATCACGTATTAAAGCAGTGTTCTCAAAAGTCTTCTTCTATTTAAAATTCAACTAGTACATAATAAACTGGCGACGAGGATCAAAAGCGAACTTTGGGTGTTACAGTGAACTGTTAATAGTTGTGAATTATGATTATTATAAATACTGACTGTGAATAGTTTGTCTACATCGTGTTCAAGAACTTGGATCTTTATTATTACATTGCAAGTAATCATAAATAAACTATATTCAATTCTAAGTAAGTTACAATATTAATATTAAACAAGATAAAAAAAAAATTAAATATGGATCCTGAACAATTTAAACAATTTATGGCTGTTCAACAAGCACAATTTCAAGCCTTTTTACAGGGTGTAATTCCAATTCAAAAACAGTCCGAATCTATAATTTGTAATTTTGAAAATTTTGATAAATCTAAAGAATGTTTTTCTCAGTACCTTGAAAGATTCAATAATTATTTATTAATGAAAGGTTTGGAAAATAATGAATTTGCATCAAAAACAATTCTTTTAAATAGTATAGGTGCAGAACATTATGAACTCTTAAAATTTTCTGCCATACCTAAAGAAGTTTCTAACTTAAATTACAAAGAAGTGATTGAAATTTTAAAGGATCAGTTAATTCCCAAATCAAGCGTAATTGTCGAACGTCATAGATTTTTATCACAGAAGCAGAATTCTAATGAACCAGTAAATACATATGCACACGAATTGAAAAAGTTTGTTCCTAAATGCCAATTTGTATGTGAATGTGGAAAGTCAGTCTCAGATATTTTCTTGTTGTCACAGTTTATTAGAGGCCTGAGCGATCAGTCGATGAGACAGCAATTATTACTACAGAGCCCTGGTACATTCGATGAAGCCATAACAAAAGCTCGGGCATTAGAGGCATCTATCTCTGATAGCAGGGAGATTTCGGGAGAAAGGTCACATGATTCTTCAATTAATATAGTTTCAAGACCTACAAGATCTTTCTCTACTGCACGCTTCCGACAAAAACAAACAATAGATTTTAAAAATCTTGGAATTGAAGGACTATGTTTTCGCTGTGGCCGTAATAATCACAACGCTAAAGAATGTAAAGTAAAATTCAACCAGGTAAAGTGTAAATATTGCAAGAAAGAAGGACATGTTGAGAAAGTTTGTTTAAAAAAGCTTATCTCTTCCAAGAAAAATATTAATTCTGTTAATAATGAGGATGCTGATTCAAGTTCATTAGAAACATATGATGTTTACCAGATAATTGATATTTATGCTGAGCAATCTCTTCAAACAATTCAAGATGCGCAAAAATATTTTGTTAATGTCAAAATTGAAGACAAGTTACAAACCTTCGAAGTGGATTCTGGTGCGGGACAGACTCTGCTACCCAAGTCTATTTTTAATAAACTTCAACTTAAAGCAAATATTCAAAGCACCAACATACGATTTAGGTCATACACATCTGAAATTGTGACTCCATTGGGTTATGTGGAAGCACCCGTTCAATACAGAGATATAGTATCGACAGAAATATTGTTTGTGGTTCCGGACGGATTTACACCTCTACTGGGCCGTACCTGGATTCGACATTTGAACATTAAATTGGAAGATTTAGACATCAAGAATATTTCACCCCGAAGTGATTCTATAGCATGCGTAAACACAACAAATTTTTTACAAAATATTTACTCGAAATTCAAATTAATTTTCGAGCAGCGTGTTGGTTGCACTCCTGACATTCAATGTAATTTAAAATTGAAAGAAAATTCAAAATCCGTATGTCTGAAAGCAAGAGAGATTCCATTCGCTCTAAAAACAAAGGTGGAAGAAGAGCTTAGTAACCTTGAAAGAGAAGGAATTATTACTCCAGTTCAAGTTAGTGATTGGGCGTCACCGCTAGTTGTTATACCTAAGCCCGACGGGTCAGTAAGACTTTGCATTGATTATAAAGTAGCAGTCAATCCTCAGCTTCTTTCAGCGCACTACCCGATTCCTAAAATTGATGATATTCTAAGTAATCTTCGAAATTCTAATTTTTTTTGTACATTGGACTTATTCAAAGCTTACTTACATATTCCGGTCGACGAAGAGAGCGCTAACGTTCAAACAATCATAACTCATAAAGGAACATTTAAATTCAACCGGCTGTCTTTCGGAATCAAGACTGCTCCAAGCGAGTTTCATCGCATTATGGACCAGATCCTGGCGGGTCTTCCTGGCGTTACAGCTTACTTTGACGACATTATAGTGCATGGTTCAACTCTACAAGATTGTTACAATCGACTTTGTGCTTGCCTGGAAAGACTTCAATCTTACGATTTACACTTAAACAAAAAAAAATGCCAATTTTTCGAAACTAAAATAAAATATCTTGGTTACATTGTTGAAGGAAACAAAATTTCAAAGGATCCATCAAAGATTAAGGCTATTACAGAAGCTCCACGACCTCAAAATCAAGAAGATGTCAAAAGATTTTTAGGAATCATCTCTTATTATTCAAGATTCATTCCAAATTCTTCAAAAATTACACATCCAATTCGATTATTACTCCAGAAGGAAAGAAAATTTCACTGGTCTTCGGAGTGTGAAATCGCCTTCAGAACTTTAAAAAATGAAATGGCTAATGATAGAGTCCTAACACCTTTCAATCCTGAATTACCTGTAGTTGTAGCTAGCGACGCTTCGCCGACCGGCATAGCAGGTGTGTTGTCTCATGTAGTCGATGGCATAGAAAAGCCAATTGCATATGCTTCAAGATCACTTTCGAAATCGGAAATGAATTATAGTCAGTTAGACAGAGAGGCTCTAGCCATTGTATTCGCCTTGAAAAAATTTTTTTATTTTCTATTTGGAAGAACCTTCACGTTGATTACAGACAACAAACCACTAAGTAGAATTTTTCATGAAGGTGCAAACCTACCAGCGATGACATCCGCTAGGTTAATGAGATATGCGGCTTGGCTTACCAATTTTGATTATAAAATCCAGCATCGACCTGCAGAAGAAAATGTACATGCAGACTACCTATCAAGAACGCCAATACAAGAAGAAACTACTACTATTGAAGATGAAATTAATATGGAAGTTGACCTAATTTCTAATGAATGTGTTTACAGTATTTCGAATAACTCATTAACTTATAAAACTTTAGCAGAGGAAACAGCTAGGGACGAAGAATTATCTAAGATAAAATGTGATTTGTTAAATAATGATTGCTATGATTCAGAATACTATTTACAAAATGGAATAATTTTCAAGGGTCAGAGAATTATAATACCTCGAACTCTTCAAGAAGATGTATTAAAAGAGTTACACCACACGCATATAGGTATTGTGAAAATGAAGCAGTTAGCGAGAAGGTATGTTTATTGGAAAAATATTGACCAACAAATTGAAAATCTGGTGAAATCCTGTCAGGAATGTGCCACCATAAGGAAAAATCCAGAAAAAGTTCCTATTCATTCCTGGGAAGAACCAACAGAAAATTTCGAGAGAGTCCATATAGACTATGCAGGACCATTTGAAAATCACCATTTTTTGTTACTGGTTGACGCCAAATCCAGATGGGTGGAAGTGCGTATATCAAAAGAAGCCCCTACTTCGCAAGAAACTATTAAATTACTACAATCAATATTCTACATCCATGGATTTCCACGAATACTAGTTTCTGATAATGCAACCATTTTCAAGAGTGAGAAATTCACCGAATTCTGTGATATGGCTGGAATTAAACAAAAATTTATAGCCCCGGGACATCCGGCTACGAACGGATTGGCGGAGAGGAATGTTCAGACATTCAAAAACAAATTGAAAGCAATGTCTAAATTGACAATGCCTCTGCAGACCAAAGTTCAAGAGATACTCCTGCGCTACCGTTCAACGCCGTTAGCCTGTGGGAAATCTCCGGCAGAACTGTATCTCAATAGGAAAATTAACATAAAGCTAGATGCACTCAAACCACCGATTAACAATTATGATTTATCTCCAGATAACTATAAGAAAGTTCGCCAACTCCAGATAGGAGACAGAGTACAAGCTAGGTGGTATGCAAATGGAAAATCTTCATGGAGATTTGGCACTGTAACCAATAAATTCGGCAAGTTGCACTACCTAATCACCTTAGATGGGGATGGCTACACCTTGAAGCGCCACATCGACCAGCTGCGTCCCGTGGACGTTCCAGAGCAGATAAAGAAGGACATTACTCCTAGTCAAGCTTCGCATGCTAAGAAGAAATTTCGGGGTGAAATATTCTTGATGTCTAAATCTTCCAATTTAATGTTCAAATGTCGAATCCAGGTACGGCCCAGTAGAGGTGTAAATCCGTCCGGAACCACAAACAATATTTCTGTCGATACTATATCTCTGTATTGAACGGGTGCTTCCACATAACCCAATGGAGTCACAATTTCAGATGTGTATGACCTAAATCGTAAGCAGTGTTCTCAAAAGTCTTCTTCTATTTAAAATTCAACTAGTACATAATAGCTGGGTTGACTTTGATGTTGACGGCGTCGAGTTTCTCAGCAATGTGTTGGCTGGCGCTCTCAGCATATTTCAAAGTAAACCCATAACTGATCTGTCTGATCCATTTACAAATTACTTTTGTATTTCCTATAGCGTCGCTAGATTACACATTATACGTGACTGGACTGAACTTCAAAATAACTTTATTCCTGACAAAAAATCCAAAAATAATTACTTCAAATCCCTAAAATGCAACTAGGTCAGAATTATTTTTGTGGTTATATTTTGTAGCTTTGTTTTATTGAAAAAAACATTTTTAATTTATTATATTCTCTGTGAACATACTTACGGAAGTTCATTCATACACAGAATATTATTGTACATCCTCACTTCTTCATATTTATGAAGGCTATTTCTAGAGGAGACTAGCTCCTTTTTTAGACAAAATGCTTAAAAATATAAATCTCGTTTACAGAAATAGAATTGTCTCGTCTTTTTTATGGATTAAAAATAACATGTTACATGTCTTACGATTGAAATTTTATTAGTGAAGAAAAAATACTAGGGAATGTTCGGACATTTCCGTGCCTGGCCTGTGTGAGTTACATGAATAATTGAATAACGATAGTGGAAACTACGCAGTATCGACAACAAATCCTTTGTTTTATTATTTAGTCCGAGATTACTGGAAATATATTTCAGTTTAGAACGGAATGTTATCCATGCATGCTTTTAAAACTTTTTTTCTTGACTTTCTTTGAATTTATTTTTGGGTTACTTCAATATTATAAAGACTCCAGAATTAAAAAAAATTAAAATGGCTTATGAGCTGTGACTTGAGACGCAAGAAAGTTAATAGATAAGTTAACATTATTAGTTTTAGCCAAAAACATATTCAGCGTAACCTTTGATTTTCAAAAGTATATACATTTAAAAAAGATAAGCTTTTAGAATAATTAAACAGGCATGGACATATCTATATGTATTTAAGAAAATAAGAAAATGGTTAGGACAAAAAAAAAATCATATCACAAGCATAAAATTAATTAATTTATTCCGACTATGACAAACACGTAAAAGATGTACCGATTTGCAACTATTTTTGCAGAAAACGATATTGCACCTCTGGATAACCCAAGAAAAAGAGCAATAGAAATTTGACCTAAAACTAATCTTATCAAAAAAGGCAAAATACGATTACCTGTTTGAAGGCAACGCCTACTTTCGAGCTAAAAAAAATTAATTCATAAAGAAAGGAATGATAGGTCAATTATATATAATTAAAAAGGATTTACATTCGTATTCTGATGGGTAGCTAATAAAATCTTAACGACGTATTGCGTGAACTATTATTGCAAAAAGTCAGTAAACTGTCAATAAATCATTTTTGCGATTATAACCTTAATTGCGTTGTGCATCAAACTTAATTTGAGGTATTTTTCACACCGATTATGAAACGGAAATTTCTAATATTTCTCCCTAAAGAGATAAAAATGATTCGTAAAAACATATAGATGCCGTTAGCACTATGAGCCATAAGATTACAAGTCCCTGATGATTGATGTTAATTAATGTGACCATTATTGTAGTATATTTATATTTATGTTTGCGACTACTACCCATGTTTTTTTCTCGCCACATTAAAGGATCTCAGTACTCACATTATAGAGCAGTAGTCAGCTAACTATGACCCGTGGGTCACGAAATCACAACTGACCCAACAAACCTTACGCATACAAGCCCACAAAATTTAAGCATTGCACAAATCATAAAATTGTTGAGTGAAAATTGTTTAGCGTTCTGAAAAAATCGCTATGTTTCTTTGAGAATTCAAAAACTCCAAAACACGGGTCCAACCATATCAAGCTTTCGTAATAGTGCGATCAGATCTCTCTTTTTTAGAGGTCAAGGGTATTGACTTCTTCAATTTGTTACGATTTTACCACTCTAGATTTTTCATTTACTCCTTGCATTACTTTTTATATTTATATTTTTATATTGGATTCAACTGCTATATTTCAATTGTTATTTCATTTAATTAATTTCAAGGCATTTAAATTTAACATTATATTAAGGAGTATATAATTATTTCATTTGAGTGTATTTAGTAATGGGTTATACCTATATTGACTCCATTGATTGTGTTGATTTATGTAAATTAAAACATGCTATAAATAACGTCATAAAATAAATAACTCGTAAATCAAACTCTTTTACAGTTTTCTGAAATATCGTAAAATCTAATGGTCAGACATATCTCTCGAGAGAGGTTAAAGAACGCCGATCTGCACCCGTGGCTTGGTGAGTCGTCGGTGAGTAAGTTCATCCACCGGTGACATATTAAGTTTCTTGACTCGTTGCAGCACCTAACCAACCTAGTTTTTAACACTAAAACCCTTCTCGTATCGATGGCAACATGCTGTTCGGGAAAACTAGCTTATGTTAGTTAGTTAGATTTATGTTTAGGTTAATATTAGCACAACTGATTCTTAAGGTGTGCCATAACTCCTTCTATGTTCACACGCCTTGCGTTCTAAGCCTACCATAGAAAAATTCTTTAAACCTCACCCATTATATAAAATTTAGCTACAGTATAATAAATACAATAAACACGACGTACATATAAAGATTCCATATTGTGGAATGTGTATCTATTGAATAAAGAGTTTTGAAAAAAGCAATGATTTCAAAAGCATTGTATTTTTAAGTTAATTTAAAAATTACCAAGTATTCATAAGTTAATTAAGGGGTTTGTAATAATTATGTGTTGTTGTTGTTAATCACTTCAACATTCCTCATTTAGTGATTTATAATAATATTACTATAAAATATTATTAACCCAGGAATTTAGGAACAATTCACTAAAATATTTATCCCAAGACCAAAGGCCAAAAGCTTTATCCAGCTGTACCTTCCCAGGGAGATGCAACATTACATACTAGACATTTCTGTACTGAGGCATGATGCATCATTACTAGTTAGTTAACTACAGTAATTGCTTGACTGTTAAAGAGTGTGGTGTTTGTTTTTTCAATATTTACGAAGCAGGCGGTTATTGCTCTAGCGGTAACTGTTATCACCTGCCTTGTGAACAATTAAGCGATAACTATTTCTGCCAAGGATCTTGACTGTCGGTATATAACGTCACTGTCGATTCCTTGTTGGAGCACTTGTTGCAAGCCGACCCTCCAGGTATGAAGTACATCCTCTGTTACGCAGTCTTCCTCTGCGTGGCGGTCGCCAGCTCGATGCAGCAGTCAATGTCACAGCTCATGAGGGTACCTCAGCTCGGAGACGTCGCTTTGGACGCCTACCTTGCTCTGGGGTAGTAATCTCAAGATTTTCATCAACAGTTTACTAAACACTCTCCATAATCTGATTTATCTGTACATACAATTAAATTATACAAAAAACAGCTTTGTACACTGTAAGAAATATATTTAATAAAATCAAAAATCTTTTTTTTATTTATTTTATTTATTATATTGTAGAGTAATATTCAGCCAGTCTCCATGTGAAACTACCTGAAATAATTAACTTTTCATTTTCCACAATCAGCACCAATATTCTGACCCCCTTTCAATAAAGATACAAATACAGGGAATACCAGAAAGTAATATTGAAACCACAGCTTTCTTTAATCATTAATTTTATTTTGAAATATCAGGGTTCTTTTAAACAACAGACTGAAAGCTTATTAAAATTATATATATATATAAGTTACGTCTAGCGGTACGGCAATGTTAAGCCTAATACCTTGTAGCCTAGGGTAAACAAACCCGTAACGTGTGTATAGAGGATCATTAGGAAAATAAAGCCAGTTATAAAACAAACCTTCTTATTATATCATCTACCTCATTCATTCCTTTTTCTCGATCGTCTACAGCTGGGAGACGATTACTGGTGCCGAAACCCGGGAACTACGAGTATTCTGGTAAACAACTGTGAGTAAAATTTTAATTTTTTTCTCCTGTTGTTTTATTGGGAAAAAGTGACCTAGTTACATGGTAGAATTACGGCCTGCGGCTTTCGAAGTGCCCGAATTACCTAGGGAAACGATGGCCGAAGCACATGCAAACTCCCTGGCTTGGATGAAGGTGCGAGCGGCGACGTCACAGGACCTGAGGAGAACAATATCGGACCTAGAGAAATTCTCAGGAGAGTTAGGCGAATTGAACCATTTCATCAAAGGTGGGGATAGGATTATGGAAAGAGTAGAGGCGAAGGCAAGTGAGGGTTTACTCGACTCTGGTGACGCAAAATCAATCAAAGCGGACCTAGTGTGTAGAATAAAACGGAGCGTACTAAACCTAATACAGGCCGACGAAGACACCCCATGGACCGTGGTAAAAGAAAAACTAAAGAAGGCATACGGGGGAGGCAGATGGACACCAGAAGAGGACATCTTCCAGATGTTCAGGGAGACCAGACGGCCCAATCAAACGAAAGGGCAGTACGCCGGAGAACTCTTGGCAAAGTTTAACAAAATAACGGAAAAAATGAGAGAAACGGTGAACCTAGCGGAAGTGGAAGGCCGGATGGCATTCCTATCGACCATTCTGAAGGTACAGTTGGCCAGGGATACCGGCAAGAAAGATAGTCTACCGGGAGACCGATCGTTCATTGAGTGCGCCCAAGATTTAATGGACACTAGTGCCCGTGAGGAAGAAGAAAAATTAGAGGCAGACGAGGCAGGGTGGTCCAAAGTGATGTACAGGAGGCCGAGAATGCCGCAACAGGCATGGAAGAGGAAGGATCAACGGTATGTGGAGAAAAAAGGGGCGGCGGTTGAAGGAAGGAGACTTAGCCAAAGGAGACCGAGACCCAGCGGGAGGAAGGAGGACAGAAAATGTCACGGATGTGGAAGAATTGGACATTTAGTGGCGCAGTGCCCGCGAACAAAATGTTTTGAATGCGGAATTGAGGGACACATCGCGAGGCAGTGTCCATACATTTTCCAGCGAACAGAGAGGTATAGGCCGGAACCGATGGAGGTAAACGCACAGAGGGTATGGGGAAGAACCAGAACCCCCTCCGAATCGTCAAAAACTACGGGAGCGTCGGAGACAGAAGAAGAAGAAGAAGATGAACCCAGGAGCAGAAGAGGAGAGACTGGAGAGGACGACAGGGACTTCGTAAGAAGCAGACGATATGGCACGGAAGGAGGAAGGAAACGGCAAGCGGTGGCCTGAGGAGCGGGCTGGCAGAGGGGTGGCCGCACGTTAATAAACTATAGCGTCAGAGGGAATTACGGCGGTATACCCATTATTGGAGTGGCGAGAGGAGTGAGATGCTTGATAGACACGGGGAGTTCCTGTACTATTCTCAGCAGGAAAGCGGCGGGCAGATTGTGTGTGGGCGAGGGGTCGTCGCGGATTTAGGCATGCGAGTGCAAGCTTATCACCCTGGGAGGGCCGTGTAAAATCGAAGGCGAATTGACAATGGGATTGGATAGGTGGGCGAAAAAGGGGGAATATTTGAAAGTACACGTGGTTAGGAAGATGCCGCGCGAGTACGATGGGATCATAGGGTGCGATCTCTTGGGGAGGGTAGGAGCAAGAGTGAAGTGCCGTAACGGAATATGGGATATTAGACTGGGAAGAATGTTATACCGGTGTACAGGAACCGTGGGGGACGGGAAGGAGCGAATCGGAGCGATCGATCGGGAGGACAACTGGGAACGCGCTATTCGGCGAGAGTATGCCGATATATTTTTCAACGAAGGGGACAAACTGGGAGTGACGGGGGAAACGGTCCATGAGATCCCACTGAAGCAGGAGAGAGTGATATATATCAAAGAGAGACGATACCCGCAGGCGCTGCGACAGCACATAAGGGACGAAATCGAAGAATTGAAACGACAGGGCATCATAGTAGATAGTACGTCTCCATACAACAGTCCCCTGTGGGCAGTGAAAAAGAAAGGGTCGTCCGGTGACGAAAAATACCGCGTAGTAATAGACTACAGGCAATTAAACGACAATACTATAGACGAAAAATACCCCATTCCTCGCTTTGAAGACATCCTGGATCGCCTAAGTGGAGCAAAGGTATTCAGTACACTGGACCTGAAGGCGGGTTACCATCAAATTCGGATGCGTCGTGGAGACCAACACAAAACGGCATTCACGTTCGAGCGGGGACATTACGAATTCACCAGAATGCCGTTTGGGCTGAAAAACGCGCCAATAACGTTCCAGAGGCTGATGGACGAATTTTTAAGAGGGATTGGGGAGTCGTTTTGCCAGATATATATGGACGATCTCCTGGTTTTCAGTCGAGATGAGGTAGAACACCAGGACCATCTGCGACAGGTTTTTGACAGAATTAAGCAATTCGGGCTGAAATTGTCTGCGGAGAAGTCGCTTTTGGGACAAGAGCAGGTGAAGTTTTTAGGCCACATAATTTCCAGAGAGGGAGTGCAACCCGATCGTGGGAAGGTGGAGGCCATCCAGCGGATGACTATCCCAAAAGACGTCAAAGGAATCCGGCGCTTACTCGGATCCCTGAACTACTACCGCAGATTCGTTCCAGAAATGGCGGAGTACCTCGTCCCTATTAACAATCTCCTTAAAAAAGGACAAAAAGTCGTCATTACCCCGGTAATGGAGAACAATATAAGACGTTGCATGGAGCGGCTACAGGAAGAGCCTATACTAGCGTTTCCAGATTTTGCACTCCCCTTCATGATTACCACAGATGCGAGTGAATACGCGTTGGGGGCGGTACTCTCGCAGGATCGCGACGGAGGGGAGCGACCAATAGCATACGCTAGCAGACGCCTTACTGAATCCGAGAGTAGATATAGCGCGCTAGAACGCGAATTACTGGGTATCGTATGGGCGATAGAACACTTCCGGCCCTACGTATTTGGGAGGAAGTTTCGGGTTAAAACAGATCATCGACCCCTCCAATGGGTGGGAAAATTGAAAGAGTCATCAGCGAGGATTACCAGATGGAAGGAGTTCCTCAGTCAATACAACATCGACATTATTTACAAACCGGGAAAGGAGAACGTCGTGGCCGATTGGTTATCCCGCGCGTTGGTCGTGAATGCGATCGAAGAGGAGATTCCGGGACCATCACGTGACACCCACCAATTCGTCCAGGAATGGTCACCCGGCGAGGAAGGGGAGCGGGAGGGGGCTCCAGCCAATGATGTTCCGAGTGACGGGAGTTCAGTGGGGGATAGGCCCTCGGACATTGAGGACCTCGACGCCATAATAAATGACAAGAGGCGCCAGATCATTTGGCTCACCAAAACTTCTGGGCTCTTCAAAATGGAATCTGAGAAGTACGGCCACTGCAACATCGTCAAGATCTGGTCGACACCCGGGATAAACGACGATACGATTTGCTGCGCCCTGAAGGACGCATCTACTCCAGGGAAAACGCACCACATGTACGTGGGAAATGCGACCATCTGGGGACGCATCAAACGCCTATGGAGGACGGAGAGGATCGGAGTCGATCGTACGTTCGTCCGATGTACCCTGAAGGTGGAGACAGTAAAAGAAGAAACGCGGCAGAGAGAAGTGACCCTTGCATTCCACCAAGGTAAGACAAACCACCGGGGAATCGACGCTACCCTGCAAGCATTGAAGAGGAGATATTTCTGGTTGGGTATGAAAGACACGATTGCGAGAGTTATTGGTACCTGCGACACATGCCTCACCACGAAATATGATCGCCACCCCCCCAGAGCAATACAGGAGGAGACGCCGACGGCAGACCAACCGTTGGAGGATTTGCAGGTGGACACGTTCACATGGAGGGGATATAAATGGGTCACCATTGTCGATAGGTTCAGCAAAACAGCGATGGCCCATCTGATAGCAGAACGATCAGCGGAAGCAGTCCTACGCACATGGTGCCAATTTTATGGCGTACCAGACACGATAGCTTCCGACGCTGGTAGGGAGTTTGATAACGCCGAAATAAGGGCTGAGGCGGTGGCCTTAGAGATCCGTTGGCATCTCAACACCCCAGGACACCCGAAGAGTCGAGGAGACGTAGAGCGGCTGCACAGCACGCTTAGCGACCACCTACGAATTTACAATGGAGAGAAGGGCTTAGAACCAAACGTGGCGATGGAAAAGGCAGTCATCGCGTATAACCACTCAATCCATTCTGCCACCGGTTTTTCTCCGGTCGAGACGCTGTTTGGACTTCGAAGATGCCGGCGCGATAGCAGGAGTACGGCGATCGATGAAGAACTGGCCGCAAGGGTAGTCAGTAATCAGATTGCGCTAAAGAAACAGTGGGTGGCCGTTCGGGGAAGGCTCCAGGATAAGAAGCGGCGACGGGTGGCGCGCGACAACCTCAAAGTCCGCGATATTCTGGGCAATCTTAAACTCGGCGCGCTCGTGTACCGGAGAAAAGGGTCGAACAGGGGTAAGGAACTAGTGCGGTACGAGGGTCCTTTCCGAGTGATCGCTCTCCGCGAACACAACGTGGTCACGGTCGAAAGCATTACACCCCCGATCAAACGGCGGACGGTACATGTGGAACAGCTCAAGTTTCCCGCGGTGGAGCCTGGGAGCCCCGTCGTCGAAACATAACTCCGGTGTGTGTCACAGGTGACCAGTCCCGAGAGCCCTATATATATATATTTTTTTTATTGGTTTATTATGTTTTTTTGTTTTATATGGGTCTGTGCTGTGACTTTAGATGGACTTGGAAGACATTTTTCTTTTCAAATTTTTTTTATTAACAGAGTATGCTTTTTGTTTTGTGTTGTTATAGATACATAGCTGATGTCGCATGTTAGGAGTTTACGGGGAATGTCCGTAAACTGGTAGGGGGGAGTTACGTCTAGCGGTACGGCAATGTTAAGCCTAATACCTTGTAGCCTAGGGTAAACAAACCCGTGACGTGTGTATAGATGATCAGGAGGAAAATAAAGCCAGTTATAAAACAAACCTTCTTATTATATCATCTACCTCATTCATTCCTTTTTCTCGATCGTCTACAGCTGGGAGACGATTACTTATATATATATATATATATATATATATCAGTTTTTTTCAATGGCGGTTCTCAAAATAATTTACTCGCCTGACAATAAACAGATGTAGTCCAATGATACATTTGAATTACATTTGAAAACGAAAATTTTACTAAATATATTTTTTAGTAATGATAGTAAATAATGTAGTGATAATAATTTTAGTAAATCATTCTTCAATTAGGAAAATCGTTTCGTATTATTAGTTGACTGATGGAAATACCGTCAAAAAAGCCAATTAAAAATTTTGCGACAAAAAAATGGTACCATGCATGGATATATTAATATCAGTAGACAAAAGATATGTATGCTGATAACGAAACGTTAAAAAGAAACTTTGCATTAATTCAATTTGAATGGTTGAATATCAAACCCTATAGTCAACACTCTTTAAAACACTTTTTTACTTTTAACCAAATTAATCTTTAGTAAAAGGCGAAAGATTTGTTCGCTTTGAAAGGGGACCAGAGTAGGATGATGACTGTAAATATGGTATGAATGAGATCATTTATCTGTATTATTATTGCCTTATAAAAGGCAAATTGTAATTATTGCACAATAAAGTTCTATATAACCAAATTAAAATTAACCAAACAAATGCTTAGCCGTCTAAATATTTGTTCAGGTTTCGATGGTAAATATGGTAAGTAAACAACGCAATTCCAAAAAAAACAAAAACGAAACTCTCATACTACCAGCGTAAAAAGGTTGTAGGTAATGGTCCAAACAAAAAAGCTTTATCTAATCAGGCATTCTAAAAGTAAGAATTGTTTTTGCATTAATAATTGATATCCTACAACAATTAAGTGCCTAAGGGGCCAAATTAACAAGACTAAATAGTAACAACACAACACTGTTTAAATATACAAAGATTCCAATATTCATAGGGTTTTTTCAAGCTTGTATGACAAGCAAGACAAACAGATACAAAAAAAACCAGCTTAATTCCCCCACTACCCGCGCAACTACGTGACCTAAAAGTGAAGATTCCTGGTTTTGATACTAACCCCCACATTTAATGTAAGCAAATACATTTCTTGCCAAACCCTATAATTTACATTACCATATGAAAATTATTATTCAACCGAACGCGATATATCTTGATGAAATACGGCCCAGGTTTTGTGAACGTATGCCGCAGCCAACCCTCCAGTTGGAGGAATCTCCTCTGTTGGATCTTTGCCAGCCTCTGCCTCAAGTCCGGTGTATTTTGTTGGCGACTTTTCATTAAATGTCATGATGTCGCCAAGCTACCCTAAACATATTTCACATATAAAGTCTATCAAAAAAAACTTAGGCGATGAGCAATGTAAATTAAAGAGGGTTACTAATTGAGAAATAAACAATGACCAAAATAGAATTCTATCGTATTGAAGTAAATAATGCAGTAGATACATCATTTTACTTTGGGGGGGGGGGTCGATTTTCACGTATTACTTTAATAACTTTAAAGTACTTAAAGTATTACTTTAACATAAAATACATTGACTTACAGGCTTAAACTTTGAGGAGCAGCTGCAAAGAGTAATACTGCCAGGAAATGGATTATACTGATAATAATACTTCAACATATCACAAAGGACTAACAAACACCTGACAGACATGACAAGATATTACAGAAATGTCAGACATTCCGTATTAATCCCATCCTCACACTTGCATATAGAGACTGTCTTCAATCTAACTTCCAACAAACCCTGACTTAGTTGACGTGTACAACCTCTAGGCCTAGTTAGACGTTTCCTCAGGTCACTCAAATCACTGTTGGTAGAATGATATGCCCTTAATTAATGTATAATGTATACAAATATTTGAAGGACGGAAAATTAATCACTATTCTTCTATCTAATATAGATGAGGTATGATAAATGAATGATTTTGTTGCGAGAGGTGTTAGATGTTCATAAAGTTTATTAAGATTTTCATCTATGAAAATATACTATTCGGTCCAATAGATAAAAGGCTTTTTACTTTACGCTTTTCATTCTATGCATAGTTCTGCATGTATGTTTGTATTGGCCTTTGCGCGTACCCTTCAATTTAATTTTCTAGTCAAATCCAATTTCACAATGCCGTCCCATTTGATACCAACTTATCATATCTATGGAACAAGATTAAATTTCATTAGTTAATTAATTATTTTAATTATATATTTTTAATGATTTTGAGCAGTTAACTTAATTAAAGATCTAGCTGCCTTGACTAGCACACTAGTATTAAAACTTTAATTAAGATTGTATTCGAACCTTTGATGCTTCACTGATGATAACAAAAAAGCAATTCCGAAATAAATATTGAAGAATCATTGATAAATTACTTGTGGATTAAAGATAAACATGTTTCCCACCTATTGTGTAATCTTTCCAAAAGGGAAAAAGCCCGCTAACTACTAGTTACATAGTAGGAACGGAGGAAAAGTCACCAGCCAACGACCTAGTATATCTGGGAATTAAAATGGACAGACACCTCCATTTTAGTAACCATTTTGCGAAGAAGTTGAAGCATACACGCATGAAGTCTTACCGGCTTACGCACTTATTGACTTCCCCCAATCTATCACTGCGTCTCAAGCTACTGATTTACAAGAGCATACTCAGGCCTACTCTGCTGTATGGTGCCCCGCTATTTCGTTATCTGACGTATACGACAGCTAAGAAACTCCAACAATTCCAAAGCGGTATACTGATGAAAGTGGTCAGAGGTACTTCATTCGAGCAGCGAAGAAACAGTGAGCTGCATGAGATATTTGAGCTGCCTACGGTGGATGAATTCATCCAGCGTAGACATATCTAATTTTTCGACTCCTTTCAGTATTTGACAAACCCAGTGTTTAACACTATAACCCCCGCTCCGTTCCCCCATCGATGGCAGGACGCTGTCGAGGCTGGAACGCTTTAGTATTAGGTTCTAGGTATAGGTTTTAGTTTGTTTTGTTTTGTTTTGTTTTGTTCCTAGTGTTTAGTGTTTGGTGTCGGTGACAAATAGAAGGTTAGCCTCATCACCTAGTGTTGAATATGAAACTAAGTACTTTTAACAACAACAAAATTTATATATTATGCACTCCTCCAAATGCATGTGAATGCAGGAAGAGGAGAAATCTGTAAAAATTCAATTATTTTATTATATTATTTTGTACATTATATATTTTTTGGAAGTTTTGAAATAAAACAAAAAAAACAACTCATATTTACATATTTTTTTTTGAGGCAAAACATATGTTTAGAGATGCATTCTCGGTAGAAGATTAGGTTTGAGTTAAGCTTTTATGTATTTGTGGCATCATGGTTCTGTTCATTATCGAAAGTTAGAATAATCCTCTTAAAGTGATTAAAAATGTTATTGACATGGGTTTTCAAAGTTTTTATTAGTTATATGTGAAACATGAGCATTCGAAGTAATAAAGCCTAAAAAGGTAAGATTAAAGTTTGGATTCTTAAATGTGGATTGTGGATAAGTACTTATTTTATCTATCTAACACAAATTACTACCTTTGGTGAACGAAGGTGGATTAAATTATCAGCCGGACATATTTCTTTTGATTTAATTTCTAATCTAAAACCAAATTTTATTAAGGGCTGAATGCATCATAATGTTTGTGGCTAAGTAATGGTCAGCCGTCAATATGATGCCCTTGGGAGCCTAGGCCCCGATGTTACATATCGCTATATAGATAATTATTATTATAGATAATTAATTACATTTTAGTTAGCGTTGATGTGGACAAAACAATTGGCCATTTTGCATCAGGTATTGCTTAAATATAATTCAACGCTGTATTAATTGACGCACTCAAATATTTCCGGTAAGATGTCGCATCGGAAAAACTATTGCTGTAATATGATGCGATCGGAAATTAATTACTATTGGAACAAAGAAATAATTACTTATCAATGAAACCTACTTTAAAGCAAGAAGAACATTGATACTAGTTGAAAAGTGTTCATTCTACAGACGAAATATGTAGGCCTCTAGAATTCTATTTATAAACTTTTTATCTACGGACATAAAATTTAGGCATTTTTGAACACACGCATATTTTATAGGTAAACCTAACACTAAACGCCTACCCATGGCTAACATTCTAACCCACAGACTGCAATACAAAGAACAAACTGGAGCATGGGCAAAGGGTTTATGTTATTTGTTAATATTTATTAAATGTAACGGTTTTATTATATATACTGATAATATATATTCAAACAGAATAATTTATACTGGTTATAAGAACGATATTATCATAACCAAATTTGAAAGTATCGTTAGATTTTATGGCTGAAATTAGCTCTACCGTTTTAATAAAACCATAAAAATGCCAATAACCCCACATAAAAGACCGGAGAGTAAGGAATTAAAAGTAGTATTTATTTTATATTCGTCATTTAATAGGCCTGCCATAAAAATTAACTGAATTCATAATTTGTTATAGTTACAAGGGGATTTCGTCAGCTTAGAAGCTGTTACTTCCAAGTACCAAAGTAATCTGTTGATAATGGAATATATCATTTTTACTTTTGCCGATAAAAAGTTTGCTAGATTAGTAATGAACGTTCGTCTGTTTAAATTTATATAAACTAATAAATACTCGTTTTGTTGTGAAAAACCATTCACTCGGCCACAAATTCATATTTAATTATTTGAATTCATTTAATTTGGTGAACCATTAATAATGAATAGAAAAAAATGACAAGTAAAATATAGACGAAAAAAAAAATTGAATTCGACAGTATAATTAAATATTTAATTAAATACACGATCTAAAAGAAACTTTAACTGAAGTAATGACATTTAGAGGTATGTTATTTTGCATGGTGGTCCATCCAGTTGTAAGGATTTTGAAAATAAAAGTAATTACAAGAAGAAAAAAATTAAAGGATATTGATCAAATGGGTGTAGATTAAAACTATAATATTTTTTACAATTAGTCGTCATCAACGGTATTTATCACCATTTTGGATTGTGGATTACAATTTAAGGCACAGCCCCAATGTTACAGAATGAATTTTTTTGGGATTTTTTCTTGATGCTCGAAACATTCTAAATATTACTATACTATTATGGTTAGGTCCTTTAGAAACCCAAAGCTTTAAGTTGAAATTTTAATTGATTTTCTTTTAAGAAACCCAACCTAATTTCTGATATTTTCTTTCCGTTTCAAATGTAGGACAAATGGCGTAATAAAAGCGTGAAATAAAAAAAATGGAGCATGACGTTTTCCAGTCCTCAGAATTTTGAGAAAACAAGATTCAAAAAAGATTTCTTAACAAATAAGCTAATTTTCCCAGAATTTCCTTTTGTTTAATGTCAAAACTCCTCTGGCCAATAAAGAAACATTATTAAGTTGAATAACCAACTCTGCTTAAAATATAACTTTATCTAGACTTGATTACTCTCTGGTACAGCTTTACAGTTTCTTTAACGAGGCCAAGGGTTCCTCAGCCATTAGGAAGGTATATATCCGCGATGAGGGAGATGCACATTCAGTCTGGAGCATGAAGTACATCCTGGGGTTTGCAGTCGTGTTCCTGACAGCATTGGCTTTGGCAATGGCCATCCGACCACGACAGGGAATGCAGTCATTACCACAATTAGCAGACGCAAAAGTCTCTGCCTTCGTGGGCCTAGGCAGATAGCCATAGCGGACAGTTATTCATTAATCCATTCTTTGTAATGCATAAGGAACATTTCGTCCGCAATTATTTATAAATTCATTCTTGAGAATACTTGTGAATAACGACCTTTGATACTAAATTATTTAATAAATTAATAACAACATTTCAACTATACTTGCGGTGTTCATGTATTGTTTACCTTATTTATTTTTATAATAAACATGTATTTCTTTCTGTACTACGTCAAAAAGATTAAGGTTTATTGTGATAAATTTATTTAGTCATAACATATTTATAATATTACTTTCAAATTGTCATGTATAAGATGATGTCTAATTAACGGCGAAATTTTCGGCATGCTGATTTTGTATATGTTATTCAAAATTTCATATTTCAGAAAATTTGTTTGATCAAAATGAAAAGTGATTTAAGAACTATAAATAAATTTAGTTTATATTTCATATAGCTATTATTAGTTCCCAACCTTACTCTTAATTCCTTAAATCTGCTTACAAACTTCTGATTTTTCTAGTATAGACTCCCATTAATTTCAAAAATTCTTTTTTGAAAGAAACGAATACAAAACCTCCCTCACTTGTAATGAGTTCACTAGTGTTTTTTTAAGTATCCTGTTAACACTCTGAATTCTCCATATATCGCTATAAATCGTGAATAAATTTCATTTTATAATTTTCAGTAATTTTGTTTCAAATTAAATAATTGGACATTATTAGCAGTATCACAGAAATATATTAATTTGCGTTTGTTTTTTAAAACTTAACATGAAGGGTCAATTATTCTTCACTATATATGCCTTCAGAAGGAGTGATTGGACCTGATATAATATAGCTTGAATATTGTTGCACATTTACGTAAGCAATAAGTTTTCACTCACAGTCCGAAATACTTTACATTTTGGACCAAGAAGAGGCAGTGGTGATTCGGTTTGTCTTAAGAGGCTTCCCCCCACTACAGTACTTAAAAAAAAACCTTAGCATACAGAGATCTGATTTCTTCATTTCATAACAAACTTGATTGTTATTTATTCTTAACAGCAGAGGAATACTATGGACTGTAGGGGGGCACCTTACAGTTGCCAGTGTGTGAGGTGACTGTAGAAAACTGTAGGAAATTCCTTAATTAAAAGAGGAGGACACTGCATCCTACTGGACGAGACAAAGAAAGAATCAATCTTGAATGATTGAAAGATCATTTTGACAATGCTTATTTTTTTAACACCTTTATTTATGATTTTTGGTACTAATTCTGCTGATATTTGGTTTGATATAGCTCCGGTAAAAATTAACTGCACTACTAGTAGTAACTAATATGTGAGCAACTGGTTCGTATCCGGTGACAAGACTGACGGAGGAGCGTGGGGGTCTTCCCAAGACTCCATTTCCTCCTTCGCACGTGAGGGAGGTGACAACCATGTGGACTTGGAAGGCCTCTGGGCTGTTTGTAACTACTGTATGAATGAGCGGGTGAATCATGAATTGTAGATATGGTATGAATGAGAACATTTATCTCAATTATTCATTGCCTAATAAGGCAGATTGTAATTTTAGCACAATAAAGAAGTTAACAAAATAAAAAAATATGTGAGCAAGCATCTTAATCACACACAATAATTGTTGAAGCTTAACTGAACTAATAGCATCAAACATACACTGAGAGGCAAGAAAGTTACCGTCTTGCAGTATTTGTACTGATCTCCAATCAATTTATCATTAACGTCTCCACATGATTTTTGAATAAGCAAAAGGCCATATAAAACTTATATTATATATAATTTATATAAATTAGGAATATTAAAAGTGTATATTAAATAATAACCAGTGGTATTAAGTAATTTGAATTAACAAATAGGGTGCGTTTCCGCTTCTTGCGTTTATTGAGGCTTTCATTTGATGGGGAATTGGCCTAGTAACTTTATGAATGAATTCCTGTGGGCTATTTTTGTATTCTTCCGTTAGGGCAACCCTTAACTCCTGAAGGTTCTGAAGAATCTGGTAAATTTGGATGATTCGTCTTGACACTGGACGACTCATCTCAACTGCTTCCGAAATATTGTCCTCTAAGCAGCTGTTTTAAAACTGAGCATGGACCACATTTGCCACTAAGGCAAAGGACAGCTAGATTAAATTTTGCCAGAGAAAATATTAACTGGATCGTGGAGGATTGAGGAAAAGTTCTCTCTTCAAATGAATCACGGTATTGTCTACGATCGGCACTGACGGCAGGGAAAGAGTTAATGAGCGGTGTTCGGCTGTCACTTTTTCGCAAAGGAGCTGTGTGTGGTAGAGGAGTTATGATTTGGGTTGTGAATAGTTTGGATGCTCGGGCTGAATTAATTTTTATAGAGGGGTCTCTATATATATTAAAACATGAATATGATTTTATTTCGTGTTTATACAAAATTTGGCAGATTATATGACATTTTAACGCCTGAAAGGGCAACATTAATAAAATAAGGTCAGCATCCACTGGCTAGTATCCGGTGACGCGGCTGACGGAGGAGCGTGGGGGACTTCCCAAGACTCCGCTTTCTCTTTGCGGTGGATTTGGGGGGTCTCTGGGCTGTCTGTAAATATTGTATGAATGAGCGAGTGAATGATGAACTGTAAATATTGTATGAATGAGAGCATATATCTTAATTACTTATTGCCTTATAAAAGGCAGATTGTAAATATTGCACAATAAAGGAATATATATAATAAAATAATTTTTTTTAAGAACAACGAATAGAATCACCTTGTCTTAGCTGATTGTGGGCATCAATGAAACTTGTTTTTAATAGAGAAAAATACACTCAACGAATTATACATCATTTGTTGCTGTCTGAGTGTTTTGTATTATGATGCTCCCAACATTTAAACTTATTAGATTACTTAAAACATTTGAGGCAGTTATTATTTTTAGTTAGTGGTAATGAAGAGAGAAAGCAGACGGGAAAACGGAAATAGAGAGAAAACAAAAACATAGTAAATAAATGACAAAAGTATCAAGAAATAAAAATTAAATATAAATAATCAAAAACTGTAATAAATATCAATTTCGACGACACTAAGTTAGCAATTTAGCACAAAAAAATAGTGCAAATGGGGCGTTGATGCTAAAAATAGAAACCAGAAAGGTAGTATGAATTCTAAAAAAAAAAAAATCATTTATATTTTGCTAAGCATAAACCTTTCAACACTCAAACATGCTAAGGGCATTTAAAATTTACCAGTAAAGCATTGAAAACATTAAATTGCCTTTCAATAAACCAAAAACTAAAAGTAAATTGTTAATAATTTTTAAATTTGAATTGAGTAGAATGTGACCCAGCAGTGTGTGTTCAAGTTGAACTTATAGGGATTTTCATTAAATGATTTTCCTTGTTTGATTTTGTATTAACATTAGAAGTGATCAATCATCACTAAATGTACACACGTGCCGTTTTCTAACAAGAACATAAAAATGAAAGTCGGTTTTGCGAAATATATTTTATGTGTTCTATTTTCGTTATTAACATATCTGTAAGATGTGGTATCTTCTTGTAGTCGCCCGTAACAGATGTAATTAGGGCATGCGTTTACGACAGAACAGGTGTATATATCGCTGCTGTTGGCAGTGAGGACTATCAGATCCAGCCGAGAACACCTGCCACCATCAGCCATACGATGAAGTACTTGCTAGCTGTTGCAGTTGTCGCTGTTCTTGCTATCGCCTTGAACTCGACGCAGATGCAGCAACTTGCCAATGCTCTGCCCAACCTCGCCGATGCCAGTCTTGGTGCCTTCGTTGGACTAGGGCGGTGAACACTCGCCATTAAGACATAATTCAAAATATTATTGTACAATATGATCATCCATAAAATAATAAATTAATTTATTCTTTCTAATTGGTTTCTTTTCATTCTGTTTAATCCTAATCTTTAGAACATGTTACGGATATCCGGTCAAATTACTTGTTTTTACAACTTTAAATAGATTACAATTCAGACTGTATACGTAGGTTACTCCGCATTGAGTCACATAAACTATTATTGTATATAACATGTTTCTGCACTACAGTAAAATCCAATGACGAAAATCGTCGATTAATTAATTGGATTAATCGATATAATCGACGTCGACAACGAAACCACCCTTTTTCATGAATCTCGGCCAAATACATTTCAACTGATTAATGATTGATATTTAGCTGGAATTATTTTACTTCGAATAAAAGCAAACTAAATCCTACAAACTATGTACAAAGAACAAAGAAATGATTAATCATCAATTAAACCTACCTTAAAGTAAGAAGAACATTGAAGCTAGCTGATAAATCTTCATTCAAAAGATGAAGTGTGCCCGCATCTTCTAGAATCCCATATTTAAACTCTTTATCAAGCTACTGACACAATTTGATATTTGTTAACATATAAAAGACACTATGTGCATAATATAACTCATTTCAAAGTAAAAACTAACACTAAATGCCAACAGATGACTCTCATGCTAACCCATAGACTGCAGTGGCAGTACAAAGTACAAACTGCAGCTCAAGTCGGTGCCTGCTCGCAGGGCAAAGGTCTGGGTCCGTAGTTACAGAACAGCTGATTCAGTCATCTTATTTCCTAATAACCATTTAATGCATCGGCCTAATTATTATGTAATGATAATATATTTAAACTAATTAATTTTTAGCCACCAGTGGACTCTCACCACTGTACCGAAACAACCAACCTCCACCGAGGCTTCCCACACCCCTTAATTCTCTCACACCACCTTCAAGCAGGTACTCCTAGTATAAGGATCCGATTAACCTAAATATTCTATATTTTTCCCTCATCCTGAATTTCTAACTAGAGAGCTTAGAGAAAAAAAAAAAAAAAACTGAATTTTTAAACGTTATTAGAACGATATAACATATTTTCCCAGAGCAAAATGTTTGCTGTACTATCTATTACTATACTTTCTGCAGCATTTAAAGTAAATTTAGGTTAATTTTATTGTATATGTATTACATATCATATTGAAATAACGTTGAATATTTATTACTTATTCTAACCGTCCATTGGGGGCTGAGCAATAGCACTGATGTAGGAAAAACGGGCTCTCTATAGCTGGGAGCTGCTATAATTGAAATTAAAAAAACAAAATCTATTTTTAGAAGACCGCACTCTACATTCTAAAGACTATAATAGAGTCTAAAGGAGAAGAGTCTGTTAGATCAGCTTATGTTGATGAAAGAGAGTTGTTAGTGTTTCAAGTTTATTAATGGACTTTTTAACAACCTAAGCCAATTTCCCAACAAACTATTCTGCTACTTTATATATTCAAGGCTTACATTGAACATAGTCTATCCACACATCTTTATATGCATACTACACAGATTCAAATCCAGACAATCTGATTTTCAATGAAGTCTGACAGTACTTGTCATTCGAAAATCATATGTCCATTGAGAAGGTGTTTTGTAATTTTTATTATTGAGCAGTAATTGCACAAAGTCATTAAATTCGTGCTTAGAAGTTTAACGGAACCCATTATTTTTTATCAGTATGGTGCTTTGCATGGTAGTTTCATTTGGATACTAACATTTGGAAGATACAAAAATATGTGGTGATAGTAAACAGTTAATTACTGTGTGAAGAACAAATAATTTTTTCCTTAAGCTACAAAATTAGTGATGTCGACTTGCTCAATAAGAATATGTATGAATAATATCTTTTAGAGGACTTTATTAGTTGTTTACAAAACATCATTCATTTAGAGTAAGGACAATATTTATTTTTAAATATTTAGATAAGTTGAGTTTTGGGATCATTTAAATATTTACTGGATTCTACTATGATATGCGCATTCTTTTAATTTTAGCCATTTGGAGGATTTTAGTATATCTGTTGTGTCTAAAATACACGAAGTAGCGTGTTTGAGTATTTTTACAAGGTAGTTCCATTTGGATACTAACATTTGGAAGATAGAAAAATATGTGGCGAATAGAAAATAGTACGCGAAGTAGCGTGTTTTAGTATTTTTGCAAGCTTGTAATGTAAGTGGCTTAAAAATTTGAAACGCTTTTAGTGTAAATGTTTTTATCCCTATGGAACCAACAGTCAACGTTGGTCACTTCAGTGCATACGTACGTGGTTGTCTGAGGTCTTCAAGGTAAAAATTAATGATCTGCAGGCTAAGCTATATTACTCTCATTTCTAATATGAACATCTAAACGGTTGGATTGGGTTTCTTTTTTTTTTAGAAAATTATGCTTGAATAAATTATTTCATTTTCAATTACAGAGGGAGTCATGATTACCCATGGCAATTCTGAGTATTAGTAGTTTAAGACCAGAAAAATAAAAAACATTTCATCATTTTTGTGAGCAACCTATAATGTATTTATGGGCTAATTGATAACAAAGGTAACTAGTAGTTAGTGGGATGTAATGAGATAAACAAACAAAACTAAATATTTTGATGGTAAATATTATAGTTTATTTTATAAATGTTATAAATATCAAATGGTTGAAGACTTATTATTTTTGTCAATCCTGAAAGGGGTGAGTTGATATTTAAATGCCATTGATTGATTATTTAGAGCCAAGTTTACTCTTCCAGTGACTTCAGTCTATCTGCCAATACCTATGAAGGCTTGCAAAGCTGCGTCTGCAAGGTTGGGCAGTTGCTGCAACTGCGTGTAGTTGAGAGCGATGGCAACCACCACTACAATGGTGAGAGCTAGGGTGTACTTCATCTTCTGCTGTGTGTGAGTCTTCTGCTGGGGCTGAAGGTGTGCTGTAGATTATATACCAGACTAATAGCTTGGCCTAGTTACGTACGTCTGCAGGCAGATAAGAGTAATTTTCTATTCTAACAGGTCATCCTAAAAATTATTTTTATCAAAATTGATTGTTCAAAGTGATCCAGTAATTGCTTAACGTTTTTAGGATAATAATCGAATTATTTCCTAACGGGCCAAATCGTACTTTTTGCCAAGATTATTTAAATGAGTTTAATGAACGGGTCCTTGACATCCCCAGTCACCAATAAATCTTCAAGGACCTCTGAGACATAAGGCCCACTATCTGTGTAAGGGCAATGCCTTAAGCAGTATATAGTCTGCATGAGTGAGGATTGCAGCTGCACACGTCTACAGACTGAAACTCCACCATGAAAGGCATTATCGCATTGGCTGTAGCCGTCTTCGTGGTCTGCGCTGCACAGGTGATGGACCCACTTCTGCAGGCAGATCTCATCGCCATGCTGGCCGTCGGCAAGTAAGCCCTACTTCCTCAGTGCGGTGGGGAGCGACGCTACTCATGGATTTTTGCTACCTTTTTTTTTAAGACTATATATGGGTGAATTTTATAGTAATTTATTTATCAACCAATGTAAATAAAATTTTAACTTATTGCAGTATTGGTGTTTGATTTAAAAATCGGAGAAAAACCTTTTGAAGAAATACTTTTTTTCTTTCTTTTTTTCTTTTTTTTTTCATAGCCCCTTTAAATTTCCAGATAATTATATATAATTATAGATCCTCAGGTGAATCTATATACAAATTATTTTGTATTTCCTGTAGCATCACTACATTGTATACAGGTTTTGTTATTTTATATAAATTATATAATGAATAAACAAGTATAATGATATACATTATACGTGACTGGACTAAACTGGCTAATAAAGGTGATGGGGCTCACCTTTTTTATCTACCTTAAAACTAACTTACATACTAATTCTTAACCTTATTGTCCCCCGACAGTCTGTTGCCATCGATGTGGAGGGGTGGTGGGGTCACAGTGTTAAAAACTGGATAGAAGAAATACTCCATTACATCATTCCCTTATATTCTTTCTTTCCAATTCCACTCTGCATTCTGACCCTGTAGTCAAATTCCATGAAATTAACTTAAACAATACAAACAAGTCAAAGAGAACTTCTTTGATACTTGTGGCATTGGATGAGTGAGCTATGAGTTATAATTTGTATTGGGCAATATTACGAACGTTGCAATTTGTAATTAAAAAGAAAAGTTGCGCTTGATTATTTTTTCAAAATTATAGAATGAAAATACTGGAATTGTGAACTTAAGGCTTTATGTTAGTTTCATGCAATGTAGAATCAGTGATATGTTGTCAAGTAGTGGACATTTTAGTTTGATTGCCGCTTTTCTGTCTTTGAGTGAATAGTACCTTCCATAGAGAGCCACAAATCAAAAAGTTAGTGTTGTTTCTGTAAAATGTTTGTTAGTTGGTGATGAACAAATAAATAATTTCCCACCATACAAACTATGCTTTAATAAAAAAGATAAATATTTTCTTTATTTTTGAGAAGCAAAGGTATATAGTCATTAGATTCATTTTCGTACATCTAACTTTTTTATTTTTATTTTTTTCTAAACCCCTTTAATTAAACATTTTTAACAATTTACTATTTGCAAATTACAAATTTTCAAATTAACAATTCTCCTCTTTCTGCTATGCACTGATGCATTCGAAGGAGGTTGGGTTACATAACAATACAGGTTGTCGTTAAAATTACAATGCAATGAATATAATGCTAGGTGACGGGGCTCACTTTCAGTTTACAAATGTGGGAGAAAAACTAAAACCTAAACCTAGAACCGCGAAAGCGTCCTGTCATCTAACTAATCCGGTGTTTTCTTAAAGACATGGCAGTATACCTGGTAGTTCCATTTGGTGCACCCGTGATGATAAAATAAGTTATCCTGTAACAAATATTAGGTGTAGTGAAAAAAAAATCCTAGTATATTGTGTAGGGTATCAAATATTAGGATATTTGCAAGCTGAGTCAACAAAATATGAACTGTTCAGGGAAGAATGTCCAACCTCTCTAGCAGCAATGTGGTGCCGATGCTGCTACCTAAGAGAAAAATCAGGAACTACCTCAGATCTCTACCCTAAGCCCTTCAAATACAGATACGTACCCTTTGGACAGATGAGGAGTAATTAAGAAACTTGGATAAAGAAGAGAAGAGCTCAGAGGAAGAACTTTTGTATAGTCATGAACACGAGTGACAAAACAACTTCATCCTAGCGGAAGGAGAGAGTGCAGAAATAGGTTGGCCATCAAGTAAGCTCTACTTTTCAATATTATTGAACTGGATCTATCTACAAGAATTTACCAATTACCCTCAAGACGTCAGCCTTCAGCCTCCAATTGCACTACTGCCCATCATTCACAATTTAGATTTATGTTCCTTTTACCTTATAATTCTTTCAGAACCAATAACTGAAATTTACTTACAAACTAACAAGATTCTATCCGTGATCGACTCATATACCCCCCTTTTTTACCATAACCATGTTATCAGTGAATATATATATATCATCATTCCTTCATCCGCAATATCATTGTAGCGTTCCTTTTATACCGTTTATTTATATACAGGCCACTACCTCATTCCATAACTTACCAGCGCTGCCCATTTATGGTGGTAATATCTGCACCTGCGTTATGAGATAACAACACAGAATACCAAATAACAAAACATTAATGTGGACTTTAAATATATTTTTTTAAAACAGATTACAAACAGTTTCCTTTTTAGTTTTTGAATACAGCAGCTGTGACCGTGGTTACAAATTCCTATACACAGTGTCAATGAACGGACGTGTTGGAGAACCTTCTTTTAAAACTGTATGTTAATAAATAGTATTCAATGACTCATATGAAATCAATAGTTCTTTCAATAGTAACATCAACGAAGCCCTTAACTGTACACATAACTACTTTTAGAATAAATCCTAATTTGAAGAAAATTACAATCTACCATAAAAGCAAAGTTAACAGTGATAAGACATCACATTCATAGGGTACTTACAATTATACATTTACTCTTTCATTCGTACGTGTTTTTAAAATATTTTACAATAAATATTATTATTTTTAGATGTAAGTTTTTAAATCAACTAAGAAAAGTGCTGTACTAAAACCTTTTAAAATGTGCTGCATAAGTACTTGGAGCAGTCATTTGGTCGATCAATGTAGTGAATATTAGCCTCTTGCAGTTTCCTACCTTCTTCGAATCCAGCTTGTCTTGTAGAGAGCCAGAAGGCAGGGCGCTTCTGTCCCATCTACTTCATCGAGCCGGAATCTCCTTGGTACCGGGGTACGTCCGATAACACATTACGCAGAGGGTGAATCACTGCTCAACGAGGGTGATGATTGTGGAATAGCAAATCCGTAGAATAAGGGGGTTGGGGGTGAGGAACACATGACTACTTACAGATTCCCTATATATCCGTGGCAGTGAACTAAACAGATTAGCATTAGGCACCTGCTACGGCCGCCAGTGAGGGCTTATTCACCCCAGGAGCCACGGGAGGGTGGCGAAAGAATTGCATGTGTAAAATTGAATTTCACCTTACCCTTATGTCACGGAGATGACATTCAATTTAGCCGCTTCTTAAGTCCCTGCTTTCTACCGTAACGTCATTTCAATATGTGGAATATTTTAGTACCGTTACATGAAAATTATATCGAGAAAACGTTATTATAAACAAATAAATTCTAATAGATATGTTAGGGGAATTAAACCAACAATGATAATTCAACCTACATATGCGGTATTTCCTATTTCATAGAAAATACTGAGTGTATTATATAAGTTATAAATAAATAAAATCAGTTATTACTACTTATTTTTATAACATAATATCCCGGTAATCGGTTTGTACCGGTATTTTGTGAACTTAAAATTTATTACAGTTAAATCCTTTTAGATAGAAATACTGCCAAAAACCAGAGCAATACCGGTAAATCAAAAAGTTTGTTCTAAACGATAAACAAATAATGCCTGAAGTGGATACCTGTAGTACCTATTACTTGTAATCAATGGGAGGATTACATGCAGAACCTTCCAGCCACCTGAACTCCCCACCATGTATTTTAGGTGGTCATGCTTTGTATGTACTTTTCCAGGATGAGTTAAAGTTTTTTACATTTAAATGAGCGATTAGCTATACAAATGCCTAGTTAATTAGAAAAACAATGACCTTTGAAATGTATACCATAGAATCTATACTATCACATGTTTTTTTGGCTGCATTAAATCGTATTGCCAGAAAGTTGCTTAACTCCGTTTCTCTTATCAGCGTTATTCTTTTTCAATTACTTTTTAGACCGGTAATAACATTGACAGAAGGCATATTTATTTTATTAAAGATAACCATGACTCATTCACAATATGTATGTCAATTCGACACACATTAATTGGCCTAAAGATGTTAATACATTTGCTTCGTAGAAAAACGGAAATGTGAAAAATCAAATATCGCAATTGATTATAGAAAACGAACTCATACTCTAAATATCAGTTGTATGTTTTGGATAACCAGTTAGGAGTTCACTCACATGTCGCAAGAGCTCTCGCTCCCGAAATTATTGATAATCATCATTGCTGGGTCGTACAGATTTAAACAATTAAAGTATCTTTTCATATGCACATGTCAAAGTCTGAGCCCTACAACAATCAGTTTTAAAGTGGAATTTTTTGTCATAATATTATTTAGACACTCCTACTTCATAAAAGTATTCTTATTAAACGATAAAACAGTAGCTTAATTAAAAATAATGGAGCGATATAGATTTGTAGATGGCTGGGACTATAGACTGCCTCTGGAGCAGCCACAAATCAGAGGAGATTCTGGTAAATTTTCGATTTAGCGGTCTGCTGGCCACGATCCCTCGTCAAACAGAGAAAACAAGGTGAGCTGGCGACGATTGGAATTCGCGCTTCATTTCATCCTGTGTTAGATCGATCGGACCAGCTGAAATTATTCATGGGCAGGAATTGAGTTAGCACCTGCCCAAGATTTGGCAGGATATGATACTGGCCGACCTGGAACAGCACCGATAGTGGCTAAAGAGGACTCTAAATCATAGTCGAAAAGGTTCAGTTTATTATAAATGTTTCGTTATAACTGTCTAAGAATAAGCAGGTTTGAAAAAAAAACCCGGATAATTATAACTGTATAATTGGTTTTGGAAACGTATTTTTTAAATTACAAAAACACTTTGACTTAAATCTATGCTTGTTTTTGCTAAATTTCTAAATACTAATTTACTTTTCAGATTTGTGGTAAGTTAAATAATCTTTGTACAGGATACTCTTTGGAAAGAAAAGAAAGAAATGCTTTATTATGAAGTACAATCAAAACACTGGTATATACAAATATTAAGAGTTACGTTACTACATGCTGGGTGTCTGCAGTATACTACTGAGTGTGGTCTAGGGCTAAAGCTGAGACATACATGAATAAGAAAACGATAAGGTTCTGGGAAGTAGGGAGGTCTTGGAGGGATGCGGTTGCTTACTTAAAAATAACAGGGAAACATCAGTGACTTCCATGAAGTCACGAGACAGGTATACAGTTCTGCTCAAGACAGGAGAGATCCCCGGTTGACACCTGGGTGCCCCCTCTACTTTAACCCCGTTTGAGGTTTTCACCTTGGGAAGGGAAAAAAAAAACAATTATTGATAGAAATGTTGGGTGGATGTGAAAAGCTAGAAAAAAAGTGAATTGATGATTTCGTTCAATTGAATAAATAAATTTCACTATGATCTTGCCCAGGACGCATCTACGACAAGATGGCTGGATTGTTTAATGCCACAACCCAAACCCAAACTGACGGTTTGGAATCAGTTATAATTGAGTGGTCAATTGAAGTAGACGTGTGAGGAGCATTCGTTTAATGGTTTAGTCAGGACTGATTTGTAAATGTATTTGTCCGGGTTCCTAAAATTTCATAATCTTAGGAATGGTATTTGTTCGAAGCGGGTAATCAAAATTATATCATCAAGGAAAATAAGGATTACAGCTATACGAATTTCTTATCAACTTTCACGGAAACCACAAGTAAATTACCCTGTCAAATTGAATGGTTCATTAATTGTGTTGAATAGCAACGTTGTAATTTATATTTTAGGTAAATATTTGACAAAACATGTATTAAATACCGACCGTATTATAATAATTAAAGGGCCTGAGAAGTACTCACCACTGTCGGAGGCCTTACAGCCTTGATGTCACTTTTCACTTGTCCCTGCTCAGGGCCATGTGTCAGAGGTGACAGGGGTGGGGGAAGCCTTGGGAAATTCATTCCAGCCTAAGCTCAAGACATATTTCCACCACCCCCTTGGGGAGAGGGGGGGCAGTTTCCCACCCACTTCTCGTTTTTCCCGCTAAACCCAGAAGGTCGTGGACAAGAGACAAGAGGGGGCGAGTTGCAGGTGGCGCCCAGATATGGAAATATACAGGTGGCAGCTGCCGCTCTAAGATTATGCATGATGCAGGATCCCTTGAGGGACACCCTTGCTTAGCTCTGCTATCTCCAGCCCTTACGGTTCGTTGCCCGGACTACCTGCTCGGTAATCTGCAGGGTGGCCAGCCAACTTGCGGCAAACTCCAACCAAATTTGGATATAACTGCCTCAGTTGTACCTGGCGATAGCAATCTTTTAATTTAACCTAAATTAGCTTTAAGTCTGAAGGCTAAGCACAGCATAAGCACCCTCTAACTAGTTTAGTACAGTTTGGTAACAACATCGCTCAAAAGACACCCCTTGCTAATCGTGAATGAGCAGTGTGGGATTTAGCCAGTGCAATTCTACTGAAAATCTTTAAACACATAATATGGCTCTCTCATCGCTGTATCATAATTTTTAACACGTGGGATGGTAAAAGTGAGTAGTTCCAAATAGACTTCATATAATTATTTCTGTAATCCGAAAAGGTTTCGGCCAGTTGGGGCCATTTTACCACCTGCTCCGGTAGACCGCTCCGTTTGGTTTTTTTCTATTTTGCTTCTTTTAACCAACTACAATAGCAATCACGAAATTGACTTTCGCATCCCTATCTGCCAAGTTCGCAGTCGTTACTGAAATCTGTAAGACTATGAGGAAACGCTGTGTGTGGTACACTGATAGGATTGTTGGGAACTCCACTTGCCATTACATTTGCTGCCTTTTGATATTCATTATTACGTGCAAAATACTTTCTACATGCTGTCCCCAGCTTATATTACTAGAGACTCAAGGACGGTTTCGCTAATAAATTTTATCTATTTAGTTCAGTATTTAAAAAAAAATATATCGCCATGGAAATTTTAAAAGGCCATGATGTGCGTTCATTGGACTATCTTTGCCAACAGGGCTTAAAATACAGAAACTCAGTCCAACTAAGATAACGTTTTAACGTTCTTGCATTTTAGGGTTTGGTTATAAATATCGCGAATTGTTAGAGCTGCCAAATTAGTCAGTACCTGTGTGCAGACCTGGAAATATGTTTTGAAAATGAAGTTTATTTTGCTACTGTTTTTTTCCGCGGTAGTCTCTTGTTCAACTGCATTCAATTTGACACAGTTCTTGAATTCTCATGGAGTCAACGTACCAAGGATGATCGAGACCTCCAACTGTGTCCCCAACGGCAATTTGGTAATTACTGTAGCGTATAACGATGTATATATGTTTAAAGAGTTATATATTATTACGTTTACAGTTGTTTTATCAGATCATAAATCCGTTTCTATGTTCTTTCCGTTGGCTATATTATTTTAACGATATCAAGGAAACTATCTACCAACTACAGCAGGTATTTCAGTGTTCCTGTTTCTTGCACATCCTATTTCTCTTACCTATTATTTAAAGGTAGAAAGACCCTCCGAATATATACGTGGAGTCGTTCACACATAGGTCCAAGTAACAAATGATTATAGCAGACTTTTTTCATTATTTTTCTTGTGGTTGTGGATTCTCCTTAATTCGTGTAATATTATTGGTTTGGTAACCACTTTTTTGGTCTTTACCATAATTGTTTTGTTAATTTCTGTGGACTTACAGGTATTAAGATCAAAAGAAAAAAATCCTTCTCGGTAGATAGGTTTATTATTTCTCAACATTTAAATTATTCTTACTATAAGAGACCCTAGTTGAAGAATTCAATAAATATTATAAAAAATTGGAAATGCCCTTCAAGACCGTAACCAATAGAGGTCTTGAATATTGAAATCAATATTTATTGTGACTTCAAAATCTTTTTTAATTATTTAAAAGCAACATTTGAGCTTTGGTAATTTCGAAACTCACTGATTTCACTTCACTCATTAAGGAATACTTTGTCCAGAACTACCAACTAAGGAGACTGACTAGCCTTAGCCTGTTTCTCAGCTTTTTGACTTGAATTGATATACTCCTGATTTAATTCCAACCTAATTATTTAATGATTTAATGTGTTGATTCCGTTTTACTGGGAAAGGTTTTGAAGCATTTAGGTGCTAGTGTAAGGACTGGAAAGGTGGTTTCCTGTCCAATTGTGGAGTAGGGCGAAAGCACTAGTGAAAGCATTTAATGCCTACCACCTCCAGCTATTTTTTTCATTAAAGTGTAGATTACTTATTTTTATATTTAATCAATATTTATAATATCATAAAAAAATCAATATGTTTTCAGTGCACTACTTCGGGAACCGCTTGCTGCCTGAGCTCAGTGTTTGTCTGCCAGCCAAACCCTTCAGGGGTCAACACATGCAGCGTCTCGCCGTCTCAGCGCAAACATATCCCCGTCATCAGGCAGATAGTGGCAGCTTTTGGGGCCACCACACACAACCCTATCTATTGAACTATTGTCTATAGGGCTTTTGTGTTTTATGTGGTGTAGTTGCTAAACCAGCCTCTTCGTGATATTGATATTCATCGTTTATTCACTTGAAACGACATTAGTGCTTTTTCTCACTTGAAGCTATGTAAATCAGGACTTACGGTACTGATCTGAGCTGTCCCTCACTAACCGAAGTGCTTTAGGGGAGTAAAATCTCCATTTAATAAATAATATAATAAGTAATGCTATTTTTATTTATTTTCACGATAATTGTACCCCTAAGATTTTGATTAAGAAGTTCTTCCTTCTCAGAGTTCTAAGATAATTGTATGTACAATAAATACCTACTCGACCATCTATCAGGTTGGGCAAAAAGTCCGTACGGTTTTTGTCGTAACGAAACTTCAAGCAGTCTAATATGTAGCTAACTTCAGTCCGTCCCTTTGGAGTGCGCTCTCGTCAGATACTAGGCACTTCAACGTAGTTTGACGCGAAATTCCGTCGAGACTAATTGTATTTTGTGTGTTTAGGATCATCCTGAAAATAGAAAACCAAAACGAACATTATCGACGTCTCATGCTTTTTTATTTTAAAAAAGGCAATAAAGCCGTGGAAACTTGCAGGAAGATACGCACTGTATACGGAGAGGATGCTGTTACAGAACATGTGTGCCAGAAGTGGGTTTTCAAGGTTTCGATCGGGAAATTTTTCGGTTCAAGACGCACCTCGCTCTGGCCGGCCAACTCAGATTAACAAAGCCAAAGTGAAGGGATTAGTCGACACCAATCCGCGTTATACAACTAGGGAGATCGCAGCTATCCTCAAATTATCCAAATCGAGTGTTGAAAACCATCTGCATCAACTTGGCTACGTGAGCAGGTTCAATGTTTGGGTTCCCCATCAACTTAGTGAGGCTAACCTCACCCAAAGGATTCCCATCTGCGATTCGTTGCGTAAACGTGAAGAAAACGATCCTTTTTTGAAGAGAATGATGACAGGGGACGAAAAGTGGATCGTCTATAATAATTTACTAACAGTAGCGGCAACTTCATCAAGGCCTCTCTTTAACTGATTACATACATTAATGAGTAATAGCCGAGGGAGGTGTTTAGAGTGCCAGATATTCCGGCGTGTTCGTATTTGGAGGGCAACTTATTGACTTGGGAAATGATGGGATGCAGAGCTTGCAAGCAATTCAAGCTTCTAGTCGTTTTCGTTATCCTAGAGAAATAAGGGACTATGGAACGGAATACTAAGGCATAAGTATTGTTTAGATTACACCTGAGGACCAAGAGTGAACTTGGAATGGGGTGAGGATACATAACACTACAAAGAGTGCTTTTGATGGTGCCCGGGTATGAAACCATTGGAGGCCAATTCTGCTGGATATTCATTCTTTACTCCATACCACCAGCCTACAGGGGTGAAGTACTCTTCTGTGTCAGCAACTTGGTTGACAACAGAGGACTTTCATCAACATAGTTCTGCACTGTTCCAATTGAAGTCTACATTAGCCACAGAAGAAGCGAACGGCAGTGCAAACGTGGAACAGCTTGACCTATGTATTTATGTACCTATGTAGATGTATTCATTAAAAACAATATTAAGATAAATAATAAAATGAAAATATGAGCAGATAGTATTAATCCTGCGACACCAGGAAGTGGAAATTTTCGACCATCATTTCATTGGGCCCAATCCCGAAGGAGTATGTTCTAAATAATTGGTGGATCAACAGGAAAATGATTCAATGACGAACTTCCATCAAGTCCAGAACTGACATGCCAGCAAACAGGTGTCGACTCTTCATCGTAACACACTTCTTTCTCTCTTTGACATCTCTCACACCTTTATGACACACTGTCTGATTGGCTACGAAGAGTCACTCAAAGGCTTCCTGGCAGTACTTACCCTCTGACGGATGACAGTCACCACCCGGTAGGCCGCCAGTGGAAATCTCGTGTGAAATAGTGGAGTGTCATTGCCAGCTCCTCCTGATATTGCCTCCGCCCCAGCTGCAATATTAAGTGGGTAGGGTGCAGCCGCTGTCTCTTGCATTCTTCATGTCTCCACGTGCCGCGCCTCCTTCCTCCATCTTCACGCTCTGTTAGGAGCCGGGTTTCTTCCTCCCGTATCCCGGGCCGTCAAGGACCACTTTTTTGTCATTTAAGTATAATAAATAATTCACTAATCGCTCTATGGCCTACTAAAACTCAGAATATTATTTATTAATAATTTTCAGTAATCTTGGTTTACGAGTATACTGTTCTTCTCATGATTATCGGCCTCACTTTTTTTAAAAATAATATTTTATTCCATACGGAATGGACTGGATAACATCGCTTGAGATGTATGATTATTAAATTATTGTGAAAAAAAAATTCTATATTGTTGACCAAAGCTACTTCTTATGTTTTTAAAAACATCTTGGTCACTCCCCCCCCCCCAAAAAAAAAAAAAAATAATAATAATAGGAGTTGTACACGCATTTATTTATTTGTATTGTTGGGTCACACTTTTTTTTTCCTTTTTAAATATCTCCGATTTCTTTTTACTTTTCGTCGTTTATGTGCCATAAATCGTAATATATATTAATATAAAAAAAAAATACGTAATCTTAAAGATTTCTCCATAAAGAAGTTTAAGAAAATTTTAAATGTAATGAAAGTGGGTCATTTGTAATTATATTCGAGGCTCAATCGTTTCATGTGTATTTTTTTTCAAATACTTTCCATTACGATTTCATAACTATTGACTAATATTGGTTATAATATTAGATTAATGTGATTAAATGTGAATGGGTTTTGTTTAGAATCTTATGGTTAAGAACCAACTCGATGATTGAAAACTGTTTTTTCAAAAAAAAATAAGAGCTAAAATATTGAGAACAAACTTCTATAGCTATTAGCTGGAACGGAAAACATTAAAAATTATTTAAATATACTGTATCATTGGCTTTCAAAAATTCTGATTTTTTAACACAGTTGAAGGTATATGTAAATATTAAAAAAACATAAAGATTCGAAATTAGGGTGGGCCACAATACCTGCACATTACAAAACTTTATATTTAAGGAAGCTTAATCCGCTTTGGCATTGGAAAGTATTATTATCTATTATTATATAAACTGAGACGTTTTATTGTCAAATCTAATTGAACCCAGTAATGAAATAGTTTCAAAACTAAACAGAAAACCAATGTTTTTTACTACTAATGTTCTAATAGTATATAATTCTTCCAGATAAAATATCCGGTGTATAAATTTCTATTGTCAATAATTATTCAATTTTACTGCTTTAATTATGTATTTTATATGAAAACATAAACTAACTGATTAATCAGGCTACTGTTACAATCATTTGGAAACGCTTAAAAGGTAGTGATGCTGTGAAAGGAATAATACTGGTAATAAATACATCTATCAATATTAAAATTTAGCCCTAACAAATCGTAAATTATATAACTATAGTAAATTCCTATACAATGGCCCAATAGACGTTGAACACATTTTTGGACCAATGCGTATGCTCTATTTAAATGTGACCAGATGTTGAGGTTCGCCTGTGAATTTAAAGTACCTTGCTGACTTCTCACTTAAGAAGATGGATTTTTAAAATATATTTTAATAATTTCGCTAAGGGCTATTTTACAAACTTCACTTTGTCAAGTTAAACGACTGCTATAAGTGAGAAACTTTAAATTAGGTTCCGAGTTTCTTAATAAAAGTTATATATTTTTTTTTAAATCCGTCCGGTAAATATTTAAGAAGTAAGAAAAGATATTAGACATTCTTTTAGAATTACTTACTGAAACTTGGAGGGTCAAAAGGAAAAAAAAAAAAAAGTTTATCTATAGAGGCAATATTAATAAATGAGTTCGTTCCGAAAGGATTTCAAACAAGAAAATAAAAATTTCAATAATACTTTGGCAAGTAAAAAATATTTCTTTTGTCAAGAAAATATGTTACACAGATCATTGTTCACTTCATTATTTACAGTCTGATATATATTTTTTTTTTTTTTATTGGCCTATTAATTAGTTAGTGAATCGAAACTATTAAAACTAGCGAATGTGAAGGGCAGGATAAAATATGAATAACAACGTGTGAGAGTGAAGGATATACAATGACAAATCCCCAACAGTATTTAGGATTGGCCGGTCATCTTAACAGATGTCTCTTTTGTGCTTATGTTAAGTCGTCTTGGAGTGTTGTGATGTAACAGTTCCTGTATCAGTGGGTTCGAATGGCCAGATAGTTTGTCATTGACTTTTTTTTTCCAAAAGCTCTGAAAAATTGAGGGGTAAGCAAAAAATAAAAAGGAAATCATTTGGGGTAAGAGAAACCTTTTATTTGGATAGATCTATTTGAAAGTTATAGGGTGTAGGAAATGAGGAGTGTGGGAGACCTCAGATGAGGTGCAGGTGATTCAGGGACAGTGGTGTGAGCCCCCCGGAGGTAAATGAAACTGTCTGTATAGTGTCTGTACTTATGGAACATGTAGGTCTATATGCAGTATGTGTCTGTACTTATGGAACATGTAGGTCTATATGCAGTATGTGTCTGTATTTATGGAACATGTAGGTCTATATGCAGTATGTGGCTGCTTACATGTAGGTCTATATGCAGTATGTATCTGTACTTATGGAACATGTAGGTCTATATGCATTATGTGGCTGCTTACATGTAGGTCTATATGCAGTATGTGTCTGTACTTATGGAACATGTAGGTATATATATATATATATATATATATATATATATATATAAGTTAATGTTTATTGAATTACAAGCTAAGAAAGGTTGGTAATAAGAACACGTAGAACGTTATAACAAGACTGCTTTATTTAGACCAAGATACCTCTATCTATAGGTATTACCTGTAAACATATACAGATAACATATGTTTGGGGATTAAGGCTGGGCACTAGCGGCGCCTGGACTTAACTCCCCCCCACCAGTTTACGAACACCCATTCGCAAACTTTGAAGTCCAGCACTCGGACGTCTTAGTCCATTCAAATAATGCTCCGCTAATGTTACAAAGGAGCAAAGGCCAGCCCCGCCCGTACACAGCCTGTAATCCCTCACATTAAGCTCTAATCCTATAAAACGTAAAAACCAATTTTCACTTGTAAACAAAAAACATAAAAGAAAACTTTGACTTTTAAAAAAAAAACAATACTTCTGTGGGAAAAATCACATAACTATAACTATTTACAATGTTCCTTGCGTGTATGCTGCGAGGACACTCCAGCTCATTCCTGATCTACAACCTCCCCCCCTGGTGGAAGCTTTAACTGTTCTATGTGGACATTTCGCCGCTTCTTAGGGGGTCGTATACTCTCAATTGTCACGACGTTGTGTTCCCTAATCACGACCACTTTAAATGGGCCCTCATATCGCACCAGCTCTTTGCTCCTATTTGACCCTAGTTTTTTATAGACGATAGTCCCGATTTTAAGTTCCCCCATTCGATCCCGGACTTTGAGGTTTTCCCGTTCCACTCGTCTCGCTTTGTCCCTCGTTATCCTTTCTCTGACTTTGTCGCATATTTTCCTCAAAGCGACAGTATTACTCGCCATTTTCTCCGCCATTCCCTTGTCTGCTACCGTCTCTGCCCCATTTCTCCGTCTTTCGCGCAGCCCAAAGAGGATCTCGAACGGGGAGAACCCCGTCGCGGTGTGGATCGAATGATTGTAAGCGGCCACCGCCTTCGGCATTGCCTCATTCGCCGGCAGACCCTTTTCCGCGTGATATACCCGCAGGTGGTCACTCAGGGTGCTGTGCAATCTTTCTATCCCTCCTCTACTCTTAGGGTGCCCTGGGGTATTAAGATGCCAAGAGACATCGAGAGTCTTCATTTCTTTTCGGATGTTGGCATTGTCAAATTCTCTGCCCCCATCCGACGCGATCCGGTCTGGTACTCCGTAAAACTGGAACCAGGTATTTAATGCCAGCATTACCGCGTCTGATGACCGATCTTGCACCGGGTGCGCCATGGCCACTTTGCTAAAGCTGTCGATTGTGGTAACCCACTTATACCCCCTCCAAGTGAAGGTATCCACTTGTAAGTCACTCAACGGTGTCTCGGCGGTGGGCGATTCTTCTTGTCGCCCCCGTGGCGGATGTCTGTCATACTTCGTAGTGAGACAAACTGCACATGCCCCTATCATTTCTTGTATGCTCTTTTTCATTCCCCACCAAAAGTACCTCCGCCGCAACGCTTGCAACGTTTCCTGAACTCCACGGTGGTTCGTTTTTCCTTGGTGATAGGCCAGCGTCACTTCCAGCTGCTGTTCTCTGTCTTTGAGTGTCTCCACCATCGACGTGCACCGAATAAATATCCTATCCACTCCAAGTTGTTCCGTTCGCCAGAGTCTACGAATTTTCTCCCAAATAGTGGCATTCCCTACAAATACATGATGGGTCTTTCCGGGTTCCGAGGCATCTTTCAATGCACGGCAAATTTGGTCGTTCCTAACCCCTGGTGGCGACCAAATCGTCGCGATTTTACTTCTCCCATAACTTTCGTATGCGATCTGCAGCCGCCCTGAGGTCTTGGATTTCCAAATGATCTGCCGTCTTTTGTCGTTCACGATCCCTTCTGTTACTTCCATTTCAACAGGTCTTTCGGCGGCGGAACCTTCCTCTTCAAGGGTTTCCTCACCTTCGCTATCTCCTCGCGTACCGAGGCTTCCATCCTCCCCGGGTGTCCATTCCCGGAGAAACTGTTGGATTTCCCCGGATGGTTCCCCTTCTTCCAATGCATTCACCGTAATGGCTCTGGACAGCCAGTCTGCCACTACGTTCTCTTTCCCGGGTTTATATATGATCTCCATATTGTACTGGGACAAAAACTCTTTCCACCTCGTGACCCGCGCCGAGGACTCCTTTAACTTTCCTACCCATTGTAGGGGTCTGTGGTCGGTGTGAACACGGAATTTTCTGCCGAAGACATATGGGCGGAAATGGTCTATAGCCCAGACGATACCTAGGAGCTCTCTCTCTAGAGCACTATACCGCGCTTCCGTTTCTGTTAGCCGTCGACTAGCGTACGCCACCGGGCGCTCCCCACCGTCTCTCTCCTGCGACAACACTGCCCCCAGTGCGTATTCGCTGGCATCAGTGGTGATTGTGAAGGGATGTTGGAAATCGGGAAATGCTAATATCGGTTCCTCTTGTAAGCTAGACATACATTTCCGGATGTTCTGCTCCATGATTGGGGTTATTACCACCCTCGCTCCCTTTCGCAGTAAATTATTAATAGGCACCAGGTATGCCGCCATGTCCGGCACAAATCTTCTGTAATAATTAAGCGTCCCCAGAAGTCGACGGATCCCCTTTACATCTGTGGGCACCACCATCCTTCTAATGGCCTCGACCTTCGTAGAGTCTGGCTTAACCCCCTCCTGTGAGATAGTGTGGCCCAAAAAATTGATTTTTTTCTTCCCCAACAGAGACTTCTCCATGGACAATTTTAATCCGAATTCGCGGACTCTTTGAAATACACTTCTTAGGTGCTCAACGTGCTCTGCCTCCGTTCTGCTGAAAACTAACAGATCGTCCATGTAGACCTGGCATACCGCTTCGTCTATTCCCCTCAAAAATTCATCCATTAGGCGTTGAAAGGTAATCGGGGCGTTTTTCAGTCCAAATGGCATCCTGGTAAATTGATAATGCCCCCTCTCAAATGTAAAGGCCGTTTTGTCTTGGTCGTTCGCACTCATCTTGATCTGGTGATAGCCTGCCTTTAGATCTAGGGTACTAAATATTGTCGCCCCGTTCAATCTGTCTAATATGTCCTCAAATCGGGGAATAGGATACTTCTCATCCGTCGTGTTCTCGTTTAACTTCCGATAATCGATAACTACCCTGTATTTCTCCGTCTCGTCCCCAGGTCTATTTTTCTTCCTCACTGCCCATAGAGGACTGTTATATGGCGAAGTGCTATCAATTATAATCCCTTGCCGTTTGAGACTCTCTAGCTCCTCTCTAATATGCCTACGTAGTGCCTGCGGATATCGTCTCTCTTTCACGTATGTGACGCGTTCTTTCTTTAACTGGATCTCGTGGACCGTCTTCCCAGTCGCTCCTAGCGTGTCTCCCTCTACGTAAAAAATATCCTCAAACTCCCTCTGTAGGCCTTCCCTCCAGCCCTCTATTTTATTAACCGCCCCTATCCGCGCTCTTCCGTCCCATATAGTCCCTTGACATTTATATTCCACTTTGCCCAACTTAATGTTCCATTTTTCCCCGATATTCTCCACACGCGCACCTACCTTCCCCAACATGTCGCACCCAACTATCACCTGGTACTCCCGCGGCATGTTTCCTACGATATGTATCTTTAGATCTCCCCCTTTCTTCGCCCACCTATTTAGCCCTATGACTAACTCTCCCACTACCTCGCAAGGGCCTCCCAGGGTGATTAAACTACAATTACATACCTGAATCTGGAGTGCCCTCTCTCCACCATACAGCCTCTCCAGCGCTCCGCGGGACATGATGGTGTTGGTGCTTCCCGTGTCCACCAGACACATCTCTCCTCCTTTGACCCTAATTATTGGCAACGCACACATCCTCTCCCGAATTGCATTACATCTCAGGATGCGGTCGCCTCTCTGCCGACACGCTCCTCAGGCTTCATCACGTTGCTCCCATCTACGTGACTCGACCTTCTGCCCTGTCTGTCTCCTGTTTCTGCTGCGCCTCGCTTCTTCTCCTTCAGTTCCCGAAGTCCCTGATGACTCATCTTCTGATGATCCACTCTCCCCATGTGTCATGCTCCGTCTCTCTCTTACTTCTTGAGTGTTTACCTCCATTGGTTCTGGTCGTTGGTATTCTCTCCTCCGGAAGATATACGGGCAATGCCTCGCGATGTGTCCTTCCTCGCCACACTCAAAACATTTTGTTCGAGGACACTGTGCCACTAAATGTCCTGCCTTCCTACATCCGTGGCATTTTCTTTCTTCCCTGGGCGGGGCATACCTCGGTCTCGTTCCTCTAAATCTTCTTTCTCCTGTCGTTCCCTTGTCTCTGCCAATAACGGACGTTTCTGGTCTCCTCCAGGTTGGTTTCAGGGTCCGGGTTCTTTTGTATGCAACTCGGCTCCACTCATTGTCGACGTCTTGCACCCTCACTTCTTCCTCCTTGGCACTAGTGTCGATCATTGATTGTGCACACTCCGAGAACGAGCGCTCATCAGAGAATCCTTCCTTTCTTCCTGTCTCCTTGGCCAGTTGCACTTTTAGAATTGTGGATAAGAATCCCATTCTACCCTCCACCTCTTCTACGCTAATCGACTCTCTCATCTTCTCCGTTATCTTATTGAAACGGACTACTAACCCCGCAGCATATTGCCCGTTACTTTGTCTTGGGGACTTTGTCTCCCTAAACATTTGGAATATGTCCTCCTCGGGAGTCCATCGTCCTCCTCCGTACGCCTTCTTCAATCTCATCTTAATTAATTCCCACGGGGTTTCTTCATCTGCCTGAATTTGATTCAGTATACTTCTCTTGACCCGACATATCAGGGCCGCCTTCAACGATTCCGCGTCTCTGGGATCTATTAAATTTTCTTCTGCCTTAGCTCCAATTAAAGCTGTGAGACGGTCTCCTCCTTTTAGGAAATGGTTCAGCTCACCCAGTTCCCCAGTGAATCTCTCCAGCTCCGCAACAGCCTTCCTCAGATCCTGGGTATTCATCGCTTTTACCCTCATCAGCGCGAGCGCCGTGGCATGAACTTCTGGCATAGTTCCCACTCTTCTAATATCTGCTCCCTCTACGAGATTCAAGACGGGCTGTCTCAAAATTCCTCCTTCAGTCATCTTCTCTCTTTCGCGTATAGAAGAAAAAAAAACAAAAAAAAAATTACGCTCGCACTCGATAACTCTCTTTCTCCACGGTTCCCGGGTTTCGGCACCAGTTAATGTTTATTGAATTACAAGCTAAGAAAGGTTGGTAATAAGAACACGTAGAACGTTATAACAAGACTGCTTTATTTAGACCAAGATACCTCTATCTATAGGTATTACCTGTAAACATATACAGATAACATATGTTTGGGGATTAAGGCTGGGCACTAGCGGCGCCTGGACTTAACTTATATATATATATATATATGTGCAGTATGTGTCTGCACTTATGGAACATGTAGTTCTATATGCAGTATGTGGCTGCTTACATGTTGTGTAACTGCTGATATCATCAGACCACTCCGGATTGCAATATTTTTTTATTTCCATATAAAAACCGTAAATTTCAGAAGTAAGCAACATATTTTTTTTATTGGCCGTTTGAGCGTATGATAAATAAATGGTATAGTATTTTGAGGTGGTGATTAAATGTTTTACGTTTATGTCCACCCTCACATATAAGGCCTACCAAAACGGGAAACCAACCAAAAGCAATTACAAGATTAGCACTTCATCATAACGGATACAGTATAGAGCTGTTCTTCGATGTTAAATGAGCATCGACAAGAAAAGATCCTTCATTAGATTCAATGCCCAGCAGAAATATCAAAGTCACATTTGGTCATACCACTAGAGAAGCAAAGGTAGATTAGGTTGTCCACAAGGAATCTGGCTCTTACCACTACTCTGGTGTATTGACACCGATGACCTGACTACTACCTTAAAGGTTATAGGACCGTTTTATGTCGCCATCTCACAAAAACGAAATGGTTGTTAAAGCTTCTTTACCAATAAATAATGATGAAAAATCAACATAATGTGCACTTGGAATGAATATACTCTTTCTTAAGACAGTATACTTCTTTTTAACACTTGCATTATTTGGCATTTAACCTTTAGGCTTTTTAATGTTCAAATTATGACACATTTATAATTTCGATACCAATTGGGTGGTGCTAATCTCATAGGTTACTTGATGGGCCTCATCTTACCCCAGGGTAAGTAAGTACTTGGAGCTGCCAGTGGACGATAGTCACTCATACAATGGCCTACGCACTCATTTGGTTACAGCACTATATGTATAATACCAACATTTTTAGTAATAATTACTAAAACTGCATATAGCAGTTACTTATTGATATTTCCTGGGTTATTATCCTTATCAATGGGAGATGGTTATGATATTGAATGGGAAAAGATGCCCCTCTGAAGGCTAAGTAGAGCGGCCAAAGCTGATCCCCGATATTGCTGGCCCAGCCCTCATATCCGATACCCTAATACCCGGCGACCCTCTCAGTAATGGACACCCCCACCCCTTACAAGGATTGATAATTTCGCCCTCGAGGAGAAGTCAATAATTCTATCATCGGAGCCTTTATCCCGGACCTCCTCGGTTAGTCCCATCATCCCTGATAATCATCTTGCACAGATTTGAGGCCTAGCGGCTTGTATAATATCTGAACCGTCCATCACATTCTTTCATGTTATTCGCTTATATATATTTTTTTAATATAAAACAACTTTATTATGATGAAATTACAATCTGCCTTATTTAATAGACAATAAATAATCAAGATAAATGTTCTCATATTTACAATTCATCATTCACTCACGCATTCATACAATATTTTTAATACAACAGCCCAGAGGCCCCCAAGTCCACATGGTTGTTGCCTCCCTCGCATACGAAAGAGGAAGCGGAATCTTGGGAAGTCCCCCACGCTCCTCCTTCAGCCGTGTCACCGGATACAAGCCCGTGGAGGCTGACCAAGAGCGCGAGAGCCACAGACGCTCAGGACATGATTGGAGAACTGGCTAATTCGCTTATATAATTCTTCTCTCCACCACAACATGTAATTCCTGAAGGCTCACGTGTGGTGTAGTGTTTAGTGCAAATATTTCACTGTGTAAAACTTACTAGTTCAAATATCCAGATAAACAGTCAATTTTATTGCCAATCAACTAACCAGCTAGTAAGATTTTCCAGGCTATGCTGTAGAATGGCTCAGATATAGTAATGAGATGTATGGACGTGAGAGAAAACTCGGTCGTAATTGCTAACTTTTAATATTTGTTTAGATATGCCGATCATTTTTTTGCACTACTAAAATCACAAAATAACCAAACGTTTAATGGGAAACTGCACTCAATCCATATGTTCATGGTGTACAAAAAACTCTACACTTACCACATACTGGCTCACTTATTCTTCTAAGCAGATGATTTGACATATTTTTTGTTTAGAAGGAACGAAACAATTAATTTTATTGTAAAACCCACACGAAACGTATTTCCTAGTTTACAATGACTTCGGTTTCTGATGCATTGTTTATTTTTTTTCTTCATATTTCCCATTTTACGAGATAAAAAACTTATGTAGCAGTTAAAAGTGAAACTTTGTGGCTATCATTTTATTTTTATTTGTCGGGCACTGTCATATTGCTCCGTAAATAGCTAAGAGATCCCATTCCAATATATTCGCAATGAAATGCATACGAAATACGTAATCTTATTTTATATTCAACAACAAGAACTGGAATTAAAGAAGCCACTAAAAGATTCCTAAAAGAGAACTCTTTGACGATTGGAAAATGAAGAAAAACACTGCATTATTGGTCTTATTCATGAAGCAGTTATGAAAAACTACCATTAGGAACATCGCTAAGATTAAGGTTTTCTTTTTTACATTAAATTGTGAATAGGGCAAAAGTAAAAGTAATATGAGACTACCCACAGAAACAGCAAAAATGGCTGGGTGAGAGTACACTTTCTTTATAGCTCATATGACTGCTCAGAGAATCACATTTAAAGAAAATTTGTCAACAAGTGTCTTTATGTTATATATAATCCTTATGTCTTTTCTCCTTATTCAGAAATGTGTCTTACATGATAAATAATATCCTATGATAGTAATTCTATACCTTTCCCACCACAGAACTAATTAATTTTTTTTCTGAAACTGTAGGAAGTTGTTTACCATGGTTGGTACAACTTGCGTGTTCGTAGAGCTTTGAATGGTACTGTCAAAAGGTGGCGTCAGACAATCAGAATATTAAACGTAAAATGAAACTGAAGCGCTGTTTTCTGTAAATGAGCGTGTTTCTGAAAATTTTACCTTAAAATCGGTTCCACCACACTTTAAAATACGATGTCCCGTATTTATGAATGAAACATAGCAATCTGAACGAACTATTGTTTCACTGCTACATTCTTCTTTCCCACTGTGTGACACGATGGCAAGATAACACACCTATCTTCAGTCCCAGGAGGGAGGGGATCCATATATCCGTTTGGTCGCCGATCCTGTGAGCAGTGATTTATGTGACTATAGGAAAAAATAGTCCCTCTAGAGTAATTAGTCGCTGCGGCAGTTATATTGGCTTCCGAGTCACATGAACCGAAGCAAATCCACTTGGCGGAGTTATTCCTCCATGTAGTTCATCATTTTTTATCATTCAGCCGGTTTATTAAACAAAGTAGTCTTATTTTTCCCAACATGGGTATAATATATTCTTAGCCTGTATTGCAATTATTAGATCCCTCACTTGTTTTCTTTTGTGAAGGTTAGCTAAAACATATTTACATCGTCTTTAATACAACATTATAATGTATGTTTTTCATATACGTCTTTAATTATTTTCAAGACTCCTAAAGTGTTTAGATACTCATCATGGTTTTTATGAGGCATAAGACCGAAGTAAGTGTTAAATATGCTTGGTCGATGGAAGAAATAACACCAGATTGATCTTCAGTAAAATGCAAATTAATCATTAACTGTCAAAGGGCAACCAAAAATACAGAAAATATATGAAATTATCTTGAAGGCGAAGTACTTGGAGGCGGGTAATGCTCTCACGTGTACCTAGGCCGGAACCAAGACAGCCATTTGATATGCCACATTTATGCTATAATTGATCGCATATCGATTTACGCACGTGCAAATTAGACATAGACAATCAATGACCGAGGCGTCCGTGAGCCAGACTCTTATATAGCCTCTCCTTCCTGATACAAGGAAAAATATCTAGAAAAAGGAGCATTGAATAAATTGATAAATCGGAAGGGAATATTGTTACGGTTGGTAGCATTGACGAGTGTATCTGATATGTGAAACATGCTTATCCACTTTTCTTTTTGTTGTTGCACCATCCAGTTTCCATTAATCATGACTACCATATATTTCAACCATCAGGTCTTCAACGGTTCGTGCCATTTAATATCACTTGAATACACATAATTCGCTTGTTAAACATATCACATTTCATAGCTAATGGAATTATGGTTTTGGTACTGTCAAAGTTCAATGCACTGTTCTGCACAATATGAATGTTAGTCGATCGCATTGCCAGGCCGACAGAACCAGGCGGTAGAATCCTTGATCTAATCGGCACGATGAAATGGATGCTTGCAGACCGGACACAGAGGCCGAGGGCCGGCAGGTGGTCGCTGACTCAATCGGTCCTTCATCGAGGGCCCTCAGACCTGCCTTGATTGTTAAAGGGGGGCCCCCCTGCCAGATACTTATCTGCATATCGAGCCATGGGACCACTTTTGGGCCATTCGCTGCCATCGGGGCTTTGCATGCCGAGGATTTAGGCCACTCTGGCAGGATCATGCCGTATTATCCCCTACTGCCAACTGTCAACGGCCAGAGCCGCCCGACCGGCTAATACCCAGGGATCATCCTCACCGTTCGCCCAGTTAATGAGACCGTCCATTCTTCCAGATTAATTTGTATCCTGTAGAGAAGTTAAGGTAGCCCCATGGATTAGTAGGCACGTGTCCTCTTGCGGTACCCCCCTTAGTACGAGATTATCTCTATTGCCTTAGGTGCTGAGAGTATGATTTTATTGCCGAGCTCACTTTCTCTCGTCCTGTGGAATATTCTATCAAATAGTTTCAATCCACTTGTATACCTTACTTTTATGTACAGCCGTGTGGTAGTCCGCCTAATTATTGTAATTCCCCAATCAAGTCCAATCACCATGGGATTTGGCCTCGATTCATTACAACATACTCCATTTTAATAGCGTACAATATTTCTGTGGGCAAGATTTTTTCGAATTTGATGTACCGGATAAATGTACTTGAGCTACATTTTAATTATGCTTCTTAATTATTTTTTTAATTTATGGATAATATCATGGTTTACAGTATGTCGATGTATGGTGAACATTAATGAAGTTAGTTATTTAAACATTAACAATCGACTTAATATTATTGATAAGTGGAACAAATATATTTTTTTTTCCGGAATTACTTTTTATTCTAACGAGGTCTAGTAGAATGATAATTACTCACATACTTTAAGGTAGTGAAATTGGCTTAAGTATTGATTTTACTATTTTTTTCTAGGAACTAATAAGTAAGTAACGTATTTTAGCAGAAAGTTTTATTTTGTGGGTTATTATTTTCTATTTTTTCTATTCAAAAATGACTACTTGTAGTCAGCCTTGTCCCCGCCAGAAGGGGGTTTTAATAGTGGTGTCGATTTAATAGGCATTGCAACAACTCAATAACTTTATTTACATTTTATTTCTCGGCCACTAAAAACTTATTAAACAGCAATTTTGTTTTCATTAGACTTGAAAGAGTATTTTTTAAAACACCTTTGTGACACCATATTTTTTTATGAACTTGACCAAAGATAGAAAATGTGAAGATGGCTTCTAAGCTGGGACTTAATATTATTTTAAAAAACAGCCAGACTGGCCCTATTTTTCTCACGCCTAATTGTTTTTACCATTTTTCCATTATTTTACTTTGAAAGGTAATGGAATTATGAGGAAGATCAAATTTTAGCATTGTAAAATTGCCTAAAGATAGGGTTAAAATACCATACCTGAAGATAGGGTTAAAAACAATCTACAGACATTATAAGAAGTGGTACCCGGTCAGTTGCAGCTGCTCGAACCGAACAGGACTATGTGGACAGAAGTACACGTGGCTCACCTGGCTCCCGTGTGCTCAAACATACTGCCATTGACTAGGCTGTTCGTCGCAGTCTGTTTGAACAGCGTGCTCGCCGACCTTTCGCTTTACCGTTCGTTCTATTCGGTTCACTTACTTAGCGTGAATAGGACTGGGTGGGATTAATTGAAATGGGTTTTCACGTCCCATCAATAACGACCAAACTCGCTAATCTGGCGATGCGAATTCAGTGTTGATATGTCATGCATTAGTTATGTTATCATTTAAACTGTCCATATACGTATAAGTGTGACGGTGTGCTACTATACAGCCAAATAAATTTGAAGAGAGCTCTACAGGTCACGAGGTCCCGGGTTTCTCTATGAATTTTTTCTCTTGCTAATTTTAATAAAACCACTTTATTTGTTTCTTTTAGCATTTAACATCCTACACACAATCTTAAAAATAACAAGAAAGTTTGTAATTTATTTTCAGCTTATTTCATTCAAAATTCATCATCCTTAGACGCCATGTCTGGAAGCTGATGCGTCTGAAACCATTATCATTTTTTTTTCATTTAAAAATATAAATAAAATTGTCAAAAAAATATCCATTAATTTGGGATGGGTTTTATTTATATTTCAAAGCAACAAATGGCAAAAATACTTCTGTTGCATGTTATACATTACAAATGATGAAGGCAAAATGAAAGTTGCTATATCCAGATATACAAATACGTCCAATAAAATACTAATAAGGAGGTAGTATCAACTACAGTTAGTCGATATGTTTTTAGTAGTTGACTCTTTGGTTCTCATTTCTTTGTAACTTAACAAAATTCAGTATTAACTGAAGGATCCGTACTGCCAACTAAAAAAAGGCGAGAAGCGTATTAATGCAAAAGATCATAAAATTAATTGGTCTAAAAATACATTTTGGTTATACAGATTGTACGAGGCTAACCCAAGAAAAAAACAGGACAAAGCTTAGTAAGCACTTAATCTATCGGGAGTACAAGTATTATAAAATTGTGAAGGGCACACCCGAAGGACAGTGAAAACTAATAAAAGGGGATTAGCACCGACAGCAAGGGGCAAAAAAGTCCTGTCACTTAAAAGAAGAGTTGCCGTTCCCCTCTGAAGCTTTGAAGTCCTGGCGGTCCGTTTCTGCAAGGACATCATATTAATTTATGGAATAAGAGGATTTGGCTGAGACCTGGGTCCAAATCCTTTATTACGGTCCAGAGGTCCAAACCCTGCTTCATCAGTCCTCCTTCCTCCCCCTGCCTCCTCCTCAAGCCTCACAGTTCCTCTTCAGCCAGCATGCTATTACTAGTACATCTCTTTATGTACTTATGACAAGCGCTTTATCAAAGTTAATAATCCTCTGAGATGCTAAGTGTGCCTTGATTAATATTAACTAACTCGGGACAAGTTAGTTGGGTCACTATGATCACTGTATGTAGCCCTGCGTTATCAGCATAATGAATAGTCACTTTATGAAACTCAGGGTATTTGATCAATACACCAGAAGCCTCTCAATCTTTGCCTTCGATATTTAATATATATTTTTAGCTATTGAAATTTGTTAACATTAATTACAGTTCAAATAATAGAACCTTTTCGAAAGGGAGTTATATCCAATTGAATTATTTATTGTGTAGTCTCATTCGATTTGTCCCAGGAAATATTTTATACATTTAACAGAAGTTCTTACTGAAGTTAGAAAATAATAGACCAGGAATCTCCAGGATCCTGAAAATCTAAATCACAAAGCATATAAAACAATACAAAGAATTAAGATAATGACAACAATAACTAACAACTTCCAATCATATTTTATAATTGATTGATTAAATATAACCAAATATAATTTCCATTTACTTAAGATGACTTATTAGAGGAAGTAATTTAACAGAGCAATTATTTTTTAATAGTTTATATTAAATCAATGACTTTCTTGGTCAAGAAATAAGAAATTACATAAAAAAATGATTTATTGACTTTATATCTTTGAAGTATCTCAGTCTAAATCAACGAATATTCCTGGTTCCATCCGCCTTTCTAGGCATTCCACACCCTATATCCTTCTCATACATCCTTCAAATGGGGGACTCCCCTTATTGAAAGGCACTCATCAGCCCTAAATAATTTTCCTTTATTTTTCCCACATCCTATTTTTTATAAGTTTGAGAGCTAAGGAAAAAAAAAAAAAGTCTAAATCAAAGTTATATTAATGAAGGATTGTTGGTTCATAAGTATTTTTAATTGATTTGTAAAACATTTTTTTGGATTTTATAATTGAAAATCGTATTGTGAGTGCTTCTAATCCTGTAAGGAAATGTGTATTTAAAATTTTGAGTATTTATCAATACAAATAACAAACCTGTTAAATAACTTTGCGTATTCTGGTTGAACGGAGTGTCAGTTCTATTGACACTTTTCCCAATCATAATCTGTTTCTATTTAGTATGGACTAAACCGTTATGAAGCAGATGGGTTATGCTAACTCCCACAACTTCCAATATGAGGTATGAAGCATTTTGAATCAAGTTTGTAGAACCGATCTACTGATGAGTGTATTTTATTTAAAAGCTTATTTGATTCAGACAAATTGATCTTGACGCCCCATTTAACGATAAGATACGACGAAACTTATAGTCAACTTAGACATAGCAGTGCACCCCTCCCAGATGACTGGACAAGACGAACGAACACTGGTGACTACAAGGGGAGGAGCCAGAAGCAGCGATAACTCACCACTAATAAGTGACTAAGGATCCAGCCACTGTTTGCTCTGCACCCGAGCTAAGTGACTGTTATGGATAGCGGAGGGTGGACCTCGGGATTCGGTTAATGGCCCATCGCGACTCGCTCTCCGCTTAGGTCTAAGTGAGCATTTTGTTATGTCATGCATCACGTCTGCGATCACCACCTATCAGTGCCGGTGGTGTAGTTCATTTAGTGACGATGTAGGGCTGAGTCAGAAGCCCTTTTTGTATCGATTTTGTGTCAAATGAACTAGAGGCCCAATAAAGCTAAAATAAATCTTTTAATTCAAGAGTAGAGAATAAAAGGTAGTTCTTAAGAAGTTTCATTTAAATATACTGCGTTTGAGACACCTTTGTAATATTGTCGCTCTGGTGTGTGATTTTTAAGAGGAAACATTAGATCAGCTGAAGAGATTAAAAATTAACTAGGCTTCGTAGAATTTCTACAATGAAAGATAATGGAGCTAGTGTTAGATTTTTTTGACATATGGTTGGTTCAATTCAAATATCAACCAATGGTTAATTGTTCGCTAAAATTTTCTTTGTACACTGCTGCCTACTCTGAAAATAAAGATGAGTACAACCCTTGCTGCCACACTGTCCATATGTACGTGCCTTGCCCTAATAGGGAACCGATTGATGCCTCCAGTAATATTGGTTGAATTGGATTGATATGTCCCGTTAGCTAATGTTTGTTTTATGACCGGCTGTGCACAGATTAGTACTGCGCGCAGATCGCACTCAGTGATATATAAAACAATACCAGGGGGTAGGGGGTGACGAGAGGGGATCTCTGACTCACCCCCTCCGTAGATATATATTGCAGGAAGTGACAGTGGACCGACCGCTCACAGGAAATCACCACTCTCCTGCAATTAATTCTGCACTTGCGTTTGGTGCACTGCTTTTGGTCCTCACTCGACCAATACGGCTTTAATCAGAACGTGCACACAGATAACAGTTTAGCTTGAAGATGCAGCTTTACATATTGCCGGCTGACATATTTAAATAAATAACTTAATTGAGTGGATGGATTTGTTAGGATATCGACTTAGGTTGATGTTAGAGAGATGTTGGAATTTTATTAAATTTATTTATGAATGTTTTGACTTACTGTGTATCAGATCCTAGTATGAGTGAGACCTGTTCAATGTTCAAGACAAACATATTGGTGAACGGGACAGTCAGGATCTTCAAACAACTTATACTCGGAAACGTCCATAAATAAATTTGTTAAAATTCTAACTTCTCTTTTTCATCAACCTGAGCTAACAACTATGAGCTGCCTAACTGCAACAGCAGGTTAAATAACTAAGACCAAACTCTCGGTTCAATTCGAACTTCAAGTTAATGAGAAATAACTTTGAGTTATGCATAGTTAGAGTTGAAAATAGTTATGGTTTTCAGTTTTCTTTTTGACAATGGACCCCCCCTCAAACTGATATTTTTGTCTTGGCATTGCTTAAACCACTTAAGCTTGCATTCTTCAACATCAGGAAACTCCACGTCTCTTTTGCTTTTGGATCAAAGTCTACCTTCATTTGCCTGTCTGTGAAGTCCCACTGCATTCTTCAAAATTTTTTGGGATACCCGATATTTTGGGACAGGGTACTGCAAGAGATACCAAAATTAGTGGGAATGTATTTTTTTCCGGTTTCCTTCACTTAGAGCTCGGATAATTATAATTTTCTCACGTACTTGCATGTTTTTTAAGGTGGCATAGTGGGGTGGAGATGATGCGCTGTAGACCAACTGTCACGTAATTCACACACATGAATTTTCCTTTCTGCGAGTTGTAGAGGTAAATAGCGCGCTCCTCTCACTAAAAGAGGGAACATTTTTCGGGAAATCACCTTCGAGTTATCCTATTATTTTTTTTTCGGCTAAAAAATGCTTTCTCGCGGGAATAGAATAGTGTTATCAACGAATTGTTATTGAGGTATGAGTAATCTGTTGACTATTTGTAAGATGTATACCAAATATAAGATTTATTTAAAGAAATCATACGTTTGTAGTGTTAGTAGATTTTCCTTAGCAATGAATTAGATTATCCTGGAAATTATCTAATATATGGCCTTAAATCATTTTATATTTAATTTTCATTGCTTATGTCACTCGCAGATCATAAAGTGGGCATCCGATGTATAATTCCTGGCTTCCGGCTCAGAGAGACTAAGAAATTACAATCATATGTAAAGAACATCTATGGCAGCCAAACATGTTCCAAATGTTAAAGAACTAATCGTCCCAGTAAATATTTACGTGCTCCTCAAATATTATTGCAGAAAAGGAAGAGTAATCTTCACAGATGAATTGTTCTAGGACTGATTAAGCGGAATTTTATGGACAAAAGTTAGTAAACAGCTTTTATCCAGTAGCATTTTATGACGACGAAACTACAATGGTACCTTAGTAAATCTCATTTACCATTGCAATGAAACGGCGCAAGATGTTAAAAAGCTCCAAAATATAGCAATCCTGTGCTGTGGCCGATTAGGAAGATGCCTTATTGATATTTAAATTGTTTTTTACCTTCCCCATGTTAGGAATCAAGTGAAGTTAGGATCAAAAAATCTTTTTTAATGAACTGGTCGTGGCTGTTCAAAACCATCCTAGACAGCTTTTCGATAAAAGAGAATAAACATTGTATTTGCGGAGGAGTGTTTGGCACTTAGATTGAATTGGAGGACAACCTGAAGATAAAAAGGAGAGTATCTCTGATCTCAGTAGTATTGCGCAGATAAACTCTCATGATGAGTTTGGTTAAGGTTTAAAAACAATTCTCTACTTTGCTGATGAATTTATAGCAAGATGATAACCATCTTGAATAGAATTGCCTACCTATAATCAATTAGGTAATATATGTAAGTATAAGCTCACAAAAATGTGAATGGCAATCATTTCGTGTGTGAACTGTGAAGTTTATCATTCATATTGCTACCATAGAAAGTATCTTTTTGTTTATGTTCGTTTGTTAAATAACCAGTTAAATAAAAACAAAAAACTTATTCAAAATAGTAGACGTATATATTGTCTGAATTTTAGTAACAGTATCTTGATTGAAATTTTTACTCGTAGACAGTCATGTAAGATAACTCCCTCTACTGTTTGAATAAAGTATTATATAATAGTATGTAATGCATTAAATAATGATATGTAGGGTCGTGGTCCGGAGATATTAGAGAAAACCCTAGCTACTCCGGAAATATGTAATGAGCAAAATATCCCAATTTTATTTAATGAAATAAATTTAATTTTCTCATTATGCAGCAACGGCATTACCACTATGCTGTATTAAGTATTAATGCTGTAACTATTAAGTAAAATGAATTCACATGAATGTATTTTTTTCTTTCATAGCCCCTTTAAATTTACAGATAATTATATACAATTATAGATCCTCAGGCGAATCTATTTACAAATTATTTTTGTATTTCCTGTAGCATCGCTACATTATATACAGGTTTTATTATTTTATAAAAATTATATAATGAATAAACAAGTATAATGATATACATTATACGTGACTGGACTAAACTGACTAATAAAGGTGATGGGGTCCCATGGTTTTTTTTTTTTGAGTTTTTCTTAGCTCTCTAATTAGAAGATTAAGGATGAGGGAAAAATATAGAATATTTAGGTTAATCGGATCCTTATACTAGGAGTACCTGCTTGAAGGTGGTGTGAGAGGATTAAGGGGTGTGGGAAGCCTCGGTGGAGGTTGGTTGTTTCGGTACAGTGGTGAGAGTCCACTGGTGGCTGGGCCTAGAGTCTCTCTAGGCATGTAGTGTAGTCATATTTAGTCTGATTTCAGTAATGGGTGCCCCTTAGAAGCTTGCTGTTGGCGGGCCTAGTGCCGTGATGTCCACCATTTCCTCTGCTTTACTCGATCTTGTGAGTTGCCATCGTGCCGGTAGTGGTGGTGGTGTCATGTCTTTGAATAGAGGGTTTAGACTGTTTTTCATCGAGTCGAAGAACTTGATGTGTCTTCTTTTGATGACGTCGGTGATGGTGGGGAGCTCGAACTTTTCGTGCATGTCGGAAGCCTTCATTTCACGAAAGGGGGTATGCCAGAGTTGCGCTCGCAGGATCTTGTTCTGGAAGCTCTGGAGTCGAATATACAAGCTCTGCCTCAGGACGCTCTTGTATATTAAGAGTTTCAGTCGAAGGGATATGGCTTGTGATGAGATGCTGGAGAGAGTAGTAAGTTCTGCGTACTCGTTTCAATTTCTTCTGCAAATGTGTACCGAACGTCACATGAATGTCAATTTCTTCTTTAATAATATGGCAGTACTATGCTGCTATTCTCTAGATTTATGAGAGTGTACTGTATTATACAATACGAATATTCGTTTATATTTTTAACGATATCCCTTGTAAAAGATTGAAGCGCACTGAATTAATCATAAAAGCTCAAAAAAAAAAAAAAATGAAAAAATGAAAATTTTCTCATTGGAGAAAGTTATTTCTGCTATATTATTCTAGATTTATTGCTGCGACAAGTGTAGTGAATTAAATATTCATAGAAAATTTTACTCCTTTCGTTCTCTGCCTCGGCGGGGGACCATTACAGTCGGTGCCTCTCAGTAATTCACTTACTGTTCCGGAATGACTGTTATTCACTGCGGGCGATAAATGCAAATGTCTTACGGGGACCGTGAGCCTCGTGGATTAAATCCCTCTGCCACCAGGGACATGGGACTGGGAAGGCTTAGGTAGGCATGACACATAGGAGGTCGCCTGGATGAATAACCCGTCACCTAAGACAGGGCTTGGGTCCTCGCAGAAAGTTTTGATGGGTCCTTGAGCTATTACATCTCCTCGACTTAGGGCAAAGAAACTTCTTACTAACAAACGCTCAGCCAGGAAAGGGCTCTCATAACCTGAGATAGACTACTTCAAAGGCACATTTAATAAGTTTATAATAACGACTTACATTGCCATTCTCAAGGAAGGACAAAATATTGTAAGGATATCAACCATAGAAGCACCGCAGCTGACAGATTTGTGTCTGATTCGACCCATTAGGGAAACGTATGTTGTCGAATACGCTCTACATTTTTCGATGAACAAAACTGCATGGTGACTACACAAAGTATTTTACCTGTATCTATACCTGTATCTATCTATACCTGTGCTATCGCTGACGAGTTTTTATCAATTCCGGTTGTGCAACAAATACTTTCAGGGTAACCCTGGGTGAGCAACATTATGTATTTTAATACAATGGTTTCATAAGTTCTTTTGACGACGTCCCCTTTGAGTCTATGATATTTCACAAAGTTTGTTATGTAGTACAATGTATTAGATAATTCAAATTTCATGATTTTGAAATAGATCTTGAACCCTAAAGCAGCATTTATTATACTTTAACAATTGTTTAAAGCATTTTTATTTGTAGTCTTGCTGTTGTTAAATTTAAAAAAGAATGTTTTTACCTGAATAGCCTAAAAGATGCCAGATATCCACTTTATATTAACTCAGGAAATTAATCCTCGCAATCATAATAACAACTATATGTATTTAAAATAAATATTACCAATCAAATATTCAAGATAATTATATTTAATCGAAAAATATAAAGTTTTATTAAGCTGGAACTATATCGACATAAGAGACGACGCAAGCCAATTTTCTCTTCCCCTTCAAAATGTACGAGGTAGTCTTCAATTTGGCATACGGCAAGACAGCTTGGCGAACAAAATCGTGCATGTCGATTTCGAAATTATTCATAGCCAGCGGTCCCTGAAAATGTATGTTAATATATTTAAAATGCCTGTAAATAAACAAACATATATTAGTATAGATGTAAATGAAGTAGACTCATATAAACATTGTGAGTTTTTATTTAATTTTCAATTACCATACAAAAAGTAGGACATGCTGATTAATTGTGTTCCCGTTAAGCTAGGGAAGCGTGTGGTGGGTTCGAGAGTTCAATAAATAAGTAGGTAAGGCAAAGCAAAGTTGAGACGTTAGTAGTAGAGAAGTTAGTACTTAGTACTTAGAAAGTCACATTCTTAGCTGCTCTAGGCACCACCAAATGAGACTTGTCAGTCAAGGTGAAGCAGGCCAATCTTGTACATGGTTTGTCACGGTTAAAATATTCTCTTTAGGTACATATATATATTTTAGTTTTTCAAAAAATAATAAACACATATTTAGTAAGATCTCTAAATTGTATACACACAATGGGTTGGTTTTATGTGCAAAACAATTTTATTCCTAGTACCAATTGAAAAAAATGTTGATAGTGGTATAAGCGATTCTATAAAAAATAGAAGCTTTAATCTGAAGTAATAGTAACCTAGCCTAGGGTGGTTGGATGGATCCCCTAGCACAGTCATTGCAGTGCACCATCCCTATAATCCTCCTCGGAGACTGAAACGGCAGTGGCCTCGTGACCTACTATAAATGCGTGACAGTGGGAGTCATCTTGGTTGTGAAATGTAAATTTTACAATTCAAAAACAATTTTATTAAGATAAAATTACAATCTGCCTTTTATTAGGCAATGAGTAATTGAGATAAATGTCATCATTCATACTATATTTACAATTCATCATTCACTCGCTCATTCATACAATAAATTTTACAATAAAACAAATGCATTGTCTATTGATTATCCACAATGTCTTCGTTATAACAGAACGGTTTTGATTGTTTAAGTATGTCACATTCGACGAAAGTTTTCATGTTTATATATTAGCTAGAGCAGTTTCCATGTTATAGTGAGTCGATGATATTATAGAGAATTGTGTATTCTATAATAAGCTCTGAGGTAAGAAAGACATCTTGGAGAGACAATATATTTGTATTATTGTACAATATACCATCTAAAATAAAATTTCACTATTTTCACTAGCGTCATTTATACAGGCGAAGCTATATGCTGCTGTCCATGGCATTGGATGTTTGTACAGGTGATAATAATTATACTTGCAGCTAGTATGATAACTTTTAGAATATTACCGGTTGGATAGGACAACCTGGCCTGAAGTTCGAATCCTTCGCCAATTTGATCATGGCCTTCTTCAAGTGAGTGTTGACAGTAGTGCATAAATTTGACACCAGAAAGCGATAGAAATTCGGTTTCCAGCCTCCATTACTCCAAATGGCGAAAGTCGTGTCTACCTAATAACAATTACAAAACATATAAACATTTAACTACAAATGTTTTATCATTCTTTGAATGCGATGAAACAAAACTGAGTTCGTATATTAAGTCTTCGCTTCACTTGTCTTAAATATTTGCAATGTTGGGTATGTATACTTTTTTTATAAATTTACATTATTATTATAAAATATAATTAAAAAAGCTCTCACTAAAAATATTGGAGTGATTCATTGAAATATATAAAGAAACATACAGACCTTTCATTGGTTCATTAACTTCCTATCGAAAATATAATTCGTTCCTTAATTGTTATCATAGAATGTTATCCTGTTTAAAAAAGTATAAACTAAATTTAATTTTTTTTCAAATAATGACTCTTTTGGCATTATTTCATCAATGTCAATATATTTTTTTCCATAAATTTGGGCTTTGGTAATAATTTATTAGCTAAACCATTACTGTATTTATATTAAATATATTATATCTTAAAAACTAAAGGGTTAAAAATCTCTCTAAGTAAGTGTTAGTAAACGAAGTAGTTTTAGTAAACGAAAGAAAAAAAAAACATCTTGAAAAAATAAATACTGAGACAATAAAAATAATACTGAGCATGAAAATAAATTTCCAATATAACTTTTGAGTAATTTTGATGTATACCTTCATTTTATCGTCAACCACTTCCTCAGCGTTTATGGTGAATGTTATTTCAGATTTAGATCTTGAAATTTTTGAGGTTTTGATAGTAAAGTTCCATCCGTCTTGTATTTTTTCTGGGCACACGGTTGCGTATTTAAAATTTATTTGTGCTTTTCCCTGCCAATAAACAAATAAAAATCAATAAAAGATTTTATCTGA